>JAODLC010000007.1:17547720-17598102 GCA_026781145.1 Hippopotamyrus pictus | reverse complement strand
AAACCCCCCCCCCCCCCCCCCGCACACACACGTTTCGCCGACGCCCAGCAGCGGCCCTAATAAAGCGGCCCGCTTGACTAATTGGCTACTGAAGCCCCCCGCTCCGGATGGTGACCTTCTCCCAGCTGCCGTCACACCTCGCGGCGAGACCTTTCCATTAGTTATGGGGCGCGGTGGCGCCGCCATCCCCCCCCCCCGCAGGAGAGCGTGCAGGGCTCCTGCCGATGCGCGACACGCTCGCACACAGAGCTGACTGAGGCTGCATCCATCACCCTCACCGCACTGGGCCTGGCAGCGCGGCTGAACTGAGGAGGAGCTGACAGAGCATCCAGCCTCCGGTTTTCGGTGCTGGCTGGGGTGTGTGTGTGTGTGTGTGTGTGTGTGTGTGGAAATCCTACTGTATTTGTGGCTGGGCTGTTGTGAGTGTTGACAGGGGTCAGTCGTTATGTTTGGCTGTTTTTATGCACCCTCTGAGGTGGAATAAGAATAAGAAATCAAATGTGCATATGCCTGCCTGTCTGAGGATTGGCTGTTCTGCGTATAACTGTTGGAGGATTGGATGCTTGGGTATAACCGTCTGAGGAATGGCTGTCTGCGTGAATCCGTCTGAGGATTGGCTGTCAGATACACACTGTTTGAGGATTGGCTGTCTGCATGTATCCGTCTGAGGATTGGCTGTCTGCGTGAATCCGTCTGAGGATTGGCTGTCTGTGCATATCTTTCAGAGGATTGGCTGTCTGCGTAAATCTGTCTGAGGATTGGCTGTCAGATACACACTGTCTGAGGATTGGCTGTCTGCATGTATCCGTCTGAGGATTGGCTGTCTGCGTGAATCCGTCTGAGGATTGGCTGTCAGATACACACTGTCTGAGGATTGGCTGTCTGTGTGTATCTGTCTGAAGATTGACAGTCTGTGTGCATCCACATGAGGATTGGTCAGCTTTGTGTATCTGTCTGAGGACTGGTCTGTGTGTTTGGAATTGCATCATGCCAGTCGTCACTGGACATATGCGGATCGATCTTTTAGAACGCATAGGTGACAGGCAAATGGAGACAGCTGACTCAGCTGACTCATGGCATACGATACTTAGAGCGATGGATTGGTTATTAAGAACATGCCTTTGGAACCTCAGCAGTGAACGTCATTAATATGTTTTTAACCAATTTAAATTATTAATGAAACAAAATTAATCAAAATCATCAGGTTAGTCTTATTTTATACCCTATTACCAATATAATTATGCTTGCGTGAACATTAAGGGCCAAATTCTGCAAAGTATCAGAGCAGTCCAGCATCTGGAAAGCATCTGGATGTGTCCTGAAGAACGGTACCGTCCAGCCAGAGACGTGTTGTGGTTGCAAACAGACCCCATGAACCGTCATCACAGTCAAACCATAAGCTTAAATCAACCAGCAGAAACGCTAAGAGCCTGCAAATCTCAGAGGCAACACACTGTCTTTGGGAGAAGATGAGAGGGAAATAGAGCCTGTCCCCTCTGATGAGTCTGAATTCTAGTAACAGAGCAGTGCTGGTTCCATCGGCCATGACAATAGATTATTGAATCAATTTTATAGACAATTTAGCAGTGACCATAAAGCATACTGCCTTACTGCTATGTTGTATGTCAACAAAGTCAATAGACATTGATGCAAAAACACACATAGCAAGCAGATAGTGTGTGCATGAGGAACTTAAGCCTGCCTGTACAGGAGCCATATCTATATTCAGGGCTCCAGTTCTCTCAACACTGAAAAACAATTTAAGAGCTTGCAGGTGGCAAGATGCCTCTGGCAGATGTCAGGTGAATTCACCATGTGGCTTCTGGAAGACAAGCTATTTTCTTTGCAATTAGGATCTGTTCTGTCCTAATAGGAGAAAATCATTGCCACAGTAAGCCCTCGCAGTGCCTTTACTTCTTGCTATTTAATTGTTTTTTGGGGTCTCTTGCTTGAGAAGAATTACATTCTGACAGCACAACTGTCGACATCAAGAATGAGGAAAGCAAGACTGTAATCAACATACTCGATCTCAGTCTGCAGTACATTTTATTTCTCGCAGTCTAGACACAGCCTTCAGACATATGCAAATGCATTTCTCACTGCATATAAGATATATATTTAAAATTTCACAAAAGATGACAGCAAAAACAATGGCGAAGATGGGCCTTTGTTGTATTAGATGAATTACATGCGAGGAGGAAGAGGAGGAGATGCATAGGAAATTCTGCAGACATCATGAGCGAAGGACGGTCTAGTGCATCAGGAACTGCGCTCCTGGTCATAGAACCCCAGGAGAGCTGCGTCCTGCACATTGTACTTAAGGTCCTTGAGAAGGAGTACTCTGCTATACATTTATAATAAAGGGGTAAACACTGAATGTCCCTTTGGATCAAGACATCAGACAGTCAGCCCAATGAATTTGTCTTTCACAGCTGCTGCTGCAGCTTGCAAAGGTCAGGCATCTTCTCTCTCCCCCCATTGGTGCCCCAGGCAACCCGGTCTCCAGCTCACATGTCAGTGGCTCTATGCATAGATCAGACTGACCCCTCTGTGTGAGTCCCATCAACACCCCCCTCCCTTCTCCCAGCCCCGTTTGTTGCTGCCAGAACAGACCTGACAAGCTGAGCCGGATCACAGGGGAGCAGGCTGGGCTATTTCAAGCATTATCCTTTAGCCGGACTACCGCTGTATGCTGTATGCAGTCCCCGTTCAGGCAATAACTTTGGTATAACTACATTAAATGATATCATAAGATGCTTTAGGAGCTATAAATTATTCAAGTAACCGGTTGCTTAGGAGTTAAAGATGTTAGGAACTTACTCTGAATCAGTGCTGAAAAGTCTCGAAAACTCGCCGCGACTGTATAAGTTTTTGTGACGCTTGTGTGCAGTTTGGGCTTCCTTCTGCCGTTCAAAGACACGCACTGGCATCTCTACATTGCTGACAGTATTTGATTATGTGCACGTACACTATAACGGACGGGCACTCGGCCTGGGCTGTACCCCTGACCTGTGCCATATACTACCAGAGAGAGGACTCAGGCCCACCCATGACCCTGTCCAGGATAAGACTTTGGAAGATGAATGTACGTGATAAACTCTTATAAATATATGTTTTTTATGTCCTTTTTAAAGCTGAGAATATATTTAGCATGCGTCTGGAGCTTTATAGCTGGAGAAAGTCACCTAAGAGGTCGAAACCGGCAAACGGGGAAGAGGCAGGAAGCAGTGCTGATTTCCGAGGCTTAGTCACCATCCTTGGAGTGACGACAAAGGTCAGCGACTCGTGACAGTCGCTCACTACATTTGCGCTCGCAGGAGAGGAATCACTTTAGTTCTTGATTCTGCACATTACTAGGCAGCCACCGTTCCACCCAGTCACCACAAACATCATCACTGCACATCACTGCACATCACTGCTAAAACTCTCTGCCAGCTGCTAATTTGTCCATTTGTGGATCATCTATATCAGTGTTTCCCACCCTCTTCCTCAGGGACCCTCAGACAGTCCAGGTACGTGGACAGTCTGGCAGGAAGCTGGGAAGGTCCAAAAACGTGGACTGTCTGGGGGTCTCCGAGGAATAGAATGGGAAACACTGCTCTGAATGGAAGGTCCTTAAGTGGTTCTCCCACACGGCTGGCCCCGGACATGGCAGGATGAGCGCAAGAGCGGCACCCTCAGCCCGGTGAATGTCAACACCGATTCAGGCACAATGAGTGTATTCAAACAGGCAAGCTTTTCATTTCCAAACTCTCGACAACCACGGGTTGATTCTACCGTTGGGTCCTTGAGCAAGGCCCTTAACCCCTACTTCAGGGACTGGCTGACCCCCGTCTCTCAAAAATGTGCATGTTGCTTTGGGTAAAAGCATCTGCTAAACAAATAAATGAAATGCACATCCATGTCTGGGTTTATAGCCGGATATGTGTCGAAACCCCTCAGGCCAAGAACCAAGGTTTAGGGTTTGAGCAAATGTCCTCCCACTGGGATTTGGCTCTGCCACCTCATAGTCCGGTAACTATATGAGCTCCTTAACCTCTGAGTCTGGGAGTGTTGGAGCTGTGTGGCAGTACCCTGAAGGACATTAACTCCAATTTGTGGCTTCACGAGGACAGAGGCCAGGCCATTCCCAGGCGTGCAGATCCCAGTGGGCCGTCACGCCCCCATGGAGCAAAATTAATCGCCTGCAGCCGCCCTGGCTTCCCCGCTCTGCCCCCTTGGCGTTCGCGGAGACGAGTCGTCAGATGGACTAGAGATCCTCTAATCTCCGCAGCTCCTTTCTGCGCTGCTCTATATAAAGGAGCCACTCGCAGTAAATTCTGCATGATGAAAGGGATTTGCGATCCCCTCTAGTGGGGCAAGTTGTGTCAGTTATTGAGGTTCTTTTTTAGCCGTACTTTCTTCATACAGACACACTAATTGGTTCCCACTGCTGTAGTGTAATAGCAAAACCAAAGATTATCTCTGATTTTCTGTGCCTCTCGCCAACAAATGCAAAACAGTAAAATCTTTTTCTCCAAACTGATCAAGCACTATTTGTAACCTGATTAAGAAATGAAATTATCTCCTCAATCTTGAAGGCTTTAGGAATATTTCAGAAAAAAATTGCCTGTAACTGGCCATCAGACGGAAGAGAGATCAGCTGTTGACCGTCACAATCAGTCAGCATGTAAGACCTTCCTGTGTTCAGTGTAAAGACCCAGCCAGCAGGAGGCAGCACTGTGTCAGTCAGCATGTGTGACACCTGGGGACCCTGCTCTGGGCGAGGGCGTCTGTCCAGTACCCTACCATCTGCCGACTCGGACAGGCCCGGCCTTGACCTTGGCCGCCGCTGCAGCTTTCCTGCCAAGGCAGCCAGGAGGGAGATGGTCGCATTGCACGAGGCAGGCCAGCTGCAGAGGGACAGCCAGACACCGGGGGGGGCTTTTTACAGTACAACAAGAGGGAGGAGAGTTCTTCAGTCAAGATGGCCACATTTCAACACCTCCGGCAAAGAATGACAAAGCAGGAACTCCATATACTACAAACAGTCCTTAGGCCATACATTCACATAGTAAGCAGATAATGTTAATTGGGGCGTCACAGCCCTGAACTGGACAGAGAGTACGGAAGATGGACAGTTGGATGGATGGGAAGACATTGAGCAGGGTTGCCACTGTCGTCCTGTACAATACCGGACGCAGCGTGTTCCAACACGGGATCGTCTCATATTATAAAGGACGGGTGGCAATCCTAACGTAGCTTGCATAAAGAAAACTGCGGCTTATAATTTTACCCAGTTACAACAGCATATTTACTGACAATGTTCTATTTAAGTAGCCGGCATTCATCCTACGAGGATTTAAATATTTATACACGGGGGCCGTGTGTGGCTCAGCGGGAGGGGTCACTGCTGTGACAGTCAGTGTCGCTACATTTCCGCTGGGTCCGTGAGCAAGGTCCTTACCCCCCCCCCCCCCGAAAAAAGCTCCGGGGGTGCTGGCTGGACGCCTGACCCTGTGCTCAGACCCCACGCTTTACTCTCATCTCTAAATATATGTCTGTGTGTCTTAAAGAAGGAGGTGGAATATGCAGAAAAAAATCACATTCCAAAGCACCATTTCTCGTACAAATGGCGAATCAAGCTTTACCCTACCCAAGCCTACCCAAAAACCCAAGTTTGGTGATAGGGTATGAGGAGCGCATTAAACCCCTGCTGGTGAGGTGCAGAATGACGTGACCCAGGTCCTGCTTTGTGGAGCATTCAGGGACAGGCTGTCCTATGGGGTGTGTGCGCGTGTGCCCGCGCTTTCGTCCGTGCCGAAGTGTGTGTGCGTTTCTGCACACTGATGGTCTACCAGTGTGCCTCCCTTTACCGTGAATCCGCCAATCGGGGAGCTGTACATCGGCGACTACCATTTGTCCTTCCACTCATCAATCAAGTGTCAGTGTCCAATGAAAACTGCTGTCTATGAGACAGCCCGGTTATTAGTCTTCCATGACCCCATTTTGTTTTTTACTCACAGCACCAAGAACCATTCCATAGACTCACATTCGCTTAAATGAGAAGCTGGACTGAGGAGTTCTCATGATTTGCTGTGATTGCCTACTGCCTCCTACTGGGAGGGTTGAATGAGTCCTGACACCCATGCATGCTGGCCCACTTTGCCGTCCCCTCCAGACCAGTATACGGCACTCAATGTACTCATTGATGTATCTTAATGTACTCAAAGTATCTGAAAAATTCTAATTCTACAAAAAATAATAAAATCCCAAAAAAAAACAGTACTAAGGTTATGGGGCATTACCTCATACCTCCATGGTCAGGGGTTCAAATCTCACCCATCCCTGTGTGCAGACTGCATGTTCCCTGTGTGTCGTATGGGTTTTCACCCCACTATCCTGTAAAAGACCGGCATCTCTAAATTGTCCATAGTGTATAAATTGTCCGTGGTTGATCCCTGCCTTCTGCCCTATGCTGACTGGGATAGGCTCCAGGCCCCCCCGCCAAACCTGCCACAATAAGCATTCGGTAAATAAAAGGAAAGTGTATTATTTGTGTCCGATAAAGTAAACTTTATACAGTCCCTTATTTTCCAAAAAAATGACAGCCGGTTGTGTCATCACGGTTTTTTTCAGTTTGCTTTGAAGGTCTGTAGAGAGGGGAACTTGTGCTTTCTGCAGACAGACAGTGCTAGTTTCCGCCGGTTTCACTGTCGATGGATTTCTGGTTGATTTGTTAGCCAGCATTACTGTATGATGATTTAAAAAGCAATTTTCAGCATTTAAATCTTGCATTTCTCGTAAATCCTTTGTGTTCTTAAAACGTATATTAGACTAATATGAAAACAGTCATTGGGACCCCTCTATGTAAATGCCAACTCCAGCAATAATCTGTACCATGAGCATGGCACGGATCATTTCATTAATTACAGATTAAATAAATGCTAATTTGGTGCAGATTCCCAGCCCGGTAAGTGGGTGAAAGAACATGTAGAGTCGCATATTTCCCCTCCAGTCACTGTACTCCACGGTCACCTGGCTCATATTTCTGCATGCTATGACCAATCTGACTTCTCTTAACATGCCAGCTAAGGTTACAGCTGGGGGTCTGAGCGTGAGGAGAGGCGTACGTCCAAAAACACCGGGGGTGCTAGGAGCTGTTTTGGATGCTATTCGTAGGCAGGTCACAGACTGCATGTTCTTTATTTTCATTCCTCCTCACTCCATGAATAAATGAAAGAATGTTAATAATAATAATAATACAAGATCATATAGACCCCCAAAGCATTTACAGAGCCAATGGGGAACCACTTCAACCAGCACCTCTGTGTAACACCTTCCTAGGCGATGTGACGGCAGCCATTCTGCACCAGTATGCTCACCACACAGTAGCTAAGGAGGTGAAGGGGCAGGAAAGAATTCACCAGTTAGATATAGGGGATGATTAAGAGGCAGTGGGCAATTTTAGCCAGGGTACCACCCCTGCTCTTTCAAAAGATGCCCAGGGATCTTTTATGACCTCAGAGAGTCAGGACCTCAGTTTTACATCTCATCCAAAGGACGGCACCATTTTTGGGACCCACTCAGACCACAGGATGGACTCCCCTGTTTGCCACACACAACACCGCTCCCGGCACAGAATACTTCCAAAACTGTTCATGTCCATTGGGTGTGCATTTGGGGACTGCCTGTTTTTTTGTTGTTGTTGTTGTGTTCCTATTCAAATCCATCAGATGCTCTGTTTACTGAATTTAGATTAGTGCTTCAGAAAGACAACTGGCACTACAAAGGTACATCGACTAATTGAGAGTTCAACGTTTCTACAGATTTGAAAGCGTCACTTAAAGACTAATTAAGTCAGGTGTGCAGATTCCTGTAGTCAGGCATAACCATGGATGCCACAGCCAGAAGCTGTATGTATGAAGCAGAAACTCCAACAAGCTAATTGCTTTATTTGTGCGGCAAACCACAACAGAGATCAGCTGCAGAAATCCATCACTTCATTTAACTTCTCCTCAAGTGCCGCTGACAGGATAACAACTGTCTCAAGTGCTAAACTGCATGAAGCAGATGCCCTACTCACTTTGTGGAAATGGGATTGCAATGTGGATGCTGAGAGACTCAGGGTCTCCACTCAATCCCGTCCAAGGCTACCTTAAAAGGAAGCGTCTTTTCCAACGGAGAGGGTTTTCCCGCTCCGCGTGGGGGAAAGCGCTCCAAAATAAATCAAGCCGGTGTGACAGTACAGGAGACAGAAGGTGTCAGGAGTCTCCTGATGTGCCTATTCTGCTATGACAAGAAAAATAACCTGACTGCAGCAGAGACAATCTCTGTCCCTTAGGCCTTGCTGCTAAGCCAACACGCACCCACACTGACCCGTGAAAGCAGAGTCATGTCAGTTTCTCTCCATGGTTACATCATAGCAGGGAGCAGAATGCACCTCTCAGGGCTCTTATACTCGATGCTATAAGGCCTTTCCTGTTGGAGTGTTTAATTCCGTACTATTCCACGTGGCTGGACTGGGGTTCATTGTAATTGTACCCGTTGGCAGGTACAGACTGAGAACATATTGATAGATTATTAGAAGAGGTTCTGCTTAACACTACACTAAGTAGAGTACAGTGGAAAGTTCCAGTCATCCCATTAGGTAACACAGGGCCCCATCTTCTGAGTTGGCACTAATTCAGCCAGCCAATTTCACTTTGTCTCAGACAGGGGGCACAATATGGGCTTTGATTAGTAAGGGACATGGAGGTATACTGGGCATAAAAAGCCATTTCCTTTATGAGCAGGAAATGATTCCAGCCCTATTCTTATTTGGCGGTGAAGAGCTCAGGTTAGGCATCAATGCATGTGTCCAGAAGGTCATTGGTTCAAATCCCAGGGCTAGCAGAGTATATCATTACACCATTAGGCCCCTGAGCAAGGGCCTTAATCCCAACTGCTCCAGGAAGGCTGATTAACCCCAAACTGCCCACTCGCACGTCGCTTTGGACGAAAATGTCCGAGAGATGCCAGAATGCGTGACACGTACACACAGCACGAGAGGGGTGGGCGACCCGCCTGAGAGCCAGAAGTGGGCAGATGCACGGGACTAGAAAATAAATGAAAAAGGGTCGTACGGTGGGAATACTAAATATGGGTTATAATTATCAAATCTGTGGCATGGAAATGGAATGTATCCAGTGGGAGAGGGGGGGGAAAGGCGGAAAGTTACTCATCGCTCTCGCTCTTTACACTCGACGGGAGACTGCTTCCACACAGCTGGCTGTCTCCGGGAGCCAGAGATTCGGGGCGCCTCATTTGGAAGATGGCAGCCGAAACGCAGGTAGCGGGAGGAGAGGGGGAGAGGCGTTACAAAGGGAAGGTGACAGAGCAGTCCAGACGAGGACGGATGCTGGGGGAGTCCAGCCACTTTTCAGGGGGATTTTGTTTGTGTTCCTTTTCCACCCCAAAGCCAGAACAGGATGTTGTTCCATGGGAACAGCGAGTCCACGCCGGACAGCAACAACCCGCCAGACAGTCCACTCTGCTGGCCGTGGCGGCTCCCAGGGTACCATGGCTGCAGGGGGGCACCGTTCGTGCACAAACAAACAGGGTCTGGTGGGACTGAAGCCACCGGTCACTGCCGACTTCCAGAATGTTCTCTGTGTGTTGAGGTCCCCATGGCTCTCTTTGGGGTCACAGCTAGCCGGCGGTGTGCAGAGTCACATGTCTTTCAGAACACAACCCGTCCTCACATGTCACTACTGTGGGACAGGACGTCAGAGTGAAGCAGAGAAGGGTGTTGGGTCTAAACCCCAGGAAGGACGATGGGGCTGCACATGGGCTAAGCATGGAGCAAGGAAAATCCTCACAGCCCATAAATGGAAAGGCACAGCGCTGAATTCTTCCCTACAGCAAAGGGGCTGGCATGCCGGTTAAAAAATCACTGGGCCTAAATCACAATTACAGCCAGTTTCACAACTTTGGGCTTCCCAGCAAAGGCGAAAATGGCCGTTATCACCCCTCTCACATCTGGTATGACTGATTATTAAGACGTGTCCCGGACAAGACCATACACTCTTCCGCTGCAGCGAGGAAATTAGAGAGAAAGCCCTGAAATCGGCGTAATTGAAACAAGCAATACGTCCGTCAGCCGCTGAGCCTTTTCAGGGTCTCAGGCACCCGGCGGGCGACAGCGGATCACCACGGCGATGGGTGCCGGTCGTGGCATCTCTGAAAGAACCCGTTATTAGAAAGTGGTACATCATAATCAGCCTGCTCACCTGGACTCATTCCCCGCAGGACTGGTGCAAATTAAACCGAACGGCGTCGGCCACGAGCTGGTACAAGAATCATGGCAGCGCACAGAAGCTTAAGAGCCTTGGCACACAAGTCAAATATCATTTTTATGCTATTATGAAGCTGGTACCTCACCAGGCAGTGCTCATACCCACTGCTAGCTGGGAAATATAACAGACACGTTTGACGAACTGTTAATTACGTCCCAGCTTTGTGAATAAGAAACCAACGTGGCCCTCAGTCCACAGGTAGGATCATTTAAATTCTGACATCGCTGCCTTACTGCAGATACTGGTGTGCAATAAAAGGCAGAATAGGTGAAAAAGTAAGTGGAATGAGGTGTTAGGGGTCTCTTTCCGGCACTCGCAAGGGAAACCCACAGCTGACTTGCTTCCAACGTACCACACATTTTACATTTTTATTTGTTGAGCAGGACCTTAGTCTGTGTAGCAATCGGGGAATAAGTTCCTTACTCAAGGGTTGTATGGTGCAATCACTTTGTTGACCCTGGAATTAGAACCAGTGACTTTCAGATGACTGGCATTGAGTCCTAACCTGTAGAGCCACAGACCGCCCCCAAATGAAACAATGTTTGATTTTCCAGTTGCAGTTCTTTAGTTTTCACACCCCATCTTTGCTTTTTAATGCTCACACACGTGACGGCAATGCTGGTAATTTGGAATGACAATTACATTGCTTGACAGTCAGTCACCATATACAATCAGTTATTAACTGCAAACATTAATCAGTCTCCTTACAAAATCAATTAGTAACTAGTGACATTAATCAGTCCCCCTATAGGACACGGTTAGGGAATGATCGCCAAGTTTTCCCATATAATTTTCCTTCCTTTATATTTTAAATACTTTTAAATTTATGCAGCTGTTTCATTGACTGAGCTTGTTTCAGTACTTTGGCTGTACCGTGATCCTCATGGAGAAACAGCCCTTAAATTAGCATTATATGTGATAGACCATAAACCAGCAGTACTGTCAGCTTGTCCCTACTATGTGACTCTGCTTCATATTTAATTGCCCATAACTAACTTTGCTTGCCAGCACCGTATCCTTAGTAAACACTGACAATGTTGACCTTTAATCTACTGACACCTTGTACCCCATATGCTGTTTTAGTCATACCTTTAAATTACTCATAACAGCTAATTATAAAATAGCATAATTTCCCCCAAGGGAAATGTTTCTGGGGTCACTGGCCTGCGGCATTGAGCAGAAAGGTGTGACTCATCCTCGTCATGGAGGTTTATTTCTTGGCACGTGTGACTTTGAACGGCCGTCCGTCACAGCGGTCTGTTCCTCTGCTTAACCGCTTTCGTCTCCAGCCAGACGCTACCGAGACACTGCACAGTTATTGCTCCAAACGGCCTCTAGAGGGCAATCTACTCAACGTGTCCATCCAAACAATAACGGAAATGGTTTGATTTAGTTATCTTTCCAGTTATACCTTTAAGTACCTGTTAATCATACATGCATTTTGCAGTGCTGTACATGACAAGACCATTATAAAGAATTTTTAAGCAATCCAGTTACATAATGTTCCATAAAAATATGTAAATTCACTATTAAATGCTTAGTATTACAACATAGCTAATTCTGTAATAAATCTCTCTCAATACAGAAATCATGTAATTGGAAATAAATGATTTGCTAGGTTTTCTAGCATATACTGTATAGCATTTTCAGAATTACTCTCAATTTAATCTTAGGGCAAAGGGGTCTAGTTTGGAGTTAACGGAAGTTTTATTTCAGCTTTCAAGGCTAATATTATGAAAATGCACCTCATGGTTCATTGAAAATTGAAATTGGGCAAAATTAAATATTAAATACCACAGACATTCAAAGATAGCTCTGTGCTGAGAATGCAGTTCACAAGGAGAGACTGATGTCCCTCTGAGAAGCAGAGGAGGGGAGTCCAGTGCACCGTGAGAGACGGACGTCCCTCTGAGAAGCAGAGGAGGGGAGTCCAGTGCACCGTGAGAGACGGGCGTCCCTCTGAGTAGCAGAGGAGGGGAGTCCAGTGCACCGTGAGAGACGGACATCCCTCTGAGAAGCAGAGGAGGGGAGTCCAGTGCCTGAGCCTCAGATATGGATGGGTGTAATATATCACACAGCCATCACTTTCGTGACTCTTTATTGAATGTGACAGTGTTCGATATCAACATGACTGGTGATTTCATGTCTATGTCACGTAAGGAGATGCTTAGATGGTGTAATGGTTTTCTCTCTCTCTCTCGCTCTGTTTCTCCCCCTCATCTGGCTGTCATCCCCGCATTGCCCCCATATGGGTAAGAAGTGAGCTCAAACCAGAGCGGCCCAGCCCATGAGTACCCCGATTGCCGGGAGGGTGGCAGTGAGGCCAGCCTGCTGGTGTCCCCGCTGGTGGTGGCGGGCATCGTCATCGGCCTGGTGCTCTTTCTGTCCTGCGTCACCATCATCGTGGGCAGCCTGAGGAAGGATGGTCGGCTACGCAACCCCCACCTGCGCGCCAGTTACGGTGAGCTGACCTCAGACGTGTGATCCAATATTAGAAACCCCCACCTCTCTGCCTCTTACACAGCCAGTCCTGTTCATTCAGCTTTGTGATTCTACCCTTTGCTCTTGGAATTTTTTCACCTCCTTTATAAATGCATTTTTCTGGTAGTATACAAGTTTGAGGCAATTTGGCCTAAAGTCTTCAAGAAAAAAATGGGTTGATAAATATTTCAAAATCAAGCATTCAGATTTTAAAATGACTTCCCTTTGTAACCCCTGAATTCTCAGATATTATCTTATTAACATTCTGTGTAACTTGATTGTAGTGAGTATATTGTGTGTAGTGTAATCAATGATGTATTTTTCTTAAATCCCCCATATTACATAAAATTACTTTATTAGATGCTTTTATCCGAAGTAACATACATTCTGAGAATGCAGGGACAGACCGTGGAACAAGTGGTGGTTTGGGGCCTTGCTCAAGGGCCCAACAGAGAAAATCTGCCAACACTGGGATGCGAACCAGCAACCTCCCAATTACAAACACAGCATCCTAATCTGCTGAGCCACAGTTCGGCATCAGACCCCAGCGTGGAATCAGTCAGCAGTTGTGTGCCCTGAGACCTCCAAAGGCAGCAAGGCCATCAAAACAACAAGGGCACCATAACTGGGATAAGATTTTCCCCACAACCTTTTTGCTCAGACAGGCAGTCTTTCTTAAACCGCGGCTCCAATCCTCACCGAAAGGGAATAAAAGATACCCTCCACAATAGCCTGAACTTTGCACCAGCAGAGGCTTAGACTGCTGAATGACGCTGTATGAAAATCATATCAAGGCCTCCAGTATCCTTTGCGTGGAAGCAAAAGCTCTCGCCACCACAGGGCAGACTTTGAAGAACAATTTCACAGAGATCAGCAGAAGGCCCAACACGCCTCGGCCGTCACTTGTTCCCGCTCCGTCCCGGTGACTCACGCGATAATCTATGCTGAGTAAACAGGCCCTCGCGTCAGGCGTAGGAAAAGGGCATGTGGGATCGCAGGATAATCGGCCTCTTGTGTCCACAGCTCCAGATGGATATTCCTACGGCGGGTCCATCGGGGAGCTGAGGTCCACATGCATCGAGGAGCTCCCCCCAGTGTTGGACTTCGACTCCTACATGGAATCCCTCTCGCAGGTCAACGTGCTGTACCCAGACTCACCGCCCAAGTAAGAGACCTCCCCACACGTCTGTGTTTACTCACTGCCGCTAATCTGCTTGTATAATCAGGTGATGTTATCGTAGCATATAAAGTAACCCCTGTTTACGTCTATAAATGAGGATCTCTGGCACACGGAGGCTGCAGATGTCCATTGCGTATCAAGGCTAATCTGCAGGCTGTTCCCATCACAATGCGTCAATGCCATATGATTTGGAACCCAGAGTGGGAAGCCTGTGTTCCAGTTTCCATGTGTGCCAGAGAGGAACCTGCGGGAGCACAACGTGATCTAAAGACACAATTGGCTAAAAAAAAAACCTGAAACCGCTTATGTTATGTCTACAAGACAGATGGAAGGTCACCCGTCTATGTGTCAGACACTCACTGCCAAATTAACTTACATGTTGTTTAATTCTATGCTAAACCTGTCGGTGTCAAGAGCTTGCAGGAACAGGAAATCCACGAGCTTATTCCAAACCAGCTAGAGGACATCTGACCTAAAATTCAGGAAAGCTGTAGCTCATCTTCGTCCATCTACCTTCAGAATTACCTCTCAAGGTTACAGACCCATTCTTCAACAATACAACTTAACGATTACTCCAGATCCCCGAAGGAATAATAAGAGAATTTATCTAATCATCGTAGGATCAACAAGAGATGAACACCAAGCAACAGCCAAATGACCCTCATTTTACAGATATTTTCAGCAAACTAAACTGATTCCAGATACCAGTCTTAAGTATACATCAGTACCAAAGCAGGTAGCCAGAGATCCAGTTTGTTAACTGGCCAGCTACAGGCTGCCTCTCCTTTGTATATACACTGTAGTGCCTGATTGCATTATGAAGGCCACACGAATTTTGGAGGTTTGCAGCTATTGACTGCAGACAGTTTGCGCCTTCTGCACACTGTGCGCCTCAGCATGCATTGTCCCCACTCTGTGATTTTACGTGGCCTACCGCTTCGTGGTGAGTTGATGTTATTCCCAATTGCTTCCATTTTGTTATAATACCACTAACAGCTGACCGTGGAATATTTAGTAGCGAGGAAATTTCACGAATGGACTTATTGCACAGGTGGCATTGTACCACGGTACCACACTTGAATTTACTGAGCTCCTGAGAGTGACCCATGCTTTTGCAAATGTTTATAGAAGCAGTCTGCATGCCTACTGTAGGTGCTTGATGTTATACACCTGTGGCTAGGGAAGTGACTGGAACACCTGAATTCAATGATTTGGAGGGGTGTCCCAATACTTTTGGCAATATAGTGTACATAGAAACAGAAGAACCTTCCAGTGAAATGCCCAATAGCAGAAAGGGCTGAGGTGTGGGAACCAATGGAAACAGCTCAGCATCCAGCCACGTCTCCTGACTTGTTTCAGTCACACTATCATTTACATTTCTTTGACAGTTCGATTAGGATGCACAGCCCGGATCCTGCAGGCTTGCAAAAGTGAATTTGAAGGGGGTGAAATTACCTTTCCATCGCAAGCCGGAGATTTCCAAAAGAACAGGCCTTGTCATGTTAAACAGCAAATTATGAAGTATATGGAATATTTCTGCAACATCACAGGCCATTACGTGTTCCTGAATAGCGTGTAATTAGGTTTGGGGACAGATCTGTCAGCTCCATTTCCACAGCGATGGCTGTCTCGCTCCTCCCCTTCCAGAGCTCTACAATCGATCCATTGGTTACACATCTAAAGACCAAGGGGCTAATAGATGAAGATGCAGTTAGAGGGCGTGAAAAACACCTTTTATCCCCATCCCACAAGCTCTCATACAGAGCCATTCATTACTTCTGACAATGAGTAGATTATCAGGAAATTAGAACCATTGCTACTACAATCTGTCATCAAACTATAGCTGTAAAATCATTATGTTCGGCCATATTGGGGTAAAAAAAAAAGATCAGAGAGACAAATTCTGCTGTTTCAAGTCCCATAGATGAAATAGAGATCAGTGTGTGTGTGTTTTTTTTGTGGGTTTTGAGGTGTAAGTAGGAAACGGGAATGAAATGGGGATGAGTACGATTCGGGGGGGGAGGGGAGCAGCAGGAAGTCAGCTGAGGGCGTAGGGGAGCTCTCCATCACTGCCCCCGCCATTACAGGCCACCATCCATCTCATCTGTGCTCTGGGGAGAGGGCGAAATTGCTCCTCATATCCGCCAAAGTGGGCTTCCGTTCCCATTACAGCATACATTTATTATTATGGCGCGTATTCCCTCTGCCTTGATACAGAACAGGAACAGAACAGCCTGCCAGAGGGGTGCAGTATATGCTGTCTGTGCTGGCCAAGGGTTTTTTACCGGGGCACTGTGCTTCTTTCTGGATAGATGTGGCACGTTGTGGTGTACGCCCTCCTTTTCATGGCAGAGAATGGCCAAGAGGTGGTCAGCAGAGAAAGAGAGAGGAGCTCAAAACAGCTTCTGCGTAGCTGGTACTAAAACAAGGGATGCTCACATGTACGCCTGCTGGTCTTCATGACAATACACCAATGCTTATAACAACATGACACATAATAATATATCACTGATATCATCATCGAGGAAAAAAAACAGGACACTTCACTGTAAAAGTACTTCAAAGTTAACCATGAAAACCAGAGCATACTGGTGCTCAATTAAACTATCAAGAAGAGGTACGAAAACAGGTTGAGAGAATATTAGCAATCTGATTAAAAACTAAGGCTGTTAAAATTAAATAAATGTTTCAATTCATTTTAAGTATCTAACACTTTAAAATCAACTCAATTAATGCAATTAATGACATCATCACGCAGTGCATTATGAGGCAACCATATAAACCACATAAATCATATAAATGATTACAAGAAATTTTTGTGCTATTGTCGTCATGACCTATTACATTGTTATATATACAGTGGTACCTCAGTTCTCAAACTCATTGGAACTCGAATTTCTTAAAAGTCGAACCAACCAGTTAGAAAAAAAAATACCTAGAGCTCGATCTGAATCTCAGAATTCAAACCGTGAACAACGACCTAAAATAAGTTGTAGGCGTGGGGAATGAGTCACGCCGCACGTCTCTCAGCGGAAATAAAGGGCAACGCTTCAGTCTCAGCCTCGCATTCGCTATCTGAATACATATATTTAGACAGTAAAACAGCTAGACAATGATAGACAGTAACAGTAATTAATATTATATAATAAAATACATTTTAAAATAGATATCTTATTATTTTAATATTAATAATAAATCATTAATACATTTAATTATAATAATATTGTCGTGCTTCTTGTTCTTGTCCGACTTTCACGTCATAAAAGAGGCGTGTTTCCGATGGGAAGTGACGTTTTTCGTTACGTTTTCATCCGAGTTCCGAGTTGGAGAAAAATAATCGAACGCACCAAAAGGCGCAGACGTCAGGGTACCGGGGAATACGGAGGTAAGGCAGTCAAAACGCAGACGGACAATACAATGACAAACTGAACAACGCGGACTAAATACAGAGGACTAATGACAACAACCAGAAACAGCTGATCACACTGGGATCCCACAAGAGGTTAACGAGGGTGCGTGGCACGCGGAAGGAGCGGACGGTCGGGGCAGGACACATTTTTTTAACTTTACACATTGTTTGGATACATTTATTGTCTTACTTTACAAATTGCTGTTTTGATAAATGTTCTTAGATGTGTTTAGTACAGTATATGCTCTTCTTGTTTTATCCGGTTCAGTTTGTGTTTAAATGCTTAAAAAAAAATTTTTTGGGACCGGGAACCAATTAATTGGTTTTCCATTATTTCTTATGGGGAAAATTCGGTCAGAACTCGAACTTTTTAGTATTCGATCCAGAATTCTGAACGGATTAAGTTCGAGTTCTGAGGTACCACTGTACATCCTTCGTGATTATTATACATTAATTTGGTGATTGTTTAAATAAGCATTATAACAAGCTTTAGTCATAAGAAGAGAAACAAGTTTTTAATTGTTATTAATCACGATTAATTCATTGCAAAATGAGCGACTAATTCGTTTTTCGTTTTAATCAACTGACAGCCCTATTAGAAACCTAAAATTTAAAAATAAAGAGTACGCAGCCGCCAGCAGCTCTCTCCAATAACTCAGCGTGCAGCAAACATTAGGACAGAGAGAGAAAATGTCAAACAATAAGCCTCAGCAAATAGAAATAACAGAAGATCTTACCCAGTATATTATTCTTGACAATCAAGCATAATGTTATTATGGTAGTACACGGAGAGCGTAATACTTGAGGGGGTATGCAGTGTAAAAATTTTAATTAAATCCAAACCGCCATCGTTTTCCACAGAGACTAAAAAATGAGAATCAGTACTGCTAATCAGCCCTGCTTGGTGCTGTGTATGTTTGCATGTGTGTGGCAGTGATTTCAATATAATTTATCCAGACAGTTTAAATGAAAATATCACATTATGTTCTAGACATCACCCAGCCCTAACTGGTGTTGCTATCAGTAAGCACCAGAAAGCCAACATCAGAACTTGTACTCAGTACGAAAAAATTGTGTTATTGCATCCCTGCTAGTGTTGCACAGTAAACTGCGACTGAAAAGTACTAGATTTTTGTAAAACAGTACAATACCAGCATTTAGAAAAAAAATCTGTAGTTTTACTACATGGATAGCTATCTCCCTCTTTAAGCATGTGAGACATAGGTCCATTTCACGATCGCGGATTAATTCCACCCCACTGTGACTCGAAGTGCGAATATTGATAAAGCTCTGCTTGCTTTTTTGACTAATAGGATTAAAATTTAACTGACCCCAATATCATTAAACACTTTTTGTTTGAAATAAATCATGAGATTTGAGAGCGTTTCCCCTTTTTAGAGAAGATATAAAAAATGATCGAAACTCATTACTTAGTTTCAAAATAGGAAGCAAAAGTTTTGGTATCGTGACATCACTAATCCCTACTATGGTTAATGCAGTAGTTTGCCACTAGCTCTGGTCTTCCTGATACCTGCGAAAAGCCTCAAAGAGCTCAAACCAAATCATAAACAGAATTTTTAAAATCCTGCTGGGAACACTGAGGGTGAAAAAGACAGTAAAAGACAGTAAAATCAGAGCAAATCATATTACCATTGGACGATAAATAGGAATGTACATTGGTGAGAGGGCAGGGACAAGTAGGAACAGGCCCTGTGAGTGATATAAAGGGGTCAGGCGAGCTGACCGGCCGCCTGGAGAGAAATAGCCATGATGTCGTCGTGGGATGATTCTCACAGTGCTGCAAAAATATCCATCAAGGCAAAGTTATTTCAGCAAAATCCGAGAATCCCTCCTGTGCCACAGAAACTGCTGCACCTTCTGGGCCTGGGAGACACCTGTGTCCTGACTGCCGAGCACGTACCAGCCTGTCAGAGACTGAAGAAGAGAGTCAGGAGAATCCAATAATAGGGTTAAGGTTGGCCAGAATATACACCCTCCCTGGTGAAGAGAATGCAGCAATAAGCTTCTCAATACCACCATTCTGTATGATACTGTCACTCTACAAGCCTGTACTGGACAAACAGCTGGAATGGGGGAGGGGAGGGGAGGGGGGTTTAACCCTTTCTTACAACAGAAATCCCCAAAAGGCCAGAGCTAGGAGCAAGCTATTACATAAACCATAAGTACTGGATAAGTAAGGCCCTCTTAAATTATGTTTGTGTGGCATAAACTAGATGATTATACCAACACTTCATCGTTCTACATTATGGTCCCTGCGGAACTGAGGTTGAAAACCCCAGGAACAGTGTTTCTCAGCCAGTTCTCAGGGAGCCCCAGACAGTCCACATTTTTGCTCCATCCCAGATGTGCTAGGAGCTAGGAGGGAGCAAAAATTTTTTGGTGGTCACCAAGGACTGGTATGAGAACTTTATGATTTATGATGTTTTTATTTTTAAACACTGACAAGGGATAGAAATGTGGAGGTATTATAGGGACAAAACATGGACAAAACAACATTTAACAACGAACAGTGTTAAAAATCTGAATGGAAGAAAACTGAAAAACAGCTATTTTATGTCCTGCCCTGGTAGTTATAGGAGAAGGAAAGCTCTGAGGCTCAAGGGTAACTGCCTGCCTCGCCCACAAGGCAGCCCCCACTAACCTTCTACAATTTCAAAGTAATTGTGTGGATGTTGTTAGACATCTCGTTCGGAGTGGAACCATTATCTCGGAGCAATGCGCACCAGAGAAGGCAGGGACAGGATATGACATGAGAAGATTGGCTCCCCTGTTCGGGATCACTCTCTATGACAACTTCCTGTTTTTCAGTATTACACACTGTATGTTCCATTTCATGACTGGTATCCCAACAATTTAGCTTTGCTAAAAACTGCAGAAAAGCTGAGGAGACAGCGTGCTTCAGGTCTTCTGTGACCCTGTATTGGATTTGCAACGCCGGTGGTGGATAGATCGGTGGACGCGTGGAGTCATTTTCACTTTGTTTGCGGGTTCATATGCTATGGATCAACAATAAAGAAAAGGACAAAGGTCATTTTCAGCATCTCTAAATTAGACCAAGGCGATGTCGGCTTATCTGTGTTTTTCACAGAGACCTTTGAGATGACAGCTTCTGTGGCATGTGTCAGACTAAAGGTTAACTCAACTATCTTGACTGTTTTCTCTCAGTATTCCACATAAGAAAACAACATTAAAACAGATCAAGGTGGAGAAGCTCAGCTAAGCTCAAATCAAACTGCTGGCTAATTGATCTGAGCTGAATACAAATCAGCTTCACCTTCCTTTGCTTCAGTGTTAAGGTCAGCTTCACTGCCACTGTGCACGTGCACAACAAAATGAGGTTGTGCAAGCGTCACACAGTAATTGTAACAGTCAGCAGAATATAACAAATAACTAATAATAGTACAACAATTACTTTTCTAAGGAGCAAAGTTTAATACCAGGAAGTTTGGTAGGGTGCAAAAGTTTGCAGTGTTCATCCGGAAATGTTACATGAGTCATCATGCAGACTTCAGCATACGCACAACTTGGGGGGGCAGTGTTTAGATCCACTTCGCTTGTTTCCAGTTTATCTACTGAAAAAAAAAAGAAATGCTCGGAAGGCGAGGTCCTCACACCAACAAGACGATGTTAGTGAACAAAAACTATAGCGCTGAATATGCACCGGGAAGGGAGAGCAGGGTTACGAAGTGTCACTGGGGACGCAAACCATTTGGGGTAAAGAGGCCGACGCCTCGGCCATATTTAAATTAGCAAAGGCAAAAGTGACACAGGGGAGTACGCGGAAAGGTGCAAGAGCTGAAGCGGCAGATTCACTCGCAGGCACGTGCGCGACACTGCAGCTATTATTAGAAACACTACAATGACTTTCCAGTGGTCCGTAAATAGCAGCTCAGACATAGCCAGCATGCAGAGGAGGCCCCTCGCAAAACCATAAAATGGGTTCAGCAGCAGGCACCGTACCTTTATAACTTTAAATGTGTGAAACTGTGCAGTTTATACCCAGAAGGTTGTGGGTTCTGATCCTTGGTGGAACACTGTTCAAATAAATGGTAAAAAACAGCACAAATGCAAGGCAATAGTTATCAATGATGCTTATAATAATTATTTATAACAAAAGCAAACATCCCAATGCAGAGTATTTTTGATTTGAAAATATTGTACATATTGTATACAGCATCTGTATTATTTCAGATTAAGGGTACAAAAGCAGTCGCCATGCTGAGTCTTAAACCTAGACACATAACCTTTAATCATCATATCACCTGCTGTCTTGGATGAAATAATCTAGTAATGCTTCAGGATTTTGCACTGTTTTTGTGTAAAGGGAATAAAATATCACTAGGAGAGAGTAGGAAACAGGCCAATGAGCTCTTTCTTATGACACGCTGTGACAGTCATCCATGCCTCTCTGCTGTAATTAAGACACGGGGTGTTAAAACTGCGATGCCAAGATGCCAACCGCAGGCATGTGCCGCCGCACGCCAACATTACACGGGCAGATCTGCTTACTCCTCCTCACAGAGGCTCATCTGTTAGCTCTTAAAGTATCCAGACCCTCTACTGCTCTGTGTGTAAGTTAAATCCCACCTACAATATGCCTGGGCAACTATTGTGCACGGAGGGCCGAATATGAACTTCGCCATTCCGTAATGATTAAGGTGATTTGTCATGAAAACTACAATAACAGGCTCGTTAGATTTTATTATATAGTGTATTTATTATTAATTCAAAGAAGGATGTCCAACCCGGAGGAGGCTCCGGGGCAGGCCCAGGAGACGCTGTAGAGATTAAATCTCTCGGCTGACCTGGGAACGCCTTGGTGTCCCACGGAGGAGCTGGAGGAGGTGGCTGGTGAGAGGGAGGTCTGGCCATCCCTGCTTGAGGCCGCGTCATACTTCTCCGCGCGCCTACTAGCAGACGTGTCCACTCAGACGTCTAAGTTTGACATCATCGTGCGCCTCCGCAGGCGAACGCCTGCCGCACTCCGAATTTCAGTCCTTACAGCGGGGTACGAAAAGCTCTGGACACTGCGCATAATCGATTCACTAGCGTCCACTGCAAACACGAGTTTGATGTGAATTGGGGTAGCCCAACAGACTATTTAATAAATACGTGTGTATGTGAGAATCTCACTCCAGCCAGCCGATCAAAGTTGGCAGCCCCGTGCTCTGGCTCTCTGAATTTGTAAAACAAGAGAAAGGGACACAAACCTCACTGCTGTGGTATGTGTGCAGGCAATAGCAGAATAATAATTTATGTTATTATAATTAAGAAAAATATAAATACAACATGCATGCGCAAAGTACGTGGCTTGAAGTACGAACGTTTCTGTGTTCGCATACTGTATGCAGAGTGGATACGCTTGACCGGAGAAGTACGAACGTTTCTGTGTACGCTTACGCTTAGTGGATATGCTTGACCGGAGATGTATGAACCAGCCTTGAGACTGCTGCCCCCATGACCCAACCCCGGATAGGCAGCAGAAAAGGGATGGATGGATGGATGGATGGATGGATGGATGGATGGATGGATGGATGGATGGATGGATGGATTTGAATATATAAAACGCAACATTTTTCTTTTATGATCAGGTGCACAATTCTCTGGATGGCCACAAGGGGCATCTCCCTGTAAGGAAAGCTAACATTTCCCGTGGGCAGGCGTGACGACCTTGAGTGTGGGTTGTGGACTGATTGTCATCTAGTGTTGGCAATTCACATTATCATGACTCTGCGTGCTGCTGCTATACCTGTGAGCCGGTTACACCTGATGCTTGTTAAGGCTGTGGCTGATTTGCTCCCTTTTAAAACGGCCAGGCTTTGGGGAAAGTGGGGCTCGTGCTCAGGCGTCGGTTGCACGTTGCCATTTGTTTTGCTTTCGTTATGGTTTTGTTTTGTATTTGATTTCGTTTTCTGTATTTATTCTACACTACATGAACATGGTACGCCCGCACTACTGACACTACTGATTACTGATAACCATGCGTTTTATATATATGTTGTGTAACATTCTTTTTTTAATTATCCTTATTAAATGCTTTAATTATCTGGTAAACTTGGGTCCCGTGTCTTCCCTTGGATTTTCTTTTTTTTTTTTTTTTTGTTTTGTTTTTACTTTTTGTTGCGATTTTGAGCCAGATCGTGACACAGGTCAAAACAAGGTTGTGCACAGTGCTACAGGAAAGTCAGTCTGCCTCCTGCCCCAAAACAAGATGTCACTCTCTGTCATGTGTCATGCATTTCCCATGTAAGGTCATGTGACAATGGCGTATCCTAGATACACAGGTGTGTTCTGCCAGCCAGCCGCCCCCCCACCTCCCCCTATACTGTACGCCACATCAGTGCAGCTGGGCTTTTACAAAATGCTGAGACCGGAGAACTTTGCTGTAGCGGGGTGGACTTTGTGACGACAGGGAGTCCAAATCTCCCAGTTAAACCTGAAATGCAGATGGTGCGAAGACTGACCCTGGAGCGGAGACAGTTGTTCCAGTGGCAGCGGGACTCGCTGCCGTGGCAACACAACGGAACAGCTCCGTAATCGGCAGCTGAGCACCTCGATACCGAAAGGCTACTGCTCTGAATCCAACCCCCCCACCCACAACCTCATAATCTCGGCCAGACAAATCGGCTCTTCTCATTTGTGACTCACAAAGGGGGCCAAAGCACCCCTCAAAAGTGCACCAGTCATATTTTTGCCACAATGATTTCACTTAAACTATCCAGCGGTCAGTGATATTACCTTGTAATTAAAGTCTGAGTGGGTTGGACTGACAAATACCCTTCTAGGCTTTTAGAATAAATTACATTAAACAATTTTAGCAGGGCCAAAATATGACAGTTTATGTTATTTATAAGCGACGTGTAATAGTCTACATGGTAAGTGACAAGATCATTTTTCAGTGTACAATGAAGTTCGTAGCCCCTAGCTGGGAAGGCTAAAAACGCACGTGAAAGTGTACAATTAATGGAAATCTAATTATAGCTGACGCACACAAAACTCTTCTCTCCTCATTAAATCTCTCACCATTTGGCCCGGAGGTGGCAGGAGCAACAGAGACACCCTGGGATCCTCATCACCTCAGTCTGACGGGGTCTGACTCCCCAGCTGCATCTCCTCTGCTCCCAAACTGGAGACCTCTGCACCGGAGACTTTCAGTGATGGTGCAAAGCCATTTAAAACTTGGTTAGATATCTCAAATGTATAGTTGTGCTGGGCATTCTGGCTGCCTGTTCTACCATAGCAACCACCCAGGCACAGCTTAGTTATTTCTGCGGCCCCATTCATTTCAGGGCCTCCCAAGTGTTGTTTTAAAAACTAAATATACAGCTAGTGAGACTGAGGACCATAACTAGCTAGCTGGTTAGCAGAACATGCTGCTTCAACATCTCCTAAATAAGGAACATGTTTATTTAGTATTTAGTGTAGTGACTGTTTGTGGCCAATAGGGGGCTCCAAACGTCAGGGGCTTCACACAAATGCAAAGTTCAAGTGGTCATAAACATACCACCACTGGAATCACCTGCTCACAGATTCGGTCTCCCTTAGTCAGGTGGTTTCAAATCTAGATCAGATGCTCAAGTCCACCATCGTGCCTACTGGAATTTGCCCAGCCAGGCCACAAAACAACATTATTTCTCAGTACTATGGTCCAGATATTTGGGGATGTGTCCAAAAAGGCTCAGGAAACACCAATAGCTCTGTGGGAGGTGCTGTATAGTTTGTGATACCGAAGCGTAATACCGTTGAGCGATATTGTTGAGCGATACCGTTGACACGTTCTGTGTTCTCCTCATCTTTCCTCATACTTCCTCTCATTTCAGCTATGAGGAGTGTGTGGGACCGGGAGCCACACAAATCTACATTCCCACGGAAGACCCACCCCCGTACTCTCTCACGGACCCGTGCCGGTGGAGGGAGCAGCAGGAGGTGCACTCCTGCCTGGAGGCGGAGGAGTTCCCAAACGCAGCTTCCTGGGCAATGGGCGGCAGGGCCTTCCCATGCTCGACTGGACCCCAGGGGGCAGCACAGCAACCGGTTGCCTCCGTGGCCCTGGGGGCCCTCCCAACAGAGGCCGCGCCCCCCTACGAGGCCATCGCAGGTGACGGACATAACCGGCCCATCCCTCTGATCCCCATGGATCTGCCCAAACACACGTCGACGAACGGCACGGCGCGGCAAGCTATGCCGCACGGAATCCTCTAGGCGGCGCTGTGATGTGGGCAAGGCAAGCACAATACCTCCTGTGTGTCCAACAGCTAACCCTTAGCTTGTTTTTCCCCACTCGAGTAACCCCAGCCATCCGAATGAAGCAGACCCAAGAGAACAGCACAAATGTGCTAGCCTGAAATGAAGCCTTCACGGAGACTTCCTCTCTTCCACCTCCCCGAAAATACAAGCAAATCACACACATATGAACATGTCCTTGGAAGCCTCCGACACCAACTGCCACTCTGGACACTGCCATGACGAACACAGGGCTAATGAGGAACTGAAGCCTTCTAATGTGATCTCCGTATCATTTTATACCGTCTTCTACACTCTATCTTTGATAAGATACGCATTACACGACCCACATGCAAACAGATAATTGTAACTGCTTATCCAATTCAGAAGTCTGTTTAGTAGGCTTTATAAACAGTGGTAGTTTGGTGAATTAAAAAGAAAAAAAAAAGTAGGACGTACAAAAACTGAAAACATTGATATCACAGCCCATGAAAATCTTAGGAAGTTAGTACAAAATCAGTGGAACTAGCATAAAAATGTCGTTCTGTCTGTTTGTAACTTGCCCAGTGTAAATGTGCGATAGTCAAACAGGAGAATAACTTTTCAGTCATTTCAACATTTTATTTTCTTATTTCTTTCCTAACTGGGTGAAGGAACCAGGGATAGTAAGATAGTAAGAGACATTAACCTAAACCTAAAAGACATTGTGACACCGGAATGACTCCTACTTTAGAGAGAGAGCCTTTGAAAAATAAATCAGGACCCAGATTCTCTTCCCTGCTCTTCCTACGGTCGTGTTTTCAGGTTCGTGACATGCAAAGATGGAAGTATCTCTCCAGAGAGTTTTAATGGAGGTCATTGCTCTTGCTGTCTAGGAAGCAGACAATCGTGCAAATGGTTTATTGTTCAGGAGACACTATTGATGACTGTGATTAATGTTAGATTCATGTGCTTTGCCGATTGCATTAGCTTGGCTTCACCAAAGCACCACAGACAACACGCAAGTGAATCGCAAGGCTTTGTCAACGAAGGCCACCATTTTACGTGTTACACACACCGAAGTACACAAGGAGGTATAAAATTCTACTGCCCATGAGGAATCAAGACCAAAATCATAAATTTGGTTTGATATGCAACAGTATTATTATTTGTTTACTCTTTATTTATTATATTGTTTAGCACAGTGCTGATCTTTGCTCTTTCCTAGCATGCTGGACTCCCTGTATGCTTCCAGATGAGTCACTTAACATATTCGTATTTCTATATTACATGTCCAGAATAGTTGAATAGCTTTTTTGTATTCAGAGCTAACATGAAATGGAGGTTTCCATTCGCGAATATTAGCTTCTCAGAAAATGATGCCTATAAAATACAGACTGTTAAAACTTCTGAACAGAGTAGCAGGCTCATACTAATTACACAGTTAGGAGATCTCGCCAATACCCAGGCAGCTCTCCATACTGGCCTTCTGGAAAAATGAGTGAAAATGAATCCTAAGAAATGTCACCATTTTCAGTACCTCCCATTTCTCCTAAGCATTCTTTCACTGGACAGTAAGTGACCAATGACCATGATCAGACTCATTTCATAGACCTTGACATTCGAGAGCATGGTGGCAATGAGGCAGTTCTATAGTGGTATGAAAACCTTTTGACCAAGTAAATAACAGCAGTTGCTCACAATCAGGGCAAAGAATCCTCTCATTCCGAACAAAGAGTTCATGTAACTCACTGTTATTTATTATATATGCAACATTATTCCCTTTCCCTTCTATAAATGACCTTGTGATTGTTTTTCATAAAAATGAGTCATAATTATAGCCAGACTTGCAGGTTATTGATTATATTTAAATGGCTACTCAACATTAAATTGAGGCTTTTGGAAATGTTTTTAAAATCTGGGTTTGTAATGTGAAAAATAGTTATAACTGTGTTTACTGTGGTTAATTTATTGTCAGTCTGTCACAAAAACACCTTTAACAATAACTGTTTTTTGATGACAGTATTGGGTCTTATATTTTACAGCTAGGTTATGAAATAATGCAGACAGTTTGCATAGTCACTCCAAGACGATTGCATTAAGAATACAAGATACATCCTTTGTTTCGAAAAAGAGACACTATGTATTAACAGAAACACACAACTGTATGTGTTCACTGGAGTTTACATGCAAAAGTGTTCTCAGAAACATAATAAGAGTTCACCATATTTTATATTATAAGCATCAGGATTTTGAGCCATCTCTGTTATCTGTTACATCAGTGCAAGTCCCCCACTTAGCACCAAAGCAACCAGGAGCAAGACTTTCTCACATTCTTACAGGAACCCAACGGGGTGTCTCATACTAAACTACAAGATGGACCAAAAAGAGGCAAGAGCGTCTATCTTAGGCTATAATTTGGATCACACTAGATTTATTTAAAACATCTTTTTAAGACACCGCACAATGCCGACTTTGTGTCTTGGGCCAGTGGCACCATGAACGCACTTCCTAACTTACAGTGAAGTCAAAGGAATCCCCAACACTGCGTCTTTCCTGCATCATGATCTGTGGTAATAACAAGTCATGATATCTTCACTCGTCCTGAATCACATCTATGTTTTATACTTGAGCCCCTCCCTCCTCTCACATCCTCTGAATAATAAATCACTTGCTTTCTTTTCCAGTTATATCAGGTATATAAATATACCAAAGTTACACTCAGTGGCCACATTATTAAGCACACCAAGGTAGTACTGGGTAGGATCCCCTTTTGCCTACAAGCCATTTTAAGAGTGAACAAGTTGTGCATTCAGAGAAGGCATTCTGCAGACCACTGTTGCAATGAGCTGCTATTTTTGCACCTTTTGGTCTTCCTGTTAGATTTAGCAAATCTGGCCATTCTCCTCTGACCTCTCTCAGTAACTCATTAAGTTGCTTTGGCTACAGAATCGATTGGGTGGTTTTGTTTATTACACTATACCACGTTGAAATCCCAAGAATGTGGCTGATTCTGAGAACCTGAAACCTCCATGTGCAGAAACAGTAACACCCCCACATTCAACATTCAGCTAAATTTAGCTTATTATTCAGTTAACCGATGTTCTGTTCGGAGGAGCAGGCTGTTCACATTAACAAGCAGGTGTACTTAATAAACTGGCCACAGAATGTATCTAGAATGTAAACAAAAAAAAATCTTTTAAGTGAGAAAAATTTTCTGTCTTGAAAATTTATCTTTTTTTAAAAAAAAAAAAAAAAAAAAGGCTTGCATGGATTTTTTTATTTTTATTTTTTTGTCCCTGACCTGCCACATGAATGCGGCCATATTTAATGCATTTGGTAAGGATGCCAATGCTGACCCACACCCTCCCAGGTTGCCAGTGCCATGGAATAACGTAAATGAGACAGAACAGATGGTCTGTGCTGATGCACTCCCCCAATTAGCCTCTCTGCCCAGAGTCTGACGTCCATTATTGGAGCTAATTGCATCCAGAGCCAGTGCTTTCAGGAAATTAGGTCTTTAATGATGATTAGAATATGGAGTACTGTCTACTGCATCCTAAGGTCAATAAATCCAGGAACTGTGTTCCGTTCCAGTCTACCGCTTCAGAACCAAGAAATGATTTGGTGGATGGTCCGAGCAGGGGGGATGGGCTTTTTTAGTAAGAGAGAGAGGTCCTCGATCCGTAAATGCTGCGGCCATTGTGTTCAGGGTGTGTGGTAATTGTAGTCTGCAGAAGTACCCAATGGTGTTCAGTGAGAGGGGTCATAGTTGTCGACGTGACATTGTGGTCGCATGTCTTTTAGAGAAACCTGTCTCTGTACGCAAGCTAGTACCCAAGAGGTTATGGTGTCAATACTCAGAATACGATAATAAATGTAGCGTAATATGCCTTTAAATTTGAATGTATTATTCTTATTTTCCGTCGGTCTGTTTAACCAGGTGTGGTCACATGAGAATTTATCCTCATTCTCTTTTACAGATTGGATGATAAACACACACGCTGTGACCTTTTGCAACTAATAAAGATTAACTACAACAGACCAGGGCACTGTAACTGAATGTTTGTGTTTAATCACGCAGTCCAGTACCAGAAACCCAAAAGACCATTTTATCAAAAGCTGTCTTACAGTACACCTTCAGTTATAATCATGTTAAACTGCATAAAAGGTACCTGTGCAGGGGTAGATTAAGGCATAGCCCATCCAAGGTTATAACACGGGGCCCCAGCAAACATCAGGACCACAGTGTTGCCAACGCTCACGCTTCTGGCGTGACGCTCACTCTTTCAGACTCTCACACTCATGCAAGGAATCCTCGCATGTATATTATTCCATTATAAACCCAAAATTAGCTACATTAAAAGTGTTGGGGTAGTTTGCAAACCCTACAAACTACTTACAAGGTAATAAAACCGTATACATGTAAATGGGAGTGCATGTGCGTTCAGACTTGTCTCCAATTGATAATCTCACTCCAGCCAGGAGACCAAAACTGGCAGCTCAGGGACCAGGTCCTGACTCTGGAAGTGGTTTGTTAAATGACCACATGCTGGTGTCCCCTTACGACAGGGGTGGCCAATCTTATCCACAAAGGGCCAGTGTGTATGCAGGTTTTTAGGTCAGTTGTTCAAAGCCAGGTGTGAAAACACTTCAGCCAATCAGGTTTTTAATTAGAAATCTAATTATGGAGTTGCCGCAAAAAACTGCATACACAACGGCCCCTTCGGGATAAAATTGGCCACCCCTGGCCTAGGGTCCCCAGATAAGTTAATCCGCCCGTGTACGTCAACCCAAAATCCACTGATTGCAAGTCAGGCTTTGTTTTAATCTAATTTTCCTCCCAAACTTAATCTTATCCAGTAATTGTGTCAGGGAAAATGGACTGTTGGTAAACACTAATACCATTCGTCACTGAGGGAGGGGAGCAGAAAGACAGGTTATCTAGTGGTACAAGACTGAAAAACTATTAATGGGAGCAAAGTATACGGTTGCTTTGCCAGAGTTGTCCACATTGATATTGTTGAGCAGTACTTATTTAAGCAATAGACCCAATGAGTAGGAATGAGGAAAGGGCACTTTCTGGAATGTTACCTGACATGCGGGAAGGACTGACTAAGCTGGTGTGCAAAAGTTAATGATAAGTCTGGTTCAGTGTCAACATATACAGGAGACGCCCGCGCTTATCTTGACAGAAGCAGTTAATGCGATTGTGTAAAATTCCAGCTAGTTTCCCATAAAGAACCATTTCTTTCTGCAGTATTAACATCGAATGCAAGTGTGGCCTTGAGTGAATTTGGCTTTCATATGAAAAGGCTTTGAATATGAAATATTTACACCAGTACAGAATATGTACCAACATTTAAAATCACACGTGACAATGTAGCAAAAAAAAAAAAAAAAAAAAAACGATTTTGAAGGTTGCCCCCTTGTATCGAAATGCTGCCTTCAATAAGGCATGAGACTATGGGTAATGTTAGGACGACTGTGCGTCCTCTTTTTCCCAGACTTGTCCTCTGTTTTGGGACCTAAAAATGCCTGAAATGTCTGGGATATCGCTTTGTTTCATGCTGACATTTGCTTTCTATTATCAGAATACTTTCTGTGTGCGTATTTACGTTGTTTTGACGTCTCTCTTTCTGTCTTGCCCCCTGTGGCATCTTTACTGCAAAGCAAAATATATGGCCATATATAGGTCATGTTAAAACAAGATCAATACAGGTAAGGAACAGCAATGTACATGTTTATCAACTTGGGTTTGAAAGACACGCACAGCATTCAAGAAAAGCAACCAAACCATTTACTGTGTTGTGTAAACTGGCATTGTCAGCACAAGAATATGTTTCTGAATTACACGAATCATGGGAACACTATTTTCTTACCCTAGACGGCCCATTGTCATTTTTTAACTTGTATTCCTACATGTGAACATTGATTTAACAATGAAATAAAATGTTACATTTAGTCAATGAAACGACTCAATCAATGATGACCATCAGCTTTACCTTGGGGCTAGATGGGTTTTTCCATCATCGTAGCGCCATCTGCCGGTAAGCATGGGAATGGACATTAGACTCCCTTACAGTTCAGTAAAGTTGTAAGTTGTAATTACACCTGAATGGCACTAGGGGCCAGTAAAGTACCAACACTGTGTCAGGGCAAAGAGAAACCCAGATGGCTAGGCTTTGTTTTGGAAGTGTGTACTATCGACCATGTTACATGGTTTAATGACATTATTAAGTAGAATCATTTGTGCAGATTTTTGCCAAAATATGGTACCGTCACGTGTTTATTAATGCCACGGATTTGCAGTTTTTTTTTTTACAGTAGCTCTAGGTTGTTTCAGCCGTAACTCGACGACTTCCTCTGTGCGAGGAGGCTCATGCCCTTTCACTTTCCCCTCCTCCGCCACCTGTACGCTGACATGCCGTGTCCGTCCGGCGCCTCGGTAGCTTCGTTCGCGTCGAAAGGCCCCTAAGACATATGTAACCGGCAGCGCAGCTCCGAAAAGCACCGGCGGGACTTTTTTTTGAGGGGGGGGGGTCCCTGCGGCGGCCGCTTGCGTCGCTTCCGCGTTTCCTGATATCCGTGTGATCGCGTCCCGAAAACCTTCATTCGGCCGGCTGGCGGTGGTGATGATAATGATGATGATGATGATGATGATGACGATGAGGAACGCCGGCGCGGAGATGTCCGAGGCGCGGCGGGACGCGTTCGGCGAATATGTGACATATTACGAGGCCGCCTGGCCGCTCGGCGACGCCAAGCTGTGCGGTGACACGCCGGTGGCGGACAAGGCGCGGCGGCTGCTGTCCGAAAGCGCTGCCGAGAAGCGCTTCACCACCTTCGATTTCTACTCGGTGCTGCGGGAATATCTGAAGCAGTGCGACCAGGACCCCCGGCGCGCCCTTTGCGGGCTGGCCAAAGCCGCGGAGCTGCTGGAGACCTACTGTGTCAACGCCTTCCTGTTCCCCTGGAAGAAGGAGATCAGGACGCTTAAGGTAGAAGTAAAGCCAAATAATTTCGGACGTGTCTTTACGCATGAATAAATACATTTATTACACCTGTCATGCTTTGTATTATATCCCCTATAGCTTATTTTATGTGATGGCAAATTTATTATAGTATGTTTTTTATGTTTAAACTCGGCAGGATATGGCAAGTTCATATAGATGTCACATTCCCTTCCCTCTATATCTTACTGTGTGATTTGTTATGCTGCCTGGAGGGGGAAAACTGGCTCTTAAGCAATCAGATATCTCAGTGTGCCAGTTCTCAATAGCACCAGTTCCTCTGCATAGAGGAGTTAAATCGGCTCTTTCTTTCCAACAGACGTTTACAGGTCCCTTCGTGTACTACGTACGGGCAGTACTGCCAGACCACGTTGCCAATAATATACTTGAAAGTATCGGATATCATCAGGAGAGCGACACAGAATACAGGTTGAGCAAGGACGCTGACCCTGGGAAAGCCATGAGGGTTGGATTTGAAGTGTTCCTGGCCAGACAGGAATGCGAGTATCTCTTAGAGGTCATGGGTCAAAGGTCACAGTCTGAATGTGTTGAAGTCCTCAAGGGGAGATCATCAGCCCTTCTCAACCAGGGGAATATGACCACATGTACAGGAGACAGGCCTGGGGAAGTGAATTTGTCACTCGAGGCAGATGTCTCTGACCCGTCTTCAGACCAGGCTAGGTCTCTGGTGGACCCAGGGACCTCTTTGCCTGATGGGCGCCCACTTGTACCAGAAAGACCAGGCCCCAACATCGTGGAACCTTCCCCGGCAACACATTTCAGCGATGATCAGTCTATCTTGGAGATGCAGGCGAATTACCCCGACCTCACCATACGGCAGCAGCCTATTTTCAGCAAATCTCAGATGCTTCTCGCAGATCAGCACAGACACTTTGCGGAAACGAGGCCGCCCGAGGGCGCAGGTCAGGCTTTCCTGGACCCTGACAGCATGAGCGGCCCGCCCTCGATGACCGGAATCGCAGAGTTGCGGCGCCCCGCTGACGGCGCTCCCCAACCGCCGCCAAAGCGCGACGAAGCCGTGCCGAAGCCTCCCGCGGACACTGCCGCGAAAGACGCCAAGGTCTCGGAAATGCCGCCGGCAGCCTCCAGCTTCCAACAGGCGAGGTCGGGCGAGAGACCGCGTGACTGTGAAGACTGGATGATGTCAGACCTGGCTGAGAAGATGGGAAACTTGAAAATGAAAGATCGTTGTGCAGATGAGAACCTTAAGTACCCCATCGAAGAGACATCCCACCCAGAAGAGATGGGTAAAATGCTGCCCCTTGGCTCCGCTAACATCCGAACCCAGGCTATAATGTGCAACCCCTCCCTGCTATCCGTCTGCAGCATCCCTAACTGTGGCAGCTGCACTAACTCACAAGATAGTATTAAGGAGCCTCCACAGTCATTTTATATTCCACCGAGCTCCAGTCCACTGGGTTCACAGACCCCCGTGCTAGACAGCAGGGCAGAGTCCTCAGGAGAACTCAACTCCTGCCCAAAGTGTCTCCAGGCCAGTGGGGCCCCCCGCTCACGGTCTGAGGATGAGCTGCTACAAACGTACGTGCTGGTGGAGAACGACAGGAAGGACGACCGGCCGAGCAGTGCCTTCTCAAAGAGCCAAGGGTGACCACCTCCACGTTGGATTTACAGTGGGGGTGGTGAACTCTCCTCGCGAAGCACATAGCCCTCAAATCTCGTTATCACTGTTCAGTTACTGAGGTTACCAGGTGAGGTTCATCTTCCAAATAATGTTTTAGCTGACCAAGTAAGGGGACTTAACAAAAGTTAACACACTGCAGATCATAAAAATGGTAATTCAGCAACCTGTTGCTTTAAAAGTGAAGGGGTAATTTTATGTGATTGATGGGGCAATTTAAATGTTACCAACATTGTGCCACGGCACTGATTGGTCATGAAATTGAACTAAAAGAGGATGAAGAATTGCCTTGTTCTGGTGACGAGGTACAGGAAGAAAGTATGAATTCTTAAATGTCATACATTTTTTCCCCGGAGAAGGCTTTTATTATTTCTCAGGTGAAGGATTTGTTTTTAATTAAATGTTTATACTGCAGCAGTGTTACTGTGCTATGTGCTACACAGTTTAAATAACCACTACAAGGGCAACATTGTTTCTGTGAAACTTTCTTTGAAGTCCTACTTCTCAGTGTGCCTATAGCAGCAGAACGAAATTGCCAGCATTACTCTTGGGAGTGGGGACTGTTCAGCTTTGGCCAATCAGCTTGCTATGTTTGTGGGCGTCCTTCTTCCAAACTCTTCCTTTTGGCTGAAATCTCCTCATTACTTTATTGAGCAGAAGCTTTTACCCAATGTGACGTATAGTTGAGAAAGCTGTGTTTGCCAGTCCTTGGACCTATTGAGGGTTAAGGGCCTTGCTCAAGGGCCCAACGGTGACATCACCCTGCCAACCACCAGATTTGAACTGATGACCCAATCATGGGCTCTAACTGGGGGCCGCTAACCGCTCCAATACCGTCACGATTCTCCAAAATCCCATTAATCAGTATTAGTTTAGTATGGGAGCTGCAGTCACATATTTTCAAACCACTCGGCCGTATTCCCCACCATCTCATCGTATAACATGTCGTAACAGCTGTTAATTACGTCACTACTAATTAAACTTCTAAATTTCAGCAGTTTCTTGAATGAATCCAGTTGGCAAAGGGACCCAGTCAGTTCATGAAATAACTGTTTTAATAAATTAGTCTATGTCAGCAAAAGAAATTTTGTAATGTAGACGTTTCACAACATTTCTACAACAAACTAGCTAGCAGAACGAAAAGGGTAAAATGTCCCTTGGAAGATATTTAAGCTTTAATTTGTATAGTAAATATGGAATGTACACTAATTAGTCAACAGTCTTGTCTAACGGGACCAGTTTCCGAGTAAGCACCAGTATTAGTGAATTATTGTAAAAACAGGAGGGGAATTAACTGAAGTAAGTTTTACAGAATGAGTAAGACTTGGAAAGCAAAAAAGGATGAAGAAGAAAAAAAAAAGGATGGACCACCTCTTTGCTTTCAGCAGGAAACGTGTCGTGGCATAAGGAAATGCCCTCCGTGGTGAGAGCACACTTACGACAGCATGACTGGGATGCCCGAAAGACAGCAATCACTAGGATGCCAACAAAAGCGAGCATTCAGTCATAGGGAGGGCAGGCAGGGGAAACGGGGAGAGACAAAATCTGCTGAGTTTCCCTGTTGACAGTCATTTGCTATCAATTAAAATCTTTTCTCTGTTCTCTTCATACTGATTAAGCATCTTCTGAAGATTGTGATCTGCAGGAATCACCTGGTGAGACACAATGGATGTACATCAGATCCTGTTTTTTTTTTTTTTTTTACTTTACGTTTTATTTAGCGGCCATTTTTATTGAAAGGGACACACGATTCAGAAAGCAGGGTCAGCCAAACCCTGGAGCAACTGGAGGTTAAATTGTGGTGAAATTAGAAGCAGGTTAAAACTCACTAACCACTAAATCCATGAATTGAGACAATGGGAAGTGTGACGACTTAGGCATTAATAAGCAAAGGAAATGCCTTACAAATACAGGATCACTTACAAGAACAGGGGCAGGGACGGGAAACAACGTTTGGTTAATCAACCAGTCTTCATACAATTGATGAATTGCCTCTAAATACTCCTAAAAGTGTGACAAGGGGGAAAAGTACAAGAATCACACAGTCATCCTTTTAACACGGACAGAAGAGGTAAATGTTTGTCTCTTACCAGAGGAATCGTTTTCTCCTCTTCTCTGCATCTCTGTTTTATCCTTTCTAAACACGTCTGTGGAGACGTCTGCAGGTAAACTGGGAGTACACAAAATTTACCCTGCTTGGTTAAAAACAGGAAGGAGTCTAATGCACTGTGGAATATTTGGATCTGCATATTTAAATTTATGCAGGAGATTCCGCACACATTTCATTGAAGGGTGCTGCTTAATTAGAAAGAAGAAATCATTACATAAACTTACTTGACTGCAAAGTATCAATATAAGCCTTCAATACATGTATTCTTCAAAGTAACTGGGCACTTTTACAAAGTTCCAAAGGCCGGTTCTTGGGCCGTCTCAACCAGGAACTTTTTGTAGTTCCTGACCTTTTTTGTGTATCGCTTTCCCACCGCATCACATGAACTGCAACCTTTATTCTAAATTAGCGATGACACAAACAGTTTTCAGGTAAAATCTTCACATGTAATTTCATAAGAAACCACACTGCCACCCAAAAACATTGGAGGATGAACAAGTAATTTTGTAAATTAGTTATTGGGGGATTGTTTGTGATCAAAAGGTGGATACAGCCTTTTATTTAAATTTTACTTAAACAAGCCACTGTTTATAATTCATTATTAAATCTGGCCAGAACAATGTTTAATAAAACTGACGTAATGTTATTCCGTTAAGTACTGGCAAGTTCTCCCGCCAGAACTCGTGATATTCGACAAAATGTATCGGTAATTTTGCGATGCATAAATACGGAGACACAAGCAAAAAAGGTTTTTATTAATGAAATAAATAACTGAGGTACAAAAATAATTCCTACAAAAATTCTCATCTACTCGCCCATTTATTACTTACAAATCAAGGACACCATGTTTTTAGTACAGCATGAAGTACAGTGATCACTGCAGTGCTTACCAATAAGATCCACTGGAATGTAAATATTTTTTGTGATCCAGTCAAACCACTCAGTCAGAACAGCAAAGTCCACCTCTGGCATCTTCCCACTGAAACACACACACACGCAAAATGTTATGCAAAACATTTTCTGCCTACTAAGAAAGGTAACCAAAACCGGTTCTTTTCTAGGACATTTTTTGGGTTGGCTGTGGACATTCATGCCCATTAGTACCCAACACTGAGGCAGTAGCCAGTAATCATATTTAGCGCAGTACCTTCTGTAGAGATTTTCCACGAAAATGTATTTGGCGCTATAGATGGACCTCTCCATCATTTTCATGGGAGTAGACTGGGGGGGAAATAAACAGCAGTTTAAAAATGAGGGTAAACATGTCATATAAAGATAAAAGTCTGTAAATTAGGAAGGACCACACAGGGTACGCACCACAGCAGAAAGGTGCTGGTCCAGCATGGTGAGCTGAACATAAGTCTGCAAGGTAATGCCCCATCTGAGTGGATCCTGGTACATCAAAGCCTGCATGAAGAGTCACATGAGACCAAAACATCACTTTAAATCATAATCAATCTAACCATTTCCTATACCTGCTCATCCTATGCAGGGTCTTGGAGGACCGGAGCCTATCATGGGAATAACCCAAGATGGGGCACCAACCTATCACCGGGCACAAACACCTTCACACCTATGGGTAATTTGGTGACTGCAGTTCACCTCAGCATGCTTTTGGTCTGTGGGAGGAAACATGCAAACTCCACACACAGAAATGCGGCACAGACCCGAACCCTGCTCCCAGAGGTGTAAAACAACAATGCTAATAACTGCACCACCATGCCACATTGTAAATCATGAAAAGCAAAATAAATACAGGAAGACTTGGATATGCACAGCCTGAAATGGTATGAATAAATATTGGAGAGGGTTTTCATGCCCGTCAAACAGGATAACGTCAAAATCATATGCCAGGTGAATGAGGAAATTCATTCCTGATGCATTCATCATGGAAATTACATACCAATGGATTATGTCCTTTTACATTCCTCCATCTAGAAACAGGTTCCGTGTTTACCTGGAAAAAAAAAACCGAAACGATTAAACTCCTAATCAGGCGTCAAATATACGTACAAAACAACCGTACAAGTATGTTTAATCGGGTTCAGGCTTTTCGCCTCCTTAGATGATGTTATTTTTCCCCCTCACTAACTAAATTAAAAACTGAACTATTTTAACTGCAGCCGACACACCTCCAGGTTGCTAGTTTTGCTGAAATATTCCAGACACGTCGTCTTCCCGCTGGCAATGTTTCCTTCAATACAAATCTGGAAAAAAACAATGAATCAGTCTGACAAGTACCGGTTTTACCTCCAAGTATTATCATCAGGTAAGGATTAAAAAGAATCAGATGCCTTCGCGAGATGAACGCATGCACACCGTTGAAGCACATCGCACAGCTTGTGGTTTACTCACCACGGTCTTCTTCTCGTCGCCGATTCGCAGCAGTTTCCCTTCAGAGGAAGACATGATAAAATTACCGGCCGACTTTATTTGCTGGGCAGTCTGACGTCCAGATACAGGCGTTTAAATTATTAATTATTATTATTATTATTATTATTATTATTATTATTATTATTATAGGGTTATTGTACCAATATGATGTCATCTTTTAAAGCACCGATAAAAGAACGATTGTAGCTGCAAGAAAAGTCTCAGAGCTTAGATTACCAGTCAAATGTGCAAAGCATTTTCTTTCGCGGTCCCCAAATAAAATATGGGACAACGACAAACAAGCATAATTCCTTGTATTCCGTATTCACTAATCATGTAATACAAAGGCAGCATACTTATGTGTGGCTGCTTCCAAGTGCTATAAAGGCTGCGAAATTTGGACAGTCCTGCGGCAGATGGGCGAGAAAGGGTCGCACACAAGCCTGAGACAGAAACCAAAAACATCTCTGTTGACGCCAAGCCGGTCTCGATCACACCATTTTAACGTTACATGGCTCCCCTCGTTTCCGCTCTATCGAGATACTGCTTCCAGGTGAACGCCTTTTCTGGTTTTCGGGCGCCCCCTATTGGTAAAAAACGGCTTCTGGTCAGGAGGCGTGTTTTTACTTTCATTTTATCTAGTGCGCTGTAAACAAATAAAAGTACAATGGACTACGTTTGCCATTGGTCTGTTTCGGTACTTCGGAGCATTGCACCTTAACGTGTACCGTCTTGCGTCCTGCTTTTGCAGGTTGGTTACGCCTCTTCGCTAATTTGATGAAGATAATCAAAATTAGAGAACAAGAGAGACGTTTTTGTCACAGCTTCTCCGAATTCAAAGTTATTCTAACACGAATAGATGTATTTTAATCATATTTCAACCGTGAAAGCTATGCCACATCACAAAATAAATACTTTATACAAGAAATTTGAAGAAGGCATGTGATCAAAATTACATTAATGGTTAAAATTATTGGTAATACTTTACTCATAATGCATAAATACCTTCATAATGCTGTACAAAGCATCCTTAATATTTATACAGATCACTATGATGCATTATGACGGTATGTATAGTGCATTATAGATGATAGCTTTAAGTAAAGTGTTACCAGAAGTATTAACAGTTCTCTGTTTTTGATCACATGCCTTCTTGCTTTCAGTGCTTGGCCCATGGGATATAATGGGTAACTGTGGTGGATTTGTTTGCGATAATCTCATCGCCATTTATCTTCCAGAGACTCTTCATAGGGTGTCTTGTTATTTTTCTATTTTGATCCCCACTGTGTGAGAGTACATACATGCAAACAAAGTCACTTCTGAAGAAGAAGACAATGGTGAGTGTTGCAAGGCTGCCCCCCGGATTCTTTTGGACTTGTGTTGCTTCCCACCCCAGGGAGGAACTGTCAACCTGGCTCTGATGGGACAGACCACTGACCATCAGGCTGCCACACCGGATGGTCTCACTTCAATCCCTAGTGAACCAGAAGAGGCCCACAGGCAGTTTGTCACAGATCCCGTGCCCATAAACCAATTCTGCTCTCATCCTGCTCCTCTGTCCCTATCCCCAGTCACGGGGAGGTTACAGGGAAAGCCAAAATGTAATTAATGTACGTATACATGTTTGGTATCATTTGAATAGTTTGGGTCTTAAAACCATGCATTTACTGAATCCGTTTGCCCTATTCTGGGTCACTGGGGGTGGGAGCCTATGGGTGCAAGGCGGGGAACAATCCAGGATGGGGCACCAACCCATTGCAGAGCACATTCATACACCATTCACTCACACAGGCAATTTGGCAACTCCAATCAGCCTCATCATGTTTCTGGAATGTGGGAGAAAACTAGAGTACCTGGTGGAAACCTCATGATCACACGGGGAGAACATGCAAACTCAGTTTACCTGAATTAAAAAGTTAAACTCTGGCAGTTCTAATGTGTGTAATAATATGGCATACCGAGGTATATTGAAATCCTTACGTCAAAATTTAAGTCCACACTGCCATCTACTGGAAATACCGAATCAATGATCTTGCACATGCGCGGTTGATGTGCGTGGACGCGCACGGTTTCCGGCAGACATGAAGGATCTGGGCTGTGCTCCGAGTGCAGCCGCCCACAGCCAACCCCTATAGAAATTTATGTCGCAAATCCCTTATCAAAAGCGCACGGAACAGTGAGGTATGAATTTGACCTTAAGCCCGTGTAAAGTTTCTGCTTGTATTTCAATTGAGGATGCCATCCGCCACAGATCTACCCACAGTCTGGCACCAGGAAATAATGATGACCACGCCATGACTTTATTCTCCTTTTATGCCCATAGCAACCAAGGAGTTAAGGGTGTTTTATAGCATTAAAATACTTAACTTTTCAGAAGGCGATTCTTCTGTTTGTACCATGGGAGGAAACGGTCGGTTAGGAACTCTTGCAGAGGTCATTTTGACACGCTGAGGGACCTATAAGGGACCTACCATCTCACTTCCATATTGCAGCCCAACCCACCACTCTGCTACCTCCTTCTGATGTCAGTCTTGTTGAGATAGGGTGGCCATTTACCAACCGTCCAGAACTACATTTAACTGAACTCTCCAGCATAGTACAGCATTCATTAGTGAATGCAAAATAATTAAAATGTTAATTAATTAGTGATCATAGATTTCTGGACCAAAATGCAGCTTTATGCCTGATCAGCTAAGCTAATTAACAAACCTATCTGACACCGATACCAGTTATTTAAATAAAACAAACAACTTGCACTGAGAAACTATGAACTAAATGTTTATTTTACTGAAATCTTACTGATATGTCGCTTGGATCAAGGATCAAGGAAAGTTTATTGTCATTTGCATCACATTTGCATGAGGTGGAACTAAATTGCGTACACATGGTCCCGGTTAATCCAATAGAACAAAGAACATAAAAAACAATAATAAATAATAAAGTAAATAAGAAAAGTAAAAGAAGTAAATATGCCTGATAATTTAATAAGCTTGCATGATAATTTGGGCACTACAGTACTTGAACTGCAATGATCACGCAAACTTGGCCACTGATCTTCCTGTACAGTCCATCGACATGCTGAATCCCTGAGGTGAATCATTCAGTTAAACCCAGTGATTGAGCTGAACTGACCAACCAATCTGATATTGTGATGTTTGTTTGTAGCCACACTGCAGTCCCGGGACAAGACCAAGCTGGTTACACATTGTGTCAGTGTACATCACTTCATCGGTCAAAAGTAAATCCTGTGCAACATTACAATCTAGACTGAACAAGTTTAATAAGAGTAGGAAGACTTGAAATACTAAGAACAGTCTAAATTATCTCAATATCATAAAACATTCTTAAGCAATCTTTAAACTAAATATCTTGGAGTGAGACTCAATTAGGTTTTGTCTAACAGGGCAAGTAACTCTCTGTGCAGGCTCAGGAGAACATAAATTCATTCAAAACCTTCGACTGTCCAACTGGATTTTGTTGCTTGGCCAGTGGGCGGCTCCTTACAGTATTTAATTAATTTTCAAATATTCAGCAAGATGTTGCAGGTAATCTGGTTTACTTTTTTTTTCCATCTTGACACTGATGTTATAACACTCAGCAGTATACAGACTGCTCAAGTTGTGTAACACTCATGAATTCATTGCGGTACACTATAGATTTTTTTACTTCAGAAATTTCCGGTAAAAGGAAATGGTAAGATGAGGAAGTACATGTCTTCATGTTTCTAGGCAAAATTAACATGCTTATGAGCCGTCATGGAAGTTGATACAACGTTTCTTAAAACTCTGAGGGGTAGACTGAAAATTGTAGAGCTGGTAAGACCTTTTGTTGCTAATATTCTTTTTGCCACTGTAGTTGCTCAAGTCATTCTGCTCTGAAAAAACAGCAAATACAAAAACAGCAAATACAAAACACTTAAGATTTCTAAATTGTATTCAGAAAACTATCACACTGTTAATAAACATTTAACTCTGAGTTTTGCCTAATGTTCTCCAGCTGTGTGCAACATGAGATATGAATATAAATGTTAATTACCTGAATTCATATTTATATCCCAAATTTAACTGATATTTGATTAATATATTAACCTTTGCTACAAACTGAAATAAGGGTCAATTAAATACACTTGTAGAGTACAGGACGTAGTATAGAGGCCCTCTGTCACAATAAAAAGGATTGTCTTTCACATTCGTGAATCTTGCTTATTAACAGTTTGCATGTTCATCTAGGTAAATTTCAAAAGTTCAAAAGCTTAAGAGAGCGATGACAGTTGATAGGAAAACTTTTTTGCAACAAAACGGACATTTGTCTGAGAAATTACACATATGCATGTTATAGAAAGAGTATTATTTGTATGCCAGGTGCCATGACATTAATCTCTACTAACACAGGATGTTATATAAAGGTGTCATTTTGGATGCATTCGAGGAGATATTGCATTTTAATGCAGAATCATTGCATTATGCATATGGTATATTGTAGATGATGGGTTAACTACAATTAACGTAAAAAACATAAGTTAGACTGTACACCACACAGACGAGCAATGTGTCCCGGTATGAACAGCGATCGTCTACCTCCAGCTGGCCGCTTTCGTGGCATTTGTGTGTTTCGCGGTGGCTGCGGAGAGGCCGTACATCGCCGTCGCCGGAATGGAGTTCTTCATCACGCTGTTCTTTCTTCTGCTCTACTTTTTAAAGCTCAACAAGAGGTTCACTAACTTATGCTGGCCTCTAATGGTAAGAACATTTTTAATTATGTGCCGCAACTTTACAAAGCTGTATTTAGATGTGAGTCTGCCATCCATTTTTCAGGATGTTGCCAACTCACTTGTTGCAGCTGTCTTCATCTTCATCATCAGTCTTGTAGCTGTCTCCACTTATTCAGCTAAAGGTACTTTGATTGGAGGGGTAAGTTCATCGTACGTTATTCATCTTCTTAGATGTGTTCATCAGTGCTCAGTACTTAATTGCTTACCCAGTGCTTTTATCTAGTGTAGCAATCACAGTTAACGATATTATCTTATTGTAGAGATTAAATTGCGGTTGGTGTAACGGCCTAAACGCGTAAAAAGCAGGTTTCCTTTTCATAATTGTAGGACAGCGACCTCTGCTGGAAATTCGAGGTAGCCTACAGCAGCACCAATGCGTAGTTCTATATTCTGTAGATCAGGGGTCTCCAACTCCGGTCCTCGAGAGCTACTATCCAGTTGGTTTTCTATCCTACTTGGCTTCTGATGAGTCACACCTGGCCCTGGTATTTACCTGAGAACAGGTGTGGCTCATCAGAAGCCAGGTAGGCTTGAAAACCAACTGGATAGTAGCTCTCCAGGACCGGAGTTGGAGACCCCTGGTCTAAACTGTCAATTCTGCCTCTGTAATTGGTTTTGTTATTACCATTTATGTCAGTAATAAACAAGTGCACTTCATCAAATCCAGGGCAAGAGTTAAAGAGATGAGGAAAAAATAAGAAATATAACAAAAAAGATTATTGTGAGTTACATACAATAAAATTGAAATATTTAAAAATATTTTATCTAATTTGTGTTATTTGATTTTTATTTACCAACACCTATCAGCCATAACATTAAAACCACTGACAGGTGAAGTGAATAACATTATCCCATTACAATAGTATATTAGGCCAGGGAACAGTCAGGGAGGAAGGCAAGCTGGTGGAGGCCGTATGATGCTCTGGGCAATGTTCTGCTGGGAAACCTTGGGTTTCATGTGGATGCTACTTTGACACATACCACCTACCTAAACATTGTTTCAGACCAAGTACATCCCTTCATGGCAATGGTATTCTCCAATGGCAGTGGCCTTTTTCAGCAAGATAATGTACCCTGCCACACTGCAGAATTTGTTCAGGAATGGACTGAGGAACATGAGAAAAGTTCAAGGCGTTGATTTGGCCTCCAGATTCCCCAGATCTCAATCTGATAGAGCATCTGTGTTAAGTCTTAGACAGACAAGTCCAATCCATGGAGGGCCCACCTCACAACTTACAGGACTTAAAGGATCTACTGCCAACACCTTGACAGATACCACAGGGCACCTTCAGAGCTCTTGTGGAGTCCAGAAACCAAAGGACACCTTCAGAGCTCTTGTGGAGTCCAGATACCACAGGATACCTTCAGAGCTCTTATGGAGTCCAGGCCTCGACGGGTCACAGCTGGTTTGGCACCATGAGGGGATCCCACACAATATTGGGCAGGTGGTTTTAATCTTATGGCTGGGCAGTGTATTTGGGAAAAATGGTTTAAAATCATCAAATCATAACAGAGAACCCATACTTTAATATTTTTAATGATTTAACTTAAACTTGTGATGTCCAGATTATTCATTTCCAACGAAAATACTACTTGCAAGCAAGTACAAGCATTTCAATACAATCAAAAATGGTAAATGAACTGATAGCTATAAGAGATGGCACTGCTGTATAAGTAAGAATGTTAAACTATTATTTTTTTAAATTGCATTCCTTGGCACTTAGTGGCGTAAACCACATGTACAGTGCCAGCTGTAGCCATTGTGGTGCCCTAGACGAGCATCACTGCTACTGTCCCCCATCCGTTGCCTGTAGGATGGAGCAGTTCTGCACATACAGTGGTACCTCAGTTCTGAAACTCATTAGAACTCGAATTTCTTAAAAGTTGAACCAACCAGCTCAAAAAAAAAAAAATGACCTAGAACTCGATCTGAATCTCAGATGTCAAACTGTGAACGCCGACCTAAGACAACTTGTACGCGTGGGGAAATGATTCACATGGCACGTCTCTCAGCGGAAACAAAGGGAAATGCTTCAGTCTAAGCTTCGCATTCGCTGTGATAGCATTGTGCATGTTTACACTGCATGAAAAGTCTTATTTCTGGTGGGTACGGGTAATTAATGAATCCTGGCTGACTGAAGATGCTATTCATATTCATGGTTGTTGGAAGAGAACATCAGCTGTAGATTATGTGGTTATGCCTTTAAAACTTTCACATTCTTTCTTTCAGTTTTCAAAAAAAAAAATGCTATTTAAGTATTAGCACTTGTAGAGCAGAAAGTATACCCATTTTAGCATTCAAGTTGCATTCACATGCATACAAACTTAATTCCAAATCCACTTAAAACAACAGCACATTTTACTCTTACTGTTATAATTGTAATGTATATATTTTGGACCGATATCGATGACCTATTAAAATATTATTCATTAAACATCATACATGATTTATTGTGGCATTTGTTAGGTTGATTTTTAGTTTGTTGTGTGCACACATTTTCTTTGTTCAGATTACAAAGTGATTGATGTACGGAATAACTATATAGATAACTATAAACTTTGTAATCATTACGTTCAATTTAGCTAAACAATTAATTTTATTCAATTTTTTGTCCTTTTTCAGGCTTTATGGTTACACGAATTCACAGACGGGAACCACAATCCTATAAACTATGAATATTAAACAAGATGACATCCTACGTACAGGAGCAGATGATGAGAGGTCCTAGGTGGAACACACCCCTGAACAGCCCCTTGTTTGTGCTGTTGGTGCTTGCCCTTCAGCTGCTGGTGGTGGCGGGCCTGGCACGAGCCCAGACCTGTCCGTCAGTCTGTTCCTGCAGCAACCAGTTCAGCAAGGTCATTTGCACCCGTCGTGGACTGAAGGACGTTCCTGATGGAATCTCAACCAACACACGTTACCTGAACCTCCAGGAGAACCTCATCCAAGTCATCAGGGTGGACAGCTTTAATCACCTGCTGCACCTCGAGATCCTGCAGCTAAGCAAGAATCACATCCGCAGTATTGAGATTGGCGCTTTCAATGGATTGGCCAACCTCAACACGCTGGAACTGTTTGACAACCGCTTAACTACCATTCCCAATGGGGCCTTTGAATACCTCTCCAAGTTGAAGGAGCTCTGGCTGAGAAATAATCCCATTGAGAGCATCCCCTCCTATGCCTTCAACCGGGTGCCTTCCCTGAGGAGATTAGACCTGGGTGAATTGAAGCGTTTATCTTATATCTCTGAGAGGGCCTTTGAGGGCTTAAGCAACCTACGTTACTTGAATCTGGGCATGTGCAACCTGAAAGAGATCCCCAACCTTCTCCCCTTAGTGAGACTAGATGAGCTGGAGATGTCGGGTAATCAGCTCTCTGTCATTCAGCCTAGCTCTTTCAAAGGGCTGGTCCACCTGCAAAAACTGTGGATGATGCATGCCCAGATTCTTACCATTGAGAGGAATTCCTTCGATGATCTGCAATCACTGGTAGAGCTAAATCTGGCCCATAACAACCTCACTTTTCTGCCCTATGACCTTTTTACCCCACTGCACCATTTGGAGAGGGTGCATTTGCACCACAACCCCTGGAACTGTAACTGTGATATCCTGTGGCTGAGCTGGTGGTTGAAAGAGATGGTGCCAGCTAATACCAGCTGTTGTGCCCGCTGCAGCTCACCCTCCAGCCACAAGGGTCGTTACATTGGGGAGCTGGACCCAAACTATTTTCATTGTTATGCCCCCGTTATTGTGGAGCCTCCTACAGATGTAAATGTGACAGAAGGCATGGCCACAGAGCTGAGATGCCGTACAAGCTCTTTGACTTCGATCAGCTGGATTACTCCAGATGGCTCCATCATAACACACGGAGCGTACAAAGTACGCATCGCAGTGCTTAATGATGGAACACTGAACTTTACCAATGTCACAATGCAGGACACAGGTACCTACACCTGCATGGTGAGCAATTCAGCGGGCAACACTACGGCGTCAGCCGTGCTTAACGTGTCTTCACTAGAGAACAGTGGTTTTAGCTATTTCACAACGGTTACCGTAGAGACTACTGAGCTGTCTGACAATGAAGAGAGGACTCCTGGGCGGCACAACCGGAGGCCCACCCCTTTCTCTAGTGGATGGAAGACCTCCACTGTACAGACACCCTTCTCCACCAAAAGCACGGACAACGCCTATTCCGTTCCTGTCACAGATGTCAATGATGGCTCTCTGAATGGGCTGGATGAGGTGATGAAGACGACCAAGATCATCATTGGTTGTTTTGTGGCCATCACTCTCATGGCTGCTGGTATGCTCGTCATCTTTTATAAAATGCGTAAACAGCATCACCAACAGAGCCACCAATCTCCCACTCGGACCATTGAGATCATCAACGTAGATGAGGACCTGACAGGGGGACCAACTTTGGAGACCCAGCTGTCACTACCTCCTCTGGAGCATGAGCACCTCAACCACTTCAATTCCTATAAGACTATGTACAACCATGCCTCTGCTCTCAAATCCCTGCACAGTTCTGGGCATGAACCTTTGCTAATCCGAACCACCTCAAAAGACAATGTACAAGAGACCCAAATTTGATTCTTTTCATGAAAGGAAACTTAAAATGGACATGCATAACTAGTAAGCTTGGAGTGAAGCAGTATGTGATGACAATAATTGCTTCAAGAACTGTGGTATATCTCCATTTCAAAAGTCTTTAATTAAAAAAGAAAGGGTATTTATTATATAAAAAAACATTGTAGTTAAATCAAGAAAATGATTTAACTAAATGCAAAATCTTTTTCAGCATTTATGTGTTTTTTTTTTCACTGTGAGAAAGGACGGTTTAAGGATGAAATGCTTGCAAGCTCTGGTCATCACACACCATCGTGGTTCCTCTAACCTCAGACAGACGTAGTAAAACATGTAAGTGGTTTTTACAAAACGCTATGGGTAAAAATATACCCCCTCAACCAGTCAATTGTCCTGGAGCAAGATACAAAGAAGATCACTACTTACAGGTACTACTTAGAATTTTAATATATGTAATAATTTGTCTAGCAGTAGAAAATTGGGGGGAAGTTATTTTAAAACAAATGATATGGCAATACAATGGTGCTGAAAAAAATGAACAAAATAATTAAACATAATTAAATGTCCACCGTTATAGAACAATTGAACCACAACAACATAGCTTTTCCCGACTCATGGCATCCACATCATTTCATATTTAAATATGAGTGAGATTTGAATAAATTTATTTTATTTTAATTTATTAATTCACATAATGTTCAGGGGGTTAAATAAGTATATTAAGGATAACCCATTTATTTTGCTCTTTAATCGCCATATTATGTGACTCATTTGGTGATTATATTCATGTTTACAATGAATACTGCAGCAATTTTATGTAGTGCGTCCATTGGCTTCCTGTATACTTACTGGTGACCAGTGGTGGGCAGGGTTCCATTAATCTGCTAACCGCTAATTAATGAAGCTAACATTTTCATTAGCAGATTTCATTTAAGTTAACATTTCTGCTAACTTAGAAAACTGCTAGCAGACCAATAAGCTTCTGCTAAATTTACTTCTGTTATCTGTAAATATGCTAAAAATTTTTTGCAGGTCAAGGTTTTAACGGTCAAAAACAATTGTAAACCCTAAAATCATACATATTTGTGTTGTGAACGTACCTACAACAGTCTATCTGGCATGCTGTTGGCTGACTACGTGTAAACAAAAGACATAACTGGTTGATGACGAGTCAGCTATAAGGTACTCTAGGCTAATTGTAAGTGATCGAAGATAAATTCCATTTAAACTGGGGTACCCTGAACTAAGCGGAGAACAGGGGCCTGTATCACAAAGCTAGATTTCTTGCGTAGCTGGATAACTTGCCGAGCAATTATATAAAAAAAATACAGTCCACACAAACACCGTTTAAAAAAAAATGTCCATCCACATGAAAATGCTAAAAATGCACTGTCCATAGCAAACTCACCTAATGTGAACAGTGCACACTCTGACATTATAAGCAAATGCTGTTTTCCCTGTCTACACATCAACACTGAAAATGGAATTTGTGAAAATCTTCACCCTGGACGGGGTTTTTGCAAGAACTCCATTTTCAGTGACCTAACATGTCATTGACATGTGGACAAAAGGCCAAAAGCTATGTTTTAAAAAATACCCATGTATGTTTGAACAAGAACCTTAACCTTTGTTCACTTACATTTAGTCCAGACTACCTTAAATCTGCCAACTTATCCAGCTCAGCAGGAACTCCTACTTCGTGATACAGGCCCCCAGTTGTATTTTCTGGGTTCTGATTGATGGGGCTAAAGATCAATAAAGAGCTGAGACCCTCCTTTCTAATTCTGGGTACATGGTGCCATGTTTGTAATCCTGAAGCTGTGTCACTGAGGGAAAAATGTCAACATGGGCCAGGTGCAAAACAGAGCTTCTCCAACACACAACACTTCTATTTTGCAAATGGAATATCATAGAAAGAACATTTCATCGCTGATTTATTCCAGAGACACTACAGAATCCAACATTATCGATTGGGTAAGTCCTAAACACCCTGTTAATCACTCTAGTCTGGCAGATGGGACTTCAGTGTTAAACAGGTTAAAATTTTAGTTCTCTAGGTATGTTTTTAAGGGCTTCAGAGCCAAAAACCAAACTGAAGCTAAACTCATATAGTAAAAGTTAGCCATTAGTGGTTGTCTTTAGCTAGTAGGGATGCTCATATTGACCGTTTAACCGTTAACCGACCGAATGAATGTTGACCGATTATTACTATCAGTTAAACTCATGGGGCGTTATCACGTGCCTTCTACCGCGACGAGT
>JAODLC010000007.1:17533260-17547620 GCA_026781145.1 Hippopotamyrus pictus | reverse complement strand
TGTGGCTCATCAGAAGCCAGGTAGGCTTGAAAACCAACTGGATAGTAGCTCTCCAGGACCGGAGTTGGAGACCCCTGCTGTAGATACAACTGTGCTTCAGGCAATTTAAAGATGGTAAACCAGTTGGAAATGTCGCTCAGTGGGTGCCCTTATGTTAATTGGAATATTTAAATTGTCCATAATATGTACCTTTTGGGGGCGGCATGGTGGTGCGGTGGTTAGCACTGTTGCCTCACACCTCTGGGATCTGGGTTCGAGTTACTGCTTGGGTTGCATGTGTGTGGAGTTTCCATGTTCTCCCCACGTCGTCGTGGGGTTTCTTCTGGGTACTCCAGTTTTCCCCCCACAGTCGAAAGACATACTGAGGCCAATTGGAGTCACTAAATTGCCCATATAGGTGTGCATGTGTGAGTGACTGGTGCGTGCGTGCGTGTGCCCTGCGATGGGCTGCCTCCCCCGTCCTGGGTTGTTTCCTGCTTTGTGCCTGTAGCTTCCGGGATAGGCTCCGGACCCCCCACGACCCAGAAGGATAAGCGGGTTGGAAAATGGATGGATGCACTGCCCTATTATGCCTGGGATATGCTCCAGATCACCCCCACTGCTCTTTACTTGATAATTAGTTGTTGGACGATGGCAAAACGTTGTCCTCCCATTTCTCCTTATATGCATTCACAGATCGTTTTGACGATGTCGGCTTGCCTTTGGAGTGTGGACGGCATCCTTCTTTTTAAGAAGATCTACAAGAAGGCCACAAATACCGTAAAATAAAAAAAAAAACGAAGCATGAACTCTGCCTATCTTTGAATACACCCCCATTCTTGATCAATAGATCATATTGGCATAATGTTAAAAAGTAATATGACAATGAAAGTAGCGATAAACAGCATTTCTAAATATTACACTATATAATATTACACATTAATCGCGGATCTTTATGGGGAGGGGCAGTTCACATTGCAATATATGGTATTACGTTTTATTAATTACTATTATTATTATCGATTGTTAATAAAATTCACATTTGATACTACTAATAAATTACTCCTAAAGTATTAACTTGTGTGACATGTATGTGTACATAACTTAAGAAGAAAGTTTCTTTTGCCCTTTTATTTAATAGGCCTATAGCTTTGCAATAAAACGATAGTGTAAAAGTGTTCTTGTATAAAGAATATTGTGGTTGCTTAATGCTTATACGTTTAAACTCAGCGATTCCCAATACTAAAGCCCGGAACCAAAACTTCTTCTAAAAGGCAAAAAAAAATGCTACATTAAAAAGTGAAAATGCAATCTCTGGGCTCGTCCTTGCCTGGAAACATCCTTTCGCTGGACTGTTACGATGCTGCTCCTTTGTCGGATACGCTCCGTTTCCGCGTGTATGATTATTTCCGTTTCCAGTCTGAAAGAGCCACAGTCTTTTTAAGTTCACAGAAGTTAATTTCCAGTGCTGTGGACAATCTAAAAGGCACATAAAACTTTTGAATAAAGCAAAGCATTATCGCTCCGATGGGGGACATGGAGGATCCCGCCGGCGAACGGCAGCAGCCCGGCGCTTTGGGTCTCCTTCTCAACAAGGATTTCATCGCTTCGCGAAAAGGGAAACTTCTCGCTGCTGAAGTGGTAAAATACTTTCCTGCATACTCCTATATTTTAATATCAAGATGTTGTGGGGATTTCCTTTCTTTTGCATATTCCAGATGCTACGAGTATCGCAGAGGTTTCAGGTTTCAAGTAGGGACTTTACTTTTTAGTTCAAAGTAACAGAAACAGATTGAAGCGAGCCATTACTGCATTAATATATAAACCTGTACAGCATAAGTATGTCTAACCCTCATTTCTTAATGTGGTTCTTATGCTAGAATCGTGCGTAAAATATTTTGGCAGTACCGGCAGTGTTAAAAGTGGCTGTAGTTGCGTTTGCCATGAGATTTTGTCAATGACGGAAATATAGCGATTTTATTCCTATTCTTTTAAAAATATAGTTGTAAGTATATGGTAATAATAATATATTGGTAAAACGAGCTACTGTGCCAAAAATTTTGACTAAATGCTTACACTGAATATAAACTTGGAATGTATGGAGAGCACATTTCATTTATATTTATTTAGTTAACACAAAATTAATAATGTTTTAGCTATTTATGTAGCTCATAAGAGACAAAATTATGAGCGAAACACGTTTACTGGAATCGGCAACATGAAACACTGATTTTAAGGGAGCATATCTGTGAAAAGGCATGCCTTCTCTCCATGTCACTCATTGCGATGTCACATGACTGCTTAAACATGGGGGGGGTGGTGTTCCTGTACACCCTGACCCTCTTCCTCTCCACAGAGTGACCAGGGTTCTTGCCATTTTGTTTCACTAGTTTTTTTGGGACCAAATCAGCCCTGAACTTCAAACCCCCTAGTCCCTCATAGTACCCCTACAATGTTGGTTGGGGCTTATCCCTCCCCTCCACACTTAAACCTATACCCTTGGGCACAGTGGTGTCTAACTGTCAGTGATTGTATTTGTTTTAATTCAGTAATATTTGGCACAAGTCACTGGATGTTGTCAAAACCAATGAATAGGTCAAGCCAACTGTGCCTGACGTGATTGTTCACCCGTCAAAAAAGTTCTCCCACATTGTACTCGTCACGAGTGTCAAGTATGTAGTTCTTAGAATTTTATTTTGTTACAGTGCTTAAATTTTACAAGATGCATCAGTACCTCAGTATCTTCTCTAACTTTGGCTAAACGAATATATATTCATCACGTCCATCGACAACATATTTTCTTTCCAGGATCCAATGTGATCCTATCTTAGGTCATGCGTATTCCAGTACAGTATCATCAGAGGTCACTGGTGAAAAGGGAACTTGAAAGCATGTAAAACCCAAGGCGTGATGGTCTTGAAATCACAAAGATATAAATCATGCCCTGTAGAAGCTGCATACACTGCAAGTGAGAAATGTTTTATAGACATCTGATAGACTTATGATAGTTTTATCACATTGACTCCAAAGTTAAGTGAAAACAAAAGGCTGCCTATCTGCAGTACTGGGGACTTCCAGAAAGGTCTGTGGTTTCCCAGTGACCAGACCAGCCTGAACACGACAGCGTCAGCTCAGTTAAAACGTGCCTCTTTCAAGTGTGAAATCATTTAGCAAGAGAATGCAGGCTGCAGCATCCAAGCAGAGCAAAACTTTGAAACGGTTCTGTGTTTTTGAGCATGCAGATCCAGGCATGCCACCTGGAGACTCAGGAAATGTGCATTTCATTATCTCAGACACTATGTCTTCCCATTGAGCAAGGCCTTGCAGAAAAGAACGCCCCGAGCACTCGTTGGAAGGAGAGGTGTGTGTATAGTTCACCCGCTGCGAGGCAGCTGCAGACAGGAAGTCATCGGCCGCGATAGCTCTGCAGAGAAAGACATCTGGCATACGACCAAAGCAAAACGTTAAGGGCAATATCAGCCCGGGGCCCGGCTTCAGTAGCACTTCGCTGTGTTGCCGGGGACCCGCCGTCCATACCGCCACACCTCACGCCAAGTGTCGAGGCTTAAACAGACACCTCTAGATCAAAATGAACAAACGAAAGGCGACCTGTTGACTTGTCTGCTCCATGCTGGTTTCTTACAAAGATGGGTTCCTACATCCAGCACTCACCATGCTCCCCCCCACGCCAGGTTCTTACCTTCATCACCTTCGTGTGCTTCGTGGCATCCTCCGCGGCAGTATTCACGACAGCCCCTCTCGTGGAGTTCCTCATGGCCATCTTCTTCTATTTCGCTTACTCCACCAAGTTCAATGAGCGGTTCAAGGACTTCTACTGGCCTTTGGTGGTAAGTGTCCATACCAAGCCCATCCCCTCTGCCATCCCCCACTCCACCGGTAAACGGGACGTACACAATTTTTATGGCCACTGCTGCATTTTCCACTTTTTAGGATTTCCTGCGTTGTGTTACTGCCTCCATCATCTACTTCATCATCTCCATAATTTCGGTCTCCAAGTACTCGGGCGGGGCCTCCAGCGCAGCTGGGGTAAGCGTGACCTGTCGACCTTGGGGATCTCCCCATTTCAGCATGTCTTGAGGCGTGAGGTGAACCACAATGTGTTCCCGTGACGCTTAACCAATGGCACCTTCATGGCCTTTGAAGTTACCTCATGCCATAGGCATTGCCCATGTGTATTGTGTTACAGATGAAGTTTACAATGGTGTGCCCCTCCCCCACCCCCACTCCCACCCCCGGTCAGCCTTCTCTCATCTTACATCATTTCACGGCTCTTTTCATGCCATACTCACCATCAAAGACCTCTCTCTTCACAGGTTTTTGGGTTCATAGCAACCATTATTTTCGCCATAGATTTCTATTTCATCTTCAATGACCTGGCCACCTTCCTTAAGCAAGGCAGAGCACCCGATGAGGAACCGCAAGCAGGTAACCTCTGTCTGCTTGGCTTTCTACCATGGAAACATCAGGATGAACATACACATCCATTTTCCGTAACTTAGGTGGCATGTCAGCGCACACGCTCGCATACAGTCACATGGTACAGGCCATTTAGATACAGCAATTCATCTAGCTGCGTGTTTTTGGACCAGGGCGAAACAACCATATCAGAAAAAACACACAGCCATCAAGTCACCCCAGGAATATGTAAATGACACACTTACATCTTGGGAGACCAAAATATAGCTGTAAAAACATTAATGAGAACATTTTTGTGACATTTTTGGAGTAAAGAAAGTTTACTCCAGTTAGCTGGGTATCACATCACTACCATCTGCAGCTTGAACTCGCTGCTGATAGACACAAATGATTTTTGGCCATATGTTTCCTGTTTCCAAGCTCCCCTTCCGAATAATGTATCCAAAATAGCTCTCGTCAAGTAGTCACAGTGCGGTCACCTGATGTCACTGCCCCAAGGGGCGCGAGAGCTGGTCCCAAGAAGCTCCACAATGTGTGTCTGTGTGGCAGAATTCAGAGGGAATTCAGTGAATTCGAAGCTATGTGTGAGAATAAAACCTGATGATTACTTTAGATTTGTAGATGCATTTGGAGAACATGGTTTTGCATAGATGTCGTCCATTTCGTGAGCTTCAGAGTTTGCCCACCATGTGTTTCAGCAAGGGAAAAGTTACGTTTTAAGCGCATAGCACTGGTAATTTCTTGGTTTCTGCAATGCTAGGACTGTGTCGTATTAGGCTAATTGAAGAAAATGAAGTAGATCAGGCATAATTTATGATGTTCCACTCCTATAAAAGGATGCATCATTGCCAGGGTTGGTCTTGTTTCTTAAGGTCATGCATCAGCCTCCCAAGTCTCATATTCAGTTGCCTTCCATGTGAAGCCGTAAAGTATTTGTGGTTCTGTCAACCCCCCAAAAACGATGCTGTTTTTTTAGCAAGCGGCGGGTGGAGAGGACAGACGTTTACTGTAAGCCAAGGTCCACTTCCTTCCTTGCTATTTGCGTATTTCAGGCCATTTTGGTTTTCGTTTCACAGCAAACGACTCTGACTCCGATTCAGACTGAGCCTGACCGCCGAAGTAGCCAATGGAAAAGGAGAAGCCATGAGACATCCTCATCGTTTGATTTTAGGAATCTCCTCGTCCGGCTTGAAGAACAAACACAAACTTGGGCATTCTACCACTGGCCTTTCAAACCCTGAACCCTATCAGATAAAGTGTTTACGTGTGTTTTTTCCTAAGATACTTATCTAGGGATTTTTATGTTTACTTGCTTTTTTCCCCTTTTTGCAGTTCCTTTCATGCTATGAACAATTTGCAGTCTTGAGGCCATACTGTACAACTTTGCTTCCAGTACGGTCATTTTACCCGCAGCTGTCAGAGCGCTGAGCCCCAGGCACATAACACTAACCTTTACATACCTGTCTGAAGCCTTTGAACACCAACTGTGAAACCAGGAAGTCAGCCATGCACTGCATATGCAAATGGGCACATGTGGATGTCACTGAATATCTTCCGAATGTCTCCCCAGGATGGGTTTAATGGTACTCAGCATTTTCAACTGATTGCATAAAGATGGCTTGTCATCACATAAAAGGTTTGTCTTTCACAGCGGGGAGCAGAAGATGTGGTGACATTTCAGTTGAATCGTTGGCTTTGCGTCACAAAACTAACCCTTTAACATGTGTGGTCTTGATTCACATTTCTGAACATATTCCGTTTTGTTTCCAGACATGTCTTACTATGCATATTCCTGCCTCTGACGATCACTCTTTTTTTTGTAAAATGAAAATTACTAACAGCCTCAGCTGTAAAATAATTATGCTTTACATTCACATGAAATGGATTTGGTTGCACTTTTCACTGGCCAGAAATTACGCAGAAGCATTTGCCCTTCATGCCACTTGGGGAAAGACCACTGACAGCTGTAATTCTATGCAGTAGATTTCGAAAAGACTCTGACATATGCTTCTGTATTTCATTGCACATATACGTGGGAGCAGATTTCGTCTTTGGGAACCTTTGGATGGTTTACCTAGCTGCACTGCATTTTGCGCACTGGCGGCCCTGGGATCGCAGTGGAATGCATACTGACCAGCAATGCCGATTGTGCGCAAGAGGGAAGGCTGCATTCTGTCGATGGAAGTGACAGTTGTAGCCCTGACAGCTCTTCCTGCTGGACACGAATGTTCAGATACAAACAATAAACACCTGATGTTTTTCATTAACACCCGGGTTGTGTGTCAAAAGACAATTACACACCACATCAATAGCGGAGATCGACACAAGAAGCAGAACAATTTAATCAGTTGTAAGCCTACTTATTAGCACTGATAAATTTACATTGAATTATACAAATACAATTAGCAATGCATATAAAAATGAATGATTTCATAGAGGACACTCGCTAAAATAAATTAAAGCTGTATGGACAGAATACATGGTAAGTACTATTGTGAGCTAGAAGGATGCACGTCAAACATCAATGCATGATGATTCGGCCGGAAGTAAAAATAAAAAATTAGGTACTGTGATGCTTGTAAAGTTACATAAATAAAAAAACATATATATAAATTTTACATTACACTGCTAATACTTCACCTTGATAAGTCATCTTGTAAGACTTTGTCTTGTGAGTTAGTGGTACACGTCAGTGATATTTCAGCAGGGATTGTTTGGATGGCCATGTATTCAGCCTGAAATATTGTAGGACAAATAAGGGGTGGGTCTGAGGGTAGTGTAAGCAAAAATTACCGAATGGAGAAAAAAAAAAGTTTAATGCAAACTCTATTAGTAAAAAAGAAACTCCATTGTGCTGCTGGAGTAAATCATCCGTACAAAACAGTTTCTAAACTATTGTCCTTGTCACCATAACGACGACGGTGACAACTGGTCCCATCTGGCATATTATTTGCTTATTCTTTAAAGGGTGGCAATAACGGAGATCAGGTTCAGTTCATTTAGAGGAGGTGGAGGCGGCGTGATTCCAAAATAAACGTTACCACCGGCAGCTCAGACATATCCTAGTAAAAATGAGTCGTGTGTTTCAACTCACGGCAGCAACTTTTGCAGCACATACTGCATCCCACACGTGATTTAATTCAAAGGAGTGTAGTCCTAGTCTTCTCGCAAACTAATTAGCACACGGTTTTAGAGACACTGCACGCTATATCAATAAGTTAAGCCATAAATAGGATTGGTCGTGTCTCACTTGTGCTGGTTCCGTCACCAAAGGCACCGATTTGTGATGGACACACATCTTCCATCAGGGCACCATCAAACACACATAAACAAGTGGCTTAGATCAGCTGCTTGTCAATCATTGAGCCAAAATAAAGACATATCCTCCAGCTTTATAAAATCACACACAAATAATTAACGTACGTCTATAAATAGAATTCTAGGGGGAACATTCGGAAACAGTCTTAAAACCAGGGTCGGTCACGCTTCCCCACTCTCATAACACCCTTCCTTACCATCATAAAACACACACAACCCCCCACCCCCCCCACCCCACCTCATATCCCAGCAAGCTTGATTTCACAGTAAGCATTTAAAAACAGATTGTTACAAAGCATAGCCCTCATGTTCTGAGTAGAACCATGTCCCAGTGTCGGCTGGGATTCTAGGCTGAGAGACTGGACAGACAGGACCAGCTCATCACATTCCCCAGTTGTGATGCTGGATCACTCCATGAATAAGGCCTTCCCTGATGCTGGATTTCCCACAATTCTCCATACATGGCAACTAGGCCCAAGCACAGCAACAGGAGACACCAAACCCACCAATCAGAAACCTCTCCCTACTTCCTAAGTCCCTTAATCCAGTAAAAATACCCCTGGTATGTGGGTATGGAAACCTTTCCCAAATATTCTTCCCACAGCCCCGTACCAGCATCCAAGACTGGAATCGTGTCCTACTATTGTGATTGGCGTTTGCTAGTTCTAAACAATTCTAAAAAGATGAGATCGAGATGAGACATTGCAATTTCTCTAAAGCTACCCTTGGAGACTTTATCAGGATGTGTGGTTCAGAGATAACGATGTCTTGTTAAAACCACATTAGCTACACAAACACACATTTCCGTTTTCTTCAGGGCACTGTAAATATGTTACGTTTACACATGGAAGATATGATGGTAGTCAAGAGGGACCGCCGCAGTTTAACAGGTATTATGTTGCATACAGACACAATGTAAAGATGTAAGTGAACTCCTTCAGAGAACTGACCCTTAAACAGTAGATCCCATAATACGAATCATACATTTCATCATGAGCTAGGATCCGAGTAGCATTTTCACTTATAGGCAAACAGGGTCACGCTGCCACGGCCTCTTGGAATCCAGGATCAAAGGCGGCTGCAGTTCCCAATCCACCCTGCACCGTATCGCCAGAGCCCAGTTACTCATCACACGTTTTTGCATTTCATACATAAGAAAGACTTTCACTCCATTCGACGAAGCTGTGGACTGCCCTTCGCCGAATTTGACATATTAGCATTTGAAAATGTTCCAAATGAGAACGCTAACTGGGAGTGTGCTCGTGGACCCAGAAACAGCTCCGATAAACATCAGCCAAGGTCTGCACAGGAGCTCCTTCATGCAGACTTACTACAGACCAAACATAACAGCAGCCCAGATGAAACCTACTTTGTCTGTTGAAGCACTTTGTAACCCTTGGATTAGATTTATGATTAGAAAATGGTCCTTAATCCTTAGGCTTAGTGCCGTCGAATAACTAGGTTGCACTGTAAAGCAAATGATATGTATTTGAGTAGGTTAAAGATATGGTGATATATATAGTGATAAACAGTCTCAGAGAAATGTACCTTCATCCATGTGAAACTGTGACTTAAGATCCAGAGAGCCAACCTCTTACAGTTACGGACAGGCCAAGGTGGGTCTTGGAAGATGAAACCCTAAAATGGGGTCGAGTATCAACCCCAACTTGGAGGGCCGGGGTAGAGCAATTCAGACACGGGGGTCTCCCCAGTGCGGCCGGCTCCGTGGCTGCGATCCGGACGCTCAGTGCAGCTCGGGCTGCGACTCCACCTCCCCACGGGACGTGGTGCGGGCCCGCGTGTAATCGCCCGTCTGCCCCGCACTCGGCCGCCCCCCTTGCCGCAGCCGCCTCAACGCCAAGACCGTGTTGAAGGCGTAGACTGCCGCAGCCAGGAAGCCAAATATCTGTAACAGATGGAACACGAAGGGAAAGTTTGGCTGACTGAGTAACATCGACATCAAAGCTGGGCGACACGAGAGCCCGTGATGAGGAAGCGGAAAATTCAGCAACACGATAAAATCGGCTGGGAATTAGACGTGCTGCAGCTGTCAAGTAATCCACTCCAGCAAATAAATAATTACTCACCACTGTAGCTGCAGAGGTCCATTGCATTCTGTACGCTGGACAGGCCAGACTCAAAAGCTTCTCAGATAGGACCTAGCTACTAATTACTTAGCTAATTAATTCTCTGTATCCCCACACAGTGGCTGAGATGAAGGGGAATTTGCGGAACAGGAAGTCGAATGGAAGATCAGCTTGGGCATGAAAAACTAAGAAAAACTATCGTCGAGATTTTGACTGGGAGGAATGGAGTAATTTTCTACTATTATTCTATTGAAAAACTAAGATGGTAAAAGAGTGAAACGGAAATCCCTTTGTCAGGCAGCGTCTATCCCACTCACCTGATGATAACGGGTTAAGCTAACAGCTCTGTGTCAATGGGCACCAGTGCGGAACCAGACTGGTTATTCCTGCTGCTGGCACATGTATCTTAAAACAACAGCATATGCAGACCTGCTGTGTGTTCCCATCACGCCATGCTTACTTGGCGTGAAGGACATCGGTCACCCCCAGCACTGATACTCCCAGTTAATGAGAGCTGGACCCGCCATTTTGGGTCAGTGCAAACGCACAATTGGGGGGGGGGGGGTGGGCACAGCATGAAAACAACTCATTAGCTAGGCCAGTATTCAATATACATTTTAGAGGAGCCCAGTAAAGATTTTACTACCTATGTGACCTGTTGAAGTAGCAGAAAGGTATTTTATAGGATGCATATCCAGCTGAATAAATGTACATTCAGTGAAAGCATCATCTAAGTACTGCAGTATTTAATTGGGAAATGCGTATGACATACTAATGAAAAAGCAGATTTTTCAGCCAGTCTCTGGGTCCTAACAGTCACTCCATTTACATGCACAGCTAAGTTGAGCTACAGTTATAGTTCAATCATGCCATTTAAATCGGACTACTGTCCTTGTCCCAGTGCACACGCACGGGAAGGGAATCGATTTATCGACCGAAGTTTGTTTGACTCCGGTACAATAGGTGGCACTATGGCTCCTTTCAGCTTGTTAGTATTGGGCTTTGTCTGGTTGACGTACTATGTCACAGACGTTAAAAAAAAAAAAAAAGTGTGCATGAAAATGTAGTCACTGACACCACTCTGATGACTCTGGGATTTGACCCGGTGACCTTCTGATCACACGCACAAGTCCCAACCCAGAGAACCACACACCTTCCAGACACCTAAGTACCTTAAGTGATTATAATGATAAAACAAGAACAACAATAATGAGAGGTTATTAAGTATTAAGATCTGCAGGTGGCACAGAGGATGAAACGGGTCACAATAATCCAGCGTAACAGGAACCTGAGCTGGGAGGGCAGTGAGGCGTGAAGAGTCGCCCCCCTCCCTCTCCCAAAGAAACGGAGCAGGGACAGGAGCACCTGCATCGTGCAATTAGGCACGTAACCGACGGGGGACTTACCTGTGCAGTGTGGGACTTCCTCCTCAGACAGTAAACAATGGCATTAACACAGGCTGTTACACATGGGCCAAGGTTGCCGTGTGAATACAGCAGAACCGAGGCCAGCCAATCAGAAGTTGTATTTTCATTTTGTGCAAAACTGCTCAAGTTAAAGATGGCTAACGTGAAAGGGCAATAAATTCTATTGGTCCGCAGTAGCCATTTCCAAACAGAAGGGGGCTGCAGATGTTATTGGAAGACGGCCTGTTTCATACTTGGTGATGGATGCTTAAAATTATGCGTCTTAAATCGTTGCTTTATGAACTGTTAAGAAAATTGTAGCTGAAGATGGTCACAAACAGCACCTGAATGGGCAGTAAAATATATAGCCACAAAATTCGAGTGCCTAATTTTGTAATAAATTGTATGCACCGTTTTGCAATGACTGTAAGAGCATTTTCAGTTACAAAAATTTCCTCTGCCGTCAATGTCTGTGTCCCCTATTGAGAGGGGTCAGCGGACACGGCCGTGTTCCTGCCCGCCCCCTGGTGTCCACCCCCCTCACAGACAGACCACATCAAAGAGCTTCTTACAGTTCTGAAGCTGCCTCCAGTGTGGAGACCGGCCACAGCTATTGGACCCCAAGGCAGACCAACCACATCAGCCCAGCATGAACACAGAAGTAGAGGAGACTTCTGCTCCACTTCAAACTTGGAGGTAACTGTTGCTATATTCTTAATGGAGGTGGTTAAACTCAAACTACTTCACTCAATATTTTCAGGAAATATCTTAATTGTCTGGCTGTGTGCACAAGGGGAAAAAACGCATAAACGTGATCCCTAAATAATTAATTCACGACAGCGGAGAAGCATTTCAGAGACACTCACCCCCGCTGAGATCTCCGCTCCGATTTTGTGATTCAGCGCCACCAGAACCAGGGAGGCCAGGAAGAAGGAGAACGTGCTGATGCCGGTGTTGAGCAGGTCCTGCGGAGAGACACAGACGGGCCGAGGAACGGCCGATTGGACCCGGCTGTTTAACCTACATTTCCGAGAGCAAATCGGCCGTCTCGTGAGTATGTGTGGGGGAAATCCACTGAAGGGCAGCATGTCATGCATCGGACAACAGATATTATATAGTACTCATAGCTCATAATTACATCGAATGGCCTCAGGGCTTTACTGAAGCTCCCAGCACAAAATTAATGAGATGCTTCAACCACGGCTGGCTCTCAGGGAGGTGATGTGTGTGTGAGTGTGTGTGTGAGAGAGAGAGAGAGAGAGAGAGAGAATGGGTAGCAAAGGAGCAATGTGGGGCACAGAGAAGTTTGTGGCGAGGTCAGGACTCAAGACTGACAGAGGGGAGTCGAGAGAGGAGACGTGCCCATAACTCACAGTGATAATTACTGCAGCAGGGAGCAACCAGCCTGGCAGCAACCTTCTTTATTCTCAGCCGCCGCTTAATGCCACTAAAATTTAATTACATCTGGACTTTAAACTCCAGGGGGGAAACACAATAAAGCTTCACAAGAAGCTCAGGGGGCTAGAGGTCCTGCCCAGTTTGAGCCCTATGCTGCTCACATAATATCACAAACACGGGACATTCCCCTCCCCCGCCCACCCTGCGAGGCCTCGAGCCCCTACTCAGGCCTACAGACTCTCAGTGTTTGGTTCTTAATGCTTTAGGAAGTGAGTACGACCCGCTCAGGACATACTCGGGACACGGTGTCTCCCTCAGGGGTGTAAAGAAAATCACAACTAACCAATGACAACAGAGCACCCGACAGGAAAGCAGCACAAGGTTAACGGACCCAGACCCGCTGCACGGGGAGCAAATTCCGTCAGGTCGTTACGAGGAAAGGAAACGCTAGCAGGTCGCAAAGTCGGTTTAATCCGGAGCCGCCCTTCCCGCCGGGAAGCCTGGCACTGAGTGGCCCAAACCCCAGCATGTGACTCGACCCATGACCCGCAGCACGGCACCGACGGGGTCACATGACGGCTCCGCCCCCGGGGATCAAGGCTCAGTGACATAGACCAAACGTATTGAACTAATGAAGTGCACGGCCATTTGCCTCCAGTCCTGTTTATTTGTTCATTTAGTCAAAATCATAGAGTTGCAAAGGGGCAGAACATTTCCGAAAACTTTCCATTCCATGGGACACTGGGGAATTTTGGAAATATTTCTAAGTTGGAAACTTTCCATGAAAATTCACATATATTCCCATTTAATTAACAGGAAATTTCCCAGAATTTTGCAGTCCTAGTATTTATTGTTAATTCTGCCACATGTACAGGACACATGGAGGACTGAAATTTTTTTCAGACCCGAAAGTGCACTAACAGACAAGCAGAAAAGAAAAGATCCAAAAATTTTATTCAATTGTTTAGATTTGTTAATTAAAGCTGTCATAGCACTAATTTAAAAGACAAGAACTTCAGTCAAATATTTATATAAGTTTTTTTATTATTTAGCAGATGCTTTTATCCAAAGCAACATACACTGAGGAAACAGGGCCAGCCGGTCCCTGGAGCACTAAGAGGTTAAGGATCTTGCTCGCTGATCTGATCCGACGACCTTCACACTGGCGCCGTGTCCCAACCAGCTGGACCCCCCCCCCCTCCATGGTCCACAGACCGAAACCTGTGAGATGTCTCACCGAGGACCTGAAAAACTGCTCCGTACGTCTGCACCAAGCGCACGTTGTCCCTCATGACAAATGAGCCCAGAAGGTCAGTCCACCAACCCTAGGCCTGCATGGTGCGGTCCCTGTCCTTCAGCAGCAACACTGTCACACACAAGTACCTGCAGATCACTGTAGGGTCTCTGAGAAACAGCTGCAACACACGCTAATATTAGGACCAAAGGAAGCTAAAATTGGAACCATTTTCATTCTAGAAATCGCTCAGAAATTAAGCTTTTAGAAATCCAGCAATACCTTTATTGTCATCAATATTTTTACTCGTCATTAAACACAAACTGCTTAAAAATCATAGTGTCTTCATGCACTATATTTTATGTATGTTTATGGCCTCTACCACATCACACAGGACACACTTCTTACGCCCTTCCACAGAAACACACGCAGTGCAGGTGACACCTTCTACCACATCACACAGGACACACTCCTTACGCCCTTCTGCAGAAACACGCACAG
>JAODLC010000007.1:17462451-17526413 GCA_026781145.1 Hippopotamyrus pictus | reverse complement strand
ACCTTTTTGCCATTTCTACCATGTGACTTAGTATGACAGCCTTTCACATAGTGTCCCATCTTACAAGAAATAATGCCAGACGCAAATCCTCGCTCTTGCATTGTATACAACCAAAATGGCGATTCGACCCACAATACACTGTGGCTATAGTGAGTGTGACGTCGGAGCGTTTTTTTTTTTTTTTAAACGTGAAAACAGCATCTCGTTAATTCAGAAAAACAGAGCAGAATTATTTTTTTCTCAAGTGAACGCATTACGCTTCCGTACAAAATAACTATTCAACTGTTAATTACAATTTATGTGACAATTAATTTTCAGCTAAAATTTTATGACATCCCTAGTACACAAAAGGCCAAGTCTACAACCTGAACTGATTTCCTGAGCTGCTCTGTTCTTACCAAGTGCCTCCCTCACACTTCACCGATCCTTTCTCATGTGATTCTCAGCCAGCGTGACACATGGGAAAATCAAGCCATCGCTGCAGAGTAATTATGTGTTCTGCAGATATTTATTCAGACTACTTCCAGGGGACACATTTGTGGAAATTACAGCCTAGCCATGTCTGTCACGTCTCTTGCACCCCAAGTCTCTTGGCACCACGGCCCCTTAACGCGCGTTTTCCCAGAGTGCCAGCGGGCTTGCTGGAGCAACCTGTACAAAATGATGCTGGTCACAGTCTCCTCCATGTGCACTCCACCCCCACACTTCCGCCCAAATGTATCAGGTTTCATGTAAATAGCCCTCATGGAATTCTGGGAAGACTAAGCTCCACCTGCTGGATCTTTGTTCAGTAAGGCTTCTTTGGGGGCTACCCAACTGAAGCAATTATTGGAACCAGGTGGCCCGAAGCCTGGCTAGAAAAGCCGCCAAAAAGAGAGACCCTAATAGATCAAGAGTTTAAACCTTCTGACAAGAAAAAGTTGTGTGCAGCCCAACTACAATCCATCCCTGCAAATTCACACGGCCAACGGTCGGCTCGTTCCTGTGAGTCCAAGCTCCTTCTTCCATCTCACGGCACACTGGAGATCAAACAAGGCAAAGAGCGCAACAGGAGATCCTGTCCATCCTGTATTTCTACTCTGACCAAGTCAAGCTGATGAAAATTTAAGTTTCCTCCTGCTGGTTCTTTGGGTGTGGTTGGTGGGGAGTGTAAAGGCTCACATTTACATTTTAAAATATTTCTTAGCTTAAGAAAACAAGGTCAGCCAGTTGCCAAAGCAGTTGGTCATTAAGGGCCTTGATCAAGGGCTGAAAAGTTGACATCACTTTGCCAACCCAGCGACAAACTGGATACCTTCTGACCACAGAATCAGCATTATAATCCTTCAAGCCACACATTGGCTTCAAGTCCCTACACATGGACACTAGCAGACTCTTCCTTCATGGAGAACAGTACACGTCTCTTTGGATCCCAAGGAAGAAATGGTTGGTTAAGAGGTCATGCAGGCACAGAACATTAACACAGTTACCATGCCAACACTAAACTTTAACTGCAGGTTAGAGCTCAGACACACAAGGTACAGGGAACAAGATGATGTATTAACTGCCCAGTAACACCACCTGCTGATGATCAACAATATTCACGTCTGTCATACTGTCACGTCTGGACAGTGTGACTTGGCACTTAGCCAGCTCTCCAATTTGACTCTCCCTGCCAGCCCCTGGAGGATGGGCTCCCCCTTTGAGTCTGGTCCCTCCCAAGGTTTCATCCTTCCAGGGAGTTTTTCCTTGCCACTGTCGCCTATGGCTTACTCACTGGGGGCTTTGGGTGGGGATGCTGTAAAGCACTTTGAGACGATGTAATGTTGTGATAATGCGCTATACAAAAATAAATGTTTGTTTGTTGTTTGTTTAGGTACTCTACAAAGATTGAACAACATGCCACTGAACACAGCCAAAGCCAGAGGAACGTTCCATAAATTAATCAGCCAGAGATTCTACCTAAGATCTGGTCAGAACTAACTCATATCAACCACTGACCACAAAGGTCCCTTTTGAACCAGTTACGACAGAAAAAGAAAAAATATGCACTCTATGCCAGTACAGATGATAATTTGGCAGGGTCCCCAGTGTAATGGCAGAGAGCAGAGCGATTAAGCACCTGGACTCGAGGAGCTCAGCGATTGGCTGTTGAGGTAATTGTAACAGACTACAAGCAGGTCATAGAACTCCTAGAGGTCTCATTCACACATTACGCCGAGCTCGTTTTACGTGTTTAGGAACAGCGCCCGGCTTCCTGTTCATTCAGCAGAATTATTTACCCCATGATAGTATCCCTGGAAACTTTTTCCTAAGCAAATATGCAAGCTGGTGGCCATGGTGACAATCAGCTAAACCTTTCACGCCGCTATTACGTCATGGGGCGACTTCACATTTCAAATCGAGGAAACGGGTGAATTGAACAACCCAGAAAAAAAAAAAAACAGTAGAATATGAAAAGATATCAGTGAAGCTGAAGACTACTGTTTCACGGTGTGATGTCATAGTAAAAATAGACAATGACTTCGAAGTCCATGGCCTGTCTAAGCAGACACCCTTAACTACATCAGGTGCTTACAGCTTACAGAGACTGAACATGACTTCTTCATTCCCACCCTGGGGAACCTGCCAGCTGCGGGCATTTGTTGGGGGCGGGGGGTAGTCAGGGGGGCTCATCTACTTCCCCCGAGCAAGATACTGAACACATGAGGTCACATGGGTTCTGCTTCCCATAAAACACATTAGCTTTACTACATCGATCGATGCGCTATCAGATATCCTTTGTTCAGGGTCACGTCGGTAACTGTCATTATTTCTGGCTCGCTTCCATCACGTTTCGACTAAACCCTAGAGTACTGCTACAGAGGAGAAGCACCATATGGCTTGGAAAACAAGCTCACCCGGGGCCGTCTCGATGGCAATTTACCGATCGGCAGACAACCTCTCAGCGGGCGTGCCGTCTAAGTCTGGCTTTCAGGTTATTCCACTTGGCGGCATTTCCAACCACTGCTTTTACTTAACGACTTCCTTGCTTCTCCTGTTTTTGCATTGCGTAGCACATTTTCTTATTTGTCAAAAAAAAAAAAAAGAAGAAGAAAATATCAACATCCCAGAGCACCATCAAGCCATGACAGAGGAACCTCTCAAAGCTGCTTCCCCAACAGCTGGTCCCAGTAGAGGCTGTGCACTGGGAGTCATTTCCCTCCTTTCGTGGACATCTGGTCAAAACATCTGGTGTAGTTGAAGACCTGAAGTCCACACAGAAACTACTCAGTGCAGTCTTCTCACAATTTCTGTATGTTTCTGCGTGAAAATTATATTTGATAGCAACAAAGCTGTTATGTTGTAGATAATTGCATCTCTGTTTATCCAAGCACAATAAGTATAACTCCCTGATAAAAGTTAATTGAATATGAGTCATACTGAAGGGGAAAAATGTTTTGCAAAGTTAATCAGAACAAAAAATAAGATATAGCAGCCATGTTATAAGGAGGATGTTTCACAACTATCTCACCCCAAAACATGACAGACAATTTAACAGACATAACTTGACCATAGATTGAGAATCATTCCAGTTCTGTAGGCTGCAATTGCCTCCCAAAAAAAATCAGATTGTGTCGTCAACCAACGGAGTGAAAGTCCACATCCGAGATATAAAAGCAAACCTGACAGGAAACACCCAATATTCCCCTAAAAGAGCTACATTCCTCAGATTTATCCAGTCCCAGCTGCAGTGTGCAGTAAATGGCATTCTGATGTCAGATCTTATCTATTAAACGGGGGAAAGTTTCACATTCAACTGCGCAGCTAAGGGACAGAATGAGGTCACACTGGCTAAGCTGTTGAAAGCAGGCAAAGGGCCAGCGTACTATGGGCTGCGCGTCGGCTATTTCTCCCCAGAGAGCGCCTTACGTTTCACTGCACCGTGACTTATCTCCACGTTACGTATTTAAGGGGGTGGACTTGCGGGCAAAGCCAGCATTTCTGTTACACAAGTCGATAATAGGCCTATGTTGGAAATACCAGCTCCGCATGCTAATTTGCATCTTCACGGCAGGTAAATTGCCAGTGCACTGCAATGACTGGGACCAACTGCTTAGTTTTACAAATACACCATTCATACTAAATTCCATCCATACGTTTTCTGTAACCGTTTCTCATATTCAGAGTCCCGGGGGGGTCCAAAGCCTATCCGAGAGACTGTGGATGGAAAGCAGGAGAAAACCCAGAATGAGGCACCCACCCATCGCAGGACACACTCACACCTCAGGACAATTTGGCAACTCCAATTCACCTCAGCATGCTTTGGGACTGTGAGGGGAAAGCGGAGTACCCAGAGGAAACCCCACAATGACACGGGGAGAACATGCAAACTCCACACACACGGAGCAGGAGCAGGGCCTTGAATCCAGGTCTCAGAGGTGTGAGGCCACAGTGCTAACCCTTCATACAAAATTACTGTCGTATTTCGAAGCCAAAAAGTAATACCACAATACTGTAATAGAGATCTATAAACAATGTTTGAAAAGGCTGTGCAAAATGATCTTTAAGGTGTATAATAAGTAGTTCCTTTGGTGTATTACTTAGACCATTCTCAACATTTGCTGAATTTCTTATTTAAAAAAAAAAATCCATGCAAAAACGTATATATAAAAAAAAACACAGCGGCTGTTTACATGCTGTTTGGATGCAAGAATCATATAATAAAGGTTTCAGTGAACAGTCCCATTACGGCCATCTTCCCAAGCAGGAATCATAATGTGAAAAACAGAACTTATTCATGTATTGTGCACGACATGAAACATCTGAACACTTGAAGGGGCGCGGTACTTCTCCCATGAAAACTCACCACTTCAATGATTTTCAAAACGCCGAAGTTTGACCGCAGATACTCGTTGTCACACCTGATGCCTGCCAGCACATTCCTCGAACGCACGGGCTCCGTGGTGGGCTGGTATGGGCTACTAGCCCCCGAAATCATAGACGTGTTGGAGGCCTCGCCATCAAAGCCATCCGCCTCATCGGTATTCCTCATGATCTCCAGCCACGTCTATGCTACCAAGACGGGACGCCGACAGACTGATCGAGACAGTCCGGATCCTATATGTATATTATATTTTCAGCGTTCAAGTTACGGCAAACAGACCCGAAACAATGCAGCCAAGCAGATCAGATTAGGATCCACGTCGGTGCTGTGCTGTAAATGTCTTTCAGCATAAATTTTTTTGCACTTCTTACAAAAACAACTCAATGCACGTGGGGTTTTAAAAAGTGGAGCATTACTTCTGGCTTGCAGTTGATGAGTCAACGCAACAGCCCTTTCTCACCAAATATCATGCCGGATGAGATCCATTACTTTTCCTTTCGGTATATAAAAAGTTTCTTAAATCCTCCGTGTATACGGCATTTCGCCTTTCAGCTTGGCCGTTCACTTCTGCCGTTCAAGCCTAGAATATAAATGGCTATGATTTTGTTACAATCGTTCGTCTCCGCCCTGCAAAATTACGTAGAAATACGGGAGCAAAAAAAAAAACGAATAAAAAGTGTTATCCAACAGCCAGGGAAGCAGAGGGATGGCGTTCTGCTCAGAGGAACCCAGCCAGTCCTGAGTCTGGAGTCCCGTGTCTTTGTTGAGACGGATGCGGTAGAATCGCTGGTTCTCGGCCACCGAGAGGAAACTCTGCAGGTCCAGCAGCCCTTCGCCGCGACCCCGGGAGCGGACAGCGGAGACTCGCCTGCTGCTCGGCATAGAAGTGACGTGATACACAGGTGTGCACTGCTGACGCTTTGTCACTCAGGTGCCCCCCCCCCGAGCACCACCCCCTCTGAGCACCTCCCCCTCTGCGCACCTCCGTTTAGTTTACTCTTGCTGGCGCAGAAAACTCGCACTGAATACAATCAATAAATAAATAGCAGGCGAAATACACCCGGGACCATTTTCGTATGTTGCGATATATATTTTCTGTATACCAATATGATCGCATGACATTTAATAATACAGGATTCCAGTGAACTGGTGCTAACGTGCGCAATTAATTGCACAAAAATGTATTGCTATACAAAACTTAATTCAAGTGCTTGATATACATTTGCGAAATACTGCTTTAAGTATTAATATCGGTGCGCAGTAAAGATTGTGGTAATTGAAGCAGATTTAAAACTGACGGCGCATTTCGGATATTTCCTTAGCGAAAGAAGGGCTACTTGCTTTGCTTTTCTGTTGGCGCCTAACTTGCCCTGTAGATTTCTTGGGCCACATTTCTTGGGGTAGGACCAGCAACAAGTGCTTTATTTTAAACGGTTAATCCTTAAAATTTCCATCTGGATCTAAATCAAGATCTGGATTCATACTCAATCACAAACAAATCAAGCATAATTGATTAAGAGGATGGATGCAAAAAAAAAAAAAAAAGATTGAAGAAATAAGTTAATAGCTACCTATGCGTTTTTAGTTTAATTCTGATCCATCACTCTCACCTACTTAGACAAATTATTAATCTTAAAATATTACTTGGAACAATGGTCTTTGACAAAATATGACAATTATTAGGTATCACTTAAACATTCTGCGAGTAGCAGATGTTTTTCTCAATTTGAAATAACCAAAAACATGATCTGAATGTGGCGATAGCTTGGCCAAGGAGCACCCCACAGCCTGTCAGCAGCCAATCAAAACGCTTCCTCTGCCCGCCACTGGCTAGCCCCACCCGACTCAATTTGTACTTTCTAATGGCACCGTAATGAACCACCCGGATTTCAAATGAAGACAACGAGACGACTGGGGTCTGGATTCTTCTTTATTGAAGCCAGGACTGAGAGATATTTCCCTACCTTTGCCAGCGCTAAGAGCAGAACCCCACATGACTGCATACTGCATAAGAATGAAGCCTCGCCAAAGGAGTTTATACATATGTCTAGGACAGATATGCAGTCCTAACTGTGGACAAAAGACCTTAAGATCCTTCATAAAAGATCAGAACTCTGAAGTGTTTGCCTCCTAAGACTAAATGCATATCTTCAGGTTTATGATGCACAGAGCAGCCACTGTCAACATGGTAAACACTTTAACTCTTCCTTATACCATTTTTGTACAAATTAAAAAAAAAAAAAAAAAGATTAAGTGCACACTAATTCAAGCAGCAGTTTTAACTTTTGCAGCCTGACCCGATTCCAACAGGTTACCTAGATGACGAAACCACGCTGGCGGCAATATCTGAACCTTTTTCACCAAGGCGGGGCCTGGATTGTGCTGCGGTGGGGAGCGGGCAGCCAGCTGGGTGCACTGCGGGGTCTGACAAGCCTCCTGAGTGCGGGGTCACTCTCACTCACTTCCTGACAGTTAGCAGCCAGGTGCAGAATTTTGTGGTTCCTCCAATGAGAGTAAAATTCACGATCACCTGACACGGACCAAAGAAAAAGTGCCAGGAACCAAATGCTAGTTTCAAATGAAACGGGATCAAAATTGAAATAAGAATTTCCACTATTTTTCAAGATTCCTAAAACTTCCAATGGCCCCAGAAGCATAATTTAATCTGTAATTACTTTCACGGAAATCTGCCTGGTGACTAAGTTACAATCCAAATGTCAATTTATTATATCAAAATGTATACATGTAAATAGGCCTAGCTTTCCGAAACTTCCCTGTGCCAATAAATAGCTCCGAGTATATCAAAACCAATTAATTACATTCTAGGTTATATTCAGTATCAGTGGTAAGTATAACAATCTGTAAATTTGAACCAGACCAGAAAAAAAAAATGCATGTTTAGATTCTGCAAAAGTTCTGCGTATGCAGTTTCCCTTAAAAAAAAAGCAGCTTAATTATACTTTTTCAGTAACTGCTGTTGCTTTTTGGAATGATGGGCACTGTACATCAGGGAGTATTTAACACCTGAACAGACTGTTAAATGGGTCAGTGGACAGAGATCAGAACGCTCTGATTCTTTGGTTCCAGGTCCTAATTCTCCACATTTTCCTTTTTCATGTTGTTCTTTAAGCAATCCTTTTTTTTAAAAAAAAAAAGCATTTAGCTGCTGCATCAGTGTTTGAACAGTTTTGACAACCAGGCACATACAATGTCTGGAGAGAAAGGAAGGAAAATAATTTAAAAAAAAAAGTGTTAAATTGATCTCTCAACAACCGATATGCAAGTCTATACAAAAAATTCCGGTAAACAAATCTGTACAAAATCAAAATTCAACTCAGCAGGTTATGAATACTTCCTAAAAATTTGATACCTCATAGTGTCAAATTCTGATACAATAGTGGCCAACAAGGACATTAAGAGACACGGGAAAAAAAATCCATCTGCTCCTAGACACAGTAAAGGCCAACGACAAAAAGTCAGTAAAATGTCAGGAGAAAGAAAACAGAAAATCAACGGTGAAATAAAGGTGCTGATCACTGAAGCAGAAGTCTCCCCATCGTCTACCACCTGCATGCACAAGGTCAGACCTTTGCAGTGACGGTGTGACAGAAAAGGGAATGTTTCATACTGTATGCCACAAGTTTTTGTAGAAAACGTAAAAAGTAAAAAAAAAAAATAAATAAATAACAAAAAAGTTACAATAACAGGAATTGATCTGTAAATAAGCAGTATGAACTTAAAACCTGGAACGACATAACCGCGCCCCCCCCCCCCTTCAGAATCTGGCCACCATACTTTCAACATACTTTGACTGAGCAGATTAGATCTCCCCCGAGCAGATCCCACCAAACGCTCACAGGAGGGAGTCCGCCACTAACGGCCTTAACGAAGCTCTTCTGCGTTAATCGAGAAGGTGGGTACCACCTGTTTTCATGCGTGGCGTCTAGGCCGTAGACTTCCGGAAATCCCCGTTAGGAATAGAGTATGCAAAAACCACAGTTTGACATTAAAAAAAACTACAGGTGTTTCTTTAAGGACTCCTAAACAGATTGTGACAGTATACTGTGCCAGGCACTTGCAGTTAGTAGTAGGTAAGACCCATAAAACACACTTTAACACATTGAGCCAAACAAAAAGGCCTTCAATGCAACCTGTACTTCCAGAGCCTGAAATGGGTCTTTAGCTTCTCTCTGAAAATCGTTATTTCTTCCCAAAAAGACTGCGCTTTATACAGAAGGCTCAAAGCTCACACAGAATAGTTTGGTTGTATTTACAGCTTCCTTACAGATGTGCCTTAAGTACTGTGATCTGCTATTTGCGTTAAGCACAGTATATCCTTATAAGCTACCAGGCCAAGTTTCGTCAAATTAGTGTCGTGACGGAAATTAAGTTAAACGTTAATGCAGCTAAACATTTTTCATTAAACTGGTTTAGTGAGAAAGAAAACGAGAATGAAAATAAAGATGGCTTTATATATAAATAATAAAGTCTACTTATACTACATACTTTTGTAAGTAGTTCAGTTGCGTTTCTGAACATTCGCTCTTTTTTGTTTGCTCTTTATCTAAATGCTCTCTTTCATAAGAGCTGCTGAGGGAAAATAAATCCCCAGCTCATCTCTGCTCCAGATGACAGTGAGGAAGAGCAGAAATGTTTCCCAAGCTAGACCTGACTTCTGAGACGCGAGAGATTTGGCTACCTGCCTGAAAGTGTGCAGCTTTAATTTGATCTGGCGTGCCTCACGTTTAAAAAAATGCCTTCATTTTCCCCCAATAACTTTATCCTCACTTGTCCCCTTGCCATCAGACAGAAACTGTGGTCTGCAAACAGCACACTGATACACAAGGGGAATCTGGTTGATTTTGTTTGTTTGTTTTGTTTTGTTTGTTTTGTTTTTTTCCTCTTGCGTGCATTTGTTTTTTTACAGCGTTTTTTCTTTTTAAATCGACAGACGGTGCTGCAGGTGGGTGTGCTCATGCCTCGTTCTCTTTTGGTGGAGAGTTGTTCGCCGTCGCCGTGGAGTCTGGTTTGCGAGTCATTCTGTCCAACTCAGCCTGAACGTCAGTCAAAATTGGCTTCTGCCCTTGAAGAAAAACAAAACGGACAAGAGAAAACAAAACAATACTTTCATGTAGCTTTTAGAGGGTACGCTGTAGATTAGAAGCATGCCAGTTATCTGCAGGTTGCATGCAGACGTGCAGGGGGAATTCTAGCGTGCAGGACGCTGCACATCTGCATGGATCAGTGGGGCAATATTTCAGAAACATGCATGCAAGCCCAGGCGTCCAATAGGGCACCATTTTACATACTATAACTACCTTGACGGGACATTAAGGGTCATGCTAGCATTTCAGCTGTTCCCCCTGAATGGGAGGAGGAACATTGCGACTGAATGCTCACCCTTCGACCCACAGAGTTGCTGACGGCAGAGGAAGGGAGCTAAATATTTTACCAGCTGGTCTGCGCAGATAGTTTTTCCATAAATTTCCTGCTGGCGTCAGACACTGGACCTGCCGCCTGCTCAGCCGTCTCTCACTCTCCGCGGCAGCGCAGGATGAACCTCCAAATGGCCGCGCGTGTCCGGGGGGAGCCCATACCTGCTTTTTTGGCTGTGCCAGTTACGGCTGCTCCCGCTCCCGCCCCAGCTCCGGCGCTCCCTGGGGAGCCGGTCTTTTTGCTCAGCAGGCTATTGAAGAAATTAGCCAGGACGCCCTCGTTGGCCGCAGCCCCTAAAAAGCAAACATCGGGAAAACGACTCGAGTGGAGGAGATGGCCTCTTGCCTGAAACTCAAGCACTCGGTTGATTTTACAGACGACGCTTGGCTGAAACCTTTGCTTTGTGAGTTATACCAATTAGGTCCACCAGGTGACACTGTTTCCACAGTGGTTTGGTGCAGCCGCAAAAAAGGGGTAATATGTCCAGTATATTCATTCAGGTCAACCAGCAGCAGGCCTACCTTTCATATTGGGATCCGGTTTCTTGACCGCTGTCATGGGCGACACACTGGCGACATTGGTGGGTCCAGCACGACCCGTGGGTCGCGGGGAACCGGACGCAGTTCTTGCAGGGGATTCCTGGAAGGCAGCGAGAAGGAACGGCATACACCATCGCACCGCATGACCTCAGAAACATCCCAGAGCTGGCTAAGAATATTATTAAAAGTGCAAAGATTCCCAGCATAGCAAGATCTCAAGCCATCCCATGATTCTAAACTATTGAGACAAAACCATTTGCTTTTAATTTCACCAGCCTTGTAAAGAGCTGAATGAAAAACCATTTATCAATGTCACTATCTGACAAGTATTTTGGCAATGAAAAGGCTATGAAAGTGCAGTGTTGCGTTCTGAGAGACGTCAGACTTACAGTTGCTCTTGTGGGTGTAGCTGGCTGCTTCGCTAACAATGACTGAAAAGGAGGAAAAAAAGCAATGGTTAACAGCAGACATCTATTAGCAGTACGTTATAGTACTATATCTTACGTGGCGTGGCCAGTAACAGCAGTTTAACTGAAGCAAATGTTACAGATGAAACCCTTCTGATGTCACTTCCTGACACACAGATGACAGTTCCCAGGTTCAGTGAGCTTAGTTAAAATTCACACAATATTATAATTAAAACAGGAAATAGAAATTCCACATCTCATTAAAAACTCAAATCAATGGGAAACAGGTGGTCCAGACTGCTGGCTTTCCCTACTGGGAGGATGCACTGCTTTGTACAAAATTATTACAAAAAAATGCATGTAGGAAACGGGGATTGTTCACTGATTAAGCCTGGATTGCCGCCTTCCTTTTCAAAATGAAACTGCCAGTAGACAGGGAACACGGTGATGGTCTAATAAGGCTGTGAGCAGCCCAGTGTCTGCAGCCAGCCTGTTTGAAAACGGTAAGTGGAAACAACCCAGAGGACTGTGACATTCTCCCCAAGACAGGAAATTAAACTACGAGCTCCTCTTGTGTGTTATTGTTGGCATATAATCCACATGCTTCATGCGTCATACAGAGATACACTGTGGACCACTGTCATGTCTGCTTAGAGAGAAAAATCAGAGAGAGACACTGAGAGGCACAGAGAGAGAGAGAGAGCGAGAGAGAGGGGAGACTTTTTGACTTTCCACCAGCCTTTATTAAGCCAGTCGACAACAGAAAGAAACCAAACCGCAAATTAGCAAGATGGGTCATTATTACAAAACTAAACAAAGGAAACAAGCAAACAAAGTCAGACAGACAGTGTCTAAGTGAGAGAGAGACAGACAGAGCCTGAGTGAGAGAGAGACAGACAGAGCCTGAGTGAGAGAGAGACAGGCAGAGCCTGAGTGAGAGAGAGACAGGCAGAGCCTGAGTGAGAGAGAGACAGACAGAGCCTGAGTGAGAGACAGATAGTGTCTAAGTGAGAGAGAGACAGACAGAGCCTAAGTGAGAGAGAGACAGAGCCTGAGTGAGAGAGAGACAGACAGTGTCTAAGTGAGAGAGAGACAGACAGTGTCTAAGTGAGAGAGAGACAGACAGAGCCTAAGTGAGAGAGAGACAGAGAGCCTAAGTGAGAGAGAGACAGACAGAGCCTGAGTAAGAGAGACAGACAGAGTCTAAGTGAGAGAGAGAGACAGAGCCTGAGTGAGAAACAGACACACACAGACAAAGACACAGATTTAAAAGCACAGATAGCCCTCACCTGCTGCTTCATGAGGAACACTTGTTCATCCTCTGCGCTCACCTCCTTGTCATGCACCAACTGCATTTACAGGGAGGGAGAGACACACAGGGGCTGAGAACTGAGCACGGACATGGCCATAAACCTCTCCCCAAACCCCCCCTCGTGCCTCGCATCCCTGAACCCACCTTCCGCACCGGCGGCTTTGTGATGAAGTCCTCGAAGGGATCCTCCACTTTCACCGTGGTGAAGTTCTCGTGCAGGATGGCGATCTTCTTCTCGTTGTCCCACCCCGACGGACTACGGGGAGAGTCACATCCATTGTAATTCTCATTTTTAAAAATGACCACTTTGCTGCAGCAGACATACACAGTATTGTACCTTCTGTACATACACATTTTGTACATTCAGAATAACAGTTCCCGCTTACATGAAGACAGAGTCCTTCTCGACCACGAGTGCTGGCGTGGTCAGCTGGAAGTCATACAGTTTGTGCACGATGTATTTATACAGGAGGTCCAGATTCTTCTCCTCTTTTACTGAAGTGTAAATCAGAGCGGCGCCGTCTGTGAGGGGCGTTTAAGGAAAAGAAACTCGGCATCTCGTCTCACGGCAGCAGGCACACGGCGGAGAACGTTCCGGAAAGGTGAGAAAAAAGGGATACATTGCAGGCAGAACCGTCGGATGTGGGACTGCATGAAGTCAAAGTGCTCGTCCTGGAAGTCGTGCTCCTTCTCCAGGACGCTGATGGCATCACACTGCAGAAAGAGGGGGACGGCTGTCACGGCCCAGAAAGTCAGTAGGGTCTCACTGGCCCATCTCTAAAGGCTAGCCGCTCGAGCCTTCAGCCTCCGTATCCTAGTCCCACAGAGCAAGACTTCCTCACGGTCACCACTAGAGGGAGACCTTGGTCAGCGATCAGTCCATGCATGACTCAACAAAAGCACTTCTGACCACACGAAAGAATGGCAAATCTGACAGCTTCAATAAACACACAAAACCCATGCATGAAATATCAACACTTCAAGCAGATGGGCTAAACTGTAGGCACAAGATGTGTTGCCGTCCTAAAAATTTAATCTGTACAATTTGCTTTGTGTACTATCCATTGTGTCCATTTGATTACACACCCACGTTAATTCATCAAATGTCATCCTCTAATTGTCTCATTCTGAGGGTCTCAAAAATAAAATAATTTTTTAATCTGCCAATACGAAAAGCAACAAAAAGGAGATCACACCCTAACAGCTGACCAACAGGCCCGGGAAATAAAGGCTACTTGTGTCCCATCAAAAGCTCGAGGCAGTAAAGGACGCATTGAGGGTCACAGCATCATGCAGGGAGAGGGAGAGGCAGGGGGCACAGAGTGGATGGAATCCTGGGACATCTGGGGGAGGCGGGGGGGTTCTCTGCAAGTCAGGACACACGCAGCAACACACAATAAAGGGCTGCATTCACAGTCCACGCTGCTGGGGGCCAGAGGCAAGGACTGCAGCTGATCAGAAGACTCTCAGCCCTGGGCTTCTCCTCCACCAGCCCCCACCCAAAGCAGCTTCCACAGGACCCTTCTACCATACACAGACTCAGGTGTCAGTATAGGTGCCATGTAGTAGGAATTTCTGCAACCTTAAAGCCAGAACAGCGAGGCCCTCAGACTGTTTGACTGCCAAATACTCTGGCCCCTCCCAGCTCAACACCGGGTCTGTTAAAAGGACTGAGATCTGCACTTACAACTCTGAATCTAAATTTATCTATCATAGTCTGCTTCACGGCAAACTTCCCCAATCTTTCCCCGTCAAACAGGTGGCTAATTGTCTATATTATTTATATTTATATGTCTTGGTATTTATATTCTATTATTAGACAATAAATGACACTTTGACGTTGGCATCTACTCGCCGCTTGGTCTCGGCAACCCTGCTCCTCACGCACTGCCCTCTCATGCTCTCCTCTGACCACCTCGCTACCTTCCCCTGCCTGCCAGCCCACGGGTCACTCACCTTCGTGAGGAGCACCAGGACCGGAACCCCCAGGTTGTGCGTCAACACGTTCTCCCCCAGCGGCAGAAGCACACCCTCGTCCTCGGACCCAGACGCGGCGCCCCGTCTCTGGGGAGAGCCCTGGACCGCCTCCTCTGGCTCCATGTACTCTTGGAAATCCTTCATGACTGCAGTGCAGGAAGTGGGGAAAGGAGGCGTTAACACCTCTACCAGCAGGGGGCAGCCTAACACCTATAACGTAGAAAATTCTGCAACAACACTCATAATATTCACATTAGTACAACGGAGGGTATTTGTTAAGGATGCTGTCCTTGTGACATTGATATATAAATAGCAGACTGAGGTATGTGTTTGTCTCATACTTCATGGGGCTATAAATCCTTATTGTGAAACCAGCAGCCAAACTAATATAAAACTTGAAATAAATGCAAAACCAGTTCAAGCAATCAGGGAAATTGGGATGGTGTCTGGCAGGTGACACTCCCCTCAACTACACCCAAGAACCCGGTGCGCTGGAACCACTGGTGAGATACAGATAACCCAGAGAAACAAGCAGCTGCAGGTTCGACAGCTTACATGTGGTAAAAGGTGGTGTCCAATCACAGACGTGCAAAGGCCAGGCTGTCCAGATCTCAGGAAATAGGACAGCCGAAAGATGGAGGACAGGCAGGGATTTGTGCACACACCTTACTCGGCGTCACACCAGGTCTTAGGAGGTGGGAAATGGCCTAGTTACATAGTTACACCCATCTGTGGGCAATCTCGTTCTCAGACCCAAACGCAAGGCGGGGCCAAGTATCTCTCACTGCCCCCCCGAATCAAGCTTCAGACAAAAACATTATCGGCAGATAGCCAACCCATATTGACCTGCAGGAACTCCATCTGAGGTCACCTCAAGGGCTTTGGATCCACTCCCTATATACTGGAGTTGGGTGATCCTACACCATGGCCACACCCTAATCACACAAAGCTGACGTGGAGGTGAAATCCGATGTGATGAGTCACACTAATGCTAATTAGACCGCTTGAACTGCAAATGGAAGCTACACGAATCTTTGTTAGACTGCCAGGCATGAGCGCTCTTAAACGTTATCACAGCCATCATCATCATCATCATCACTAGCTTGTCACTGGCATGCATCCCGGGCAAAGCCAGACATACAACGGAACCATCATGTGATGTTTACCTTTGCCTTCCTGTAATGCTAAACACACATGGGAGGCCCTCTCATTATCATCCCAGTACTGTTTTACAATCACTTCACTGTGTAAATTCAGTACGAGTGAGGATATCTGGGCCGCAGCACGGCCTTTCCCCGCTTTCCGCAAACGTATCGAGCATCCGCCTTCCTCTCCCTTGTTTTTTGCGTCCTTCAAATAAAAACCACCTAGAGGTGCTGAGCCATAAGCTGTCATGCATAATTCTGTTTACAACACAGCAGATGCAGTGACATCTGCATCACTAGCAAGTGAGAGATTATCATCTAAATTTACCCTTGTTGGTGCAGGACCGCTTGGAGTAAAGCATCACGATATCTGGCCAATATCGCGATGCACCCTTGTGATCCCTTCCTTACGGCTCCGCCCCCTTCCTTACGGCTCCGCCCCCTTCCTTACGGCTCCGCCTTGCCAATCCGCACTTTACCTGCAGGTTAATAATCACCTCGATTTCAGGCTGGCTGGTACTCACACTTGGTTCGGTCGCCTTGTACTGTCTCCGATCACGACTGCCCCCCCCTCCGCACTCCCCCACGCTCACATCGCACTTTAACGTCAAAACCGTGTGATGCGTCGAAGAAAACCGGAACGAAAGCTCTACTGCGCAGCAGAATGGAATTCCTGATTAAATTCCTTTTTATGGCTTGTTTGAAGTCGTTTTTGGCAGAAGGACATACACGAATTTATCAAGCATGCAATGCTGTGATTTTTATTCATTCATGCTGCACCAATAAGAATACAGCCCCACATTTTACCAATGTGTAGAGTTTGTGTGGAGTTTGTGTAGACTAGTGTTGCATGAGATACTGCTACTGAAAAAGTACACTGGTACCGCATTACTGAAAGCTTTTCATTATCACATTTCTTTAGTACCGGTACTAATTACACTATTAAATCGCTAACCATCGAATCAGAACCATGGACTCAACAGTCTGAACCACTGCTGAAATGCATTGATTTATGTAAGAGATCTTGTGATACAGCAAAATCTTATAGCAAACAGGCTAGGTTAACTAGCATCCATACCTACAGGTTATTCTGCTACGCTTTTCTATGCAATTAGATAATCAAGCATAATGCACGCAACAGGAAAGTTTTTATGTTTACTGAGCAGATGAACGGAAGAAGGCTTAAGAAACTGCGGTTACCTTTATGGGCACTTATCCGTTCGCTGTTTTTCTTTTTACAGTGGAGAGTAAAGGTGATGAGTTTGATCACAAAATAAATACATTTTACTGTTTTGGATGCTCACGTGTTTTTTTTTTCTCTTTTCATTCTTCAGCACAGAGCCATCTCAAAATCTACCATGAATCGTATCCATACTGATCCCACTCTCCACCCAGCCCACAATACTCTCCTTGCACATCATTTTTTCACAACACGGTTCTGTATCACACCCCAGCACTGCACAGACCTATCACACTACATCCATACCACATGCGAGTCTCCAAGCGGGCCAGGGCACGATTAAGTGTATCACACCCGGGCACGGCACGGAGCGATCACACTACATGTGTACCGTGCCCGAGCCTGACTAATCGTGCTCTGACCTCTCTCTCTCTCCAAATGGGCCAGAGTACGGTTAAGTGTATCGCGCCCGATCTCTGTACAGGGCAATCATACTCGTCAAATGAACTGGACTTTGGGGGTCAAACGTACTCAGGCACAGTGCCAGGGTGACCATGCCCTTAGTGGCTCATAGGGAACCTCAACTCTCAGTAGAGACGGCACTCCTGCTGCATATCATATCATTTACCTAAGTGGTCAGAAGTCGGAGCTGAGAATGACGTCACACCCGAGTTACCGACTTTCCAGTACAAATTGGAAAGCCATTGTTAGCAATACCAGCTGATAATGCCTTATGTGATGTTTTGAGCATGCAAACACTGTAGCAGCATGTGCGCAGATAGCAGTTGGACAGCACTGTGCGTATGGCCAATTTAATGAGACACAAATAAGACTTAAGTGTTAATAAACAGTACATAACTACAGCTTTTACTTCTATTAATCTAGGGCACGGCCATCTTGAATTCTGAGCTCAAAGATGGAGAGGTTCTTCCCACTTCCCGAGTTGGAACTCCGACTTCAGGGGGCATTCCAGTTGAAATTTTTGACTACGAACTCGGAAATTCCAACTTCCCAGCTCAGATGGAATGCAGCTCAAACGATACAGCTCATACAACAGACTTTCTCACATACCTCAACCTCAGAGAAACTTATGGTTGCATGTTAAAATTAGGAACAGAATGACTATTTTATTGTATAACCAACGCTAAGCATTCATTTATTCACACATAACCTCTTTATCTAATTAATCATTATTTGATTAACAGGCAGAGTCATTCAAATATTACACAACATCCCAATGAATCTTCTCAAACCAAAAGGTATATAGCTGCATTTTAAAACCACTTGCGACAAAGGCAATTTCAACAAATCGATAGAATAAGTGCTGCAAAGAAGCACTTTGAACAATAATTTTACATTATTTCCACAAAATTGGCACTAAAATTGGCTCGAACGCATGCAAATTCAGCTGACAAAAGGTCATTTTGGACAGACTACAGAAGGGGTGTCAAACTCCAGTCCTGGGGCATTTTGGACAGACTACAGAAGGGGTGTCAAACTCCAGTCCTGGGGGGCCGGAGCCCTGTGTAGCTTAGCTCTTTCCCTGTTCCACCACAAATGATTCAGCTCAAGAGCTGTGCTGTGATTAGCACAAGGAGTTGAATCAAGCGTGTTAAACGAGGGTAAACCAAAAACTGTGCAGGGCTCCGACCCCCCAGGACTGGAGTTTGACACCCCTGGACTACAGGAATTCGCTGATCATGAAAGGCATCAAAGATGCATTTTTTTTCCTGCACTAACAACATAGACCTGAGACGATTTATGGATCCTTGGATGGCTAAGCAACCCACAGGCAGGACGCGGGAGCTGTCCTTAGTCCTACGATGTGGCAAGCATGTCATTTACACCAAACCAAAACAAGAGGGCAGTTCTAAGTGCAGCAATCCCAAAGTAAGCTGTACACTCAGCAGTCAACTATTTTTTCTATAAGTTCAGATGCAGTGCAAGTGCTAAATTAGGGCAGGGCTGAAACAAGTTTTACATTTCTGGTGAGAGCTTCCAAGCTGTGACAGGCCAGGACAGCGCACAGACAGGGCGCTGTCAGCAGGGTGTGGGCCAATGTGACGGACTACAGGTTACTTTCGCAGAGTTCAAAGACAGCGAGGGCAGGACTCACGTTTCTGCTCCATCTCTCTCATCTCCTCTGGTGGGACCCTGAGCTTGTCGATGTGGTCGCGCAGGACGCTGGCCCACTTGCGTAAGGACTCCATGACAGTCCATGGCCGGGACATGTCGGCCACCAGCACAGCCAGTGTGTCCTTTAACGAGTCTGCTGATACAGCAAACTTTAGCAGACCTTTGTGGTAGAGGTCCCCATCCAAGATCCACACATTACAGCGTGTTAGATCTGCAGAGGAGAAACATAACAGAGACAGATCAGCATCTGCATTTAATGTCCAGGTTAACGTTACTTCTTCAGAGGGGTGGAGATTATGGTGCTCAATTCACGCTCAGTCCCTCAGGCAGTGCAAGCACCATCTTCATGAGCTTCAAAGCGAAAGAGTTATTCTTTATGAAGAATTCAGATACTTACCGTCTCTGTCTTCATCGTGGACACTCAGGTACAAATACTCAAGCCCCCTCCCTTTTTTAATATGCTCAATCCCTTGCAGCTTCGCCATGATCGACGTCTTGCCCGAGCCATCTTCCCCTAGGGAATTGAAAGATACACATGCCAGTGAGAATCATGTCACAGCACCTTATTCTCTCTGGGAATTATATGTAATGGAGATATTCATTGATGCAGTTGTGCAGAATTCCACCTGAGAATTGCCTGGGTGCAAAACATCCGCTCGTTTTTATATCAAGGCAACTTCAGATAAAAATGAATACCACCTTCGGGTAAAACTAGCAGGAAAATGGAAATACACAGCGACCAAAAGTAACTAGCTGCACGGCACAGTGCATGTCTTATGAAAAAGAGCATTTGCTATATTTGGCCAGTGACTGATGCTCACCCCTGTTTAATGTGGGAGTCATTCTACATTGTTAATAAACAGGCGAAAACGGATCAAGATTCTAACACGCTGCACATTATTTTCAAAAGCCTCTTCAAATCCTGTCCCGAAGTATCTTCATTGTAAGCGGGCTTGTCTTCAGACAGATCAGGGGTCTGGTTTCAAGCACTAAAAGGATATTTATTCCTATTTTTGGAACATTTGTGAAGAACAGACCTCAGTCAACACACAGAGGGCCTGTCACAGATTTAAGAATTTAAAATGAACCCCTGTTAGCGCAGAGCCTTCATTAAAACATACATGTGTAAACACAGAAAGACACTTTAACACACTGATACGGTTATGTTTTCAGCATCAGACAAAATGACATAATGCATAAATGGGCAGTGAAGAATACGGGAGTTACACTCACCGAAAACCAGTATGTTTTTCCCAGATGGCAACTTGGAACTGGACCTGGTGGAAACTTCGCTGAGAATAGAGGACCTAAGGGAAATGCGATCAGTTCCCTATATTAACTCATCATGACAGTCAGCATAATACGCTAGGTATTCACCAGTGTTGTACTTCCTGCAATTCTGACCAGTCTAAGCGGTTAGAAGATGGGTGGACAGTTCTGTATAATATGCAGCTGCATAAAAACACTGTGGCAGTGACATATTTTTAACTGTTTGATTTTTATATATATATAATCGGTAAGATAGCTATACACTCACCGTTCACGATTTGATATCCTGCCTGCTCATCTTACAAATCAAAGACAGGTACAGACAATGTGGATCCACGGCTTCCACGTCATAACAACGTGCAAGTCACGACTCTGACAGGCAAGCTGGCATAGACGGCTATCACACAGTAACGCTAAATCAATGCATCGTATTATTAGTACTGTGAAGAGGTGATAAGATATTGGGGGGTGGGGGAATCAACAACATGAGTTGTTTTGTATTTTATAGCCACGTGCTGGCTAATAAAACGGGCTTGTGGAAGTAACGATCTGAGTTTTTGTACTGCTCTAAATGGGACTCCGGGACCACTGCGCTGTTGGCAGCATCCTTTCCAGACAGCTACCGCTAAAGAGATTAATTCAATCCAGCCATCAAACGCACAACAAAAACACCCCTAGACCGTGACACTTCAGGGTCTGCATACAGTTCACAAGCTCCCACCACAGATTTATTTTAAAAGGAATGAGCTGTACATAGCGAGACCGTTTTTAAACAGTCTGCCAAATAGTTTGTAGCAACACAACCTTTGTTTGTTGGCTACCGTTTGGCAGACCCTCCCAAGCCGGCACTTGAGAGGAAATGCCATGCAGCCAAGAGTGACAAAAGTGAAACAATTACATTGTTCACGATAAAAGAAATATGCAGCGCCTCAGCTAATTATTCTGACTTGCCATAGGTTCTGTCCTTCTTCTTCTTCATTATTTTCCAGGGTGTCACCAGCCCCGGGCGCGCTCAGGAGCTTCTTCTCCAGTACAGGAGCCATTTTGTTTCTGCAACCACAAAAAGAGGTGTCACCAAGGTGCCTTGGGGCCCCAGAGGAATTTGGGTCAGTCGTTAAATAAAATCATCCCGCAATATAAACGTGTAACACATGCTATTAATTTGACGGCGCCGAATTTGTCAAATTGCTTTGCCGCTTTTTAAAATTAAACCGTGTTGTTATATTCTGGTCAGGCATTGCGATAGACACCTCGATTCGCTGGCCTTAGGATGATATCATCCCAAGAAGCCAACGCAACCGCCCAAGATGAGGCGGCTAAACACTGTAGGAAAAAAAAAATTGAGGAAGCCACATGGACCTCACCCTGATATAGCAATACCGAGGACATCTGGTGGTCAAATCCGGAATTGAACTATGATCTCATCTTCGCAAGGGTGGGGCTCAAATGGGAGTGGTTCACTGTCATAGACTTTTCAGAATCCCAAATCTGTACATATACATATACAGCAGCGTACTTATCATAATAATAATAACAATAACCACTTAAATACCGCCAATAACTTCACCGTAAAGTGCAGGTCAGCACAGCTATATCTTAACAACAGTAACCATATAATAGTTATATTTAGAAAATGCGTGTTAGCATTTAAGACTTACCATTATAAAGACGTTTGTGTCACACTGAAGGTTGTTTATTTATTTTTTTTTTATTTTTTATTTTTTAACAGAATCGTATTTTAATCAGGGGCATCGGAAAGCAGGGGATAAGTTAGGATAATTCCAAGGGGCCCTGAGTGACTGCAGCCCTAATGTATTTGGAGCACAATCCGAATGACCCAGGTTGGGAGCCCAATATAATATACTTTCATGGTGCCTAAAATCTTTAGTGGCACCCCTGATTTTAATAGATACTTAGTTATTTGATTTCTTTGATTTAGTTTAGCTAGATAATACAGTTACTTGTCTTCAAGGGCATGAATTCTTTCCAGTTAAAATCTTGTTTCCTAGCATCAGTGATCTCAAAGCAAAACCTCTGAATCTGACATCAACCGTCTTCTTTGTACATTAGATTAATACTCCCTTTTTAAACTCTCACATTTAAAATCTTTCCATGACCCAAAATAAGCAATATAAAGACTGCTATCTTGCAGTGCCCCCAGTGAGTCAGGTTTTATTTAAACAACTCTGTCTTTTCAACATTGGCGATTTTACAGAGGAACTGTACCCCTTGATCATCAGATGAAAATACTATTTGACCATAAAAGTTGGGAGTAAAGTTAAGACTAAAAGTAAATTGGGTCCAAAAAATTTGCCATATAATTAGATTGGTATGGGGGTGTAAAATATCCAATGGGCCCTCTCCCAAGGGGGACCTGCGCCACCCCCCTCCTGGCAAACGAGAAAAGCCTCTGCGGAGCACTGATCTGGGTGAATGACTGGTTGGACTCTCTCACCTTGCACCCCCTGAGCGAGAAACCTAGTGCCGCCTGCACATTTCACCTATCATGCTTTATATATCTTTGCTCTTACAGGTTAACCCACAAAACCTATAGCCTCCTGAGACCCCACCCATTCATTTATGTCCATTGTAGTGGACATTTTGTTTTTGCATCTATCTTTTCACTGATGTAAGGAAACATATTTATTCCTGTTGTACACTAAAGAAAACATGCTGTGAAAATAAAAATAAAAATAAATTTGAAAAAATCTAAATTGTAAGATACCGTATTTCCTCCAAAGACAAATAACCTAAAATTGAAGGACACTTTTTTCCTAGGGTCTCAGTGGGATAGTCTGGGACACCCCCTTTCCCACACCCAGCTCTGTTTATCCACTCCATCATGTCCTCACCTCCCTTATGAACACATTGCCACAGAGATAAATGTGCACAGACTGAGGAGTTTTAAGGGGGCTGCCCTTTTACAGCTAAATAAATCTTTATGGCATATATTTCCAAACACTGACGGGGCTATGTAGTGTTACAGATGCTTTCTATATATGGTCCTGTGATGGAAGGTCGCTGATTTCAATCCTATAGTTGGCTGAGTGATTTTACCATGGAGCCTTGAGCAAGGTGCTTAAGATCCAGTTGCTCCAGGAACCGGCAGACCCTGCTGTCTCAATAATTGTATGCTGCTTTGGATAAAAGCATCTGTTAAGTGAGTAAATGCCACCTACATTAAAGATAGCAGCTATACAGATATCTGTAACAATAGCCAGACATCTAGTGATTGGTAGATTATTATCAAGGACAATTTTAATAATTTCTAGACGTATTAATGTATCTGCCGGTAGACCTGATGAATGGATGGATAGACAATGTATCTGAGTATGACACTATAGCACCATCTGGTGGTTATGACTGAGTTTTGCCTCGGAAAATTGAAGATAAGACAGATATTGACGCTTTGGGCAGTGCTGATCTGTAATAAGTCAAAACATTCCCTTCGTCTTTCCATAGACAATATATCTGTTTTTGTCTGTGTAGTTCATTTTCACACATTGATTATAGCATAATCTAGTCATTTGGATGCAACATAATGTCCAGTACATTGGTTAGTACAGTGATTAGCTCTGTTGTTTCCTGTATACTTACTGAGTCCAGCGTTTAAATCCTGCATGCATAGAGTGTGCATATTCTCCATGTTTGTTTTTTCTTAAATAAACTCAGTTAGGTGAACTGGTGTCTCTAATTTTCCCATATTGTGTGACAATGTGTCCTGTGATGGACTTCCATATCCCCATCCTGCATGAATTTTGACCACATTAATCACAGAGGAGATAACTCAGTACATCAAAATACTAACTACAATTGTACCCTTTAACCTGATTTTAAACAGTTACCTTGTTCTGGATCCAGCTCTTGAGATATGGACAGTCTTGCCTCCAACACTTTTATAATCTGTAAGGTCAGGAACACATAAAATAACTTTTGACATGTATCATTTACTCAGCTCACAAATAACTTAATCATTTTGTGTGTGTATAAAACTAGGAGACTGGTAAATGGGACTTGAAACCCATGTTGCAGAAGATAATTCATCTTAGTCTGGGACAATTAGCATGTGAAAAAGAAAAGCAGAGCCTGAATGTGGTTTGTAATTAACGCTAATATTGGTGGCAGACACATTGTCACACCTGGACCACATTTTAAATGCAGGATTGGCTGATGGGGCAGCTGACAGCTGACAGCTGAGACAAACCCCATTATTACAGTTCCTTAGGGCGCTGCCATTTGGCTATGGGTTTCCATGGTTACTGACTTAAGGTTGGTAGCAATGTCTCCCGGGACGCGACAGCATGGACAAAATTTCAAGTCACGCCAGTGTGCATGAAACTTGACCATCCAGCAGAGTCCCAGGGGCAGAAAGAAGACCAATACAGACACTGCAACAAAAAGAGTAGATTAAGAAGTGTCAGTGGATTTTAAATGCTGCTCTCATCTAGGTTTTTTTTTTTTTTTTTGGTACGCAATTGACTTTCAGAAATAACACAGCAGTAACTAAAAATGACCAGCTTTGGATGTGTAGATGAGTATATGTCCAAAGACCTTCACAAGTCGCCGAACCATGCAGATTTTTGACCAGAGATTGCATGAAGACCTGGGTTATTGTACATATTGCATTTTATCAGTGCCCTTGCTATTTATTTTCCATTTCTCCCTGACAATTACAATTTTCTCTTGACGCCCCATGCCAGGCATCAGTTTGCCAGACAGCAGTTCACAGCTGAAAGGTTACGAATCCGCAGCCTTTACCGTGGAACATCAAGCCAGGAAGTAATGTACATGCAGGTACCTGAGAGCATTCGACCAGGGCCCCGAGTCTCCTGTTTGTCTACATCAGTGCCCATATATAGGGAATAATTTACATTTTACACCACAAGAAAAGGATTCCAAAGTTCAGCTGAAGAAATGCCACAGATTGGTGCCATTTCATTCACAATACATGGTCGCAGTATAAGATAAGAGAGAGTAAACTCATTCATTAGTTGATAAACAGATGGTACAGATGCTCTCCATAATGAGGACATGTAACAAAATAGCCCGTCTTCTTCGTGCACAATAACGACATTAGAACATCGTTTCTGGGAAAATACTCATTTCTGTCTGATATTTTGTTTTCTGAATTCACATCTCGTGCTTTACTGTACTATATTTATGACAAAATTAGATAATAAAAAAAAGTAGTTAATGTTTTATTACGGAAATCGACGCCGAACTAAGGAAAGTGTATCTTCACAGGACTAACGCTAGAGGCCACTCTATAAAAAGTTTCCTTTCAGGTCACATTTATTATAATTCTCACTTTATTCTAATTAATTATTTAACATTCCTTTACTTTTGTCTAAAATTTTAGTCTAAAAATTCAGTCTAAAGCACAAAATGTCCAAACAGCAGAACAACATGTCCATTCTGTAGTCCAAGTATTGACAAAATTTTGTTCACAAATTGTAATAAAACCGTAACAAATATACGAGTGTCCTTATAGTAACATTTGTCAATAATAATCATTAACTCCTATGTGATCAGCAGACCATGAAGACCAACCCATCAGCATGATGATTAAAATTCTCTGAAATGCAGCAAGTTGCTGTATCTGAGATCTTATTTTTCCCCATATTATTCTTCTTTCTAAATAAGAACTATTTATTAATTATTGTCGAAAAGTAACCTAGTCAGAAAATTGTCATCTGAACAGGTGTCGCAATCAGGAGCGGTGGTGTAAGTTTAGTCTCATATTTGCTTCCTACGCAATCTCCATAAAACAGTCCAAGCTACTTTTCTTACACGACGCTATAAACAAACAAATCAAATAGAAAATGAGCGGGTTTCACCAATTTTGTACTAGCTGAACTGGTAACTGGTAACAGAAGTCATACAACTTGCATTTGCCGGAAATACGGTTATGAAAACACCGAAAATGTTAAACAAGAACAAATTGATATTTATCGGAAACATGATTAAATACCTCAATCGTGCCGTCAGAGTTTTCTATCTACATAGTATATTTTCCTGTGAGACACTAGCCATATTTTTCGTCCTCGTGCGCTACCTTTTTTATTTCAAATGGGTAGGGAACTAGTGAACATTACTAGTAAACACCTTCAGCTTTTTTATTGAAAACATGGAATTTCCATACACCACGTTTTGTGGCGCTTAAAAAGAGGCGCACGGCAGTGTTAAGAAAGTTCGAATTAAAATTAATTCGGTTTACATGGAAGTCAAAGGAAAATTGTTGCTATAGTGACCGTTTAATGGAGTGGGGGGTAAGAGGGGCATTCTTCCTTAAAGGAATAAACCCCGTTTCATTTAGAGAAATATGCAATACGGAGAGGAAGGGGAGGGAAACTGAGAGGCCAGTGGGCAGGACCGCTCCTGATTGCGACAGATGTCTTACAAAAAGCACGTTTAAGAGGAGGAGGGGGGTACTTTGCTTGGTTAAAAAAAACGCAGTCCCACATCATACCTCGGGGAGTGCGAAAAGCAGGGAGAAGCTGTCAGTACCCAACCTGATCTTAGCTCAGTTTGTGCTCAGCCTTGGAAGGTGGTGGACCAGACCTTCGACTTCCCTTGCCGACTGAATCCATCGCATCAGCAAGCCAGGTTTGTCCATCATTCAACATGCATTTCAAATTAAAGTGAAAATACATTTGCTTAAACTCGCACTTTTAAACTATAATGTTACAGTGAAAGAACGAAACTGCAGAAATTGAATTTAGCGCTTGGGCGAGCTGCCCTTTGTTCTTGATCAGTACAGACATCCTTTTAAAAACCCATCACTATTTTTACGAATTCAGCAATTTAAAAACCCAAACTGTAATACCGAATATTGTTAAATTTTTATTGGATGGAAAGAGAATATGTTTTTTTTTTACATGGCTAAAACGATTCACTGACACTTTTCTGAATGAAGTAATGCTTCATTAGGATATACTGCATCCTGTAAGATATATAATTACTAATTTTACCATGCTGAAATCGTAATGGTGTATTTATGTATGGCATTGATAAAGTATCGTTAAATGGATTAATATTTCTAATTTGTCTTAACGAGTGTGTGACCAGGATGAAGTGTAGCGCTCATTGTATGAACCATGCTTCTGAAATGTAAGAATAGAGGAACAGTTTGGGGTCTCAGGATGACTGCAAATGAACCGTGCGCATGGCTGTAACCGACTAGCTTGTGGAAGTGTCTTTTTTTCTCCGTGCATTGGCCATCGTGCGAATACTTTTGAAGTAGTCCAACGTATATTGCTTGTCTAGCAATGTTTCCGCGAAATATTCCCTTTTATGCGGCGAAGTTTTACACTGCTAATGCTTTTGGAGCATTTGGTAGCCGGTGTACGTGTTCCTAAACAATAAAATCCGGGAGGGGCAGTAGTGGGTGTTGGGTGGGGGCTGGTTGGTGCTAAAGACGTGCTGGCGTTTTTTTTTTTTAACAGATCTTTCTTATTTATCTCACCCCTCACGTTGTTACTATTGTTAGAGTAAGTGTTGATTCAGCAGTATTGGTAGGTAATTCTGAAATTAATTCCTCTTTTGATGATTGTACAGCAGGGGATCACTTTCGGGAGGTGTACCACACTACTGAAGACAGAGCCAGACCTCGGTCCCAGGACTGTGCAGTTGTATTTTAATACATAGCCTACGTTTTTTTTTTTTTTTTGCAGTTGTCACCATTTCATGGATAAATCATTGTTGATTTAGATTAAACTGATTTATGCCACTCTACTGCGTTGAGATCTATCCAATTACTTAATTGAAATTATTTTGGAACGTGAAAATTGCACAGGCATGCGAAAACCGGTTGCGTTGAGTTACCAAAGCTGCTTTTGCCGTTACCGCACAATATAAATCAGCGTCCGGCTGTACCTGTGACGCTAAGCAACTCAATTGCCCCGGTGCAGCACTATGGACAGCGCCCATTGTAATCAGGCCGGCTTCTTAATGCGGATCGCACCTACCACGTGACGACAAATTGATTTTTGGAGCATCATGATCATGCGTAATGCTGGGTGCCACCTTTGGCAGTTGGATCTTTGACACAATCCACTTTTCCAGACGTGTTCACGTGGTTTTTCATATATTTTAAAGCCCTTACTAGAAAACCCTTGCCCTTTGTACTTAACCGTTTTCTAGCATGTAATTGTAGAATAGCTACTGCACCACATTATGTATCTAAGGGAGGTCTCAAACACGCAACATAGTATTTACCATTTTGAATATGATATTGTGATTGTATGCTGTTTTTTTTTTCAGATAAATTCATCCATGTATTGTTGGACCATTAATTTATTTCTAGACAAATGTCATTCAGAAGGCTTGAAATAGGTTGTATGTACCAGTTCATTTCCCTAGAAGCCCTTTTGGCTGGATGGTATGTGCTGGATTATGTGATGTCTTACAGTGCAGTATTCATCTAGGTTCCCATGGTACCCATAAACCTCTTGTAAAACATGACAGACAATCTCCAAAATGAAAATAATATTCCAGGGTGGGCTGCTTAAACAGTGGGCTATGGCAGCAGGCCAGCACAGCATTTTCTGAATTCCGCTTTGCTATTTAAATGATCTTGTACTGCTGTGTACCAAACCAAACATTCATCAAGCTATTCTTGTTTCATTTGCCTTTCTCATGGGGGCAAGCCTTGTCACTATTACTAATTGTAGCTTAATTATTATAGGACGCACCATGGGAGGCAAGATAAGTAAGAAAAAGAAGGGCTATGATGTCAACGACACAAAAGAGAAGCAGGATGGGGACATTGAGACCAAGTCTGCAACCCTACTATCAGAGCAGACAGATGGCACAGTTGAGGCTGACAAGCAAGTGGACGATTCTGCTGAGTCCACAGTGGAGACTTCTACGGTGTCTCAAGAGGTTGCGCCATCCCAGGCTCCAGCAACGGAAGGCACCCAAGTAGAGACGGATGCAGCTCAGGAGAAAACAGCAGCAGTGATGAAGGAAGCAACTCCATCAGTTCCTGTCGAGACGCAAAAGCCAGAAGAACCATCCAGTGGATCAGAGCCACAAGTAAGCTTGGAAGCCCCTGCATTGAAAAAGGCAGATGAACCAAAAGTAACAGAGAAGGTGGTCACCCCTTCTCCCCAAGCCCCTGGAACTCAAGCCATTCAGGAGAATCCTGCTCCCATCATATCACCTCCTCCTGCTGATGTTGTAGTTGAGCCGGTTTCTAAGGAATTGGACACAAAGCCTCCAGTGACTACACCTGAGACAAGTGCTCAAGTCAAAGAAGCTACTGCTGAAACGACAGTGATACACGAACCCACCAAACAAACAGAAGCAGATATTCCAGCAGAACAATGTACTGCTGTGACAAACGAAGTGGCCACAGGAACCAATCCCACCACAGAGTCAGAGACAGTCCTTCCAGAAGAGGTGACGGTCACAGAGACGGTGGTACACTCCCCCAAAACAGAATCCACCCCTATAGCAGAGACAGTCATGCCATCAGAACCAGATACCGTTGAGAAGGAAGTGAGTACAACACAGAAATCCACCAGCGACTCAGAGACTGTTACTCCATTAGAACAAGTTTCTGTTGTGGAAGTCAGTACAGTACAGAAGTCCATCACTGAGATAGAGACTATTACTCTATCAGAAAACGCTGCAGAAAAAACTGTGGATGTGACCACAGCACAGAAATGCACTGTGATTCCATTTGAACAAGCTTCTGTTGAAACTATGGGTCTTACCACAGCGCAGAAACCAACCGCAGAGACCGTTATTCCATCAGACGCTCTCGAGACTCGAGAAGAATCTGTTATTTGCGAGACTACTGAATCTCTTGCAAACATAGTGGAAGAACATGTTACGCATACTGAAATCCTGGAACCAACACAGGTTTCTCCACCTCTGCCAGAGGAGCTCCCTGAAGTCACAACAACAGATGAGGATAAAACAGCTGAATCCACTGAAACAAAACTAGAGGCGGAGGTCAAGGACAAATCTGACGACGTTTTTGTGGGTTCTGAGCCTGAAAATGTTGAGACAGGTCTAAGTTCACAAGTAGATGTGCCAAGCATTGCTCTAAATTCAGAAAATACAGAAGCTGCAGTGACAGAGTTTGTTCCAGAGATAGTTATTTCTGAGTCAGTTTCTACCAATGAATTCCCAAGTGATGAAGTGAAAGAGAGTGTGGCTGAGAAAGAGGTCGCGGAAAGTGCAGCAGAGGGACATGACCAAGAACCTGCCGTCCCGGCTGTGGTGCCAGAGGTGAACACTCAAGTGGAAGCAGCTGAAGATGTGCCAACAAGTGACTGTGGTACAGCTCTGGTTCAGGCGGAGAATGGAGAGCATGAGGGTCTCACACCTGAGCTGAATGGGGAGACTAAAGCTACCAAAGCAGTTGTTGAGACGTCACAAAATGAGAAATGTGTCAATGGAATCAGCTCCCCTGATGGATCCCCCAAAGAGGACCATTTAAAAGACATCTGTGACCTGAAGAAGGACTTGACTGCTGACACTGAGGTCCCCACAGTCATCGGAGACATGGCTTCAGCCATAAACGCAACAACGAATGAGGTTGACTTAGTCTGAGGAACTGACACAAACATAAATGTTGACGACATGCATATATCAAGGTGGCACTAGCTGCTTAATGGATCATGGAAATGCTTGCAATAGCTGAAGTAAAGAATTTTTGGCTGACAAAAAATGAAACAGAAATGTTCCAGGGTCTGCAGTTTATGAATAATAAGCAGAATGACTGACAAGCAGAACAGGACAGCAGAAAATAGCATTACATAATTGGGACAGTAGCCCTTTAAATAACTAAACGACTAACAAATGTAATTGTGCTGCATCTAGACTTTCACATATTCTTACTTTAACTGTTTAAAATGACATGCTGTGGAACGACCGGTAATGGAATGCTCATTTTAATTAAATCACTTGGTCTCTAAGAATAAAAAATTTTTACCTTAAAAATGTGCATTCAGTGACTAGCACAATTCACTGCAGAATACATTTTATAAGCAGATATTGGAAGCTGCCATATTTACCCTTAAGGCAGAATTACAGTGACAAACTAACCCTACACAACTGACTGTGTCTCAACAACACTGAAATAAAAACCTACCATTTACATACTTCATACAATCCTTTTACCAAAACATGATTTAGTGCTATCTTCAATGATTTTTCATAAGAATAAATTTATTTAACTTATTATTTTCTTATATATCTATTATTTTTCTGCCGCAAATTGCATCACTGAAAAATAATTCTAAATGTTTAATTGGTGAATTGTGACTTTATAGAAAAACCTATTTCTACGCCAGCACACACAAAACCACCTCTTCAGACTGGTAGGGTATGGGGGAAGGGGAAGAGATTGTTTTGAGAAAACGGTTTATGGGGGAGGGGACAGGGTTGGAAGGACAAGCTCTTCTATGAGGCATGGGCAGACTAATGGTGAGCTCTTTCTGGTCTTCATAAATATCAGGTCCAGGGTGATGTGTCAGGCTATTAAGACATCACAGATTCGAAGGGACTTGAAAAAGGCTTAACCCATTGTAGGGCACTAATTTAATTTAAATACTTGGAAATTCAAAATTTTAACCCTACAGTGTTATTCGAAGATATTACAAGACTTTTTTCTATGGTGACTTTTTTTCTATTCCTTTTTTATGTTGCAAATCAAGGTCAACGAAGTTACCATATATGATTCCTCACCAGTATAGGGTAATAATTTCACATGGCTTCCCATCACTCTGCACCAGTGGGAGTGGGGGTGGGGGTGGCATGAGTTCTTTCACAAACAGTTACCCATAACAATACCCATACATTTGCCTGAAGGACTGACATACACAAGAGCTTGAATCCCTTCAAAAAGAGAAAGGTGGTATCCAAAGCAAGAGAACATTTGTGTCAAAAGAACATCTATATCCCTGTGCTTGCCTGTGTATCAAGCTTCTCGGGACACAAAGTCACAAACATTACCGGAGGGTGTACAAGGGAGGGGACAGTGATGTAGATTTATGAGAGAAGAACGTTCCACTCAGCCCCCCCACAAGGACTCAGGAAGAACTACTCTAGTCTTCAAGGACTTGGACAAGCATGGTAAATATTACGATTATTGCTGTTCCATTTCACACGCTAGTTATTGAAATCACTCCGGTCCAAATGACGTAACCTTCTGGGGGAATGAGTGACAAATGAATCAGCAGTATGCACTGATGAAGCACCAGGCACCAAATATGCAAGAGTTAAGGACAGTGAAACACTGCTTTACACCCATCAGCCTATTAAGTAAGCAGTGTCCGACAACTGATGCAATTTGTGTAGCTGTTGAACCCAAAAACAACGTTTTTCACGTTTATTTTTGAACAAGTGGTCACTGAACTTCAAACACAACCATCTTAAATGCAATTTTTGCAGCATGTAACTCTTAAAAGTCAAAAAATTAGGTTTGCCTTGAACATATTTGAGAGAAAAAAACTACTGAATAATTACACGTTCAACTGCAGTTATTAAAGCTTTGCTTCTGGTCTTAGTTACGTGAGGTGTTCACAGTCAGCTGTTGGGTATTCTGAAAAAGATCAAAGAACAATCAGTGTTACACTACCTATAAAACTTAAATTTAAGAACATCCCAAGCAGTAACAAAAGCCAGCATATTTAGCCACTTGGTCATATTTAGAAAAGCTTCACGTTAATCCTATCTGACATGTTTTATGAATTTTTGGTGAGGGAACCATGAAAAAATCATGAAAGGCTCCAGTGATTATGTAATCAATGGCCCTAGTTAAAACTAAATATTAATTTTTAATCAGTCTTTCCTTGTGTTAAAACTTACTTTGAAACAACAGCAAAAAATAGAAAGGGACACAGATGGGAATCTTGCCTGCAAGCGACGGTATTTTTTTGCCAAATCCACGTTGGTTCTCCCATTCTGGAAGGGGTAGGACCACAGTATGGAGTTCCAAGAGGGTCCTAGCCTCCTCACTCCATCCATTAGGTACTGGACTTCCTCCTCCGTGAAGTCCTTCCTCTCTCTACGTTGAGGACACTCAGCCCGTGGGACCTTGAAGGTAGCAGAGTCACGCTTGATTTAAGGTGCCCTCATCAGTGTGGCTGCGACACTGCAGCACCGTGTCCTGATTCACACTTAAGTTTATTTTATTGGCAAAGCAGCACAGGTGGCCCCTACATTTCACATGATTATTTTATAACTCTATTACGTGCAGTTAAAGTTGCTTTCTTTCTTAAACAGGATATATTTACCCAGTATGGGTTCCCAGACTTTCGCTCCAAGTCTTTCTTGATGGAAGACAAGTGCTCCTGGTTTACCCGCTTATCTGTGTCAAAAAAGAAGTGTACGACGTGACAACCAAATGAAAAAAAATACATCTATATTAAAGACGCCTCTCCACCCATCCCCCTCCCCGCACCCCCAAGCCAAGCCCTGGGCTAATGGGTATCAGCTGGCTACAAGCCAATTGGATCATTCATTATTTATGCAGAGGGGTCAGGCTATTGGCTACAGATACAGTTGAGATTTTGTTGCCGTCACCCTAATGGCTTTTTTGTAACAAAGAAATTCCACCCCCATTCGCATTCATCCAAGCTAAACAGATATTCCCATACCTTCTCAAAAGCCAACAGACACCCAGGGAAGGTGAATTGTAAGTAATATTTTCAGTAATGAAGCCTTTCGTCGCTTTTTTTTTTTTTTTTTTACTATACACTGCTATCTGGCCACATTTGCCGGAGAAGCTCCTGCTCGGAGAATCGTGGCCGGATGGCTAGGCGTTTCAGCGCCGACGATGAGCAAAGACCACGGGTGCCAATTAGGGAGCAAAGGCAGTTAAGATCCGTATTGATTTCTGGGTTAGTTTAATAGCCACACGCGGCCTGTGGCTCTCCTCTACATAATGCATTTATTGTCGGAACCTGTGGTGCAGAGCTGCGCGCTCTCAAAGGACAGCACCCCCATGAGAGTGCCGAGGCGGGCTCTCAGCATGCTGTCCGCAGCACCGAGGGCGGCCCTCTGGAAGGGCAGCCGACCCCCACCCCCCCAGCCATCAGAGGGAGCAGAGGCAGAAAAACCGAATTTTACAGACAGTCAATCATTCCGGGCCATTATTTAAAGTCAGGGAGACAGTAACAGACCCACAGAATCTTCCATCTTTTCAGAGCACATAAACAGGTAAGAGAGTGAGGAGCTTTGTTAACTAAAAAGTCAGCTGCATTATATGTTTTGTTTTTAAGAACATGGTGTAATGAATCTGGACCACCGGCTCCATTTACCGGTTCCACGAGGCATGGCTGAGACAAATGACCACGGCAAATTCATAGGTTAAATGCAGAGACGATTCACGTAAGTCCTCTCTCGCTACCCGCATTACTTACTACAGCTACTATGGCTGCCTGGAGACATAAATCTGGTCAATTGTGCAAATACCCCAGGTGTGTTTGACTGATAGAAATAGATTCAATATATGAATTACAACTATGGAGACCTGACCTGAAAAAAAGACAAAGAACCGGCCGGCCAAGAAAAATCAATGTCATGAAAGGTTGCAATATGCTATCCTTAAGAAGGAGCAACATATACAGTTTTGACAATTACCCTGAAGAAACCACATATACAATAAATTAACATTTAACTTAAGATTATACACTTATACATTATACACTAACCCTTTCACATTCATGGTTTCAGTCATTCGTGAGCGGGCCATGATCAATAAAATGAATATTTTTGGAGCTGGTCAAAAGATCACAGAAATTTGCAGCCAAAAACATTACTGAAAATGATTTGGAACACATAAAATCATATCATATAAATATTAATAATATGTAATACTTGTTGGTGTAAGTGCGTACTATAACTTTTATATTTAAGTCCTGGTTTGGGTACACAGCGCATCTTTAATTGTCTCGGCAACCGGCCTCCCCGTCTTTGTGCCCATGGCATCTCTCTCAGGAACTTGTAAACTTTTCATTGCTGTTAATTTTGCATTTTTAATAATGAGTCCAAACTGTACTGCTCACAGTGCATACAGCAGTAACTTTGTACAAACAGGGGCATTATTTAGATGGTTATTGTATTACATAAAATGGACGACAGGAAATGATAAAGTAATCCGAGATGCAAAGTGTACAGTACAGTACTATTTGTTTAGAGATTGGCAATAAATGGACTTTTTATATTATCGTTCAGGCTAGAATTACTGTGTAACGTACAGCAGTATATGCCTGTTCAAAGACAAAGTGTGCAAAAAATACAATGACAATTACAGCAGCAGCACTATTTGAAACAATTTAAAACAGGGGAATTACATTACAGGGGAAGTCATTCAGGTTAACGTGAAAGCACCCATTCCAATAAGTGAAAAAAAGATTAACACTTGTCTCTGGTATTTTAAGTCCAGGAGAAGTCAATCGTCCACCTCAAGTGCACATTCGGTGACCTTGCATATTCAGAATGCGGCGGCGACGGCTGAATCACAGGCTGCGTCACTTAAGGCTGATGTGCTGGGGGGGGGCTGTCGTAGTGAATTACTTATACATGAAGGCAGTGGCGGTGGGTCAGAAACTGCAGCCACATAACAAGCAAGAAAAAGCTTGAGGGCAGAGAGATGAGGGCAAGGAGGAGAACGGAGGGTGTCGAGATTGGGGGATGGCAACTCAGTGCTAAAAAATTATGAAAAATTTGTTAAAAGGTGCAAGAAGAAAGAACTAAGGATGGAATCAGGAGGACCACCCTCTGTCCTCCACGGACTGGGGGGCGAGTATCGTTCACAGGTGGCTAGAACACTACCCCCAGGTACGTCTAGCCACAGCATATGCCAGCAAATGGACTGCAGAACAGTACGGCCATTCACACAAGGCAGCGCATAGAACCCGCCCACTACACTATGGATATGACACTCAAGGGGGGATTCTTTACTTTACTACCATAAATTTTTGTTTCCCAGGTGTATTTAGCTGTATTTGCTCATGTACGGACACAGAAACTGAAAAGTGGTAAGAGATATGACAAGTATTTACAGACATTCTTCTGATCCATCTTGCTTATCTTGCCCTGCATCGCGACCCCCTGTTGCAAGTCAAATCAAAGGGCTGTTTGTTTAGCGACCGGACCTGATGGGGAGCACAGCTGCAGCAAAAATACCTACCCGTTCCGAAGGCCCACATTCCCACAGTTCAGATGGACAGATTCTGTCATACTGAAGACATGATAAGTAGCTAACGGCTATAGCATGCGACAGAAACAAATACTAGCACCTTTGTTACGCATGAGATGAACTCATTCACCCTGAACCACTGCATTATTAGGCCCAAAGGTATGAGCTCTCAAATCAAGTCATACAGGAAGTCATAAAGGACAGAGAATGGAGCAATAGTTACCTTGATTATTCTGAGATTCCTTAAGAGGAGTCAGAGATTTACCTGCAAGAAAAAGAAGTCCGTATGATAATTTAGAGGAAGAACAAGTTTTCCACTAGTGTACCAAACAATCAGGCTCTAGTCATTTGACATACCATATCAAAATTCCTCATACACATACACTTGGCGATAATGAAACGGATTCTGATTCTGATCTTGTTTTTATCACTACAACAAGGAACCTGGACCGAGGTGTTTATTGAAAAGTGCAGGTGAAGGAGAGCAAGAAATATGAAAGGAAATAAATGTAAGATTTGTCTCTCCATGTTAATATCGGAGTATGTTCCCAATTTTAGCAGCTACTTGAAAGGCCAGGACATGTGTGTGAGTGTGGTTTGCATGTTCTCCGTTTGCACGTTCTCCGTTTGCACGTTCTCCGTTTGCACGTTCTCCGTTTGCATGTTCTCCCCATGCTACACGTTTCTTCCAGGGACTCAAGTTTCCTCAACTTCAGTTAACTGGCATCTATGAAATGCTTGTAATGTGCGATCATGTGCATGACTGTGTGTATCTGTGCCTGTGATGGACTGACATCCTGTACTGGACGCTTCCCCAGGGTTTCGTAGTAGATAGGTGATAAGTTGAACGGACAATCATTAAAGTAACAAAGAAATTAAGTTCCTGAAAGAACAGAATAAGGTGAAATGGACATTGACAATTCCCACACATAAATTAAATACATAAACCTTAAATATAAATGGGAACAGCCAAATTAATCGATGTATATACAATAATACGTACGCTCATCAATACAAGGACTTAGCGATTCACCCGATTTCAAAATGAAGAAAGAGAAACAGAATAATTTTCAGGATTAATAACTATTACACATTATTTAGTACATGCTAAATAACCTCTCAGTTTTTCAATAAAAAAACAGCACAAGACAAAGCATTTTTCAGCATTTTTCAACCACTTATACAGCGGGCGCAAAACCTTCATGGTTCTTTCTGGGCAGGTATGGACAGCACAATAACCCAAGCCTTTCAAGGCGGACGATGGACATTACATGGCATATCTGTGCTCCTCCAAGGTGTCCTTGGAGAACCCCAGTTGTTCAACGGTGTCAGGTTTGGACCTGTAAGGGTGGAGAGAAAACGGTCAGCATTTGTGGCGCACACGTGGGCGGAAAAGCATATGTCCCACGAAACGTTTTTCAACGTCGAGTTTGTGTCGAGGCCCTTCCCCAGTCGCACACAGTTCTGCTGGCTCAGGCAGAGTGGGAAGTGGGGGCTGGCAGCCGAGGCTGTCGCATGTCCACCCCACGCAATGCCCATGCAGCCATATCCGTGGCGACAATGGCGTGGGTGCAGTTCCGGTTTTGGCACATTTGGGCATTGTAGATCTGCGGTTGGCCCAAATGCCTCCCAGACCTAAAGGTAGGCGACTTATTCCACTTTTTATAAAGGTAGGATTCTGCACTATTGTGAAGGCTCACCATAATCGGACTAAGATTCCTATAAGAATGTCTGACATTGTTTTTAAAATGTCCTCATAAGAGTTAGACCCAAACAAGTCGAAATTCCCCCCAGTCTGTTTCCTCAAGATGCATTTAAACCACTCTACAACAGACTTCTACTGTGAGTTTACCATATGAACCCTCTCCCTGATCTCTCTCTCACACACACACACACACACACACACACACACACACACACACGCACACACACTCATATCAGAGGTGCTGGTAAGCTGCATGCTTTGGCTGGCACTGCTGGCAGCAGGCTAATAGCTAATAAGATATTTCAAGGTCAGAGGGAATTTCCACAACATTACAAGAAAGACAACATTTATCCGGCATTTAAAGGCAGAAGCAAATACATTTAGCCAACGACAGTGTTTCAGGCTATACTCAAGCTTTGCATGTATTGTAACAAAAATGTTAGCATCTTTGAGGTAGCATGCTAACTCCCCGGATGGGACTGTAAGCCTGCAGAGGAGGGGAATGTGATGACTGCCAGCTGACCCATAACGTCCTTGTTTTAAGCTGCCCTGGGTTAATGTGCTAACAAAGATTAGTATATTGGTCTGTACCATTCGTGACAAGAGGCAGCGCAAGAGCAAGGCGGAAAGGGATGGGCGGTACGGGCACCGAAGGGTCTCCGTGAGGAGATGGGGCAGCCCCGGAGCTCCTTACGTGCGGGGTGCCTGAAAGCACCAGGCTTTTTCCTGACTAACTCCCTGACAGCCCTTTTGAAGCGACCCTCAGCCTCCAGCAGGACCATATGCCTGTCACACTTGTGCTGGCAATCGCGGAGGATCTGCGGGATGTTCCTACTGTTCGCCAGAGAGAGGCTCACCGCACAGCCTGATGGGAAATAAGCAGAGAGGCCTGCCACATCTTCTAACGGCACACATTTACATAGGCGTGTACAACATCCCTGAGCGGAAAAAAAAAAATGTATCAGGTCTGACAGCAGGTTTATAAATCTGCTCCCCCACTGCTGTAATTCACTACTGTAAATCTGCTACTGTCTTACTGCCCCCAACAGCCATATATTACAACACAAACTACAATATTTTAATAGGAACTATGAGAGATTTTGGCTTATGGCTACACACTTAATTTTAACTTAAAATCTTTACCTGAGTAGAAATCAAACGAGAGCTAACAGGAGGCACCCAGGCTGTTCTGCCAGGATGTGCTGACGCTTGGTTAGCCCCCCCCCCCCCTTAGGGGGGCTGCATATGTACCCAGGAGGCATCCCATCAAACAGGAAGTCCCTCTGGGAGTTCCCGTCTGTGAGCCTGAGCCTGGCTATTCTACAAGGGCATTCTGGTGGCATCCATTGAGTCTCCCTCTAGAGAGGATGCCTCTAGTAAATTTTGCAAGGATTTGTTCCTCTGTCCCCCACTCTCAAGCTGGTCTAGCAATGTAGGCATGCATAGTGCTATCATAATTAAGTAACATGTTTTATAACTATGTTATTTAAGGAAAATTGATGCAAATTACGTAGCTTGGCGGGTGGCTCTGTTGCCTCAAACCTGTAGGGCTGGGGGTTTGAATCTCACGTCTGCTCTGTGTGTTTGCAGTTTGCATTTCGCGTCTGTGACTAACCTGAGCAGCGATAGGAGACCTGCTGGTTCAGTTTGGCTGGAGTTTTTAGTATCATGCTGATTTTGTCATCAAGCGTCTCAGAGCACAAAGACATGTGATCTGGGAAAAGAGAAATGCCTTTAATTAGTGACATGCTCACAAATGCAACTCGTGCATTCTTTTAGCACGTCACAAAGAGGATTACTATACCTTGGATGTGTGGTTTACTCTGGATTTCCTTGATGGGACCTGTTTGGCTAAAAAACAACAGTAATTAAGCCAGAAATGTCTGGACATTTTTCCACGCAGACACACCACTTACAAATGTTACCCCCTAAGAGGCAGTTAAATGAAGAGCAGAGTGTGTTGCAATAGCAGCACACAAGGGAAGGGGCACGTGGTGAGAGGTTAGCTGCTGCCCATTCGAGGCCTCAGGAGGGCAGAGTGCAGGACGGCTGCTCGGCATTGGCATTTGGCGGCATGCATGGCCGCGTTCCCCTTTGCTCTGATGCCCATAACCCCATGGAAAAAAGGCGGGACTGGGCACCCGAAGGCGGCGCACCTGCCATCAGCAAACAGGATCAGCAGCTTCCACAGCCACGATTCAGCCTGGAGGGGGGCAACTGTACTTGGAAGCTAAATTTTAATTTCGCAAAAGGGCACACAGGCAGCACCTACAAGTATACTCCACCTGAGTGTATACTATGTTTTGCAGGGGGTGGGGTGGAGGTGGGGGGAGATGCACAGAAGCCCATATAATCTGTCATCTTGGAGGTCAGTTTTAGAGGTCATTCCTCGGAGCCTCACATTTCCACAGGACAGAAAAGCACATAATTCCCAAGCCTGGGAGAACATTACTTCAACTGGGCCCCCAAGACACACAACCCCTCACACCTGGGCCCCCTGCACGACCGCAGCAAGAGGGCAAACTGTTAAGATTTTACTTCTGCTGTGTGACTCAGAGCAAGGGCCAGATCTCAGACTAGCTCATAATCCAGGCAGCTGGTCGCATCCAAGTGCGGAGCATTAATAAGGGGCCACGTTCTGTCACACCGCTTGCGTCAACAATGCATAAGACATTCCTCGGCGTTGAGACAACCTTGCTTTTTAGAGCTGAGAAGCATGTGGCCAAGCAGGAAGGAAATAAACTAAGGTCACCAGAGCGGTGCTGCTTTACGATGTACTGTGTGACGGCGCTGGTCCGCGGGGATACCTCTTGGGGTCTTTGAGGGGGGAGACGCCTTCCTCGCGTGGCGCTGCAGACAGAGACTGGGGTGGGCCCTCAGGAACCAGTCTGACCCTACACATGGAGCAGAGAACACCCCCCTGTTCTGTGGAGCCTTGAGTACCAGCAGCTTGGTACCACAGCCCCGAAACAGCACTGTCTGGGCCAGGCTGAGGCACCCGCCGCGGGGGTGCGGACCCGGTTCCGGGTCTCTGGCTGCTGGTCGGGATCTGCTGTGGGGAGGTGGCTTCACCCCGCTCAGCGGTGCTCTGGAAGATCTGCCTCCTCACCCGACTCTAGACAGACAGCCCCACAGGTGACGTTAGCACACATGGAACCACACGTAGCTCCTATTTAGGATAATTAACATCAGAATCAATGCCAAAAATTATGGAGATCGGCCGGAAGGGACAAGAGCTGTTGCAAACAGGCGTCAGAGTAAACTGAGAAAAACACCCAGAATGGAATCCTGCCCTCCCACATTTCATTTCTGATAAACAGCTAATACAGGTTCTGACTGCACTACGACTTACATGATGATCAATCTGAGCTATATCTCAGAGGCTGCCAAATGGCAGGGAGCAAAAGGATGTGTGAAATTTGACGTGGTTCTGGACGCGGAGGAGGCCCTAGATCCGTGTTCCGCTCAGTGTCCGACGTGGTGAGAGTAAGCAGCACGTTGGCTTACCGTCTGAACCGCATCCTGATCCCTGGCTTCAGAATAGCTTATATCCTTGGGGTCCCTGGCTCCCCCATCGTTCCTGCTTCCTGTACCCTTCTGTGGGATGGCAATGGGCCTGATCGGAGTCAGCTCCCCTCTCTCAAACAGACCTTCTAGACTCTCAGTAGATTTCCTCCTGGTCCCATCCTTCCGTGCTTGCACTGTTTGGTATGGGGTGCTCTCATAGAATTTGACGGGGAAAGATCGGTGCCACTTTCTTGTGCCTGCCTCTACACTCCACTGTGGCGGGGCATGCCATTGATCTGTGGAATTTCCAGGGCCCCGTTCCCCTTCAATAACACCCTCCTGGAGGACCTGCCCAGAGCGACAGAAAGCCCACGTCTTATCCTGCAGATCCTAAAATTAGGATTCACGGCCTGATGTTCTCCGTTACTTGCCAAGTTGCGTTACCTGCGTGCCTTATTACACGGGCGAGAAAGCTTTAAACCGTGGTACAGCCACACAACAGGAACGCACATGTCAAAAGAAGATTTGCACTGCGGGAATTTTTTTTGTGGAACTCTGTGAATGATTGAACGGAATTCATACGTCGAGTAGAAAACTACGAAGGGAAGCTTTGTGGAGGAAAAACAAACAGAACGACGACTTTCAAAGGTTAAACCCTAACATGTCCTAGAGGGAAACAGCCATGTGACGCGATGCCTGTAATCTACACGTCACCTTGCGGCAGTGCCCCCTTAGCTTGGTAACTGTTAACGCCCTGATAGCCATTTAAACCTCCCCTGCTCTGGGAGCCTCACCCCAGCCAGCCCTCTCTCTAGGCGCTTGATCCTTTGCAGCATTTCTTGTGCCGACCTCTGGTAACTTTCTAGGTCGCAGACAGGCGAGACGTTCCGTTGGAGGTCGTCGGGGTCACCGAGGTCACGGGGGTCAGCCTGTGAGGGGCTGTTCCTGCCGCCTGCGCATAAGGCCTTGGCTTGTAAGGGGAAAACAGAGTCACTAATCAGTCTGTGAGATAACAGCGTATCTCGCCTTGGCCTAGGCAGCGATCGCCCCGCAGACGCCAAGCAATGCTATATGGAGCTTGTTTAACAGCCGTTCCTGTCCTCAGTGAGAAGGATTTTTCAGGTGTCAGTGTGTGTTCTGTGCCAGGACGCATACTAAAGCAAGGGGCAGACAGAAAATATATAAGCCCTAAACCTAAGAGCCCGTCTGTGACTGTAACAGCACAGTGAGTGTATTTAGAGGTGTATTTAGAACCTTCCTGATCCTAACAGTCACAGGGACAGACTCACAGACAGAGACCAACACAGATAATCGCGCCGCCCCACTCACTCATCAGCCTGCAGGTCTGCAGCACGAAGGTGGCGCCCTTCTTTAGCTCCTCGTCCTGAGACTCAGCCAGCAGCTTTATCAGGTGCGACAGCCCTCCGCTCTGCACGAACTGGTACTGGTGGGCCTCTGCGCCGGGGAGATGACAGGTCGTTGTGGAAGACGCACTGAACTATGGGAAGGAGCGGCGCATGGAGGGAGAGATGCTGTGCATCCCAAAGCGCAGAGAGAGTGTGGCAAACAAATCCTCACCCAGTCGGATCAAGATTAACTGCAGTTTATTTTTCATTAACTAATAGGCACCACTTTACAATAAGGCTCCCTTTTGCCACTTCTAAATGGCAGTAACACATTAATTACAAAAAAGCTGTTTATAATTTGTTTTTAATTGTCTATTAATGATTTACAAAGTGTTACAACCTATTTAATAACCTGATTATAAACCATCCATAAACCCTTTATAAGGGTAGCCTTACTGTAAAGTGGTACCAACTTATGTTAATACATTTTCTTTCAATATCCCCAGTCAGTCATACAAAATGACTAGTGATCACATTCAGTGTTGTTACTCTGCTGGACACATTGGCTGATACATTAAGACTTCTTCAAAAGTTCTTGCACAAAGAGCTGACAGTATATAAGATAAACATAAAGGAATGTAACTTAATAAAAGACGCAACAAAGACTTAATTATATTTTTTCATAGGTGTGACGAATGCGAATTCAGTATTCAATGCAATGAAATCAACAGTGAGACACACCCTTTAAATGAGAAAAATTATTAGAGTATTTTCCCTAGAGGGTTACGTTAAGGGAGATTATTATAATTGACAGTAATATCCATCCGTCCATCTTCCATAATTACTAATTCATTACAGCGTCACAGTGAGCCTGGAGCCTATCCCCAGAAACTAATGACAGAGGACTACCTTGAACAGGACACCGGTCCAGCGCAGGGCACACGCACAATCACACACAAAGGGCCATTCAGAGAGACCAAATGTCGCATGTTTTTAGACTGGAGGCAGAAGTACCTGGAAATACCCCACACAAGCACGAGGAGAACAGGCAAACCCTACCAAGCCTACCCTAAAAATGTGAGGTCGCGGTGCTAGCCACTGACCCAGCATGCACCTCCCATTAATGACCCATTAATGACAGGAAAACCTCATTTTTAACCTTCTGACATATTCTACTGTGATATAATAGTGATGTTCCACAATAAAGTTATTTTCCTGCAAAAGAACAATACTTTCTCCAGGGCTCTGTGTATTTGCAATGCTGAAAACTCTGCTCCGCATTTAGTGATGCTACAGAAAGGGAGAAAGACGGGTTACATGTCATGTTTTGTTACAGTTCTCTCATTTTGTTTTTATGGATGAGCTGGTAGGAGGAGCAGTGAAGCCGCATCTAGGCTGCAGTGAAAAAACATTACGTGTCTGCGTTCTGAGCGACACGCAATGTATACGGAGCTTCGAAGCTGTTTTCAAGACGCTCCTGCTATCCATCCCCTGGGCGAAAGAGTGATATAGAGAACGGTTAAGTACAGGGGGGGGAGCATAAGGCGGATCTTCAGATAAATGCCACGGGTGAAATAAATAAATAAATCAATGCAGACGATGCAAGCGGCAGGCGGAGCACCTACCGCTGGCCTGGGTGCAGTGGCCCAGCGTGAGGATGATACAGAGCTGGTCTGCGGGATGCAGGCTGGGGCAGGACAGTAGGGCCAGGAACTGGGGGACAAGCCGCTGCTGGGCCAGGGCGGAGGCCAGGAGTGCTGGGGATCGAGACGCCGGTCACTTGCCCCTTCTGCCCCCGACTCTGCTGTAACCCTCTCGTCAGCGGTGCTACGCCAATCAGATACAGGACTGCCGCTGGCGGGATGTCGCCCCGACGTGACCCCGCGCCGGCCCACCCGCCCGAACGCTCGCTCACCGCTCTCGCTGATGCAGGCGCACAGCGCCCTCGTCATGGCGACGGCTGTTTCACGAGCTAAGGGGTTTCTCCTGGACTCGGGCACTAGCTGTAGCAGACAGCGGGCCAACGCATCCAGCCCCCCCACAGAGGCGAAGCAGACCTGGGCACAGGCTTCAGAGAAGAGGGAGCAGAGAATATGGGAGGGAGGGACTGTAATATGCACACAACACACAGGGTCGGCAAGGTCCCACTTTCACTGTCGCCTTTTCAAGAGTGTAACTATTTTTAGTTTTAATTATGGTGGTGGGGTGGGGGGGGGCAGCTTTCCACTAAGCTGACACATGAGGTCACATGTTCAAATACTAAACAACTTCAATACTATTCAAGAATTCAAATCCAGTAATACGGAAAATCAAACCTAAAAGAAATCATGCGAGTGCCTTCATTACAATAACACGCTTGCTCATCTAAAAAGCTACAGAGATACTTCAGTTCAAGAACATGTATATCAGCTCAATGTAATTAAGGAGCAAGACAGCGTACGAACCAGGAGCCTTCAAAAGGCAATGAATCAGTGGACTCTTACACATTTTAATTAAAGCACGTCAAACTGGATTTCTGTTTTATCTGCTTGTAATGAAGTGAAATGTTAAAGAAAAGTGTCAGAGACACTGCGGGATCCCTGATAGGGTGAATCGATGCCTGTTAGAATCCCTGACACCAAACGATAAATCTAGTGCTTGTTATCTTTTGTAAACAGCACTCATTCCACTGAAATACATGTAACAGTCTTAACATCCTTCCGAAGATTCACAGTAAAACACTCTTTGCTTAACTGTCCCATATGGCATGTGCACAGGTACAGAGTTAGAGTGTACTACCATACTATCAGCCCACAGAAAATGGCGTTGCATTTCGGAATAGGTTAGAAGCGACTGAAAAACACTGGACAACTGCTGTTGGATTAAACCAGCAAGCTAGGCAAAGAACAGTATTTTATATAGAACTGGCTTCATTATAAAAACAGCAGGACTCCACCACTTCCTATCCATAAGAAACTGGCAAAACAGGCAAAATCTGACAAAAAATGAGGATTTGATAGGTCTTCATAATGCAAAATCTAAGAGGGGATTACATTTTAAATTTAATTAATTCCTAGTTCTGTTTTCTCAAAGACTTGGTAGCAAATGACTGACACGAGCGTATAGTACCCTCTGAAATGTTTTGGTTGATTTACCACTGCACTCACTCACAGTTCCCCATCAGCTCTATTAACTGATAAAGGCCACTCAATAATTCATGCTGCCTTTACAGTCAGCCTCAGCTGGCCCTACGGCCCCCTGCTGGCTGCATCAGGCACCTGACTGGTCTCCAGCACAGTTGTACAGCTACCGCTAGCTTCGCCACCTGCTTCCTCTCTGGTGCATCTCACCAAATCCAGTGATTATCACACAATCCATGGACAGTGTGCTTCCAGCCGTGGATATTCGGCACTAATGAGGAGGAAAGTCCAGATGGACCAGCGTACAATCTACAAAGCGGAACCATGAACCAATATTTAAAAATTCATCCAGCCATCTCTCTGTCTGCCATAAAAACATGTTTTTCCATTGCAAGATACACCCTGGATGGAACACCAGTGTAATCTCCAGGCACTCACAGACATTATGAATATTACAGATTCAAATCCACCTACATCCAACAGCACGTCTTTACCCATAGCGTTGGGCATTTCAGGTCCAGAAGCTACAAAACAAGATTTTGTTTCTACTAACCACTTGAGTACTCTGTAACTGTGACTCTCTATGTTCAACTGGTCGGTAGAAACAAAATCGTGGTCTGGATTTGTAGCTTCTGGACCTGAAATGCCCAACACTGTGTGCCTGTGGGAGGAGACAACAAGAAGGAGGGACAAATTCAAAGTCCACATGCAGAGCGGATATGAAATCAGGCCCACGGTCCAGGAGCCGTCAGACCAGTATGCGCAGGGCCACTGTGCTGTCCTTATACAAAACTGGCACAAAAAGGCGTAATATAGTGTTCCTAAAATACAGACCTAAGCACACTGAAGGGACCTCTGCTGAAAGCACTTTTAGCATGACCCCTACTCTGATTTTTACGTAAAGAGGGCCGTCTCGCGTGCGCCTGCACACGTGCGGCCTACTCACAGTTGTTGGCAACAATCATGGCTACGAGGGAACATATGGGCTGTGCCGTCTCCTTTCTTGGCTGGCTGAACTCCTGCAGCCACATTTTAACCGCTGGAAAGGTGGAAGTGCACAGCTGTTGGTTCTCTTCTGCCGTGTATAACAGGGAAAAAACACACGATTACTACGGCAACGGGTCCATCCTCGAGGATTCTAGCCATTCCAGCTACAAACTGTTTTCACTCCTACCATTGCATGCTCAAACCCTTTTTTTGCTCTTTTACCATTTTACCACTTACTTTACTATAGGGAGCTCTCAAGGAAACTCAATGCCTATATCTACTGCTGCATGTTGTGTATGAATGTCATATACGAACTGTGATTCGAATTAACCTGAGCAGCCCCGAGTCAAAATCAGACAGTCTGTGAGCGTTAAGGAGTGTTTCTGAAGCATCTTTGGAAGAAAGAAAAAGAAAAGAAAAGACGCTGTATGAATCAGTGAGCCTGTTCATCGAGTCCATTCCATCTGTCAACCTGCATTTCTAACGCCACAGCATGCTGACTGACAGGAAAACATGCGCTGCAGACACGTGTGGGCGAGTCTCACGCCCTGCGACTTCACCCCACTGAATGTTGCCGTTTTAGCCTATTGGACCCAGCACTGAAGAACACACCTTTAAGTCTCCTATATGACCGAGAGGCTGCGAGACTAAGGAGCATGTGATTTGGGGCCTGTTTGGCATTAATATAACAAGACAGAACATCATGTTCGGTCATGTGCGTTTGGAACGGACCTGCAGTATTATTTTGTCTGTTCTTGTCATGCTTAATATATCATTATAAAGTACTCCTCAAGGCAAGTTGCAAGGCATTCTGATTTCCATGCAGCTTCAGCTCTTAATTGGACTTAATTATATAATTAAACGCATATTTAGTCACAGTGACAACACCAGGTGTCTCAACGGGCCTTGTAATTCAAATTCGAAATATTATATTTTTACATCTTATTTATTTTGCAGAAGTTTTGATCCGAAGCAACACACATCTTTGAGTACATAAGGGCAGATGATCCCTGGATCTATTGGGGGTTAAGGGCCTTGCTCAGGGTCCAACAGCAAAATCACTCAAGTGGCCCAGGGATTTGACCCAGCAATCTTCTGATCACTGATCACAGAATCCTAACCCACTGAGCCGCACGCTGCCCCAAAACCGTCACGCACCCCTCATCAAAGCACGGCTGACTATGTAAGGTGCAATCAAAATTGAGCAATGGGAAGCAGGCTGTGTGCCCTACCATTCTGTGGGTTGTTGACACAGCTGCAGAGGGCACCTGACACCGCTGCCCACAGCTGGTACAGCTCTGTGGCACCCGCTGCCCCCACGATGCCGTCTCTGACGGGAAAGCTTGTGCTTGAAAAAGACAGGAGAGCCACTGAGCGGTACTTCTACAGACCACCGTAGCCGCCACAGGAGAGGGACGGAGATGCCCGTTACCTGAAGATCTTCAGGAGGGCGTCGATGCAGCCCGTGGCCTTCGCGAGCATCTGGCCTGCTCCTGCAAACCAGAGGAGACCCACGCCAGTTGCCAAGAGCAGACGGACCAAGGACGTGCAACCGGGCGGGACTGGAACAGTGCAGGCTGGTGCCAGCCCCTTTGGCTAGATATGCAACTGTATGGTGAATCTGACCTCTACAGAAGTCGGTCAAGGGCAGCTGAGACTCACTGAGAGCCCGAGACAGCCGTCACCAGCCTGCTAGCAGGGGAGAGGAATGATTCCTGCTTTGGCTCAATCTTTAGAGTTACCAAAAAAAAAAACAACCATGGAAAACAGCCACAAAAAGAAATACCCATTGTAGATCACATCCTTACTGCTTTTGGTGACCAGCACTGAAACTAGATACACAACTGTCCTTTTCAGGCTCTGTGGGAAGTCCTGCACAAGCGAACGGGTCAGGTCTGAGAAAATGCCAGCAACGCACAGATCCTGCTGGCAGAACACTGCAAAGGAAGCATTAATACTCTTTAGTTATCACAGCACATCGAAAAGTGACACTCAGGGGCAGGATATCGTTTAAGACCTTGGCAGCATAGCCGGTCTACTGTTTGCTGCGTTTCAGAGTAAGAATCAATGAAATGTAGAAAAGACTGAACAACCCAGGGTCTGGGAAGTACATTTTTAAAAGCATGGGATTCTTGGTCACATTGTCAACACAGTAACATACGACAGAGTTAAAGAGAAAATGAAAATATAAAAGTATGGGCGCATAGCTTGAATGAAATCACTTAAGTATTTACAATGACCCACACAAAATACTCCCAAAACAATCCCAGCACAAGCATTCATGTTGTCAGAAAAAGAAGTGAAAAGTGTTTATAATATGCTTTATAGTATGCTGTATAGTATGCTTAAAATGATTTCTGTTATAATGTGCCTCAGCAAAACCTAAGGGATGGTGCCATCTATTGTGAGTATTGAGATTTACAACACGTAAGAAATTACTATAAGTAAATGCTGCACATTATCATGGTAGGAATATGAACTATATCTAGAAGAAAGAGGCACAAGAACATGCTTTAAAACACGACGTACGCACCGCTGCTCTCTGCCATGGCTCCCAGGGAGAAGATTGCTGCCTCCTGTACCTCTGTGTGTTTGCTGGACTGCGAAAGGTTGTAAACAAACTGAATCCCACCAATATCCCGGAAATAGTTTATAACCTCCTCTAGAAAAGGAAAACGAAAAGACACCTTTCAGTGTGAGAAAGTCCCGTGATGCATGGGTCAGAGACAACCAAAAATAAAAGAGGCAAGCAGAGAGTGACAACTTGGCATCTGTAAAAAAAAAAAAGGTCATTTGTGGACTGGCAACCCAACCAAGTTTAAAATGTTCACTATATTAGCATTGGGGATTATCATATCTGGCCTAGTACCAGCTTACTGGTGGGGGCCTTCAGCTATATTGGCAGCTTTCAGCACAGCATGAGGAATGAAAAGCATGCCCGGGTTCAAGCTATCAGGTCATGTGACAGCCTGGCTACAACCTCTCATTTCTCAGGCAGAAGCATGTTAATCAACATCACTAACAAGATGAACGGCAATCAGCTTAACAGTCTACATGCAGAAGCTGACATTCTCACTCGTTTGGTCTGTATAAATAAACCCGTTCCACATTGTTCCATAACATCCCCTTAGTCTTTCTATCTATTTATATATCTGCCTTTTTAACTAAAAAAATGCTTAGATACAGCAGTTGTGTTCAAATAAACGCATAAAAAATTAAAGCCAAAAGTAAAACGTGCAAAAGAGAACAAAAGGCATTTTTGAGCCCAAAAAGATAGCAAAAATATTGTAAATATATTTGAGCCTAAAAAGCCTGCTGTGGAAGGGATTAAAGTACAGGCAACATACATTGGCTGCACATGATTTAAGCTAATAAAATTTATAAAATAGTTCTATTAAAATCAATGACTATAGCTCAGGTTTTTTTCCCTAACCACATGTCCAACAATTTAATATCAGGTTTAAAAAATGCTTCAATATAACAATTTTCCATCCATAAAAAAAAATTACATTAAACAAAACACAGAGAATATGCACTCCCTGTTCTGGAAGGCAAGACACACATCCAGAAGTGAACATTAAGACAAATAATGACAAAAACCACAAATACATTTCATTTGGCTCAAAATCTTCAATATATTAAGATCACAACCAGAAAACCTCAATGCAATAACAAAAAAAGAGTTTCACAGGAAATAACTAATGGGAAGATGGTGAAAAAAGAGCAGACAGTAGCTGGGTCATTTGAGAGCACAAGAAGATGTGAATCACTCCTTAGTGCTAGTGAGCAACAATATACATTTAAATCCAAAGCAGATTTTATTAATCTATGTACTACAGTTAGTATTAGAGGTGAATAAAATCAATTAAGCCATATAAAAAGTGATCGGCTAACCTTTTTGTTGGCAGATGGAATATATGGTGAACAGAGCTTGCTTCTGTAAATCTGGACAGTTCATCTGGTACTTGAGGCAATCAAGCAACAAATTCAGGTCTGTCTTGACTGCTGTAATATAAATGTCATATTTAATTGTTACATATCAGACATCTAGTTGCCTTTCTGGCAATGCACATCTCATCATTGGGCACACAAAGGTCAACTGAGTGATTCCAATGCACCTACTTATCTTTGGATTATGTGAGGAAATTTATGGTAACTTAAACAGTACACATAAGCTTAAAACAAAGGCCAGGCCAGGAAATTAAGTTGGCAGGAGGCGATACTTCTCAAACAATGTTGTACCTTATTAATCCCTTAATGATATCTATTTTATACTTATTTTAGCACAAAAACTTAAATGGCATTATACACCAAAGTGGGGCAGGAGAATCAGAATGTAGTCTTTAACTTCAGGCTGCAGGTAGCATTTTAAATTCCTTTATACCGATCGAAACCATTAAAATAATTAATAAACTGACGTTATAACACGGAACTGAGCAGTTCAGTGGGTTTTTTTTTTCATAAACATGCTGCCACCTATACAGTTAAATTGCTATTCTATGTGTAGGCCTACAGAAATGATTGTTTTTTTGCCTATAGAAGTGAATGTACATGCATAGTCACTGAATTACGTTTCTATATGTGATATAAACTTCAAACGCATGTTACTCCTGTCTTTGATGATAATAATGTTTAGCTTTCATAAGCACGTTTTCAATCCTTTGTTTTTTTATATTATACTCTCAATTTTAATGCGTACAAAAGCCAATCTCGGTAGTTTAAATCACCTCTGAATCGTGCCCGGGAGTTTTTAAAAGTTAAATCCTGCGGGTGTCACTGAGGTAGCATATAATAAAGAAAATGATGATGATCATACCACAGCTTTTCGGGCCGGTGTCCAATTTGTCCATTTTTCGTCTTCGTCAAGTGTCAGTGAGCTAAGTGGGCAAATAAACGCGACAGTATCCCGTTATCACAAGAGAGCCACGTTTGTCGTATTCATAACTATGCATCTGCTGCACGAAAATTAGATTACACCATTAAAATAAACAATACAAAAATTATATTGTTGCTCTAGACAACTGTAGAGCAGTTATGGCCTACGGGACTGGCCCGGAAAGAAGATGTAGGTGCAGCCCCACTGGGAAGCGGCCTGTACTGGATAAGAGGCTGGAAAACGGATGGATGGCGTTACAAAAAAAACCGGACCGATACCCCGTTATGTTAAAGGGTCACCTGCAGTAAAGATGATTAGTCATCTTCTATACCATTCGATATCTAATACCAATAGTAAGTGAGAGTAAACAAAAAAATAACGGCAGAGTGCCGTTTATTCAGCATTTTTATAGCAGGGAAATTTGCCTGTTTTTAAGGAATCATTTTTTAATGTAAACCACAAGACGGAATCCAGCGTCATCGAAATGGGGTTAACGGGCCAAGACTGTCGGGTCACAGACGTTTTAGCCATTTACCCTGAGCTTTTTCAGTTCGTTGGTCGGTTAACTTGAACCTTCCCGTCATAAAATACAGTTTTATTGCTATTTGTGCAGCAGATTAACTGAGGGAGCGAAAGCCGGAGCGGCTGTACGTGCAAGCCGCCGCGTAACGGTCACCTCAGCGCAGTGGGGAGCCGGATAACCAGCCGCCACAGCCCGTACAGGCCCTGGCCGTTCATCGCCGCTACTGTAACTGATCAGTGTTTCACGGTTAGATGTGTGTCTAGCGCAGCGTCCGACCTTTGGGCCGCTTTTCCGAGCCAGAAGCGCCTTTCGAATCCGCTTCTTCAGTGAGCCGGCAGCCCGTCCATTTCGCGCCTCCCTGTACCATTAAGGGGGTGATGATCGATGCTGAAATATCGATTTTTTTTGAGAGCCGATTCTAAAGTTAAAATGTCTATTTTTACCTAGGAATTTAAAATGTTTATATCACCAGGCATGGCCGCCCATAAAACAGGGAGTACTTCCAGGGACCCGCACATAGGTGACTAGGGATCGAAATGGGACATGATACTGGTGTTACTATCTTATCAAACGAAAATCTTTGGTATTGTCCATCCCGTTGGCTCCGCTCCTAAATAATTTATTTACAAGGTATCGTTTAATCAATGTTTCATTCCCAGGGTTGCCAACTCAGACATATAGTGTGACACTCACCCCTTCATACTCTCATGCAAATGTATATTATTCCATTTATAAGCCTAATATTAACTACATCAAAAACGTCGGGGCAGTCTGCAAACCCTACAGACTATTTACAAGGTAATAAAACTGTTATATTACATGTAAATGCCTGTGCAGACTTGTCTCGAATTGAAAATCTCACTCCAGCCAGCTGACCAAAGTTGCAACCCTGGATCTAATGAAACCATTTGAGTAATTTAATTTAAAATACCAATCCGTCTTCCAGCTTCTTATCGAGTACAGGGTCAGGAGGGGGCTTGGAGTGTATCCCAGGCAGCACTGGGCACACCCTGGAAAGTGATGCCAGGTCATCACAGGGTACACACAGAGAGAAACACACCATGTGCAATTTGGAGAAAGCAATCCACCTAAATGCAAGAGGAAACCTATCAAACCCTGGGGGGATATGCAAACTCCACAAGTCAATACGCTAATAAGGACAAAATGAATTATGAATGGCTTAAAGTCACAATTATAAACTTGGCAAAAAATAAAATGCACAAAGATTCGGGGTTTAGTTTTAATTTAATAGTCTACATTAAAGCATAAAGTAACACAAAGGAAGAAGCAGCATCTTATTTCAGAGCTGGAAAGTGGCTGATGTCTGGGACATGGCATTGTAGATAAACGTATTGTTGAACGGTACAAACTGGTGGGTAATGATTTTGATGGCTTCTTGAGCAGCACATCCTAAAAACAGAAAAAGAACAATTAGTTTGAAGCAGAAATTTTCATTATATTTATTTTCTCCCCTAAATTTCTCTTTAAAGGGATGCTGTGAATGAGACCAATACCATGTTCATTACCAACAGATGGTTTATCTCACCTCCCAGAAAGGATGCTACTGTGTGTGGTTCACTGGCACCATAGCGACAGCTGTAAGACATGGTCAAAAATATATTAATAAAGCCTCACCTATTTAGTTTCTTATTACTAAGTTACCCATGCAGGGAAGCCATCACAATTCTCTATTTTGGCTAGACTCAGTATACACCATCAGAAAAAAAAAGTATGAATTTGTACCTTTGCTTGTCACTGGGGCTGTACCCTCAAGGGTCAGCCAACTGTACCCTAGTTGAAGGTAATTGTATCTTAAGATACAGAATTTTTTTTGTAGTATTGGGGGTACATTAGTGTTGTTTTTACCTTGGGGATGTTTCCCCATAGTCCTTTTCTGTACCTTAGACTAAAAGGTATGTTTACCTACAGCTAGGGTACAGCTGACAGACCCTTAACGGTACAGTCTCAGTGACAAGCAAAGGTACAAATTGGTACTTTTTTTTTCCTGACAGTGTATTTGTTTTGTATAGACAAGAGAACTGCTTTCTGTACACAAAATCAATAAAACAATTTGCATCCTCTGATCTTGGATACTTACAATTCATGAATGTAATCATCCTTGACATTTACATTCAAGCCATATTCTTGAAGAAGGCTGTTGACACACAGCTTCAATTTGCCAATGTCTTCTTCAACCTGATAATTGTAGACACCTAGGAAGGAAACATCCATGTTCTGAATCAATTAATACTGACCAGACATTTTATAAATGTAGGCATGGAAGACAGCGGCAAAGTTACAGAGGGGAAGAAAGAACACAAAATAAGTACAATAAAGTTAAGAATTCAGTGGCTTCTTAAGTCCAGCTATCCAGGACAATCCACAGCATGATAAATGTAAGGCAGCAGGATGCAAACAGAGTTTCTCTGCAATGTCATATTCATAAGAGTATAAGGGCAAACCTTCAGAACACTGGTTTCAAAGGGACATAAGGACATTGTTTCAGAACAATGGAAGCCATTTTGTCTCAGAATCTAGGTGGCTGTCTCAAACGGTGTTACCTGGGTAGCGGGAGTGTTGCTGATGAAAGCGATCAATGGAGCGCAGCATGAGGTAGAGAACCATCTCGCAGTCAGGACTGTCCATACAGGAGGCTGTGTGAATCAATGTTGTTGATTTGGTTAAACACAAAGCACTTTGAGGCAGGAGCTACCCGTCTCCTGCTTTCAAAGGCACGCCATTTGCTTACTGATCTCGTCCTTGTTCAAAGACTCCACGCTGTACTCGTCTGCCAGGGCCCTGCAGTGCACCACTCTCAGAAAAGCAGCATTTTTACCTTTAAGCAAATGGAAAAACACATAATGTCTGATACCACACATCTACACAGTATACTATCCACTCTTCACTGGCTTCCAAAAATCATACTGGATGGGTTTATCCCACAGTATCAATAAGTTGTTGGTTTAAACCAATTATTGGGAATTAAATAAGGTAACCAACTGGGTGAAACAGTCTTTGACAGTGCTGAATAATTCCACCCACCGTTGGTATTAAAACTTAAATTTGTTCAATCACAAAGTTTTCAATCTACTTATTTGGAACCACCTGACTGTCATAATATAAACGGGAGACTAAAGATCTTGTAAATCTGTCTCCATAACTTGAATCAGCATTACCCTTTCAAAGACGTTTAGCACAAAATATACTTACAGAAGAGTTTAATGTCTTGCTCAGTGATGCTCTCTGGAGGCTATGAGAGGAATGGAGAGAAAGAACAAAAATAATCAAAGGTAGCAACTGGAAACAATGACAACCCCGTGGAGTGCAAAGCCATACGTTCATATATTCCCCACGATTGATAAACACCTAAAATGAATCCTGTCTTCTGCTATGGTAAAAAACAAGAGTATGACATGTACCTTCCCAACAGACTGTAGGAGAGACTCCACATGTTTGGCCACCAGCAAAGCGTCTTGCATTGCTTTCTCTCTGTAACTGAAAGGGGGGAAAAAAAAAAAAAATCTCTAATAACGAATTAGAGACATTCTTACCTGTAGCATAATACCGTTTCAAAATACTAAATACTGGACTGAAATTACACACATTCACATAGAGATAAAATATTAAACTGAGATTGGCGTCAATGCCATTTTGGGTAAATGAATGTCTTTATTCCTAATAATTATGCACACTGTGTAGTAGTTTGTGTGTGTGTGTGTGCGCGCATTTAAAAATCATACAACACACACACACACACACACACATTTATATTCATATCTCTGCGGTGACCAATTCATTTTTATGGGGAAAAAAAACAAAATCACAACCATGACATATACCCCTACCTAGCCCTAACCTTAACCGTAAGTAACCAAACAAAATATGACACTTTCAGCATTTTTAGTTTTTTGACTGTAGTCACAAATTTTTATAAAATTGAGTTTCCCCTAGTGGGGACCGAAAAAACATGGTCCCCACAACGTCAGAATAGCAGGTTTTTAAACACACTGTAGAGACATTTGGTCCCCATAACATAATATAATCATAGCACACGCGCGCACACACACACACACACATATGTTCCCCTACACGTTCTGGAGGCTGATGAACTTCTCAGAGTCAGCGATCATGTCAGGAATAGTGCCGCGCACGGGTAGGTTCCCCCCACCCTCGCTCTCCACAAACTCCTTCACCGCCCGCGCCATTATCCAGAAGGCTGGCGTCTGTGGGGTAAAGTGACACATGGGGAAACCTCTTCAATAAGAAACAAAGTCAGTGTTAAACTAGTGCGTTTCACACAGCTGTATCTCAGATGCCAAGCTTTTTACTTTTTAATCTAGTTTATATGGCTGGATATACGTTTTTGGTTAGACCTCTGCATCATCAGGGTCCCTCCAGAGACCTGACATTACAGCCTAATAGCCCCAAGATGGTTTTCTTAATAATAAAACTGCTTTGGACCCTTTAAGTCAACAATTACCAGTGTGCTGTGCGTCCAAAAATGCCATAATGCCTTATCTCACTGTATCAATGTTGTTAAGTAAATGCTAGTAAACATGGTCATCTTTACCTGAGATGTAATGTTCTTGCATTCTTCTCCATCAAAGATCTCCCGTACCAGATGTGAAACCTGTGTAGGGAAAAAATTAGCACCGTCAAACCAAAAGGGTTTCTCCAACTCCTCCCAGGGTGTGGACCATGCAGCTGGTCGACAGGCTACACAGGGAGCTGAAAAGGTGAAAAGGTTAACATCTCTCACATGAGCTTAGTCAAGAACGTCATTAAATTAAAAACAAGGGGGAAAAAAAAATCACAGACAGACATACAACAGCAAGGAATTTACTCTGTAAACATCCATCCATCCATGCATCTTCGACAGTAACTGCTTCAGTACAGGGTGACAGCGAGCCTGGGCCCTGGAGCCTATCCAAGTATTCGCAGAGCATGAAGAAGGGTACACCATGGATGAGAAGGGACACACACACACACACAAAGGAAAGCGCATACACCCATATCCACCTAGAGGGAACCCATGCAAACTCCATACATGTACCCTGCACCACCATCACGTCCCGTGTAACAATCAAGAATAAATTCTGATTTACATCACAACTTTAAAGACTCCAGGTATCATAACCCTGGTATCATCGTCGAAGCTCATGTGATTAAAGGATATTGGCCAATGTAAGGAGTCTGACCTTTGTTGGGTTAAGGGCAGTGTTGACATTCTTTATCGCCTCTTCAAAGTTTTCCTCATCCTCAGGAACTCCATTCTCATTTTGCAAAATGCCTGAAGTGGTACAAATAACATGAAATCAGGTTACATAAGGGGCAGCAGGACACCTATCAAATACAACACTGGGCATGCAGAAGAATAAAATATAAAACAACACTAAGATACGGGAAGAAAACATTAAATGAATAAGGCAGAGATTCCCAATCCGGTCCTTGAGGACCCGCATTCAGTCCACATGTTCGCTCCCTCCCATCTCCCGGTAGCAGGGAACTGGGAGGGAGCAAAAATGTGGACTATCTGGCAGGGAGCTAGGAGAGAGCAAAAATATGGACCGTCTGTGGGTCCCCAAGGGCTGGGACGGGAAACACCGCAGTAAGGTTATGAAGCTCAGCTACCTTTCCGGATGAGCTCTCGGAATGACTCCTTCTCTTTGTAATTCTTCGGTAACTGAAAATTGTGCTACGATATGAAAATGCACATTACATACATTTTACTCAAAAGCTACACAACAAATGAGCAAGCAAATAAACTGACTTGAAATTAACCCAAAAAATACTGTTTTTTACCTCATTGTACCACTTTTCTAGGTACTTGGCAACAATAATGATCCATGGTGTATGACTATGGTCCTATATGTAAGGAGAAAGGAAAAAGGTTAGTACATTTAGATAGGTCAAACTTACATTATTGCAAGGTTTTTATTAGTGCAAGAAACATTTAATAATCTCAAAATTCATCCATCGTCAGTTATGCAGAGGGCATGGTGTTTTGGCACAGGTGACAACAGGGTGACACCCTGGACAGCATGTCACCCCTTTGCAAGGCATACACTCACACACGAAGGAAAATTAAAAACACCAGTTCACCTAAAAGTCTACAGGACTATCCACCGCGGTGCCGGCGAATGTCAAAAACAATATAAAAATGAGAAATGCTACATATGGTTTTTCCTCCGAGCAGTTCAGCTACTAGTCTCTCAACAATGACTTAGAAAAACTAACCAACCTTTTTCTCCATATTGTCTAGATCGTAAGACTGGACATGGTTCTTCAGCTCTGCAAATGGTTGGTCAAGCCTCAGGTCTTCCAGCGCATTATCTGGATGCGATTCTATCACTATCCAGGGGAAAAACAAGCAGCAGCTGGATTAGACACACGACAACAAGATAAAAAAAGAATACAAAAAATACTCTGAGTTCAGAGAACATTGATATTCATTCATCTGACGTTTTTATCTAAACCAACATGCTGTAAGGGAAGGAGTTACAACCTGCATGCGTTCCCTGCCAAATGAACCCGCACCCTTTCCACTGTTAGTGTAATGCTCTACTTGTTGAGCTACATGCACTGAAGGTACAGGTTGAAGCTCCAGCTTATTATATCGACCCTTTTTACACAACATTCTCTGAACGACTTTTTGTGTCGTTCTTTACCGTGCAGACTGTAATCACAAACAATTTCTTCGGGGAAAACAGAAGCTTTCCGATTCTGATTCCCCTTGCTGCATTTTTACCAGTCTCTTAACCGCCAGATCGTGTCACACCAAAGCCATTAACATACAACACAAGCTGTAATCTGAATAACCTGAATGAACCCCATGCACCTATCAGAAGCCTGCAGTGCAGCTCTTCCCAGCGTTTCTCAACCCATTCCTCAGAGACCCCCAGACAGTCCACATTTTTGCTCCTTCCTACCTCCCTGCCAGACAGTCTACATAAGGGGTAGGCAGCCCGGATCCTGGAGTGCTGGTACCCAGCAGGTTTTCCATCCTACCTGGTCTCTGAACCACACCTGATCTCAGACAGATAGTAACTCATCAGGTAAGACAGAAAACCAGCTGGATACCAGCACTGCAGGATCAGGGCTGCCTACCTCTGGTCTACATTAATGCTCCCTGCCCACTCCTAAAACGTGGACGGTCTGGGGTTCCCCAAGGACCAGTCTGAGGAACATTACTTTATCTGTGCTCACCTGTGTGTTCTCTCACCGCCAGCCTCATGTACCCTACGAGTCCGTATGTCCTGCATGCCAGAAAGGGAACTCCGGCATTCCACAGCACCGCACCCAGTCTCAGGCATGTGCTGCACAGACAACGCCACCACATGTATTTATAAGGCACATTTATCCAAAGCACCAACCCACAGATACAAGACAATTGACAAGTCAACTTAAATGTACTTTCTCCAAGTGATGCATTCCTCTTGGGTGCATAAATCGCAAATTTTAAATCCATCATAATGCCCAAATCATGGTATCGTCATTTCATGTATAGAAACACAAAAATCATACATACGCATCCCTCATTTGGGCCTTTGAAAAGATACTTTTACATCAAACACTAGCTTTCGCTGCTTTACCTCTCCTCCAGTTGGACTCCAATGACCAAACTGAATCTGTGGAAGAACTCAGGGTCATTGTCCAGGAGCTTGTCTGGAGTCTAAAACAAACAACCAGACAAATTAGTACATTTTTGTCACATCATTCACAGCACAAAGACCAGACAGAAAGCATGAGTGGTGGAATGCACACAGTTCCCAGTGCAAGAACTATACAGGTGCACAAAACACCAGCAGTAGTTCTTACAGACAGTTAAATTTGGGGTTTTGGCGATTTTGTAATAATAAAATATTGGTATACTTATAAAGCAAAAAAGGAGTCCAACATAAATTTCTCACAAATCTCTCTAGGAGTGGTTTAAATGGTAAGGATAAAAATGATTAATTGCCTCGAAGAATGCATGCAGCAGTCATGCAAAAGCAGCAGAGGTAAACTAAACCGATTTTTTAAACATGTACTAGATAATCTTGAAAAGGAATCATTAAAATTGCAAAGTTAACTTTATTGTCCAATGACAGAGTAAAAATGTTTTAGCAAAACGTTGAAACCCCCTGTGCCATACGTATAGTATGAAGGCATGAAAAAGCCTGATCTCAATCTAGCTGACTGGTTATGTAAGAGCAGCAGGTGCAACTGGTATTAATATTGTCCAGCTCTGAAAGATACTACAGCCACTTTTCGAATTCAGTACGAAATACCCTGCCTCATACTGTGATCATTCAATGCCGGTACCAGTTTTTACACCAGTGGAAAACCATCACCTTGAAGTACTGTACTTTTGGATCTCTCAAAGTACTAAATGTATGGTACCAGGTGCAGTGTAAAAGTGCTCATAGTGGTCGCCAACCTTTTTTTATAGAGAGCTACTTTTACAAGAAAGTAATCTATGAACTTGCAGGAAGCCTCATTATATTATGCTGATCGGGGGGGGGCGCTAATGTTAGGGTTAGGGTTGGGGAGTAGAAGGCATCAAAATTGACTACGTATGTCTTAGAGATGGACTGGCTAGTGACCACTGCCCTACCAAGAATGTCAGCCTATAGCAAATTAGTCTACAAGAAGCAGAGGAAAATTAGAGCATGGAATGGAGCAAGAGCGACAGAGATCACTGACCTCCTCTACGAAGTTGCCAGAGACGTCGCTGTTCAGCTCCTGAAGCAGCTCTGTGGCAGCCTGAGCTCGACTCTAAGGAAAAACGACAGCGGTAATCTCTCTCTCTGTGGGGAGCTGAGAGTGTTGAAAGGCTGATATGCAGTATTAATAGCTAATTACCACTCACCTTCCCAATGCTATCAATACTTAGAAAAAAGCTGCAAGTTGAAAAATGCACGTTATTTTGGTGCAATGCGACAAGGGAACACAATACCTAACTAAAATACAATAAGCACACCAATGCATGACATATTTATTATAAAAAATTATTATTGTAAGAAAATCTAAAATATGTTAATGCTCACTTGTTTCCCACATCCTCTCCTGAGGCTTTATGACCATCTACAATGGTAAATGCACCAATACCTAAAAAAAAAAGAAAAAGAAAATACAAGCACTAAAAAAATCGGACTGAAAAAATTGACCCAGCTGGTTGGGATGAGTGCAAAATGATTGGAGATGTACCTACGTCAGCAAAGGTACATGTGCAAAGATGTTAAATCTTTTAGTATGAGGTGACTTGATGTTTTGCGTAATAAAACAGTTTTACCTGGCAGCACCAAATTCTTGAGTAATTCTGTTCCCGTAGCAGTGGCATTGATCACACAAACATGTGCATTCTCCAGGGCATCTTGCCCGTGATCCCCCCACAATCTGGAGGGGGAAAAGTAAAGGCAGATCCGTACAGAAGTGACAGAAACTCAAGTCCTCTTTCACCAACGATGACATTGACAACCACATTACCATGCTATACTAATACAACTACGGCAGCCAAAGCCCGTTGCTTTGGCCAGTAAGGCTTCTCCTTCTCATAAATGTATTTCCAAAATTATATCAGTACCACACGCTCCACAATCTGCTATAGTTCCCGGAATTTCTAAACATCACGACCATGGTCATTGGACAATTTATATACAATGAGAATACAAAAACAGCTACTTTCACTTAGTAAATAAAAACACTCCTATAATAGGTGACACGCATGTGCCGGTTCTAACTACCGGGTAACCGGTTTCCTGCATGTATGACTGAGCAATTAGCGGTGATCGGTAGGCAGGCCCATCGCCATCCTCACGAGCGCAGCAACCCCGGCCCCAGCACCTGAGCTGCCTGTCATATTTCTGCTCCTTCGTTGATTTCCCTCTAGAGCCGTCGGCCATGGCTGCGGCGCGAACTGCGATGATAGTCGACTTCCTGCGGCGATAAAGCTGGCGGTTGCAACATAAAACAACTAGACCAGGTAATGCTGTACTTGAGACGCAGTTTGACCAGCAGGCGGAGTGATCGCGCAACGCAGCCGGAACGTCTTTCTCTTCTTCAATGGTCGATCGCCATCGATAATCGGCTAGACGTTTCATATCGCCCCCTAGTGTACTGGCATACGAATACGACACCGTGGTCGAAAATGCAACTAGATACCCATCTAATTGTTGCGACCCAAGCAGGATAAGTTGCAGAATAGGACTTGTCTGCTTTTTAGACGTTACTCAGACGTCAGGCAAATGTCCGTACATTCGTGTCAGAAGTTCCAAATAAAACTACCACACATTGTTAAAATTAGTTCACACAGATATTGTAAATGTAATTACTAGTTAATAATTTGCAGTTAGACCTATTATAGCATTTACTCTTTCCATTAAAATGACAAAAACCTTTATGGAGATTAGTTGGTATTTACATGTATTTTTTTTCTATACAAATCTGAGTTATCTTTGGCGACAATTTTATTGCTGTACCTAATGACAGCTTTCATAGTTGTTCGGGTATAGGAATTAAACATACGCAGCAAATGAAACAGCGGCCAAATTTACTGCTTATAATTCATGTGCGATCTCGTGTCGAAAACCTGAAAACCGAGACCATGGTCCCTTTTTGCACCCTACTACAAGTGGAGGATATTCAGCAACACTAGAATACACTGATCGATCCTTTGCACACGTACGTTTCAAGAACTAAAGCGATCTTCCATTTCAAATTCAATACACCAACAAAATATTTTTTTCCATAAATGTGGTACAAAATTTAAACATAATATGGCATGAAATTCACCCCCCCCCCCCCCCAAAAAAAAAAACAAAAAAAAACCTAAATATATGTTTCAGTAAACATTTTACGTCTAAAGAATTATAGAGCTTTGACAAAGCTTTAAATAATCGTACGTCTTAGTTATAATCATTGTTCAATCTACCGGCAATTTCTTTGCCAAGTTACCTGCCCGAGTTCCACCTTGACCAACTGCCAAGCACAGATATCCGATATAAAGCTAACATTACCACTTGGGGAGATTATGTGTACTCTTCGTGGTGAAGAAAGATGTGCGTTAGTAACAGGTTGGGTTTTAGGGGGGAAAAAATTACGAAAAACAGTTTTATCAGGGACTAAACCGATTTTCGTCAACAACTAGCCCACTGACTAGCTCTTAATCTTGAAGCCTTAATTTACACCACTATGAACTTTATAAACGTCTTCCTTTAAGACATAGCCTAATATTGGCCTTTAAAACTATTCTCACGTAGCTTATTTTACAGTCCATTTGCATTAGACTGGATTGGACGTTATATAAAATCACAAAATGTCCTTTTAATTACGACGGAGTAGATAAATTACCGCAGTGGATATTGTACTAGGCCTATTTAGGATTAATTTAATTATCACCTTTTCCACGCCTAACTTGTAGCATGTTAAAGTAATTTTTACATTTGAATTTCTTTGATAGCAAAAGCTATACCTTTCTTCAGCCAAAAATACCATCAGTCTACAAAACTCAAA
>JAODLC010000007.1:17435236-17462351 GCA_026781145.1 Hippopotamyrus pictus | reverse complement strand
TTTACATTTGAATTTCTTTGATAGCAAAAGCTATACCTTTCTTCAGCCAAAAATACCATCAGTCTACAAAACTCAAAATAAGTAACATACAGCAGTATAAATGCGGCTTTTCCCGGCTGATGGCCCCAAGGGTAATGGATGGGGCGGAGTTAAAGACGCGGGATCACTATACTACCCAATTTCAGCTTTTCCGTGCTCATCTCTCCCCAACTTACCTCGAACTTGACCTTTTACGGTACCTCCAAAAAACCTGCTGTAATACCTCCGGTTACTCTAACAATCGCACAGTCGTTCTGATGCTTGTTTAGGATCTTGCATCACAACCCAGCGTTTCCAGTCCCGGCCGGACCCGTGTGTTAATTTTCGCAATGACTGGCCATCAGTGGGGATACGGCGAGGAAAACGGTGAGTGCGACCGGCTGTAGGTCCGTCGGCGTGCATGCTGGGGTCAGTGCGCTGAACTGACGCGCTTCCTCAATGATAAGGACTTATTCCAAAGTTATTTATCCCATCAGTCTTCTATTATTATTTTTAACTTAATTTTAATTACTGGTTAACATCTCACTACACATACTTTTTTTGGGGTGGGGGGCGGCTCTATGGACTAATAGGTTGAAATGTTAACGCAACAGCTTTTATAGTATGTTAAATCTTTCAGCCTCACTTGTTCCTGAGTTAGGTTCATTTAATGCTAGATTAACCCATTTTCATAAGGGGATATTTGCAGTACATATCAACTACTCCTTTATAATTTTAGGAACCTGTTTAATTGAGGTTTAAGTGTCTATTTGTCAAGTGATATTACTATCCTCTGACGTATTTGTTCTTAACGATTAGAGTAATGAAATGTTGCTACAGTTTTGCTTTGTTTCATATAATAATTAAATCTGCGTTACTTCCCTGTTAGGTATGTACAATCACTTTGGTCGTCATTTGAACGTGCGGTCAAGTTGGATGAGATTATTTTTATTTTTTACATGAGCAAAGATACACCAAGAGAGATCACCCATGTAAACTCATTCAGCGCAGTTTATTTTAGAGCATTTTCGCGCGATACATTTGAACTGTTAAAAAATAATAATTCGCCAGGCTTTTATTTCCCAGGTCCTTCCGCCTGGCATAGAGACTACCCCATCGCGCAGGGCAATCGGCAGTCCCCCATCGACATCGTCCCCAGCCAGGCGCAGTTTGACCCCAGTTTGCCCCCCATCACGCTGGTCTATGACACCTGCATGTCCCTCAGCATCTCCAACAACGGCCACTCTGTGGTCGTCGAGTTTGATGATGAAGATGGCAGAGCTGGTAACGTTTCCAGAGGCGAAGCAATTATGATACACGCCTAAGTATCATTGTGTTGTTTGACGCAGATAATGTGAAAATTCTGATCTCATCTATATTTGCCTTAATTCATCATGGGTGGAGGTTTTTGGACCACAATGCAGTCAGTAGAGAAATATGTAAGATCTTTGTAAATACATGTAAGATTGGCACACTAGTACTACTTTATATTATATGCCTTATTTTTATCTTATTTGTATAGCCTAATATTTATGTTTATCGAAAACGCTAATATTTGCGCAATAATAATCCATACTGTATTCTGCCTCGTAGGTTAAAATTGGTGCAAAAAATGATTAATGCTGCAGTGTTTCTGTTTGTAGATTTGAGGTATTTTTAAATCACCGGAAATTACATTTAATTTGTATAATCCATAAGCATCTGGTTAGAAATTATTTGCATGTTTGAGTAACTGAAATCACCCACCGGAACTCTCAAAACCAGTCTGCTGAAGCATTTTCATATCCAGTGGTATTGGCTCCAAAAAGGAATGCGGGTTAATCTTGGTAAATTGCTTGACAATAGAGTTTGACTTAAGTAAATGCTTCTGTAAGAGCACAAGAAGCTCAGTCAGAGGTTCAATGGCAGATGAAAGTGTCACCTTATTATTTTACCAACCTGGCTGTTCTGGGAGTCCAGAGCCGTCATTGATCATGTGCTTCCCTTGATGAGGCACTTAATTTAGGTAAATATGAGACACTGCGTCATTTGCATGGGGTAGGGACTTAATGTGTGGCTAATTTTACTGCTTCAAATCATTACTATGATTCTGCCATTATCCACTGTTGCCCCCAGCCCCCTTCTATAAATCCAGCATGGGGGAGGATGATCTTTCTGTGCCAAGATGCTACAGAGGGATATCCAGCGTGGCAGAAAGAATGACAGCTGGCTTCTCTGCCCTGGCAGTCATCAGGGGGGGGCCCCTGGAGTCGGTGTATAGGCTGAAGCAGTTCCATTTCCACTGGGGTGGGACAGGCAGCTGCGGTTCGGAGCACACCATCTGCGGGAAGACCTTTGCATCTGAGGTGGGGGCGTCGGCCAACCCTTCCGTGCCCCCAGAACCTGTCATTTTGCTCTGTGTGGAAGAGCTAAACTTTGGAGGTCACGCCAGTTTGTCTTTGGCTGTTCAGACAGGTATGAATGGGATCACTGTTCAAGCCCCACGCCCTGATTTCCGCTTCCTTCATTTATAGCTTCACCTGGTTCACTGGAATGCTACCAAGTACAAGTCATTTGGCGAGGCAGCGGTAGCCCCTGACGGCCTGGCTGTCCTTGGCATCTTTTTGGAGGTGAGTTGGCCCAGTTCATCTCCATCAGCATGGAAGATTGAATTGTGCTGAAATGTTTGCTGATTGTATAGCCTGTTGTTATTCCAAAATGTCTATTGTGAATTTATTATCACATAAGTCCTGTTATAGTTTCTTTTTTTAAAGTGTGAAATTATTAGGTCTGTGTTTTCTGCAGATCGGTGATGAACACAGGGCTTTGAACAGCATCACGGATTCTTTGTATATGGTCAAATTTAAGGTATGAAAATTCAGGATGAACATTGGCGTCACTGTGTCCTCTACTTCCAGCATGATGCCCTTCATTGCTTGATGATTACAGCTGGTTCTTCTCTAAGTCTTTTTTTTTTTTTTATTTCATCCTTGAGCATTTTGTGACATAAGGAGTTATGTAGGAGTTCAGGTCTGTTTCCTCCTGCCCCCCCCCCCCCTCCATCAATGCCAGGGGAGCTCAGTAGACTTCAAGGACTTCAACCCCAGGTGCCTCCTGCCCAACAACCTGAACTACTGGACGTATCCTGGCTCACTGACCACGCCTCCACTGCATGAGAGCGTCACCTGGATTGTCCTGAAGGAGCCCATCCGTGTGTCTGAGAGACAGGTTGGTCGGGCAGGGGTGGGTCATGGGCTCTGGGGTTTTCCAAATCTGAACCACACCGGTTATGGAAATGTGGACTGGGAACATTGTCATCCTGACTTCCATCCCAACCCTGGAAGATTTACATGTTGGGAAGGTGCTGTTGGGATGCTGGGCTAGCTGCCCTTCCTGTCACCTTACTACTGTAGGCATCTAACTGGCAGCAGTGTAATGCTTCACTAGATGGCATGATACCAGCTTCATTAGTGGCTGGTTGATCTCTCTTCATGTGTTGATTACAGGTCAAGGGCTGGCTGGTCTGCAGAGTACCATAGTTGCTCTCGCTTCTGTCTTTGGATATTCTCGAAACTCCTTTTGGGCTTTAATGTATCCCCTAAGCTGTGAGTTTTGTAGAAAAAAAAGCAAATTACTGTAACTTTGTAATGCTACACCAGGGTTCCCCAATTATTTTTCCCCCATGGGCCAACTTATGATGATAAAAATTGTTGAGATGGGCATGGGGTGGGAGGACAGTACCATTTTAAAATATGGCGGGTGTGGGGGTGGAATCAGTTACCTCTCCTGGGGTCACGGGATGTCTGTTGGAGAGTCCAGCTCTACACATTCAACATCAGCTGTCAAGCTCAGAAAAAATAGACGTCACTGAACTTTTTTTTTTTTTTTTTTTTTTTTTCTTTTTTAAAGCTGAGATTTTATTGCAGCCTTTTGGGTTTATAATGGAGGACAAATTACCAAAACTATAACATGTCTAAGTGTGAAACATTTCATTTAATAGTAATTGTTTATAATTAGCAGGCTTCCCTCAGGAATAAGGGTGTGAAAACTGTATTTAGCAAGTTGCTACCATATATACAATACATGGTAGCAATACTGCAAAGACCTTTTCTATGTTGTTTTTCAAATGTCTATGAGTCTACTGAGGGACGCTTTCGTGACTGCAGGCACAGCGCTATGACTGTGTATCATGCTCAAATGTAATTTTAGAAGAGGCTCATGCATTTATGGGATGTAAACATGAATACCAATACACTTAAGAGAATATTCAAATTACATTTAATTAAATGATACAGAATACATTTTAATCCGAATGTCCCAGGATACCACGTTCACTGTAAATCCGGTTATTTCACTAACTGATTATATTCAATACAGACTAAAAGGCTTTCACAATACTTGCATGTCCAAAGGAATCTAAAAAAATGTTCGTCTTTTTTTAAAGACGTGCTTGCAAACTGATTCATATTTGGTACTCTTGTAGAACAGCGTATATAATATTTGAGATATAGAGCTGTAGGTTGCATCTACTCTGAATCCCTAAAGGTCATTAGACCAGAATGTACTAAACACATTGGTGACATTTCAGTCATTTATTAGCATTGTTTAAGTCGGATCTTTCATTCTTTTCCTCTGGGTGGTTATACCCCTTTAATATAACCTGCCAACTTTGAGGTCTCAATTAGGCCAGATGTAACTAAATCTGTTTTTTTAGTGCAAAACCTCTCCCACGAGATTAGACAAAGGAGAATCCTCATGAGCCATCCCTGTATCTCACTCCTTGTTTTGTCATGAATATCTTGGCTTTGAAGGGAGCGTTCATGTGCTTTTCCGGAGGCAGTGTGCGGCTCAGCAGTTTGACATTGTGGCTGGGATCAGAAGGTCATCAGTGCAAGTCCCAGGATGGGCAGCATGATTTCAGTGTTGGGCCCTTGAGCAAAGCCCTTAACCTTGAGTTGCTCCAGGAACTATCTGACCATGTTTCTCAAAATTTGCCTGCTAAATATGTAAAAAAGCAAAGTGTTTCAAGTTGGTGGATGTCTTGTTGTCACCAACCCCCAGAATCAATAAGGCATTTCTGAGAATTGCATTTACTTATTTATCTGACACTTTTATCCAAAGTAACATGCACAGGATAGATGTTTAGGAGTGTCAGCCAGTGACCCTGGAACAGTTTGGTTTATGGACCTTGCACAATGGCAAAGCATGGATATGATCACTCTGCTGGCCAGCAGATTTCGAATCCATGACCACCTGGACATGAGCACAGTTCCTATTCCCACTCCGCAACACTGAATTATCAGTAAGGAAGTTGAGAATTATCTATTGGCTAGAAATGTTTCATGGCCCCGATTTATGTGTCTTTCATCACTCCCATCATACAGATGGGAAAGTTCCGGATGCTGCATTTCAGTGGCGAGGAGGAGGATCGCCAGCGCATGGTGAACAACTACAGACCCCCTCAGCCTCTGAAAGGAAGAAGAGTCCGAGCCTCCTTCAAGTAGCATGCCCAACTGGGAACACCGAACCAAGATGTCTGCCGTTCTTTGGTAGAAAACCCTTAGCCTCCCCCTAGACTGAGCTTACTATGGTCCCTGAGTCGTACTGCCAATAAAACAGAGAGGTGCCCCTTGGTAATACACCTGCTGCTACAGTTGCACTGAACAAGGCCATCTCTACCTCCTCTTCCACTCTTGAAAGCCATGCATTGAATATCAGTTGCAGGGGAAAGGTAAAGTACACCGGAATAAAGAACACTAGTTCCACCTTGAATTTCCTCACTGTAAAACTGCTTGTATGACAATAGTGCACCTCGATTGACTCCTTTGTCCTTTACTCAGCTACACATAGCTCAAGCTACTCAGGTGAACCAATTAGACTAAATGTAAGGCAGTCATGTGATTCAACCTGCCTGGGCTTTAGGTGTAACTAGTTCCGCTGTCTGCTTGGCCCTGTGGACTGACTGTAAATGCCGAGTAATGCTGACTCATGTTTTGATTAAGAGGACCAGAGAATGGCTTGTCATTTTCTCACCTGTCTTCTATACCGCTTTAAACCGGTTTCATTTTTACCATCTTGGGGAAATTGTATGTGACTTTCAGACCTATTTCTGAAGTATTGTGCTGTTGAATGCGTTTGGTATGGTATCTTTAACTTGGTGTTGTACGTCTCCAAAATATAAATAAAATACTTTTATTGAAAAATGTTGTCTTTATTGGCAAAAAGAAAACGATTACTGTGTAACACACGTTGATAGTGATTTTATTTAAAGTTTTAACTCATCCCTATGATTTATATCCTAAAATGACATAGTGAGATCGTTTTGAAACTGCAGATTCTTTTATTACTCACTGGAAAGCATTACCTCATTACATGTTTAACATGGGTGATGACAAAATGTTGAGCTGATCATGGTTTGTATTCTTCCCCTTCTTAGTGAATGTGAGCCTGGAATGTGTTTAATAATCACCCCTGAATGCCACTGAAGCTTCCTTGCTGATAATTGACCCTGTAAAAGTTTTGTACTGCTGTTTTGAGGCATTGACACTCTAATTGAAAATCACTTTCAAAGCTCATAATTTACCGATTTGTACAGCTAGATGCTTCCTGCAGCCAGGAAAGTGGCTCGACTCGTGTTCTCATGCCAGAAGTGATTGTGATACAACAAACATACACACAGATACGCACAGACACACACAGTTCACCATGTGCTCTTTCCTTTTTAGCCATTTAAGCTTGGATAGCTGCCAACAGGTGTTTGATCCAATGCCAGATACACACTTTGCCTTTAAACAGCAGGGTTTTGAGGGTTTTATAAAATGGCTGAATCATTTGAAATGGCTTTCTGTTAAATGCACTATTAAGCTAATTGACTCCAAGCCTGGACACCCCCTGAGCATGTAGACCTCACGGCCCAGTGAATCCCAGATTCAGTAGGTGGTTTCCCCTAACTTCTTAATTAATTAGATACCTACAGGGGCTTTTGTTTGAAACTGGCATATCATGAAATGCCTGAATTGTTTATGAGAAGGGGTGTTGCGCTGATAAAATATAGAAGTGCAAACGTCTTGTGGTCATGCATTCATTGAGGGACATGACAAAATTATACACCATAAAAATTTAATGTTGCTTAGTCCATCAGCAGTTATGTCTAAATATACATTTCTGCGGTGCAGAGTATGATCCACAGGCAAACATTAACTTAAATGTTACATTTCTTGAAAATAACACATAATGTTGGGAAATCACTTTAAAGTTGTATATGTGTCATCATGGTTCCTAGTTTTTCTACCAAATTTATGACTGAGCTAATGAAAGCTCGTCAGAGAATTCTAGCAAGTTACACTACAAGCTATATAGCCAAATTAGCTTAACTACATTGAAGCTACTTTAAAATGTAATCTCTGGTACCAATTAAAAAATAATATGCACCTCCCAAATTTTTCAAATAATTATTACAGACATTCCATATTCTATATATTCTATATTCCATATTTGCCATATCTATATTAAATCATCTTCAATTGGCTTGACTGGTTTGGAAATCAGAAAGAATACTAACAGAAAAAAATAGTATGAAGGCAGAGTTACATACATAACGTTCATAAGAAACGTTGCTATTACGTTCACTGAGAATCAACCCCGTATGAGAAGCGGAAAAAGGCGACCAGAAGATAAATTATTCTGGCGCAGAGTTAGTACACAGTAAGCATTTATGGGAAACGTAGTTAAATTAATAGCTTCGCTATTTGTAGCAACGCTACTGTCCAACACTGGTCGTGTAGAGGTCTTTATACGTAGGAACATACAGGCAAGTATATTCTAAGAGTTCAGTCATGCTTAATTTACTGGTTGAAACGAAATCCAGTAGCCACAGAGCATTGGCTTACGTGTGGGTGGAATGAAAACGCGGATTGGCTGAGAGAACCCTCCAATTAGCGGCCTGATATAGGCAGACTAGTAACAGTATTGGTCCCTGGGGGACAAATCCCGCGGACTGTATGACTGAGTAGTTAATAAGGCATTCAGTATGAACTAAATGCTAGTGCTTCCACCTTGAGGTCATGAGAAAAACTGCCAAAGGCTTTTTGAATAATTGTAGTTTGTTATAAACGTTATACATTGTCCCCGATTTAAACGTCTCCAACAAACATATCGTATTTCGAAATAGACGTCAGAATATATACAAATATAAAGTCCAGTGTACAAACTTCTAACATATTGGTTTCCAGGCTGTACATTTATTTGTAAGCAAAGTATTAAGTGTATATATACACCGGGTGGCATTGTGGCGTTTCCTCCAGTTTCCCCCCATGAATGAAAAATTTGCCGAGGTTAACTGCATGGAGTTACCAAATTGCCCGTATAGGTGTGTAATCACTACATGAACAGTCAGTGTAAATAACATACACAGTCATCCAACCCTTCAAAAGATATTTTTAAGCATTCTGAAGGGATTATTTGCTGTTTTCAGGCCTTAAGCAGAATATCCCCTGACAAAGCATTTGTCCTCAGCCAGCAGTGTTGGGCAAGTTACTCAGGAATTGTAATAAGTTACTTTTTACTTATTAGTTTTTCCACAAAGGAATGATACTAGATTACATATTACTTGAAATCTGAAGTAATAAGTTAAGTTACCCATTACATTACTATATTACTTTCGCCCCCCCTTCCTTAGTAATGAAAAATGTACAACATGATTAGCAAACTCCATTTAGAACTGAATCCACTATGCGGTGTGTGTGTGTGCGCTTGTGTGTGTGTGTGAAGACAGAATATGAGCCGGAATGTGGTGTTATTCTGTATTTTGTGCCTTATAAGTAATAGTAAAACATCATTTTCAAAGACATATGCGGGAAACACAACACACACACACGTATACACACACGTACACATGCGTTATCAGCTGCATGTGCCTCGGCGGCATTTTTTCCGACAAGCTTCACTTTGCCGCTGTGCTGCCGTATCAAATGTTTTAGTAAATTAGATGTTGCGTTTTTCGCTGTTGAAAGCCTTTTGCTGCTGGCACAAAGTTTACAACGAACGACAATAATGTTCTTTTCATCTTTACCTGACACAAAGTCGAAATAATGACTATACTTCCAGCTGCTGAAAGTACACCTCTCGCCCTCTCGTTCATCCTCCATGATTTATTTAGCTTTTTGGTTAGTGGTGAGCATAATCTATTCTGATCTGTCGTGCGTTTACGTCATCATAAGGCCTATTTAGGACCAAAGACTGATTGTGTTCACCCATAACTAGCGTTACCGAATTAATAACTGTAATATTATTAGTGTTTCGGAAATAGTTCCCCTTACACTTGCCATTACTGTGAAAAGTAATAATATTTCTGTATAATACATTTCTGAGTAACGCGTTACTGCCCAACGCTGTCAGCCAGCAAAGCAACAGTCCCACTTTCACAGAGCCTCTTTAACATACTGGTCACAGTCCCCCTATGAATACTGGACAGTATTAAACCATTTATCCGATGCCAATAAGAAGGATGATGCTTAATAGAAAAAAAGCATAACAATATTTTCATTTACAGTTGTTCACTCAGTTTTCCAATGCTTAACAATATTTTTTTTTTAAATCTGCAGTTTATGAGATAAATGGAAAAATGGTAAAAAAAAAAAAATCTGTGGTGTGTAAAACTTTTGATGGGTATAGTGCATGTGGAGCCTGGTGGCCAGTCTTCACTGACTGCACATTCCATCAGTAAGAGCAGAGTGTGAAGGTTGAAATAGCAAAGCAATAACACAACTGTACATAAAATATTCCAATCCACACAGTACAATGAGTTCAAAAGAGGACAAACTGTTGGTGCGCATCTCACTGGCGCATCTGTGACAAGGACAACAAGTCTTTCTGATGTATCGAGAGCCATTGTATCCAGGGTAATGTTGGCATACCACAGTGAAGGACAGACCATGTTCAAAATGGGTAACTGTGGAAACTGTCTGAAAGGGACATCTGGGTGCTAACCCAGACTGTATCCAAAAACATAAGACCACAGCTGTTTAACTTATTGCAGATTTAAATGCACGCCTCAACTCTCCTGTTTCCACCAAACCTGTTCATCTGGATCTCCACAGGGTCAATGTTCATGGTCCAAACCTTTGGTTACTCATGCCAGTGCCAAATGTCGGTTTCAATGGTGTCAGCGGTGCAAATGTTGCACTGTGGACAATACTGTCCTCTGATGAGTCCATCTTCCTGTCTCTCCCACATCCAAGAGGGTCACAGTGTGGAGAAGCCCCAAAGAGGCATTCCACACAAACTGTTGTGTACCCAGAGTGCAGCATGGGGGGAATCAGTGATGATTTGGGCTGCAGTAACGTAGTGTTCCCTATGCTCACTACTTATTCTAGATGGGTGCGTCACTGCCAAGGCGGGGTGCCGTGTATCAGGATGATAATGCACCAAAACGCACAAGACTGGTGACAGAGAGGTTTGATGAGCATGAAAGTCTCCTATGATCTCCCATGGCCTGCATAGTCACCAGATCTGAATATTACTGAGCCACTTATGGGTGTTTTACAGACGCTACTCAGGAAACATTTTCCTCCACCAGCATCATGTAGTGATCTAGTGACCTGCAAGAAAAACAGCTCAAAATCCCTCTGGCCTCAAAAGGAGGCCCTACACCATAATAATAAATAATTGTGTCTAAAACTGGGGGTTTCAGTTTCATTTTCAAACCCCTCTACATTTATTTGTGAAATGTAGGCCTAAACGTAGACAGAGTATATCACACTCAACCTCAGTTAAATTTTTGCTGTTAACATGTGCTTCCCCGTTCTACAATCCAGGAACAGAGCCCGTCTGGGTTCGTCCTGCAGCTGTATGTTCTGATGGTGTTTAAGGATGGTTGCTCACCAAAGCTGTTCCATTTAGTAATCAAGCAAAGGCTCATTTCACCCTTCCAAACAGCTGCTAATGAAGGTATCCTTTGTTTACTTGGATCCAATTCGGCAGTCTGAGCATCACACTCTCTGGGTGACGATTATGTGCCACACCGCATACTTGCTGCTTTCCTCTCCTGAAAAACAACACCAATCCCACCCGCCCAGAGAACATTACCTGACTAACTCTTCATTCATTTATCCATCGATTTTCAAAACTGCTCATCCAAGCGTAGGTTGTGGTTACCGCTGATCTTAGCAACTAGAAAGTACCCTGATCCCTCATAATGACTGCATAGAAGCATAATGTCCACTGCTTTTATCTCCTCGTGTGCAAACCTTTCATTTTCACTCCAGGAGTCATCAGCAAGTCACCTGTAAAACCTTGTGAATAACAATCTGAGATTTTTTGAGAATAGTAAATCAAAACCCAGTACAAACTAATTCATAGAGAAAAAAAATCATTTCTGCCAAGTTTGTCTTTTAAGGAGTAGGCAGATGGATGACAACCGATATTGTGGCAAAATGTTAGAGTGGTGAAAACTAAGTACACTGTCAGAAAAAAGAGAACGAATTTGTACCTTTGCTTGTCACCGGGGCTGTACCAATTGTACCCTAACTGTAGGTAAATGTACCTTTTAGCCTAAATTAAGGTACATAAATAGACTCTGGGGAACATCCCTAAAGTACAAGCAACATTAATGTACCTCCAATGGTACCCACATTTCTGTATCTTAATTAAAAGGTACAAGAACCTACAGCTAGGGTTCAACTGGCAGGCCCTTGAGGGTACAGCCCCAGTGACAACAAAGGTACAAATTGTTACTCTTTTTTACATGTACAATGTAAAATATATACCAAGGTATTAACATGGGAAACTATGTCTCTGGGTCAAGAGACTGAGTCTGGAGGGTCTTCACCTCAATCTGTGTGAGCCAGCAGAGTAATCGTCACTGCTGTGACCTTCAACAAGGCCGTTGGCCCCAAGAGCTGTACCGGGCACCAGATATATGGCTGCCTTAGTGTCTTGACAGCAAACCTTGTGTCTCATAGTAGAGCAAGATGGTATAAATGCAAAAACCAAATAACTGATTGATCAAAAAGCAAATTAAGCTGTGATTTTGCCTGTATCCATTAGCTCTTTTGGAGAGGAGATGGTCTATTTTGCTTTATAAGGCTGTGATTCTCTTTCAATGCACTTCAACAGTGCAAAGAGCAGCTGTCAACATTCAAAGGCATTTTCATACTTCAAAATGTAATGTTGAAATTATTACACGAAAAGTATTGTTCTATGGGTTTTATGGAGACAGACAGGCTGAGGTCTATAGGGCACATAATAGTAAGTAACGCCAGATACGTCAGCGAGTAAAATCCCGGTAAAATCAGCTGAACGCTATGCTGATGCAAGCTGAACGTTTAACCAAACAGAAGTCGGCGCCCAGGAGATAAAAGGCATGAGATAATGCACTAAAAATTATTTTGGGATTAAATATTTACCACTGCATTCATCCATCCACCTATCCATATTCCAGCCATGTATCCAGGTCGGGTCGCGTTAAAGTGTAGTTCAAGGGTGACAGATTGAGAATTTAGCCAACGCTACAGTCTTTATATAATGTCCTAATTTATGTATGGATTATATTTTCATATTTGATTTTATATTATAGTTTTATATTTTACTACATATATATGAAAAATCTCAAATCCGGCAAGCGTTTGAGTAATAACTAAACCACATCCCGGCGCTATACTTGACCAGCCCCCTTATGAACCAATCAGAAAAGGATAATAACGTATCATCCAATCAATGGTCAGGGGGCGGGGCTTTTATTTAACCGCTTCACAGCGAAGAGGAAGTCGACTGCCAGGGTGAAGACTTGGGAGGACGGGGAAGTGTACCTTGGAAGAGGTCTTTCTTCAGCTTGACAGGTGATATAATATTTGTTGCGATGTCGAGAAAGAGTGTTAATAATCATAGGACTTTCTGACATGTTTTAACTGTGATCGACACATAAAGTCTCACGTGTTGGCGTGGCTGACCCACAGCTAGCCGGTCGGCTAGCCAGTCCGCTAGCCGGCTGGTGTTGCGTACCTGTGGAAGACACAGTAACCTTTCATTAACGAAGTCATTAAGCAATGGGATTTTCAGTGGGTACGTGCTGCGATCCAAACTTTCACTGGTCAAAAGTATATATGGTGTATGGCCAGTTCATTAACTGACTACGCCGTACTTTCCAGGGAGGCGGCTATAAGTTCCTTAGTAAACCGTAATATTCACGTGTTTTGCTAAATTTGTGCAATTCATGCGTTTATAACGAAGGATTGTAGGAACTCTACAGTCCATACGGTATTTACAGTCGAAGTCATCAAAATTGGCGTGGCGATCATACATTTTTATTCGAAGCAGTTTGGTTATATTGTATGTACTATAAATAAAGCGTATGCACAAGATAAAGAATTTAAACGTGTTTTCTGTTGTTGACCAGATGACCTTACGTATTCCCGGTCCTATGTATTTCATTCTTTGCCTGCTTAAATTTAAGCACAACGTTATAGGCTTGACATTAAACAGCTGAAAGCATTTAACGAAATTAATTTTGCTCTCGGTACATTTACTTTCGGAATGACTTGATTTATAATTTTGTGAATGAGGAAAGCCACCGTAGCACTTACCAAAAAATAAAATCTGGGGTAATTATAGAAAGTAACTATTTGATTTTAAATTTTTTTCAGAATACTGCAATCAGGACTGAGAGCCGTAATATTAGTTATATGTCCTAGGTCCCAGTACTGAAATGTCTGGTACTGTGGCTTCATGGATCCTGCGTTGTGCTCAGAGTAAATCCCTCACACTTTCCTGCGGCCAGCACAGACTGTACTCCAGGATCAACCGCCCACCTCCTCGGCCTGTTTCCCGGCCCAGAAGGACTCGGGCGGCCAGGTCCTCTTCCAGCAGTAGCCCTGAGTTTAACGATGGTGGAGACCCCTCAACCCAGAGGCAATCTTCTCTTGAGAAGGTGGACTTCCGGTTGACTGGTGCGCAGATCAATGGCCTTCTGCGGGCGAATGAGCAGACCGTGCGGATCCCCGAGTTCGATGGCCGGGGCCTCAGCCCCGTGCTGCGGTTCGAGAGCAACCAGCTGCCGGCAAACGCGCCCAATGAAGACCGGCGCAGCGTCGCCACCTGCCTGCAGACCAAGGGCATGCTCTTCGGCGTGTTTGACGGGCACGGTGGCCACTCTTGTGCCCAGGCGGTGAGCGAGCGGCTCCTCTATTATATAGCAGTAGCTCTCATGCCCCGGCGGAGCCTGGAGGAGATCGAGTACGCCATGGAGAACACCAAGCCCGTCCCGCCCATCCTGCAGTGGTACAAGCACCACAACGACTACATCTACCGGGAGTCGGCCTCCCTGTACGTGGACCACCTGCGGGTCTTCTGGCAGGAGCTGCTGGAGAACGAGGAGCACGGCGACGGCATGGACCCCCGTGACGCCCTGGCCTACGCCTTCCGCAGGCTGGATGCTGATATCTCCCTGGAGGCCCAGGTGCCCCTGGACAGTGACCTGATGAGGAGCACGGCCATCCAGGTGGCGTTCGCCGGCTCCACCGCCTGTCTGGCACACGTGGACATGGAGGGCATCCACGTGGCCAATGCCGGAGACTGCCGGGCGGTGCTGGGGGTGCAGGAGGAGGACGGCTCTTGGGGCGCCCTGTCGCTCTCCCGGGACCACAACGCCCGGAACGAAGCGGAGCTGGCGCGGGTCAGGTCCCAGCACCCCAAGGCGGAGGAGGCCACGGTGGTGCAGGACGAGCGGCTTCTGGGCATCCTGATGCCATTCAGGGCCTTCGGGGACGTGCGCTTCAAGTGGAGCAAGGAGCTGCAGCAGAGCGTGCTGGAGAACAGCTGCGACCTGGATTCCCTGGACATTTACCAGTACACTCCGGCCAACTACCACACACCGCCCTACCTGGAGGTGACCCCGGAACTGACCTACCACCGGCTGCGGCCCAAGGACCGCTTCCTGATCCTGGCTTCAGATGGGCTGTGGGACATGCTGGGCGACGACGAGGCCGTTCGGCTGGCCGCCGAGCACCTCACCGGGGTCCACCTCCAGGCGCCGGTGTCGGCCAGCGAGCGGCAGATGAACCTGGGTCAGATGCACAGCCTGCTGCTGCACCGCTGTGCCGTGCCGTCCCTCGACCTCAACTCCGCCACGCACCTCATCCGGCACGCCGTCGGCACCAACGAGTACGGGGAGCTTGACCAGGAGCGCCTGTCTGCCATGCTGGCGCTACCCGACGACCTGGCCAGGATGTACCGTGATGACATCACAGTCACCATCGTCTACTTCAACTCCGACCTCGCCAAGGCCAGAGAGGACTAATGGGAGCCGGGGACCCGGCGCCCTCCGTAGAACTTTCCGGGGCTTATTGGGGCAGTTCCTTTCTTCCATCTAATCTCAGTTTGTGGGATTTAGTGTTTAAGTAGCCTATGTTGTGTTTTTACTGTACAGAAAGCCTTGGCTTCTGATAGATGTTACAAAATTGTACTGCCGCTTACTGTCACTGTTGTTGCCATTACCGACATACATTCTCGTCCGATTCATCCTGTTGAATAAACAGTTAATTTAGAGGAATCGGCCGTCACTGATTCTCTTTGATGGACGGAGCTGGTTTTGAAAGCGAGCTCACACTGTACTGAAGTGCAATCGGTCTTACATAGGTCTGCCTCGGCAATCTACTGCTCAGTGCATTGCCTTTACCAATAAGTTTCAGTGGCTGCAGATTTTACGATTGTGATTGGTCCATTTGGCCACATGTGACATCAGTATGATGTACCTGAAGGGTTACTCTGAGTATTATTGTGATTAATAATTGATAAATCTTAATTTATTTCTTTTTTCATGACTCCTTTAATGATAAAGTAGTTTAGATCGTTATAACTTTAAGATTCTGCTGCTGTTTAAGGTGGACACATCACTCCAAGGATACTTAAGATGGCTCAATAGAGAAGGTGCATGTCACATGATTTGTTATGTGAATCGTAATTTGCTAGCAGGGAAACTCAAACCAGTCGGCTCAGTAATTCCAGATTCTCATTACAGTTGTTTTTTTTTTTTTTTTAACTTTACTGAATGTTAAGGACTTTTTGCTTGTACTGGCAAAAGTACCCAGTCCAACTCGGATTATTAGTCTATATATTGGAATAAGAATCCCTTTCTTTGGGTTTTTGACCTCTCTCTTAATACTTGGACACTTTCACTGTTTCTAATATAAAGAAAATTGTACATATAATCTTTTAAATTGTTTAAAAAAACTAACTTACTTTAACTTACTTATATATGTTGCTATATATGTTGATTTACTTGCCAGAAGTTGTAGTCAGGTAATGTTTTGAATGTGATTTAAATCTGTGTAGTACATCTGAGGAATAGAGGAAAACTTGCTTTATATAAATTTAGTCCATCATACATAGAGAAATACTGTAGACTCCTGAATGTTGCTTTTCACTTAGACGTGTTTTGTTTGTTGTGACTTTTGCAAGGAAAGTGTTCATGGAGGATGTATGTATTTGAAATGTTTTTACATGTTTTTGTGTGTCAGCTATGCTGTTTTACTTCCAAGTCTCTGTTAGGGTGAGCATTTGTTTCCACTGAAACATTGTTTTAGATTAATTTAATTTTTTTTTATCAGTACTTTACGTTTCACTTTATTTTTAAACCTCATTGAATTCTAACTGGCTAAATTATTTCAAGTGATACGTTTTGAAAGTAGTGTTTTGCCAAAATTTGCCTTTCATTAATGTACTTTTTTCTATTTAATACTATCATTTAACACAATAAACATGATTTTAAAACAAAAACCTTTCCTGATATAATAAATTAGCGCCGATTAACTGTTGTAATAAAGCATTCCACTTGAGGGCAGTATTGGCCACCTTTTCCAGCTGAAACGACCATCAATGCTGCGTTCATACCACGCAAAAGGAAGTTCATACACGTATATCCAGAATCATGCAATGGATTCTGAAATGAAACAGTGGAAATGGATAATCCAGAAAACTTTAAATACTTTAAATGTGAAGACTACAGCTTCATACAACTGCAATTTCATTATACTGAGTGAAATACTGGCATGAAGGTCCAAAAATGCTGAAAATGTGTATTGTTGCTTACCACATGATTTCTATCCAAACCCACAATCTTTGAGGAAAAAGTCCCGATTCACAATTACCAGCAAGTGAACAAGTTGGAGTTGACAAGTAAAGTAGGAAAAATATATAACCACATCAATATCTGCATGAGTGTTCTAATAATGCATGCAGCTTCAGTTTTGCATTTTCAAATGACAGTAACTGCAGGTGAAAATGCTGGCAGACACCAACCTGAATTGTCAAAATGAGGATGCATACTTATTTTTGGTAGAGTAACCTAACACTTACAGAGTGGGAGTCAGTAAGACAAAACCTGTTTCGTGCAGATGCAGTTTGGAAGAGGCTCGGATTTGCCTACCAATCAGCCCATAGTCTCGACTGTCATAAACCTGAGCAGAAAGCAGAATCTTGCTGGACACATGGGGATATTCTGTTTGTAGCTCTGTAAATAATTGATGAACCCGGCCGGTTTGGATATATGTAACACACCTTCTGAGACAGATTCCTCAGAATAGCATTCAAGGTGTTTCCTTAAGGCTGAAGATACCTGAGCAAGCACAAAATGTAGAAAATCAGTCAATTGCATGTAATATAAACTGCTTTAGCTGAAATAAAAATAGCCCTGTACCATATTTTAAGCAGCAAATATCTTTTATTTATGGCGGTGTTTTTGAAACACAGACGTTTCATCTGACCTTGATGAATACTGTATTTCATTATAGGTTTTGTACAAATATATATTTTCTATTTCTGGTTTTCTGCTTGAAGCAAACAGGAAGTTGAGCAGGGAGACATCACTGGCTTAAAAATAAAATGATGAATTTCAATTTTGCTGACAAATAGATTCACAGGCGGAATCACATATACTGAATTTCCATTGAAATGTTTCATACTCATTTCAGCATTTTATCTTCACATAATACTAACCAGTCAAGCAATACCATCCATCCTAGGACTGGGTTCTGTGTCCATGAATTCAGATTTCGAGAGTGGTGTGAGCGTCCGTTTTATTTGCATTGAGTATGAGAGCATGGCCTGCTCATTTTTTGTCATGGTAACAGGAATTGTGAGCTCATCCTCTAGTGCAAGCACTTGTTACCACACGAGTAGACTACTGCAACTCTCCAGTAGCAGGTCCTATCAGCGTGTGCTAACAGACCACTGCTGGTGATTCAAAATGCAGCAGCACGTCTGACACTCATCAGCCTGAACTTTCTCATCTCACACCCCTCCCCGTCGCTCTTCACCGGCTCCCAATTGGCACTGACTTAAAGTCCTTGATGTTGACTTACAGCTCCATCATTGTACAGGCATCCATTTATATCAAAAGGCTCCTCAAGACCTACATGCCATCTCACCCCCTTCAGCCAGCAAACCAATGTCGCCCGGAGCTGCCTTCACCACATGAGAAATGTCACTCTAGATGGTTCTAATGTGGTTCTAATACGGTTCCCTGGTGAGCTGCAGAACCACGTCCAGTCATCAGACTCCTCTCCCGTCTTGTCATCGGAATTCACCTTCAAAAAGCACCTCAATGATTTAAATGTTTACATTCAAATGCACTTGTATTAATTGCACTGGTGATCGCATTTACTGCAGCTTATACTATTTACGGTATTTCATGCCCATGGAGGGTTTATGGTGTTATTAAGTTTCATCCTGTGTGATGTCTTATGTCCAAAACTGTTCATATCTCAAATTTTCATCTACACTGCACTCTATTTATACCTCAGTTAACATTTTAATTACCAGTTATGTGTTGCATAACGCACCGTTTGGACTGCTGCAAAAAATTTGTATAATAAAATAAAGAAAACTAATCTAAAAAGACCCATCTGTTCTATGAATTTATCCACTAGCCTGGTGCCTCCTTACGTTCCCTGAATGTTCTTATGTTGCATTTCTGGTCCTCTGATCTTATTAGGTCCTTGCTTCGTTAGATATGGAGGTTTTGCAGTGTGGCCCCAAAGAGTGCTGAAGCAGTATAGTTGCTGTAAAATGGTACACTGGGTATCACAATGTACAAATATCGGACCATATTTAGGACCCGATGTGGCCACTGTGACCTGGTAGCCACCATCTTGACTGACGTGCTGAAGAAGGCCAGCCTCCACCCTCCTGTCCTCACCACATTCAACCAAGGGACCAATGAGAGCGTCCTCTGCTGCTGCTTCACCATCTGGTTCAGGAACTGCAGCATCACTGACCGTAAGTCTCTGCACCAGATAGTAAGGGCAGCAGAGAGGATCATGGGGGCTCCTCCTCTCCCATCCATCACCGAACAGCAGCGTCGCTGACCACAAGTCCCTGCCCTGGATAATGAGGACAGCAGAGAGGATCATGGGGGCTCCGCTCCCACTCTTCACTGAAGTGCAGTGTTGCTGACCACAAGTCCCTGCACTGGATAATGAGGACAGCAGAGAGGATCATGGGGGCTCCGCTCCCACTCTTCACTGAAGTGCAGTGTTGCTGACCACAAGTCTCTGCACTGGACAGTGAGGATGGCAGTGAGGATCATGGGGACTCCTCTTCCACTCTTCACTGAAGTGCAGTGTTGCTGACCACAAGTCTCTGCACTGGACAGTGAGGATGGCAGAGAGGATCATGGGGACCCCTCTTCCGCCCATCACCGAACTGTACAGGAAACATGTCATCCGCCATGCAAACAGCGTGGTGACAGACCCCTCCCACCCATCCCACAGACCGCTCCCCCGCCTGCCATCTGGCAGAAAGTTCTGGAGCATGTGAACCATCACTTCCAGACAACGTGGCAGCTTCTTCCCTCAGGCAGTCAGGCTCCTTAACACCCTGCTGCTCCCCAAGGCCCAAATCTACCCCCACTTGTCAACCCCCAACCTCAAAGACTGCCACTGCTCCTATCTACCCTCTAAAGGTGCTGCTATTTGTTGCTTTGTTGGCTTTTTTAAATCACATTTTCACATTATTTATTTTCACTACACTGCATATTTCCACTACACTTCACACAGGCACAAAATCAAACATAGTTTTGAACATTATATATCTTGTATTTATGTTCACCTAACTCTTGTGTCTAGAAGTTGAGTTAGAAGTTGTGTTGCTGTTGCTCCAAAACTGCTCACACTTGTACCTGGGCATTCGCTGGAAGCTCTGCCTAGCTGCACTTGTGCCTAATTAAGTTATTGTCAGCACATATGTTTGTATTGTGCTATTTACCTGACTTGTGCGTCGCTTTGGACAAAAGCATCTGCTAAATATGTAAAGACCTAAATGATATAAATCCCTAATCTGACAAAAAACAATACAATACTGTGATCTGTGATCCTAAACTACACATGGAACTCCCTATGTCTTCTTCATCATCATTTTCTTCATTTTTCTTCTTCTTCTGATTATTATTATTATTCTGTCTGTATTTAAGGTCACCCAGTTCCGTCTTTGAGACTGAGAAATGAAACTCAAATGCACACGCACTGGTGAACAATCAGAGCATTTTCTTCTACCACTCATCAGCCCAGGGTTTGAAGGCCAGGTCAAATACCACAAATCACACTGGAATCCATCTGCACTCCATTCCTTTGACACGGCATTCTGCAACCATGGTTACGCATAAATAAACCACCACCCCCCCCCCCCCATCTTCCATTCCTCAATAAAAGTAAACTGTCACTCTCACCCACCGAAAAATAGACATCGGCCCAAAATACTTTGTGTTCAGAAATACCCCTAGCACACATGCACCATGTTGTCTTTATTTAGCGATGCACTGGAAATGTACAGTCTGCCCCCCGCCCCCCATGGTACAGTACCTACGGACACGTGACAGCATCCCCAGCCGGCCCCTCAGCCTTTGTGCTGGGCAGTGGCGTCCCCCATAACCTTCAGCTTATTCAGTGCGGTACATCTGCGAAATCAACAGCAACACCCAGCCCCCGAGGCTCCCTCTTCAGAGGATGGATGTTTCATTAAGGCCTGTGAATGTGTTTCACGTCTTTATTGGAAAGCTGCATTTTCGCTAACCACCAACAAAGCCCGTTTGAGAGCCGTGTCCTTGTGCTAGCAAGGCTGAGTGGCACAGGACCATTAGCCAAAGCTTAATGTAACTCTATTTTCAATATTACCATGGCTAACACTTTACTTTGGGCCATGTTTTTAGTAATCTATAACCACATTCATAATGCATCATAATGCATTCATAAAGCATTATAAACATAGCTAAAAACATTTATTAAAAGGCAGGACACATCACTGTAATGATTATAATGGACTATGAATGCTTTATGAAGCTCTCATCTATAATGCACTATAGATACCTTTATAATGCAGTACAAAGCATCCCTAATGCTTATACCAACCATTATAATGCATTATAAAGGTATCTATAGTGAGATCCTATCCTAAAAAGTACAAGTACAGGACAGGACACATGCCCATCACCAGCCTGTGAGACAAATGCACACCAAGTCACCCACAAATTACAAAAACACCCCCAAATGCATCTTAAAGAGACCAGTTGAATTTGAAATTGGGACCTTTTGCTTGGCAGGAAGATGAAGTTGCTTAGGAGATGTTTGTATCCAAAACAGTTCAAAGATCATGCAATTTATCTGCTTATATATTATTATTATTTTAGGTACTGGGCAGATGAGCCACCAACCTTTTCATTACAAATATGTTTTCTTCCATGCGGTGCTACCAGTTGTTAACTGTCACTGCTGTTGTACCCATAAATAAAATCAATGACCTACATTTCTCATCAGATAAAAGGAGGTGGTTTGAAGACATTTTCGTAAAAGTTTGCATTAATAGGAGAATAGGTTAATGTAATTGCTTGGATTGGGTAGCATTTGGTAGGAGTTACTGGGTGTTTATCATCACTGGTTAACATTGTCCAATGACTTGACCCAGTTTCATTCTATACTGGTTTCTCTGTATTGGAACAGGTCACATGGGCCCCCTACCAGTATGGAGCTACATTTGCTTGCATCTTCACGCTTCTGGTTTGCCACCCACCGCGGGGGCTGAGCCATTTGTGGGTCAGGCTGACGGGAGGGAGTCATGTTGTCATAATCGGCTTCACTTCCGCGCCATCACCTCCCCACGCGGCGTTCGGGTTCCGGGATCAGCGCCCCCGCCAAGGCCCACGCTCTGCCAGGGCTCGGATGACCAAACGTCCCCCCAGCTCAGCCCCTTCCCCCGCAGCCAGGTCGGGTGTCAGGTCAGGTCGGCCGGAAAGCTGGAAACTTCCGAGGCAGCTATTGGGAATTCAGTCCTGGTGACAGTGCTGCTTCTTCTTGGAGATGTTCGGTTGACGTGGTCGTCAGGTGACTCTTCTCATTGACATGTCAGGTCTGTGCCATGTTCCTCTGGCAACCGCATGCTGTAAACAGACTTTGAGACCTCATTAGTCACCTGACTTCTCTGGGGTATTTCACATTCTTTAAACCTTCATTCATTCATTCACGCACAGATTCTACCCTGTAAAATTCCCCCTGTTTAATCCTCCCATATAGTAATCAACCAATTTTAGATATGACATAATATATCACAAAAAAAATATTCAAAGGATTCAAAAGCTTTATTGTTATTTGTACAAGTAAAATGGAATACTTGATTAATACTTCCATTCAACTTTATAACATATAATGATAAATAACAATAAATAGCAAATAACATTCATTACCAGTCAAATGTTTTTGCAAACTGCAAAATTTTTATTCCAAATAAAACAAGTTTCCTTTGTAACACAGAAAGAGTATGTAACAGTGCATGTCTGACATCCTATTAACTGGTTGTGTGGGGATGGCATAGTCAGATTCTAGACTGTCCTTTAACTTTAAATGCACTAGTTAACTGTTTCATACAATGAAACAGAGCAGTATTTAATGTCCCTTGTAGAATGAATGTCTTGAATTTTCTAGACATTCTAAACTGCTAGAGGTTACTTCAATTAACCCAAAATATGACATTTTCTTTTCTAATAAAGGTTCTGAAATGATGAACATACTGTAAAGTTATTAGCTAGCAAAGAATACTGAGTGTATTTTTGGTAAATGTTAAATGAGTAACATGTAAATGTAGAGAATCTTACTGTGCGCAAAAACTTTTGACTGGTAGTGTACACCAGAATGGTGAGGACAAATAATATACATACAATATATACAGCGTACAATATACATGCCATATACAATTTACATACAATGTACAGGAACATATAATGATCAGCACCCATCTTCATAAATATATATATCATCCATACATAGTTTTTAAAGAATGGGAGACATACAAATTCTGGGACCGTTCTTCATGCTTCTAGTTTTAACAGTGGGGGGGTATTTGTGTGTTTGTGTAGCGGTAGGGTGCCACAGCCACAGCATCCCAGGCCTGCTGGGAAACAAACAACATGTGAACTTTGACCCCCGCTTCCAGCAACAGTCAGCTTTGCGTAACGTTAGCTCATTAGCTCTCTAGCCTAGACGCTCAGCAGGTTAACCATCCAGCCCCAGAAGGTTTTCAACAAGGAGAATCTGTCTTTTCTCACACTTACAAGCCTTAGGCACTCTGGATTTTTACACAGTAACTCCTTTGCAGGTTTTTTTTTTTCCCGGCAGCCTGCTCCCTATCTCCAGTAAGCACCCCCCCATTTGGGAGGAGGGGGCGTCCAGGGAAGGGGTCAGTCAGTCATACGGCTTAGGGCACCATTAGAAGTTTCCAAGACTCAGGGTCAAAATTAGCCAGCACTCTCTTTTATTAATCAAAGCATGTCTATAAAAAGCCCAGCATAGGGTCTGCCTCTGCAACGTGGCCCTATCTTTAGCTTTATTTATGTCCTTGTGTTGACAGCACCACTTACACACTCCCCATTCAATAGGTCACATGGCCACGGACCCCAGCTGCTGGAGGATCCTGGGAAAAATGGCTGACACGTGCCTCCGTTACTGCACCGCGGGTAAAAATGGCATCATTAACCTGAACGCCGACCATTCCTCCTAAATTCTTTCCATCTAATTACTGCTGAGTTTACTTGCCATTTTTTGATTATGTGGAAGAGCTTTCAGTGTTAAAAGAAGATCGGTCAGCGAGATTAAGTGAGTTACTGAGAAGAAAACATGACTTAAAATGGAGGAGTGTTACTCATATGTTCCTACAGGTCCTTGGCCGCGGTGAATAACCTTCCAGTTGTTTTCTTGAGTAAACTTCTGCTGAAATGGGAAATTCTCCAGGAGAAAAAGGCAAGTGTGCTGACACCAGATAGATACTGAAATTTCACCTATGCTGAGGCAACTTCTCGAAAAATAATCAAGATCAATACCGCCGCGAGAAGGAGTGAGACTTGAAACCAACTAGAATGGTCTAAAAAGCACCCCCTTTTTGGACAGGTGTGAGCGCATCGCATAACTATTATGCTGCTTTTACGAGTGTAAGGAGTTGACATGGCTTTCAGGAAAGTTCTCTAGCTGTGTGATTCCTGAAAAGGCTTCCAGAGGACACCTCCGATAAGGAAGGAGGGGCTGTTTTGGAGCAATCTTTCAGCAGCTCCACTAAAGTGGAACAGGGATACCCGGCAGAGCCAGCCAAGAGGCAGGGAGCAACACCTCTGGTGTCACAACGATGCAGGATGGTTTGCTGTCTCCGTGCTTTGTGGCCATGGCAACAGGAGAAAGGTCAGATGCCCAACACTCTGCCCACAATAACTAAACTGAGACTCTGCAAGGAACCCATGGCAAGAACCTGACATGTAATGGATGAAAGACTGATATGGGTTCAGGCTGCCATTTGGTGTGCTGGTTAACACCGGGATATTTCGGGCTTAATGCGCAGGGGCACGAGGGGGCTTGGCTGGGCAGTAGCTGAGGAGAGCACTGTAGCTCACATGAGTAACACTTGAGACTCTGTCACCTCGTGTCCTTCAAGCGCAGCAGAGGAGAGACGAAGCTGTACAATGAAATACTGCTTGATTTACTGCGGCTTATTCAATAAAGAGCCTAAATATACCTCCATTTCCTAGCATTGTGTAGATTGTTTCGTTTCTATCATCCTGTGTAATTATGACTCAAGTTTAAATAGAGACATCAGCGGGAGTCAAGGTATTAGTGTAAACCTGGGGGGTGCTGAACTGGGGAAGAGAAATGACTGCATAGTGTGGGGTCTGTAGGCAGGGGGGGGGCACTAGAGATTTTGGGCCCCATGCAAGCATATCATATTGGACCCCCAACCCAGACCACTTTAATAATGTTTTTTAGGGCCCCTGTCATTCAAAGGCCCTTGGAATCATGCTAACCCACGCCCCCCCTCCCTTGGCGCCCCTCTCCACAGGCCACAAAAAGGTTTGACTGAGTGGTGTGCGGGACGAAGCAGGCTGGTGGGGGTTAAGGGGAGATTTGGAGGATCATTATGAGATCTAAGCAGCAGCAGCTGCCATAACTGTTGAGGAACCATGGTTCCTGAAAGGCAACGGATCAAAACCCCTGATATCACAGCCCTCCTGGGATGCAAGCTATGGCAGTCTAACTTAAAGGGATTTGGTCTTACTTAAAAGGATGTGGTGTCTGGTAGTTAATACATTACACCACAGACAGGGGGGGCAGCGACATGTAGGGGGGTGTTAGAGGCAATACACTACATAACCACAGAATTACTTTTCCAAAATCTCTGTTGCAATATAAGCAATTGGTTGTACATGGTTCCACTAGGAAACTGATGACTATACTGTAATTATATGTATTTTGTAAATGAGTGATTTTCACAGTTAGGAAGTGATGACAGTAGTAGTAGTAAGCAGAGCCACTCTGTCAAACTGTAGTACATCCTGAGCATCAGGCCACCGTGTGTAACATCCTCAGTCTCTCCACACATCAGAAATGCTCGCATGGTGGGTGAGGGGAGTAGGTGTGGGATTCTGGGTACAGCCTCGCTGGAGGAGGTGGGGAGGGGGAGGCAGCAGAAGGTGGTCCTCCCTCAAACCCACCCACCCCCCTCCACATCCACACATCTACATCTGGGACCATCTGAACCAGAGAGGCGTGAAATCAAGCTTTCATTGGGTAGGCTCAGTAAAAATCAGCCGCAGGTACGGTCTGCAGCGTGACGTGTGGGCGTGAGGCGGGGGCGAGGCGGTGAGGGGGGGTCGGGCCGGTGAGGGGCACCTCGCCGCAGTGCCGCGGACACGCTCCCACACGCGTGAGCCATGAGGACCAGTATGAAGGAAAGCTGTCTGTTACCATGGAGACGGAGATGCAGCACGGAGTGGAGATGAATCCAACCCCTGAGAAAGAAAAGCAGCTTTTGGTTACGGTCAATAAAATAAATCATTGTACTACTGAAATGGACTTTTATAGCATTATTATACAGGTAATCTATTTATGCAAATTATCAGCTATTGTGTAGCAGAGCCAAACTGATAACACCTTTCTTGTTATTAGAGAAATCTAGGGAACTGCCCTGTCACTGGCATCCGTATATTTTATAACTGACAATTTAATAGAGTCTCCAATTAAAGTTCTGTTACCAAACAAAGCCGTCTTTTAAAAACCTTTCTTGTAATCAAATGCAAGACATAGCATTTTAATTAAGACCATTAAGCCTCCAAGTACTCGAGTAACAGATCTTCACATCAGCAGTGAGTCATGCCGCTCTCCTCTGCCTAGCAATCTGGGTGCTTTGTCACGGAAAAGATATCAAATCCAGGGCAATAATAATTTTAGAGGAATTTTCCCGCCAATCTTAAAAACACAGTCGAGTGCAAAAATAAGTCTACATGGCAAAGATCCAGAATGAATACCCAAAGACCCATAAAACTCTAACCTTTACAATCTGGATTAAAATACTAAATCCCCAACCTAGCCCTCCTACACACCAGTGCTGACTCCTTCCTGCGAGGCGAAGTGGAACTTTTATAAAGGATTTCAGGGGGCAGTGATGCTGAGATGTCACACATCAGGAAAACCAGGCCACTGGCCTCCGTTGCGCTACATTACTTTAAAATAAATGCTAAGAAAAAATTCTACCTTTCCAACAGTCAAAAGTAACATCTTTCCAGGATAGACTTAACAGTATTCGACATCAACCTTCCCTAACA
>JAODLC010000007.1:17425096-17435136 GCA_026781145.1 Hippopotamyrus pictus | reverse complement strand
TTCTACCTTTCCAACAGTCAAAAGTAACATCTTTCCAGGATAGACTTAACAGTATTCGACATCAACCTTCCCTAACAAGTCTATTCAGGTTAGCAGCTGGGTAAGATTATCAAAGGACAAGCCACTGTCAAACTTCTTAATGCAATAATGGATAGGTCTGGTTTATTTATGTGGCCCTAATGGGTTGGGAAAGGAAGTGCAGTGTCTATGAGTGGGGACAAGAACGTGGCCGACAGAGAATACATAATACCACCTGTTCATGAGTCTGTCTGTCTAAAGTCTATCTTGCTTAATTTGGTCAATAGTCCTCCTAAATAGGATGTTCCAAGGAGGTGAAGTTCTGACACTGCCCTGTTCTGTCACAGGTACATCATAGGTTGGTACAGAACAAGCTGTCAGGGACTCTCCTTCTCTGACACTTGAGGGCTGCAGTTGTCTGAGAAAATAGAAGCCTGCCGTTCACCTAAAAGAGCCTCCTTACCCAGCTGCTGTCAGATCCGTCAGAAAATTGATATCACATTGTGTCCTCCCCCGCACTTCGCGACGTGTCGCGGTGAAACATCGCATTGTTTGTTCAGGCACACCGTGCCATTCAAGTGCTCCTCATCGCTTTCACGGGGAATAAAATCGCGTTCAAGACGTCAGAGGAGTCCTGTGAGAAATACATAGAAGTTAAACTCACTTAAACGGCAATAAAAACCAACGCATTTCAATGGAAATTGTGGCTGTGTGAGGCACAGTGACGTCAACAGCAATGGAATATCTGTATTAAATCATTGAGTTATTAATTATAATGGAGGATATTGGAGTTTAAAGCCAATGCACAGATTTGGGTATCCATTGATCCATCCATCCATCACACCGCTTTCCCCGTATAGAGTCGCAGTGAGTCTGGAGCCTATTCCAGGAATCACACAGCATGAGAGAGGGGACACCCTGGATGTGATGCCAAAGGTTTTTAGATTTTTACAAACATTGATATGTGCAGGAAGAGCAGATTTACTCCAGGGTGATTCTGGGAAATGGGTGTGGATTACCACTGCTAGTTAGAGGGAGAGCAGGCATGCAGATTGTGGTCTTAGCCTAAAGGCTCCATCACCTGTCACTAGCTGGAAAGACTTTGGTGCCAAACCTCTGACATCATCATCATCATCACTCCATGGCAGCTGTGCCCGTGAGTCTCTGGGCCACCGACCCAGCGGGGCAGGGGAACATGTAAGGTGAACAGCTGTGTGGAACGAAAAAGATTTGATTCCATACAGCAAACCGCAAGCCACAGAGAAAGAGCAGAGCAAAGCGAAACCTCAACATGACCCCTTCCACGCTGATCATTTTACATTTTATTTATTTATCAGACACTTACATCCAAAGTGACATACATTATTTTTTAAGAAAGCGGGGAGAGATAATCTCTGGGGCAATTGGGGAGTAAGGGCCATGCTTAAGAGCCCAATGGTGAAATCACTCTGCTGACCCTGGGATTTGAACCAAGTGACCTTCGGATCAAGGGCACACTGTCCCAATCTGCTAGTCACAGCACCCTCCCAACATGCATGTACAGCCTGACTACTCAAAACACTTGCCCAGTCAAATCACAGTTTTTATATTTACTTATATTTATTTAGTTTTTATATTTACTTCTTGAAATATGTCATCAAAGTTTATATGCAATTAGTTACTGAAAAAATATTTCTGAAACAGAAGAATACAGGCCTAAAATAATATAAAGCTATTAATATCTAACTTACAAAACAACAATGAAAGCAATCCCCAGTGACCCTTCCTGTAATTGCAGACCATTATCACCTGCGTGTTAAATTTAGATGCGGTAGGCGCGGTTTAGAAAGTGTTAGAATTTGGCAGCCTCCAAAGGACAGGGGGGCCGTTGAGGAGACCTGGATGGGGGCCACAGTAGCACAGGAATGCAGGACGGTTCGGGTTTGGCTCACGATCGCAGTGATACCATGTCATTTCTCATTATGGGTAGTTAATGTGTCACACAGAAGCTGCCATCACCTTACCTGTATCAGGGATGTTGGCCTAGTTCACTCTGGTTTAAATATCTGGTGCATTTAGCCTGTTTGTATACCCACAAGACCACAGTCTGCCTACCTAATTTCAAATCTACCTGCTTTACTAAAGTGTTTTAACTGATTATGCTTTACTTTTATTTTTATTCAAAAGTCACTTACACATTCAGGAAATTGGGCTTAAGGCACTTGAGGACCATATGGTGACATCAGCTCACCAGCCCAGAGACTTGAACCAATGACCTTCTGATGGAAGGGACAGCAACCAAAGCGGCTTAGCCACACGCAGCCCAGACATGCCTGGTCAGAATGTGTTTCTCATCACCCTCTACCTTAAACCCCTGGGGACCCTTAGCTTTAATGTTAACCTGCCTGACCAGTGTAGTACTTTTTACCCATGTTAACCACATCTGGATACTCATAACACTTACATTGTGTTTACATTGCACAATGTTTACATATTTATCGTAGTAATTGTATTCATATTTAATGTATTACTGAAACACCTCAATTTGTATTTGTTTTTGATTTGTTTAGGGATGGCCGACAGGACATTTCAGAGTTTTATAGTGTAATCAACTGTTTACCGTATACATGACAATAAACTCTTGAATCTGAACCTCTCTCCTCTGGGTTTGTATATTGCCCACCACTGTTCATTATTCTGTGTTTCTAAACTGGTATGAAAGATGGATAGAACACACGTGATATTCAAAAGCAGAATGCATCTTCTAATCTACCGCAGCACTGATGTCCTCACACATGAATGACATCTTAGCTAATTTCATTAAAAAAAAATTCCATTGTGTGCCTGCAGATCATGTGGAAAAAAAACTCCAGCATCAAGCTGCACCTGGCCTTCTTTACCGCACTCAAAGGTTTATTCCCCAATGGTAAAGAAATGCTTTTATCCAAAAAGGGCCTCGCTCAGGGGCCCAACAGTGAAATCACTTTGCCGACTCCAACTTTCAAGCTAAAAAAAATCAACAGCAAAAATAAGCTCAGTGATTAAAAGGTATACCATGGGGTTACACAAACACTTTAACTAGCTATAAGCAGATTCTCTAGCTAGCATTTCCTTTGAATACTTTTTATATATTTTGAAACCCACAGAAAAATATCATGCGTCGGGTACAGAGTCTGCAAATCATTATCCAATCAAAGCTTATCTTTTAATCAGTGATTCTAAAAAAGGAACTCAGACTGGCATTTACAGAGGCAAATACAATTTTTAAATAGAACAATAAACCTCACAGGCCCATAAAGATGTGGCCGAGCATCATGGAAAACTGCAATAAATGTCTCTGCAGACAGAGGGTGCTGTTTCTTTTTTCCAGTTTGTTCCACATCCGTGTGTTCTCACATTTCCCCAGTTTGAACTGGGTGAGCTTGGTGAGCTTCAGAATTAACATGGGCCTTCAGGACTGCAGTGGGGAATTCTGGGATAGTAAAACGAAGATAAACCTTCACGTTCAAAGCAAGCCAAGATCGGGTCTTTGGTGTTCTGCACCTAATTACTTTATAATCTGAGGTTCTTCTGGACTAACACCAAAATGAACAGCCCAAGATCGTGTTAACACCGTCTTCATACAGTTTATCGACCATGTTATAGCTCTGTGTCCAAATTAGTTTCCATGCTTGTGTCTTTTGAAGCGAGGTGGCAAGAGATATTTTCCTGATTTTCCTGACCATGGGATTAAATATTCATCAGGTCGTGGAAATTGCAGGTTCCCCAGTTAGGCTGGCTAACCTTCACTTGACATCTGCCACCCACTGAGGCTGAGCTTCAGAGGGAGACAGCAGTCTGATTGGCGAGGGCCTATTAAATTCAGTAAGAAAGGGGCCTGCTGGACCCGTTAGGGAGATTAATTGTATTTATAAATAGGTGACACTGAATTCCTTCCAAGCATTCAAGTTTTTATCTACTTGCGGACTGGAGTGTTGTTAAAATTGGCAGGAGTGAGAGAGGTTCCCTTTGATCCAGCTGGTATCTCCGTAAGGTCATTTGCTGTGGTCGATAGCGACAATGGCAGCCGAAAGACCTCCCCCGACCAGTAGCCTTCTCCCAATCAGTCTGACTGCAGCGGGGAAAACCCAGATGATCTCCAGTGTGGCAGGAGGTCCTGTGGCTCCTCAGACTGGACTTGGGTGAGGCGTCAAAAATTAGATCAGAAAAGATTTATTTTAAGTAAAGTCAAGAGAAATCGAAGAAACAAAAGCCAAACAGCCTGTTGACATATTGTCAACACCGGCATGAAAGCTCAGGAAAGAAGGCATCTGATGGAACCTTGCGCGCTGAATTACTTGCCATTTCCTCAGCCGTGGGCAGCAGTTAAAAGAGATAAAATTGGCCATTCACCATGCCCTTCCCTGCAGACAGCTGATACCCATAATCCCTGGGGAGCAGAAAATAAGGGCAAAGAGGCTAAATATAGAGTAGCTGCACCACCACAGGGCTTGGGGGTCTTACTGTTATCACGACGCACGTTCAGCATGGGGGGGGGTTGCAGTTTTTCTGGAAGGATTTCAGAATTTCACAGTCCCCTGCATCTTTATCTCCACATCTTCAAAAGCACCCAAAAGACCCAGTACACAAATGCTCCAGTTTTATCATCTACAATTCTACACAGTGAGCAAACTTTCTAAGAAAAAAATATTTATCTTGTGCATTCTGTTGTTAAATGTAGGATTTGTGGATATCTTGCACCATTCCTTTATTTAATGACTATATTTCAAGACAATTGAATTAGGTCTGAAAAGTAAACAAAACGCATTCACAACCCATAATGCACAGTGGCCTGCTGTTGCATGATGATGACTTGCCAGCCTCTAACGTGCCTGATTCCGCCTCGAGATGAGTCTGATCGCCGTGCCCTGATTGGGCGCGGTGTGCGCGCGGCGAATAATGGCTCCCCTATCGGTCACGGAACGTCCAGATAAAGCTCACAAATCGCCGGGAGATAATGCGTCCGGTGAACGGGCGCCATTGTGCAAACGGTGACGCTCCCACAAATAAACAAAGGGCAGGAAAATTATGATTACGTGCACCTGGGGGTAAATGTCTTTTTTTAACTCGTTTCTGCCAGACATTTAGTGAAAATCAATCAGAGGGTCTATTTTTGGCAGGACTAAAATATATTTAGCATCACCATGGGTTTTATATCCATCCAGTAAACCAGTGGTATTAGTAAGCATGATCACGATTATGAATGCGGTTTGCTATTTAGCGTTATCGATTAGTGTAATTGTATCATCCTTTGTAGAAAAAAATAGCTCTCGTCCCAGAACATTAAGGGTTGTTTGTTTCAAATATAAACAAAGGCTATAATCCAGATCTAGGTTTAGGTTAAATACGTACTTCTACAATCGTATTGCTGTACGATAGTAATTGATGAGGTGAATAAAACACAAACAGTAATTATCCTTTGCATTTTAAAGCAAACGATTAGGGCTTTACTGGAGCACGTGATCATTGAAATGGCTGTAATTTCAGCAACACTGCGTCTTATGTTTATTTTAGAATAAACAGGATATTAAAGATAAAATAAGCCTAAGACATGATGCTGAGTGCATAATTAGTATTTATTTGAACACGCAGTTAGTTATGTATGTGAAATATATTGGGGATATTGGAGTTTGTGGGGAAACACTCAGTCTGGCTGACTTCTCATTAGCTGCCAGCTGGCCAGGGGCTCGGCTTTTCGCAGGGGCCTGTCAGTGAGCACTGTACCCCCCACTGGGATCGAGGCTGCCAGCCCGGGGGCAGCGGGCGCGGAGGCCTACGCTGTTTAAATGAAGTGGGCCGACATGAATGTGGAAGGACGCATCCAGAGTGCTACCTGGGAAGATTTGGCTGCCTTCTGTTACTGACGTGGAGTGACTCGCCTGGCTGGTGTTGACAGGGCTTCTGGCGGGGGGCGCTTTGGTATAGCTACGGATTTGGTGGAGAGACAGGGGGGCTGAAGCATGGTTTATGTGCATGAACTTCAAAGCGGATCGTGCTATACAGTTACAGTAAACAGCAAAGAGAGCAAAGCACTGGGTAACAGGCAAGGCAGCAGGTCGCCATGCCGACAAAGCCATTGTTAGCCAATCACTGCTCTGCTGGCGTAGGAGTACATCTTACTGGTGCATTTTTTCATAAAGAATAGCATGCTTTTGTATTTATAGCACAGAGGCAACAACACTTAAAAATAGGAGTTTGATGAATTATGAATAATGAAGGTTTCATCATATTTCACCAAAATGTCTACAGTAGTAACAATGTTACTTTTTCACCAAATACTTTAGAGTAGCTCGATTCCAGGATTTTTCCATATTACCCGAAGAAACTCTTCCTGTGCCCATAACTTTTCCACTCTATGCTGGTAGTGTTTCATTGATGGGTAGGAACAGAGGGCTTTCACATCAGCCCTGAAGGAAGCAGTACTGACAGCTTCAATTCCCTGCGCCTTTAAGACACTACGTAATCATTTCCAATTAACTCAGTTTCTGTTCAGAACTGTGGTTGTTGGACATCTAACTCTAATTTAGTCGTAAGACGCTGGAGTGTAAATGAGGTACATTGTGTTGTTAGTTGAGTTTTACACACTGATTCTGAGTTACTGGTGTGTTGTTGATTTTAAATGATCTATTATTTATACATCTCAATGTTTCCCTTAACCAGTTATCCTCCATATCAGTGTTTCCAAATCTGGTCCTCGACGATCCGCAGACAGTCCATCTTTTTACTCCCTCCCAGCTCCCACTACACATGAACCAAACAATCAAGCATTTAAGAGCACAGAATACCTGGTATGGGTGTGTGGGAAGCTGGGAGGGACGAAAAATGTGGACTGGCTGGGGTCCCCATGGATTGGGTTAATAAATGCTGCTCTAACAGGTTCACAAACGTTCTCTCACCACCGTATGGTTAACAAATTAAAATTTAAGCCAAACAAAACTGATGGAATGGTGTGGAGTCTGGGGTAATGTTCTGAAGTATGGAACAATGAAAAGAATAGAAGAGTAAAATAAAAGAATGTGAGAGCATGTAGTAAGTCTGTGTTGTATCTCGTAAGTAGCAAATAACCTGGTGTGGGCTGGGGGAGGGGGGGCTTGGGCGCCATCGTGCTCAGGCAGTCTATCTAATCTGGGCAGGAGTTTTACTTTGGCTGATTGCGAAGTATATAATCGCCACTGTATGACGTTCACGAGGTGGGGCAGGGGGTGGGTAAAGACAGGTGGCTTTATCTTGGTGCGTCTAGCGGTATCTAAGCCATGCTCAGCGATCTGACATGGGTCCTCTTAAAGGAGGGCAAGAGGCTCCTGATGATCTGTGAAGGTCTCCTTATCTGCCATCACTGTTGTTGTTTCAGATGTGCACCAGCAGGTGGTGCGATAGTTAAGAAATGGAGCAAGTGACTGAACTGTCTCTGATTCATATTTCTGAGATAGGATGTTTTTGTACCTTAGATCAAGTCACATGTCAAATGTAAATACAAGGCGCAAAACTGCGGCGATGCTTTTAGTAAGCATGCTTTCTATTTTCCAGCTGGTCTAAAAATAAAAACGCACGTTGTACCGTGAGGGATTCTGATAAAATCCTGCCCAGGCTTTTATCGGGAGAAGTTAAGGATATTTGTGACGGCAGCATAAATCTCTTGAAGGCGAGGACGGCCTCACGCTCAGTGTCTAGCCCTTAATCGAATGTCAATGGCGGTGCCATTTGGCACGGGGGTGTGTCATCATTGACTGGGTCTGCTGGATGGGCCATTTTATAACAGACCTCAATCAACAAGTGAAGAGCGCAAGACAACGAGGAACGTGTCAAGCGTCGCCTTGTATCTGTTACCTCGGTTTATAAGGACACACGGCAGAGGAGACCTCAATCCTCAATATCTCACTCAGCCCCTGTAATTAATTAGAGGGGTAATTGACTGACCGGGCAATTTTGATGACGTTCCACCATCACCCACTTGGGTGGGACAGGGGACGTCAGGGACAGCGTTGACGGCAGCAGACGGGGGCCACGTCACCTGCCATCGCTATCTTCCCCTGGGGAGGGGCGGGGGGGTCCCACCTCATGACAGGTTGTCTTGGGCCGGTGTAATTAGCTGGGCTGTGAAGGTGGGGCGGAGAGTGGCTGAGAGTCTTGTGTAAGCTACTCTGCCTAAAGGGCACAGGCCATGACGTCACTCAGATTAAAGGGAACATATAATTAACCAAGGGGGGATTATCCCTGTGATATATATCTTGTGGAAAAGATCAGGATAAGGGAAAGAGAAGGAGAACGAGTCGATCGTAACCATAGCAAAGTCAACAAGTACGATGGCCTCAGTTTGACATATTACCAGCTGTTAGAGCCACAGGAAGCAGGCCATTACGGATATTACTGCCACCCAGACAGCTGTGAAGGGAACGGCATTATGGGAAATGGGACTCATTTTCTCTTTCCCGAGGCCTTCAAAAAGCACTTCAAGCAAATATGTTTGATTATAAGTGTGAATTTGTGGGTGGTCTGTGTGACAAAATAAGTGACATAAACATTTTTATTTCTGCTAGTGACGCAAAGATCGACACAAGGTGAATGGGGCAGACATCAGATAAACGGGTCTGGAAAAAAAGTTTGTCGACCTTTTGTGCTCTTCCCCACCATCCCCACACCCAAGCCACACATTTATAGGACTGACCCATCCAAATAAGTTCAGTGGAGAGAAATAAGAGGGCGGTGTGTCTCCCCTGGGCTCAGTTTCCCCCTAACATGGCCCTGTTGCCCCATTACCCCTGGACCTACTTTGAACTTCAGCTGGGATGTACAGCCGACCCCTTTGCAGGAGTCCATCACGCTCCTAGGAATTTAACAGCAAGGCTCCTTCATTTTGCATAAGAGGGGCAGTGATTTATACAGAGGGGCCAACCTCCTCATTAGCCATTGATATGTCTCGAATTGGTGAGTGACAGGGCGGGAAGACTGCGTGGGATAATCAGCTTTCAGCTGGAGCCAAAGTCACGGTGGCCCCACCCCAGTGTCCAGCCACCCCCCATCATCTATTGATGTCAAGGCAGAGCACCGTAAGCGTGACTGATGCAGATAAGGAAGAATTTGCTGCAGTTGACTGCAGCACCCTCACATGAAACAAGCTGCCAAATGTCATTCCCCCTTAATGCTGGACCCTTTGCAAAGACAATTCAGGTCAGTTTGCTCCAACCTGAGTTATTTTAATGTAGACTTTTGGGTGCTTGTCCTCTCCTGTCTTTGAGTAGAAGCTTAAGAGGGAACTGTCGAGAGCAATGCTTCCAAACATTTTTTAAATATATACTTGACCACTCTGAGGTATATCGACTAGCCCCTGCCTGAATACAGACCATATGCTGACCATTACGGTATATTCACTTACTGTACTTAAAGGGACAGGATTCGTGACAAACAGAACAAAGTCAAGAAACACAGATACAGCACAGCACCTCTTAATCTTTCTTTAAAAAAAATGTACAGAATAAACAAAATTTCATAAAAAAAAAGAAATTACTTGTACAGAGACTTCACTGGGGAATTTCAGTAATGGAGCAATGGACACAAAATAAAATGTATACTCAGTGTTCACCTGATGCTGTTTGAGCCCTGGATGCTGTAAATAAGGCCTGCCTTGTCTTCTGGATTTACAGACACATTGCAGAGGCTTATGGGAGTCTCTGACATCTTTGACACGCTTATGGTGGATCCTGGGAGAAATGCCTAATGTGAGTTCAGCAGTCTAGACAAATTAACAAGAGCGAGCGCCGTGGTTAAATTCACGACTGTATATTGCAGGCAAAGTACTCCAACAGGCATTTGTACTCAGGTTGCACTGTTAGAAGTGTGTTAATATACAGGAAGTCAAATATCAGTGATGCTAAGTCATTATGAATGTCATGGTAAAAAAATCTATGAATTTAAGCATTCATTAAGCTGGAAGATTAGATAGATAGATAGATAGATAGATAGATAGATAGATAGATAGATAGATAGATAGATAGATAGATAGATAG
>JAODLC010000007.1:17407694-17419177 GCA_026781145.1 Hippopotamyrus pictus | reverse complement strand
CGGATTAAAGACCCGTTTGCCCGTCCTTCTGGCTCTCTCGCCTGCTTGCCCGCTCACTCGCACCGCGAGTGCTGACAGTACGTAAGGCTAAACTGGACGTTTTCCTAGCCATGAGCAGGGAGGCGCCCCCTGGAGTTCGTTTTTGGATAACATCCAGACATAGTCACATCAGCCTTTCAGATTTTCACATGAATGTTAGCAAGACATTAGGAGCATAGGAGTATGTCTGGTCAGTTTCATGTCTTTTAGTGACTTGGTGTTCATGTGACCAGTAGGAAACTGGAATTGGCTCAGAAAAGACCTCTAAGCAGAGAAAAGTCTGCTGTTCTGTTGTATGTAGTTTCTAAGATATGGATCTTTTGTTGGAAAGCAATAAACCTTGTAAGTCTGCAAGTAATCCAAACTTTCTAGGTATATGTCTATATTATAATATTAATATATTATATTTTGGTACATGGTCCATCATATTGCTCATCATCACCATTGTCATGTATTCTAAAGCCTTATTTTTCCCTGTAAATAAATATTATGCTTCTCATCTATCAGATTGTGGGAATTGTTTAGACATAAAACGGCCTCTCAAAAATGGTGGTCTTATTTCACCACAACAGCAACACCGACGAGAACAGTCAACCACTCCTGGCGTGCTCATCCTCTTGAATTAATTTAGCACAAAAATAAAATGGAAGGCACTCTAAACACAGAAAGCGTCATAGACCTCAGGAATTACCTCCCTCCGTGGGGATTACGGGAACAAGGAGGTCTTTAATCACTATCTGTCCGGCATGTTTGACCACAACCCTGCAGGAGCTCCTCGGTCCAGGAGCAGAAGAGAACACAGAAACGCACAAAGTTTCCAGTGACGGCAGATGGTCAAGTGGTTATGGAAAGACACTTGTGGCCAGAAGATTGCAGGGTCAAATTCTCGTACATAAACATGGACAGACATGTAAGCAAAAGAAATAGTATATTGCTTTATTTGAAAGTGTCTTCTAAGTAATTTTCCAGTAGTTTATTAGCAAGTTCTCTGGGGCAGAATCCTCCATGTTCTCAGCATGCACCAAGAAGATCCCAGAACATGTCATCTTGGTGTGACTAAGACTATTCCCAAGGGGCTTGACTCATCTGCCGCTATGAGATGTTCTTTGTTTCTAACACTGGTTTGAATGTTGTGGTTAAAGATGATGACCTTTTAGCACTTACACCATATATCTGTCAATCCATGTTCTGACTGCAAATCGTTGCTGTCTGATGAAAATTGGATTTGTCTATCTTCTGACAACTGAGAGAGCAAAAACATGGACTGTCTGCTGGTCCCCGAGGAACGGATTGGGAAACAATGTTCTATACCTATGAACATGAAACTCTTTTACTGTGCAGATCAGTAAGGATCATAAAGCCTTTGTAGTGGGGATGAGATAAAGCATGGAGACCATTCTATGCTGCATGATGTTTTAGCTGCATTGAGAGCTGACTCATCCCAAGTGTCAAACTTCTTCACCGCTGCCTTTCAATGAGCCTGATGGGAGGTGGGCTCTTTGTCATTGACATATCACACCATTAGCTGAAGTTCCACGTCATTTATTGTGAACCACCTCTGACTTATATCTACATGAATGTATTGCTCCCAGATGCCTGGTCATATTTTCTGTGACACGTGCAAAAATGATTCAGGGAAGCACAGAACTCCAGTGATGTAAATCTTATTCACCTTGGCGTAGGGAAAGTGGGCAGAACAGCCCTCTCCTTTCAAAAGATAAAAATTAGTGAGCCATTTTCCCTTTCATGTGCTGGAAATCAATTCACTTCATTTCAGTCCAACAAAAGCTAGCAAATGACATCGACTGGTTAATTAACTTCGGTTTACACTGGACCGCTGTGCACCTGTCTGCCTGTTTGAAGTGACATCATCTGAGCTCTCTGCTGATGCAGCCGCATTGTCAACGCGCTCAAACAGCCAGGGGAAAAGCATACTACAGGTCACACTGCAGTAGGAGCGAGGACATAAAGATTCTGTGTGCCGGATTGTCACAGAAGGCTCTGCCGAGGTATAGCACAAGAAACCAGGGACTAGTCCTCCTCCCCTGCTGAATACGACGTGTGTGAACGTCCCTCCTAAGCTGTGCCTTTCATTTTTATTTGATCCCATCCAGCAAGGAGCCACATGGCCCAGCGTGAGGAGCTGGTGACACCAAAGTGGCAGCCGTGCCGACCTGCTCTGTTCATTCAGCTGTGACTAACTGTGAAGGATGAGCCATGCACACCCAAATAAAAATAAATAATAACACGCCATGCTGCCAGTGCATTTCTAACCTGTGAGGTGCCAACCTCGAAGACCCCTTTATTCAGGCTATAGGACGCCGTTTTTATCATGAGAAGTCGAACTCGTGAAAACACAAGGGCCATAATGTCTACCTACACAGTTCTGATTGTTGTTAGGGGTATCAAAAGTTGCCTTTTGGGCTTTAAAGATTTCCCTGGGACGGGCATCCCAAAATATTTCCCCGAGCACCAAGTTCCATCATCAACACAAAGCCAAGGTCTAAATGCATCCAAAAATACGCAGATCAGGAGCCTGCGGTGAGATACGTGGTCTAGATTCAAATGTACTGTGATCCAGATCCAGACGGGAGTCCGCCAGTTGGTGAACACTGTCCTGCTCTATAACGGTACAATATAACACACATGAGGCATCCTGTAGGACCTGAATCAGTCAGAGTCAGACGGGGCTACAGTGCCTATACAGGTGATTGGCTACTTACCATGGCAACATTAAGAGCTCTGAAGCGATTTACATGGGGTGGAATCTGCTACGTTTTACTGTTGTGTGAAAAGTTTGAGCCTCTGGCAGAGCAGGATGGTGCATTTTATACGTCTGTCTATCTGTAGGATGGATAGATGTATTTACAAAAGGGACAGCTGAAAAAGACTTTATCAGAAATCTTTGTTTGAGCAAGCACAAAAAAACACAAATGGCCTCTTTAAAATTTATATTCCTTGTTGTTTAAAAAATACTGATGGGATGAACATTTTATTTCATGTTCTAAATTGACATATCTTCATAAACGAATGTTCAGTCTTCACATAAATTATTGCTGCTTGCCGTTTAGCTTTTGAGAACATTATAGTCCATTGAACTAGATTATTGCTTGTCTGGACAGTCACACTCACTCACCTGGTCCTGAACTGCCCCATCCAGGGGTAAGTGATCCCCATCAAATGGGTGAAATCAATCACACAAACCCATTTGGCTGAATCTCCCAGTCCAGGGCGGTAAGCTACAATTTATCTTGTCGTGTCGCCGTGTTTACTGTGGCACGAAATGGAAAACATATATCGTAAAAACACTGTGGAGCTTTGTGAAATTGGCAAAGAAACCTGTTAAGTATATAGTATGACAAGATAAAGGGCTTGAGAGCAGACTAGCAACTGTAAAATCGCAAACTAGACTTGCACTATAAAAATGCTTGCCCAGCCACATCAGAAAAGTCCCTGTAAAAACCGTCAAGAGGTTGGGCTAAGGGGTGGGTACATTTTCCACGAGTACCCTGAATCTCTTAAAACCAGAACTGAAAGGGAACACATTCTGAATGACAAGCTCCCCCAGTTGAGTTTGGGCAGGGGGGGGGGCATCGTAGAAACAGCACCCAAGAAGGAGAGGATCCCATCCTGTGTGGAACACGTGATCTGCATTTGGCTTTCTCTGTTTCCATCACAGCAAGCTATGTTTGGGAGATCGCTCTCCATTCGAACCCGGGCTGTATACACAAGCCTCCGACTCTGGACGGATTCAGCAGCAGAGGCATACAGCACACATAGGGTGATGTCATCTGTTTTGGGGTATCATTCTTTGAAGCCATCAGCCTGTCTGCAGCCAGGGCTAACAAAAGTGGGGATCCACTTCAAACCACTAAAAGACACGTTTATGGGCAGCGTTGATCGATTTTCCATTGTGTAATCAGGGGATCTCAAAAGTGTGTCTGACTTCTCTTGTTGAAAAACCAGGCTGCTGTATTACCTGTTAAAAATCTAAAAAAAAAAACTCATATCGTACATGTTGTGGGGATCCAGTCTACGTCGATGCTCAGTCTAAGTCACTTAAGGATAAATGCAATTCTGGAAAATAGTAGAAAACAATTCTGCTGTTTGTCATGCACTGCATACAAGAAAGCCACTTAAGCAAGCATCGCAGTGTCTGGTACTTACACTGCAAGCCTAGTGGGAATGAAAATGGAAGATGTTTGGATAAAACTGGAGATTGTTGCTACGTTAAACAAAAATAAATCCACAGTGGCTATGTTCCATATGTCGGAGGCCTTGTCAGCCGTACTGCAGGTTCATAAAATACAATAGTGACACCCTTAACAGTGAATTAGACATTCCGCACACACTGCATTATGGGATCTGCCAAGCTGCCTGATGGATAAAAGCAGTGAATCTCTTCCCAGAGTTTAATAGGAGCTTATAGCCTGAGTGCTCTTTCGCAGCCTCATGAAAGGATGAGTAAAGGTCCATTCTGGAGCATGTCACATGACTATGGCGAATATTGTCACATGACTGGCGGATACGCAGGAGAGCCTGCAAGGCCCCAGCTCTGCTACCATGAACAGAAGGGATGCCATGTGCGACTATGCGTCCTCCAGGGCTGTGCGCTTCGTAACGAACTTGGGTCATTCCCTCTGATGGAAGCAGGATTGTCCGTGTACTGTTAGTGAAAATGGGCTTTCAGGTTTAGAGGTAGATTCCAAACGGACTGTGACAGGGACGTGAGAGGAATAGACTTCGCCTTTCTAAGGTCACCTTAGGACTCATAGATCATCCAGGAACCTAGAGGAGCATAACCAGACGGAAGTCTGATGACCTAGTAAGGGGCTATATTGCCCTTAAAAGCCCAGCTATCAGCAAAGGTACATCAAAACACTGCAAGGCGATGCAAAGAAATCAGGAAGTGAGCACCGCGACAGAGAGAACTTACTGCTGATCAGACTATCCTGCAAGGAACGTGGTTTGAATTTCCATGACCTCGCCGCAATGGAAAAAAAAACTACAGACGCTCTCGTTTCGTTTTTTGCTCGACAGAGGCCAGTGAGGAAAAAGGCACGGGAATGAGTCAGATTTCGGTCATCCCTGAGCGCCGCCTGGCGTGGCAAATGGGAGTGGGTGTCCGAGTGAAGGGGGGCGGGTAGCAGAGTGACTGTGAGCATTTGGCTTCCCTTTCGCAGGCAGGAGAAAGATGGAGAGCGTCTCCTCCCACACATTCTGGGCCCAGCGGCCCTCTGCGGAGGCTAACGTGCTATCGCCCCGCACTACATCGTGTCATTCACGAGGGCTCCACACAGACAATTTTCCGCTAATGATACGAGTCTTTCTCTCAGAATTGTAGGAGTGTATATTAAAAAATAGGCATTAGGCCATGACTAATGGTACAAATGCTGAATGATGTGACACAAGGTCTGGGTACATGGCAGTAAGGATTAGATGGGGGACCTGGAACAGGGGGACCTGGTCTCATAATGTTCATAATGGACAAAGAGGCCTGTGTCCAGAAAGGGAAGATCTGGACCCAAAGCAGAGACATTAATGCCATCCCAGCTCAGCAGCACATACCGATGAAAATCCCAACCAAGATAAAGATGCTTCATTTATATTTTCACTGTGAATGTTCCCTTTTTGATGTGATCTATTTCTGCAAATAGTTTGTGACAATGCATAATCACGACATGTACATTCAGCACACTGGGCACCTGAACGTGTTCTCTGTGTCAGCTGGGAGTCTGGATCTTTTTATTCTTGAATAAATAGGATACAGAAAATAATATTTCATCATGATAAAGTACTTTATGACTTGACCTATTCTTTTTTTATTATATTAATTCAATACAAAAAGATAAAGATATATTCCATGGGTTTTAAAGTAAATCCAGCATAAGAAGTCTGAGGGTCTGATTCTTCCCGGAATAGGGCCTAGATTTTAAGAATATAGAGAAGTCCACAAGATAGGGACTGAATACAGGTCCAAACAGTAAAAGTCCAGACCGAGATTTTGTTTCAACCCACCAGTTGAATATAAAGAGTAAAGTACTGAACTGGTTGCTTGAAATAAAATTTTGGTCTGGACTTTAGCTCTCCGGATCTGAACTACTCACCTTTACAGGTCGCTTGTCATCTCCATCACAACATGCAACTGATTGTGAGTCTTTGACTGCTGTGGTCACCTTCCAAGGGACTGAAAAATAAACTTATGGGAAACATACACAAGATCACTTCATCATGGAACGCTAGTGATTTTCTACAGAAAGCTGTGTGCAAATGATTATTTTTGAGCAAAAAATGTTTAATTTTTCAACCTGAAAATGGAATGTTTTCAAATTAACAAAAATGGGTGAATGTAAGCTTGAATTAGTGTGCAATGCTTCAAAAGTTATAATAGTTTATTGTACTTCACCGCAAAGATTAGGACATCAGACTGCAGTGTGACAGCAACAAGACAGCAATGTTAGTTAATTATTGCTCTCAGTTAAAAGGGTAAATACCATCTTCATTCTGTGGAGGTGCATGAAAAATACAAACCGAGACTAATCAAAACATTCACTGAGCTTGGACATCGCCAGTGGAGCGTAAAAATTTGATTGGATTTGCTGTTGAGCCCAGAAATGCTGGTGTTTATATTATAGCCCATAACATTATCAATTTCACAAGGCAATGCAAGGAGAAAGGGATTTTTATATTTTATAAGCAATGAAAATGTAACAGATGACATAATTTGGGTTCATGAGCCGATTGGCAGCAGGATTCTGGGAGTTGGCTAGCTAAACTCACTCGCTAATGCTTATCGATGACTTTGTGTGCTGTTGGTAATGCTGTCCATTTCCTGCCAGACAGATGGTCTGCAACAGTGCAGACTGAGGCTCAGAAGTTGTAGGAACCTGGTATTATTGTTCACAGAAATACTGAAGAAAGCGAGCTCAGAGTCATAAGAAATTTACAAACGAGAGGAGGCCATTCGGCCCATCAAGCTCGTTTGGGGAGAACTTAACTAATAGCTCAGAGTCTCAAATTGCAACTTTTGAAAATTTTGATTAGCAAAACTGCTAATCAAGTTGAAAACCTTATTTGGAACCCTGTAATCGTTTGTCAGGAAGGTAAAATGCAGCCTTCGGTGTTTCCTCCTCTTGTAAAAACATGATGTAAGTGGCACAGTGGAGCCTGCACTTTCTGCTGAAGCCCATTTGTTGTTAAGAACATAACATAGCTTCCCTCAAATTCAGCAGCATGGCTTGTGCATGGTCATGACTGTCTCGCCACGTCCCACACAGAACAACCAGTCACGCGCTTGCCAAAGAAACAAAATAAAAGGTCGATATTTCATTTGTTTCCTACACAGCTGCAGAGGTAAGCAGTGAATAATCATCGCACAGCTGTTGCTGACCAATATTGTGCTTCCATAAACAGAATGTCTCCCACAACGTGTTTGTAAAAATTAAAGCTAATTTTCAATCTGTTTCACTATGAGCGTTGCTATTTTTCTCCTCGTATGGGTGGATGATTACTGGAGGATTCCAGACTGAGCTCATTGCTCCAAATCGGTGGTTTTCACTTCTAATTCTGAGCCTTGACTAAATCTATTTTGGTTTCTCTTACAATATTTTAATTAGCCCTGATTGGCTGTAACAAGATGCTGATGTCATGCCTATTAACGGTTTCACATTACAGGCATTCCACAACCAGAGAAGTCTGTTTGTTTAATTAAAATCTTACTACTTATGAAATGTTGTACTGGGAAACGTAAACACGGATTTATTGGTGCCTTGAGGCCTTATAATTCGTATGAGTTTATTTTTAATTAAGTCCATGAATTGCATTAGCAATATTTTATGTCATTTCACAGGATATTTCAGTTATGCAGTGAATTGAGTTTTGAAAATCGATTAAAACAAAAAGCAGCATACACAGGGACACCCCTCCAGATCAGGGCTGGGGACCCCAACTCATTGGTCCGATGGCAGTCCTTTATGAACCTGGTACCTCCTGGTATCTCTGAAACAGCCTCCTTGTGCCCCACTGTTCTTGAACTCTGATTGGACGGTTTCCACCCAGATGTAAGGGACAGATATACATGTGACCCATGTGTGAACAGTGATGACACACAGTATTGTGTACCACCACAACAACCACAGCAACCTATTGTGTCCCGGATTATAATGCTGCAAAAAAAATCACAGATCTCAAATTATCTGCACATAGAGATGGCAAAAGCTCATGTTAGGATTTTGCCAGGAGGCGTTTGAGCAGATTAATGCTGTGTTTGCTCGGCTAACAGTAATTTTTTTTTTCGCCCATTTGTGCCCACAGCTTGATACATTAAATGTATATTGTTACCATGGCAGCCACACACGTCATTAGAAGAAGACCCGCGCACAATGGCGGTCAAAGCCCGCGTGTGGCGCACTATGCGAGCTTCGCTGCCGGGAGCTATACCGGTGAGTGCGGGGGGGCAGAGACCCCAAGCTGGGAGGGGGCCCCTGAGGGTGGCCGATTACATGTTACATGGCAATGGCGAATCTGCTCTGTTAGTGTATTCCAGTTTTCACAAAAGTGAAAAGTCCTGTGTTTATTAAATTCTCTTTGTTGATTAATTTACACTTCACAGTAAAATACAGGTAATACATTTTACCCTTTGGGGGGAGGGAGAGTCGGGGGCCCCATGGAGTTTTATGTCTAGGGCCCCCAGAGTCCCTAGAATCGCCTCTGGAGGGGGCAGTGGTATGAGTTGGCGCCCCCTCAGAAGATGTCTCCCTGGGCCGTTGCCCATCTTGCTCTTGCCCGGATCCTCCACTGGCTGCTGAGAGAATAACGTGTAAATGGTGAAAAGATCTCGCTGTGGCGACACTGGACCGGCTCTTGTGAGCGATGGCGCTGACCCAGCTGGTACGTCGGCCTCCTCGGTTAGTCTGGCAGACGTTCTGTAATCAAACTAATTGCTGAGGCCATGTACCTGTTTGCTGCCTCATTTCCAGCCGCGACTGCTTGCCCGATGCAGAACATGCGTCTATTTTAGGAAGCCGTCAAGTAGAAGTACACACACACACGGACACACATCCGGATGCAAACTCACACTCACACACAGAGTTCTGATCTCTGTGAGGAATAATTAGCAGGATTCACAATTATATCGCAAACCATATTTCTTACCATACAGTAATGTCCACTTAATTATAGAGGACATGTCTTGATACATATAGAATCTGTCTCAGAATTAGTCAGTGTTGTCACAAGCTATTACATCAACTGATACTTAAATCATTGTTACTTACATATGCAATTCCAAAAAGTGATGAAAATAAAATTATTTTATATTATTTATCATATCAGTTAAAATGTATGCAGTGTTGCACATTTTAATATTTGATACTGACTGATGAATCATTTAAATTAATGAAATCTATTTCTTGTTGACTAGGCTACTTCTAAATGTCAGATACTCTCTCCTGACATTTGGCGACCTTCCAGCTTGGGAAATCCTGCTTTAAGTGGTGGCTTACCGGCAGCAAATAGGATGGAGCTTGTTCTCTGGGCTGAGAGGTTTGGAGGTGTGTAGGAACCTCCCTGAACGTCCGCTCGATGTCCCCCCCCACCCCCCAGCACGTTCAGCGGGAAGGTTAGGCAGCCGAGAATAGTGCCAGGTCACCTGAGACCCTGAATAATTCATCCCGGTCGCTTTCACTGCCAAGGGCAAATGTTAACCAAGCAAACATGGGCAAAGTCAGTTTTTCATGTTGGCATCAACACAGCGGGGTTTATTTTTAAACAACCACGCAGCCTTATCGCACAGTTGAGTCAAACAGCGACGGGAGAAGCGGGGAGCGTTTTAATCTTTTAGGTATACTGAGGGTGTATGCATTGTAAATTCCTGCCCCGCTGCTCGACAGATACCTCACACATTTATTTGTTAGCCATTGTTAAATCTGTTGCTTCCCCCTGGCTTCTCTGGCAACTAACACTGTGTGTGTGTGTGTATAATAATCTGTTATTTTCACGTTGTGGGGACCTCAATTTTATAAAAATTGTTGGCTGCAATCAAAACCTAAAAATGCCAAAAGTCTTGTATATTGTTCGGTTACTTACGGTTAAAGTTAGGGCTGGGTAGGGGTTAAGGTTGTCATTTTTGGATTTTGGTTTTTCCCATAAAAATGAATGGACAGGTCTGTGTGTGCATGTGAATAGAAACATGCACTCTTTCTAGAATTTCTTCGAGGGCAGGACAAGGCCAGTGGAGGTAACACAACTGGCAGCTCTGCCCAATCACACTGTATTTGAAGATGCTGCCATGAGGCGGGGCCAAGCAGGCTCCAATCAGCATGAGGCATGGATGGGCAGCTGACTGTGCCAACCCGCACACAGGAAGTAGCACTAGGTGTGGATATCATCATATAGGACCACGCCAGGTTTGGCTATCAGTCACACAGCTCGTGGATCTAAGTTACCTCAGCATTAATAAATGAGATGACAACCACCCCTTTTCCATTTTCACTCTACAAAACCTTCAAAACTTTGGTACAGGAAGAAAATATCTCAACAACTTTCCAGCATCCATCACAGAAATCATTCCAATTAAATTTCAAGAGGATTTTTTTTTTCAAAAACTTTGTTATATATTGTTATAACTTTTAACAAAAAAGGAAGGTATGCAGCCTTCAACCTGACATTAATTTGCTTCACAGTATCTAGCAAAATTGCTCACGTAACTCTCCATTGATGTGAGGCTCGTGTGAGGGATGATGGGTCATGCAGCTCTGCAGGCTGACGCACCAAGTAACATCCAAGCTCCTCCTCTTTGAAACACCAGGTCTCCAGCACATGGTCTGCACATCACCCAGAGGCTACAACAGCAGAGTGGACAGACTTTAGAATGACTCTTAAGCAGCGGTAATGAGAAGAAGTGAAGGTTGTGGGTTCGAGTTCCAGCAGCAGTTCGATCGTTGCATACTTGATACAGTAGTTGTATCACAAGCATCCATGTCTGCCCAAAGTATCTAAAAACGAAACCAAATGTGATGTATGGCTGGTGGCTTATTGATTAAGATCTATTAGTCAAACATATTCAAATCGCAGGAAGAGACTCTGTACATGACATTCAGTGAACCAAAAATTATACGAAGTACCTAAATATTTTGAAATACAAGTAAGCAGAAAAACATTTCAAACTAAATATATTACAATTAAGAAATTATGCAATAATTTGGGGGCAGCACGGTGGTGCAGTGGTTAGCACTGTTGCCTCACACCTCTGGGACCCAGGTTCGAGTCTTCGCCCGGGTTATATGTGTGTGGAGCTTGCATGTTCTCCCCGTGTCATCGTGGGGTTTTTTCCAGGTACTCCGGTTTCCCCCCACAGTCCAAAGACATGCTGAGGCAAATTGGAGTTCCTAAATTGCCCATAGGTGTGAATGGTGTGTGAGTGTGCCCTGCAATGGGCTGGCCCC
>JAODLC010000007.1:17350814-17361498 GCA_026781145.1 Hippopotamyrus pictus | reverse complement strand
CTATGTAGGGGCTACAGATATTCAACTGAGCTTAAAATGTGTTTTATTAATACATTAACATAATGTCCATTTCTTTGCAATATCCTCTGCTTCGGGTATTTCTTTTAATATTTAATATTGTAATCAATAAACATCCTTGGGACATAGGATAGGTCTGAGGCCCCTCACCACCCTGACGAGGATGACGAGGAACGGTTAGATGTCAGTGATAAAATTATACTGTTCCTTAATCAATGAATATCATGCCAACTCAATAGGATAGAAAGGGCGTCTCTGACTGTAATGTTTAGCATTTTTAGCTTGGCTGGTTACAGTGGAGAATGAAGCTCCATTTTCCACTCAGCTGCCCACAGCCACTGCGACGGTCGTGGTGAATGTGGAGGATTGAAAACATTTCTCACAATTTTTTTGCTTAATGTATTAAGTAAGTTTTGAAAAGTCATCATTAGTTTCTGGATTTCTGCAAATATTTTAAACTTACTCTTACTTGTTTGATTAACTACAAGTATATTCCCTCAGGTGATTTTAGTAAAAGTAAGTCCAGACTTCCACAGTTCCGTTACTATAGTGTAGTGGGCGCCAGAGGTCTCTCAGTCATGCTAAAAAAGTCTATAAACCTCCATGAAGGACAGAACTTCTGTCTTCTCACCTATTCTGGCAACTACACATGTACACAATCATTTTTTCTTTTAAAAGTGTTTTTAGTCTTTTTCAAGTATTGTTTTTTTCTTGTAAGTTTTACTCAGTTAACTATTTTTTGTACTAACATTATTGCCAAGGTGTACCTGTACTCCAGGAGTGGATTCCAGGTCGGCCACTGGATAAGCAATACAGAAAATTTAATTATTATTAGTTAGCGTTATTATATTCATTTTATTGTTTTCTGTTACTGTACACTTTCTTGCTTGCACATAACTTCCTGGGCAACCACATATCCTATTCTATTCATGTATTTAATGAAAACAAAGTGAATCGCTTAAGGAAATGTTTACAATGTCATCTCTACTGGCCATACAGATGAGTTCCCACCACTGACAAGTATTCAACAGCAGCAAGCCGGAAAGGAGGGCTGCAGTGCAGCTACATAAATAAATCATGCTATCTACTATTGTTAAAAATAATTAATTTTAGATGCCAGTTCTGGCTCAAGCTGTTCCCAGGTAAGGAACCATGTTTAACGACACGGACGCCTTTCATAATATCGATTTAAACTGATGACAAGCTTCATTTTAAACACTGTCCTATTGCAGACTGAAAGGGCAGCACAGGATCTAGGGAATTTCACAATAACTGTATACAAATGATTATCATCTCCTTGCAAAAATATAATTTTTAAATGCATTGTGTATTACATGCAAGCTATAAATACTGAATTTATCTATATGTAGAAGTATCTAGAGCCAATTTATAGTCCAGTGCAACATGACTGGGAGATTTACAGTATTAGCTTACATAGGTGGTGGTTTAGACTAGGTTTAGACTTAAACATACAAATAAACCTGATCTACAGATGTGGCTATCCAAGCCATGACGTGTGGCATTACAGTGCATTGAGTTGCTCCTTAGCTACATCTAATATGGACCACCAGCCAATACAAACTATGTAAAGTAGAATATAACAGTGATGATGGCAATTCCCTTTTCAGCTAGCCCATGTTGTGCTCCATGAGACATAGATAAATGAGAGCGAGCTTGGGGGTCACAGGGCAGGGTCAGACAGTGTGCAGCCCCCCTGCAATTGGGGGTTAAGGGCCTTCCTTAAGGTCCCAACATGTGATTATTCTGTAAGGGCCTGACCTGACAACCTACTGATCACAGATACAGAGGCCCAACCTGCTGAACAACATACCGTCCCCCAACCAGTGTGTTAGTTATTGGTAACACAAAATAATCCCACAACCTGTCAGTTTCTAAAGCTCACTTCTGCCACCACTAAAGGTTATTATGTTCAATGTAACGTTTGCCTGACAACTTCATGTCATTAATCACTACGCCACCTACTGTTAGGCATATGCCTGGACATATGATAGCTTGTATCATTTTTTAACCACGTCTGTTAAATATTTTATATTTTATCTCATTGCCTTCAACATGTATCAATACGTAACATCTGTGTAATCAGATTAGTTGTCTTCTGCCATGCATCAGGGTGCCTTAATTTAAAACAATGGGCATCTGTGTGTCCACAGGTGTGTGTCTAAGCTGACCTGGGGTCTTCACCTGATAAGACTCAGCTTTCAGCCTAAGTCTCAAAGTCATACATATAAAACACCCAGCAAGACAAAAATGTACAAATGCAGTTTCCACTAGTTTTGACCTTATTTTAAAAGGCTTTTCTTATTTGATAAAATTATACCATCAGTTAATCAATAAATATCAAGTTAGATAGACAGGACAAAATGACTATCTCTGTAATGTTTGGTATTTTTAGTTAACAACCGTTATACTGCTTGAAACTGGTGGAAGTCAATTTTAATTTCACCTAAAATCACATTGCTACCTATTTTTAACCCTCTACTGTGCACTGTCAACCATTTCAAATCAGGACTTGCTTCCAAGTCGACTGCATGCAAGAAAATATACCTCTGTTTTAACTTAACTGATTTTTGGTAACAGGTGATATAGTCGTCAAGGCCTTGGGCCAAAAAAGAACCTCCTGACATCACTTCCTGTTCTGACTTGTTGGGGGTGACTGAATATATTAAAGCCCATGATATTATCCAAAAGATAGATAAGTTCTAGAAGGTAACTGTTATCAATTAAAATTATATTACTGTAAATGTCAATGTTTTACACATTAAAAAAAATGTGAAAGACAGATTACAGTATACTTCACGGAAGAAGTACAATAAAGCAGATTGATCTATACATTGATCGAACACATTATTACATTATTACTACTGTTATTGTAGTTCAAGTAATGTTTTAGTAATGTGATTACTGCAAAAGCATCAGGCACTTTCTGAGAGAGCATAATAAGGTAGTGGACAGTCTGTAATATTTTCCCCACCCACGCCTCATTACCGATAGTGCTTACATGTCTACTGAGTAGCTGTTCTTTAGCCATTAACATAATCCTTGTGTATATTATTGAATTATTTACGTATATAAGCATAATTTCACTTTCTCTTTAAAGGGAATCTCCAGCTGTATTTAAAAAAAAAAAAAAAACACGTTCTTTTGTGAGATGAAAAGCTATTTAGCATCACATTGAAAATGAAACTATTATGAAACCTACACTCATCTGCTTTAGAGAGCAACACTGTTTGACTGTTTGTTTTCAATTGTGGAAAATAACTGACGTAAACCTACATTGTATCGTCTGATAAGGTACTGTGAGAGCACGCAGCATGGGAGGAAAGGCTGTTGATGTGTAAATCGAACGTCGACGTTTCACGACACAGATGGAGCGCGGTCATGTCCTCATAATTTACTTAATCAATGTCAATCCACTAAAATATTCCAGTTGTATATATACAGATTTACAAATCACATTTCACGTGGCTATTGCCTGAGGAACAATGATATTTTTCCAAACTAACCTCTTGGATTGGCTTCACATCACTATAATCGATAAGCAGCGCTTTAAAGTGCATGAATTTTTTTTTTCTCTAAACTATTCAATAAATATTTAAGACATATAGATGTACCTTACATAAGAAAGGTACAAACTGGCTGATATAAGCAGTTGTTCTCCTAATATATTAGCTAGGCCCGTCTGATGCTTGTTCAAGGCGGTAAGACATTCCATCTTAGGATAAGATGGTGAAAACAGAAAGCAGTTCGGAGTAAACACAACCTCCTGTGTTTGATATGCACACTGAGACCGAGGTCACAGTGACCCGAGTCACCTAATCACAGGTAGGATCTGAGACTGTGAAGACAGCATGCCTTCTAAAACAAACCAGTTTTGGTAGCCTGCTTTCGGATGATAAGAACTGTACCAGAAGACTCTCATTTTGGTCATTCACTCCTCTAATTATTCCAATTAAACATTAATTGGACACGCCTTCTTGGACATTTTCGCGATCGATACTTGTCTCATGTTGTGTACTGCAGAAGGGCGTGTTTGTTCTCCAGAGGTCTTGGCAGTATTTAGTGATGTCTCTTCCCACGATGTTGAAAAAAATGTCTGATAGCGCTATCGCATTTGTGTTTTGCATTAGCCATAACCACTTTCTGGGAATGCATGACTAACTACTTGCTGGACAAGCGCCCTAACGTAAAGTTGCTTGATCTTTCTTTCAAGGGCGTCTAGAATTATCAGAAATTTTTAAGAGGCCCGTAATAATTGCAGCTCGAGCTAAAATGGACTTGTAATTGCACCTCTAAAAGCATTATATATTAACAGTCTCCAAGCGTCACGTTACAGTTGCTGCATTTGTAGTTTTTAAAGAATGTTCCGAAATGTGAATAAATGTACATTCTTTTGATTCAAATTTCAGAATGTTTTATTTCATTCTCAAAACAATATTCAAATATAATAGAATGCAGATGATATTGTGTAAGTTTCTGTAAATATTCCTTGTTGCCTTTCCAGTCTTTATGTCAGACCAAACAGCATCCTGTCAATGATCATTTAAGCTACCACATATTTTAACTGAAATCTGTCTCGTCTAAATGTGAACACAACCTGTGTTTGCCATAGCTCGCTCAATCCATGTTTCAGAGCCTTAGCTCTTGTATAAAGCAGACAGGCAGTAATCATCTCACTTTCATCACCAGGCTACTAATGAATGAGTTCTTTTGGTCTAATGCAGTCTTCATCCATATATGTATAGAAACTAATGCCTTGCACAATAAATATGCGCTGTGCCTTTAAATCTCCCTCAACCTGAAATACCTGTTTAGATTGCTGATAACGCTTCTTCCTGCTTCCATTTGCATTAGCTGTGCATTGTTGTAAGCAAGTGGAGCAGACTCTGGCATCAGGTTACAACATTTCACATCCTGTTCTTCCCGGTGACACACAGTCATGACCGGAGCGTAGGCAGCCATTTCGCTGCGGCTAAAACACAAATTACACTGGAAGCATGACATCACAGTTTCTCATAGCTGGACTAACCTTACGTCACAGCGCATTTCCTGAGAGCAGACTTACCACACCTTTTCTTATCAAGCAATCCCGGATGCATTTACATGATCGCCATATAAGGATTACGAATTAGGAATATACTTTAAAATTCTAAAATTTGCTAGTTTTGCTACCAAGTTTGCTACTAATGTAGTTTACATAGGTCACCTATTGAAGTGTCAACAACAATAAAGGTAAGTATGTAGGATACGACCAGGGTGGAGTTCATCTAAGCCGGGATAAAGCCTGGCCTAGCCCCCAGGGGGGGCAATTATCTGCATTCTCACCAAAGTGAGGAACGTACCAACTGTAGAGCCTCCCCCCCTCTGTCCTTAATCACAAGATACACGGGCTGACTGGGCACATTGTTTTGTGGCACCAGACTGCCACACTTGGGAAAACAGTGAAGCACTCCACCATGGGAAGAATCTCGGAAGGCTGGAAGCATGGAACTCCTCCAGCTCCTCATGCCGCTCATCCCTACTGGCAACGCCGTCTCCCACTGTGAACTGCGCCACCCCCCGACCGACTACACTTTCTGTCTCGCAGCATTTGTTGAGCTGTGACATCATTCTGGTGCATTCTGGGCACGTCTGAAGTCACATGCCCACAGCACGTGTGTACAAGATCCCCCTTTGAGCCCAGGGACCCTGTCATTAGATGCCTGATTCTGTATTGGGGGAGGGGAGGGGGGCGGCTGGTGGATCATTTAATTCATGAACCTTAACATGAGAAAAGGCAGCCAAAGAGTCACTGATGCATCACCGTCTTTAGCCAGGAGGGACTTTCTGTGGCTCAGCGTGAGATAGGAGATACAGCGCACATTCCAGGAAACAATACCCCTACAAACGCAAGATGGTGCTTGTCTCTGCCACAGAAACAAGAGACCGTGATTTTTTCGGGTGAATCTGAACATGCTGAGACTTAGCTCAAGGATAAAGAGACGTGGTCGAGATGCATGCTTCCACAACATAATAAGACGTTAAAGGTCATGCTACATAAACATTTTATGCTATCTAAAAGCTTCTGTGTTAATGGGCTTTTAAGGACATTGACGAAGTCAATATGCAACAGCGGAAGCGGCTTTGCAGATAAAAAGCCACGGATTCGGAGTTCCTTTTTCGTGGAAGAATTCTTCACAGTTTATGATGTGTATGGTTATTTTTTCAAGATTTTAAACATATATTTTACCTATTTCAACTTGGGTGGGCATGGACAAAAAAGATCTCATGCTATATTAATTAAGGCTTGTATTTACTTCAGGAGTTTTGTGCAGATAAAAGCTAGTTATTCTTCTCGACTCTGACCTGCAGGAACACGCTTTGATGGTGCCATAAAGCATTCATCTCTTCACACGAGCAAATAACCACCCAACCCCCATATGCTCTCTCTCTCTCCACCCAGTTTCTCTCCCTCAGTAGAGAAGTTAATAGTTTGCATCCTGAGTCCGAAACATTCAGCTAAATGCATAATTTATGAACAACACGAACACGATGTTTACTCTCACAGCCCGCGTTTGTTACCAAAGGCGGACAAAAGTTAAATGTAACTCAACCTTTGTCCATTAAAAAGTCAACACATGTATAGCAAGGAAATGGTAGATACATGCGTTGTACAACTTCTGAGTCAATTTGTAGTTATTAATATGTAGATGAAGGAGTGAAGTGCTAAAGCATTTTTAAAAATGACATACAAGGGGAAAAATCCAGGGGACATTTTCAAGTTTAGTAAATGAATAACAATCGGCTATTATCAGCGACCCAGGGCAATGGCCTTGGTAGAATCATGGTTAAAGTTCTGTTTGTTATAACCATCAAGCAGGAGGAAAGAATGTAGTTTCTTTTTCAGTAGCTGTGTATAAATACACTGTCAATCATTAAATGAGTTTTAGAAATGGGCTGTAGAGGAGAGAGGGATTATTATTCTTTTTTACTAACTGCAGTTAAATGAATGTCTAGTGGGTTAATACACACTCTGTCACAATGAGTTGCACGCATTACTGTTTATTACAGACATTGAAATTGTATTTCTATAAATCATTTTCTATATTATTGTAAAAATGTGTATTCATATTTTGATCATTGCAAATAACGTTTAATGATGATATACATAGCACCCTTAAATTGCATATTCTAAGCTAACACAGTAGCAAAATAAGGATTTAGGATGCATTTATTGTGACCTGTTTACCCTTTATTATATTCGGGATGGATGGAAAATAATCAGGCACAACAGAAAATCGCAAGTTAACAGCTGCAGATGAAAACAAGAGAGTTTTGGTGAAAATGTTGGAAATGAAATACAGGAGCTTAAGAGTTAACAAACAGAGATGCTTCACCTCTCCTCAATAATACAGGGGATACTGGAAGATATTTACTACATGTAATTACATTGTTTCATGCCTTGTTCTGAACACCAAGCAGTACCTTTATAGCATAGCTGCCAGGAAACCATTTGCATCCCAAGGCTTTTGTATCATTAGCAAGGTCAGTGATATCTACACTACATTGTGGAATGTGTGTGTGTGTGAGGGGGGTTATCCAGTCATAATGGTTGTATTGTGAACCCTTCCATCCCTTAAGGACATGAATGTGACACTCTTCAAAGCGACTGTCTGGTTTTTCAAAGCCAAATGTATAGTACAATTCTACAACAGCACATTATGGGATATGCACAAATTGGATCCTAAACAAAACCATTCTGACAAACCAAAAGAATAACATGACCTAGCCTAGCAAGTGCTAGTAAAAAAAAAAAATTGCAAACGCAGGCCATTAAGCGGGCAGGCTTGCTTTTTTATCAGCGACAAGAAAACAGTTTGCTTAGGGAACGTCAACGTGATGCATAGGTGATGAGTAGACTGTGAAGATACATGGCAGCTACAGCTGCAGGTGAAGAGCTGGGGTTACTGGTGCGAGAAGACGGGCTGGCTGCAGCTCCCAGGCCTATTAGCACATCTCCACAAGTTTGCTTTACAGATGCAGCTTGTCAGTCTCGCTGGGGTCGCACTCAAGCATAAAGACAATCAGGCCGGAAGAATGCTAAACAAAACCTCCTCATTTTGTTTCCCATGAAGATTAATTTGAATCATCTGTGTAATTAAAGCCTAGTTCTGCTTAGGAAGTGCAATGTTGTGTGTTTTGCCCTTTCGATAAGGGAACTAAACGTTCTGCTGCCTGAGTCTGTGTCTATCAGTAGGCTGACAGCATGAAAATGTCTGCAGTCGGTGAAGACCAGTGTAAAAGGCAGGCAATTAATACAAGTTATAAAATCCACATTTTAAAGTTCCGTTTCTTTGCACACTTTAAAAATCTATTTGTGGTGGTGGTCAACATTTTATCTAAACTACTCCTACCAGTCGTATTTTTTTTTCCAAATGTCATCAGATAAACTACTACTTGATAAAAACAAAGACTGCACCAAAAAAGTGGGCTGCAATTAATACGCCCCCTATTTTTTTCAATGAACAATCGACCATCTATTCGCATGATCATGAAACAGGCATGTGATTCAGCCTGTGACTTTTTATGACTCAGCCGTGTGATTATCGACTGCCTTTCATCTTCAGTCTTGAATCTTGAATTTAGACATTGTTAATAACAGAAGGTGAATGTCTTAACGAAATAAACTCACTAGATAGGGGAAAATAAAAGGTCGTTATAGCTCTCAGACTGAAATTTCAAACTTTACACTTCATTTTAGAGAACGGGTTAGTGTCTAAGCTTAAATGGATTTGATTTACAAGGTAAAAATAAAAATGCGACATATGCACTGCTTATGTAGGCAACACCTATATATTTCTACATATTTTTAACAACCTTATCAACTGCACAAAAGAAACACAGGCCTACATATTTCCGATTCTATTCCTAAACTCTTTCAGGGTTTGGCCTGTTTCAGTGTTAAAAATGAAAGGACATGGATGAATGTTTATGGGGAAATGGCATTGAATAAGTACAGTTCATATGTGGGTGGCTCTGGAAACGGTGTCAGGACGGGAAGCAGAAACCAGCCACTCCTACCAATCTGTTCCCGGATTGTGCGTTTCACACCTGAGCCCTGCAGCACAGAGCTCACTCCCGTAATCCGACTTCCCGTAATATCGGTTCATAAGGGCAAGCCGCTACGCTACTGTGGAAGAAAGGGAAACCATGTGGGAAACAGCATCACACATTCAAACCTGAATGGTAATAAAAATACGCGCTATGCACCCCTGACCTGGATAAACAGTTTGAAGATGGATGGATGGATGGATGGATAATAAGTAGAAACCTGTGACCCAGCACTTGGTATGCATTTGGAAGACAGACAGAATAAATACAAGCCATTTCATTTTAAGCATACAAATACATTCTGAAGAACATGACCTCAAGTGTGGAACATTTAATATTAAAATCCAGTTCAACTTCCCATGAACAAGTCATAAAACATCTGTCCTCCCTGCTTTAACAATTAATGACTTAATGTGACTTAATTAGTAATTACATTAAAGGGAAGGATGCCCTACCTGTACAAGGCTATTTCCAAAGGTATTTAAACAGTTACAGCTTAGCAACTGGTTTACTTCTAAATTTAGAATTTAAAATAAGTATTGTCAAGATGGTGGGAAACAGGTTCAGCGTTGGCTTTAAGCTTAATTTATTTTATGCTTCATGCCGTAGCCGGTGAGAAAAACCCATAATTTCATTATCAATAATTGGTTGCACTGTTGTTAGGAAAAAAAGCATGTATTAGAATATAAAGCCTGTTTTGTTCCTATAACACTTAACCACACAGATACATCATATACTCATTCCAGTAACCACTTAACTAATCTCCATACTCAGCATAAGAGATTCTCCATTAATGCAAGTTGTTGAGAGTATGAAAAGAGCAATAAGAGTAATAGATCAATATCTCACCATCATAAATTATTTAACAAGAAACTAAAGTTTGAAGTCAAACATATTTTTGACCTCATCTTTTTCAGAGACTCTGTAATCTTAATCTCATTTTACTCTGAAACTGCGGTTACTTTTATAAAAAGAACAATTCCAACACACCTGGTCATTTAGACCACAAAATAGTCATTGTCACAGTCCCACCCATCAAATAATTCTTCAGATCTCCTGACTTTTTTTAATATATATTCCTTCTGCCACCACCTTCTGCATAACTGATGCTGTATAAATGGTTCAAGACCAGCAGGAATCATCACACAATGACTGGGCTTCATATGCCTTACTGAGTGCTAAATGTGTGATTCTGTCATATGTATGCATATGGCAAATACTTCTGTCCAAAGCAACGTACAGCTAAGATAACATGGTCAAGCCATCCCTGAAACGACTGAAGGGCCCAAAAATGAAAATAAGATGACTCTTCCGAACACAGGATTTGAACCAGCGACCTTCTGATTACAGAGATCTAACCCTAACCCTCCCAGACACACACCACCCTCGAAAAAACAAATAGCAATTCTCAAAAAATAAAGTCACAGCAATAGTATTATCTAACAATATTAATGTCAAGTTAAATAACATACATATATTATTTAGGGCTGTCAAAATTAACGCGTTAACGTGGATTAATCCATCACCATGATTAATTTGATTAAAATTTTTAACGTGA
>JAODLC010000007.1:17329962-17341975 GCA_026781145.1 Hippopotamyrus pictus | reverse complement strand
ACGGGACAAGTACAATGTGGTCCTAAGGGTCTTTGACAGTAATAACCTTTATCAAGATAATACTCTCGCCGCTGATGTCTGTGACTGCACCGGAAAGGACGTTTCCTGTGACAACAAATACGTCGCTGGCTTGGAGCTGCCGGGGATTCTGGGAATCTTGGCAGCTATCCTACTCCTCCTTTGTAAGTAGTGCCTCAGTGTCTTGGGTGGTTTTTAATTGTATTTATTATAGAATTGGCACAGCCTCCTGACGTCCTTCCCCTGCCGCCCCTCAGTGCTTGTCCTGCTGCTGCTCATGTTCCTGAGGAGAAGGACTCGGGTGAAGAAGGAGCCGCTGCTCCAAGATGACGACATCCGGGACAACATCTACTACTATGATGAGGAAGGTGGTGGAGAGGAAGATCAGGTGGGTGCCAGAGGCTCTGAATAGTATAGATCGTTCAGGGGTACTTTTTGTCCTGTATTTTGAAGAGTTGCGGTCAACCGAGTTGTCTTGTCTTCACCCTGCTCCCTTACAATCAGGACTACGATTTAAGTCAAATACACAGAGGACTGGATAACAGGCCGGACGTTTTCCGTAATGACGTGGCTCCGACATTCCTGGCTGCACCCCAGTACCGGCCCAGGCCTGCCAACCCTGAGGACATCGGCAACTTCATTGACGATGTGAGTGGGGAGTGGTTTGTATGCGTTATGCGACGTGAGCGTGGGTTCATTAATGCTGGAATTCTTGATCCACAAATTTGGTCGCTGCTGTCATTAATGTGATTTAAAGTGTGATTTATAAGATGGTGTCTTCTGAATCTCTCCAGAACTTGAAGGCTGCAGATACAGATCCAACGGCTCCACCCTATGACTCCTTGTTGGTGTTTGATTATGAGGGAGGCGGCTCTGATGCTGGGTCCCTCAGCTCTCTTAACTCCTCCAGTTCTGGGGAGGACCAAGACTACGACTGCCTAAATGAATGGGGGCCACGGTTTAAGAAGCTGGCTGACATGTATGGTGGTGGTGAAGAGGACTGAAGGTCATGTGACAGACTTTGTGCTTGTACCCATTGATGAGTCCTGTGCCGCGGTACCCTAACAGACTGTTGCCTTGCTGTCTGGTTCTTACTCCACTCTTGTGGTTTAATGGGAGTTGCTTTTGAATGTGAGATCATTCTCAGAAGTCTGATGTGGGGCTAGGACACGAGTTTGTGTGTATATATACCAAATGAACTTGGATTAATTGTTAAAATGATGATTAAAGGTGATTGAATATTTTAAAGTGCATACCATGCTCAGTTTAAATTTCCTTCATAGTCATATTTAGTGCCTTAAAGACATTTTTTCACTTTGCTTTTATGAGTGTTTTTCACTCTTGCATTCATTGTGATTTGTTAGGAAGTTTTTGTTAAAGATTTTTATTAAAATATTAAAAACAAATGTCTCTGTGCTGATACTTTCTGGCATTTAGTAATCTGGAGCTACTTGTTCTGTGTGTTTTGAGTTGGTCTCCGTGAAAGAACGGCTTCTCTTGGAGTAGGTGATACGCAGCAGTGCTAATTAAATTGTCAAGCAAAGTTCAGGGTTGATACTTCTTGAGGAGGATGACATGCAGATCAGACTTGGCGTGTTGACCATAGTCATTGTGAAAGTCTCCTCATAGCCCAGTATATTGTCAGTATTCCTGTAAACCCTAATGACATAGGGACTTGGTGATCAAAGATCCCTGAATAACTTCATTTTTATCCCCTTGTCTGCTATGCTTGCATTTAAGAATAGACTTGTGATTAACACATGCACAGACCTGTCAAGTAATATGATACTATAGTACTGAAGTGTGATAGTGTAAAACAGCTCATCCCTGGCAGTTTTGTTTGGATGTCTCTTCAAAACTGCTGAAGGTTTGTGGTTGTCTGGCGCCTCCCTCTGGACACCCGAGGCATTCCGATGAGGGCCGCCTCAGGTGTCCGTTGGGGGCTTCAGTTACTCTGCAATGAATTGCATTGTGGGCTATGGAGGGGAAGAGATGGATTGGAACAAACTGGTACAAATGTTGGCCTGTGTGTATCTTCTCTTGTGAAAAGAGTGCATTTATATAGTAACAGGTGTATATCTAGATAGGATTGTTACCTTGCTCGCTTGCAAATCCTTTTTTGTGACTTAAATCGCGATGAATAAATAAATGAGAATTTACAGTCGGCATTGTCGAGTATTTGGGAACGTGTATAAAATCGGGGTAACTAAAATATTTCGCAGTAATGTGATTTTTCCGTTATATTCGTTCCGAAGCTTAGTGTTTAAAGAAAGCTGACCAAGGCGTAATAAACGAAGTGTTACCGCACTTCAGCTACCTCGTCAGTTTAATTAAATTTCAATACTATTGTTTTAAGTCATCCATCTGCAGCAATGACAGATCATGGGGTCTCGTTTTGTAAGACGCCCGCACTTAACAAGCATTTTTTCACTGTTACAGGCAACAAAAAAACATTTTTCAGGTCCTCACAATATAAACCTAAATTTAAAAAAATCTAAATACAATAAAAGAAAAACGTAAAATGCCAGGCTTTAATTTGGTGACATGATGGTTAGGGCTGGCTAGGGGTTATGGTTGTCATAGGGTTAGGGGCTTTGCCGATAGAAATAAATGGTGAGTCTCCACAATAACAGGAGAAGTGGAGGTGTGTGTGTGATTGTTTTACGATTAGATGGAAAAAAATGAAGAGCAGATCGGTTCTGTTCTGGCAACAGCAGAGGGTGGTGTTGGACTCATGGAAGTCCAAAGGGGATCTGCTGCCTGGCACTGAGAAGAAATCCTCTTGCTGCTTTCAGGTTCTGTATTCATATGTTAATATCCCAGTCCCAGTGTTTTTCTAACTTCCTTGCTCTCATTTTTGTGAACCAGTACGCGAAGCCGTCTTATTTTATCTTCCATACCACCGCACACACTCTACGTCAGGAGAAAATAGTGACGCGGATTGTTTTCTAAACTTAAACTTAGTATTAACAGAGGCGCGTATATACGAATAATGTATTTAAAATAATACGTTTACCTTAACGTGCAGTTTTTTTCCTCCAGAAATTTATTAAAGATGTGCTACACATTATCAACATTTTAATGTTATTTTTAAAATGTTTTCTCAAAATAAAGGCTTTTCTGGAAATTGTTTCCTCGATAGCATATGGAATTCAATAAAGTTTTATTATAAATAAAAAGATTCATGTTATATGAAGTTTATATAAAGTTCTAAATAGTTATGTGATTATTGTTAACAGTGATCTTCATAGAAATGTAGTATGTATCGTTGCATTTAATGGATTCTCTAAGTGGATCGGGGATTATATGAATTTAAAAATCAAACCGGCCAATGCACCTGTTTTGTTCGGGTATGCTGACAGGCGCTTTAGGCCCCGCCCCTTGCACTTGTCATTTTATTCTAATTGGCCAGACGAGCTGTTTATGCTAATTAGCCGCCAGACGCTGCACCTGACTCTCTCTACTCTACTGAAGAATGCGGAGCAAAGACAGCCTCCAAGTATCAGCTATTTATTCATCCATCCGTCCAGCCCCTCGCACATTTATTCTCACATTCTTACTTTACCGCGATCGCGACTGCTTCATAAACTATTTATCAAATAGGGGATTTCGGAAGATGCCGCGATCCTTTTTGGTGAAGAAGCACCTCAGTAACAAGAAGCCAAATTATGGTGAATTGGACTCAAAGAGAAAAGGTACAGCTCTTTTATTGTTTATTTTATGACTAATTTATATGCACTTATTTTTTTTATTATGGCAAGCACAGCTTTAAACGGGTTATTTTCTTCCTTTTTAGTGTCTATGTGGTATGCTGTATAATGTTTGATTTGAACTTTCCCCAGTAGTTGTAAAAATTGTTTTGAAGGGAGAACAGATATAAAATGACCTTTCAGTATGATTGTACACCTGTTCGTCACTTTTCACGCAAACTTATGAACTTATAGAAGGCTTTCGCGTTCCCACGCACGCACACTTAAGCGCAAAAAATATATATAAAATGTTAAATACTGCCTACCCTAGTAACTCTGTTAATAAAAATAATAATGATGATGATAATATAATAATGATGGAAGGAACAAAAACGTATTGCAACGGATACTGCAAACGCGGTTGGAGTTCAGCAGGTGCAAAATCTCTCACACAAAAGAGGAGCTCATTGTCCGCCCCTCCTTTTAGGATCTTGAGGGTCCCATTAAGCATGTTGAAGAGGCTAATGTAGTGCCCTTCGAAGCTCCTTTTCACTCCGAAATCCGCCTGAAATCCGCGTTTTTGTTCAGACCTAACCCGTGTATGTGAGCTGGACCTCGATTCCCAGTTTATTGATTCAAACTATGATGATGATGTCTATAAAACGAGAAGAGCGCCCATTTTTTAAAGGTGCTCCTTGTTATAAATATAAAAAAATTTAGGAGTGGTTTATATTTTCTCATAATGCTTTAGTTACTCGAAATATTTACGTTATATGGGGCTCTTTTATTTAGGTTAAACTAGTGTTTTTAGGAAATTTGACAATATCCCCTTCATATGTCACCTCATTGTGAGACAACTTACATTTAATTTAATTGATTTTTAAAAGTCTTTAGTTAATATGGTAGTTGTACTGGTCTTTTGTTTTACACAGTAGATGCAGCCTCACCACACTTATCAGAAGAAACCAGATCTCCTCTGCCATGCCCCGTCATCTGCAGCCAGCGGCCGCTGAGAGAGTGTGCGTCTGGGGCTGTGATGGCCGATTTGCCCGGTTCCCCCCCCGAGCACTTGGCTCTCCCAGCACCTAAGCCACTCCACTTTCCATGTGCGAGCCTGGCACCGGAGCTAGCGTTCCCGCACAAACTCGCTCTCGCTCCACTCGGGGATTCGCTTCCGGTCATGAACCTCCTGCAACACCCAGACAGCAGGGTTTTCCAGCCCCCAGTGGACTCCGGATTTCCCACGGAGCGGGGCGGCGTCCCCACAAGCCTGCTGACCCTGGTGCCCGGTGCCCAGGAGCATTTCGAGTGCCTGGGCTGTCACAAGGCCTACTTCACCGTCTCGGGCTTGGCGAGGCACAGGCAGCTTCACTGCGAGTGGCACTGCCCACAAGGCTTCAGCTGCAAGTACTGCAATAAGGAGTACGTCAGCCTGGGCGCCCTCAAGATGCACATCCGCACGCACACCCTGCCCTGCGTGTGCAAGCTGTGTGGCAAGGCCTTCTCCCGACCGTGGCTGCTGCAGGGACACATCCGCACGCACACAGGTACGGCCAGCCAGACGTCAACTCCTGAAGCACCTCTGCGTACCCCAAGTGCAGGGATAGTTGAGACAGCTTGCTTTAGAGTTCACGTCCGCCCATTTCAGAACTTATCGGCATTATTAATATCGACAGTCATACTTTAGATAACGAGATTTCAAGTGCTGTACTTTACTCTGGCATTTCACATATGTGTACAGCTGGACACTGTACTGATCTTTTTAAGAACTTATGAACAGCTGCAGACACACCTTGTGGGAACATAACCAGAAACCAGAATAACAATTTATAGACCACTAAGCTATTTTTGCTAATTTTATGGTGAATAGATTTGTGGTCTAAGACAATCAGGGGATGTGCATCAGATTTGGTGTTAAAATGATTTCTGTTTGTGTATGTGCCTCTATTCTAGGAGAGAAGCCATTTTCTTGCCCCCACTGCAGCCGGGCCTTTGCAGATCGCTCAAACCTGAGGGCCCACTTGCAGACGCACTCTGACATCAAGAAATACCAGTGCAAGAACTGTTCCAAGACCTTCTCCAGAATATCTTTGCTCTCCAAGCACGAGGAGGCGGGCTGCTGCCCTCTCTCATGACTCCGGGGGGGACTCCCTCTATAGGTGCCTCACAGTGGACTAGACCAATCACAGAGGCAGGGTTCTGTCGATTGACACGTTTCTCAACCAGTGACTGCACTGATTTGTCTCCTGAATTTACCTGCCTGTTGTTGGTTGAAAGAGTCTCATATGTGCCAAAAATAGTTATTGTAGCAATATTGTAAGTTCTTGGAAATCTCACAGCTTCGATTGGGATCTCAAGAAAACAGAAATGCAATATAAATGACCAACAAAAAAACCTCAGAGGTATGATATGATATATGGGGAGAAAAATTGCTCCTGTTGCATGATGCAAAAAGTTTTTGTATTTTACAAAAGAATGGTTTTATATATTTTCTTATTCATAAATTGTTTTTAAGGGCAGATTGCTGACTTGAATGATTACATGCTACTGTTTGTGTTTCTTGTATGGTATTATTTACAAAACACAATAATACTTTCATATTTTCCTATCTTACTGCATCTTTCTGGGTTATTTTGAATTATATTCACATTTCAAAGTTTTGTGCCTTATGAAATACTCCTGAACAGAGTATTGTATCATTACTTCAAAACTGAGAAAAAAGATTCCAATGTGAAGAGACATTTCTGCGGGTGGCGGTGGTCTCACAACCCTGGGGTTGAGGGTTCGAATCCCAAGTTCAAAGTCTCTAAATCGCCATTAGTGTTTGTTTGTATGCGCCGTACAGTGGGTGGGCATACTACTCCCCCACCCAGTTTTGTGCCCCATGCTGCCTGGTTTAGACTGGGAATAAAGGGTTAGGAAATTCATCTGTGAATGCTTCCAGATCCATGACATAATGCAGTGTCATTAATTTCTACAGTTTCCAACCAGTTCCTGCTTCACTTACATCTGGTTTTAATGTTGCATTTATCTATTTAGCAGCTGCTTTAAACCAAAACAATGTACAGCTGAGAAAGCAGAGTCAGCCCCTCCTTGGAGCCATTGGGGTTTAAGACTTTGCCGACCACCAAACTTGAACCAGCAACCATCTGATGACTAGCACGGCATAACAACCCACTGACTCACCCCCACTAGTGAGTTCAGTTATGATAGTACACGTTGTTACACATTTCAGATACTGCTCATTCATTAGAAAGGCGGCAGCGGGAGTGGGGGGGGGGGTCATGGGTTTAAAGCCAAATTGCTCAGATCGACCTGCTATTGAGAAGCTTACATCACATGATTATGTTTGTGAAGCGCATTCCCAGCATACAGTTACTCTCCTATGTCTGGAAAGATGTAGGCGTCATGAGGGTGGCATCCCACCAATATTCTGGCCTCGGAATAAAATCAGCACAATTGTCACGTCTCGTGCGGGGTCCCAATCGACCCCGTGCTAGGAGCCTGCGTAGACCAAGGAAGGGAAATGTGCAGCAGTTACGGTTGAACCGGGTTCTGTTCAGACCTGGGAGTCTGTCTGGACTAACATGGGGCTTGCTGGTCAGAAACAGGCGCCTCTGGGCGGACGCCATATTGGCGGCGCGGTCTGGACTCTGTAGCAAAAACGGTCAAGCCTTTAGTGAATGAACGCTGGCTGAAACACCTCCCCACCACTTGGACACTTGCCCAGATGGCAGGAATTTCCCCCCTTTCGCTCTGCCACCCAAGCTGCGGATGGATCAGAAATGGGCAGGTACCATGTGAACACGTGCTGAAAAGGGTACATGCCTTGTTCCCCCCCCCCCTTTTTACAGGAGGCTCTGACATGGGCCGGGGACCCAAAATTATACCGCTTACTTTCCCCAGCTAATTAATATGTCTTTTGAGGACAGCTGGGTAGGTCAATCTCGGTATAAATAAAACCGCAATGTTTCCCGTTTGTAATGGGGCATGGAAAATTCTTATTAATGCTTTTTATTGGCGGGTGGACGGGAGCCAGCCACATGCCACCGAGAAGCCGTGCCAGGGCTCCGAGCAGACGGCTGCGGAGGCTGCAGATGGGGGTTCGAGGGCGCACGGAATTTTGTAGTCGCTCGGCAGCTGAGGCTGACGCGGCGGTGATGGAGACACGCTTCTTGCGGAATGCTGAGCCCGCCAGGCATGTCTCGCGGCTGCCTAGGGGGTGCTGTTTGCAAGCCAGGTGTTTGTGCGAGAGTCGGCCCTGCCACACACTGGGCCCAGGTCACTGGCCCTGATAAATACCTGCCACGGATCGCTGTCACCTATCTGCATGAAAGGCCATTCAACAAACAAAGCGACGCATACCTCTAGCATCAGGGGCCTGTTTCACGAAGCAGGATTTCCTACTTAGCCGGATAACTTGTTGGATTTAAGGTAGTCTGGGCTAAATGGATTTTATCTTCATCCACTTACATTTAGCCAGACTACCTTAAAAGTTATCCGGCTAAACAAGAAATCCTGCTTTATGAAACTTACTTTAACCTATTATGACTTATCTATTTATTCAATACACTATATTAATTTCATCCATTTCTTCTGCTATCTTTATTGTTTACATGCACATTGCAGTATGTATATAAACCCTGTATCCAGACCCCCATTTCAGACTGTCCTGTGTTTTGCACTTTATATATTTTGAAAACCCTCCCCTGTAAGTGCTGCTGTATCTCTCACCGTGGTCCCCGGGGAATGTTATTTCATGCCATTGTATACCTGCATATGGATGCTGTGATACAGAAATAAAGCCCCTTTGACATGACTTGATTTAATCTAAGATAACACGTCTAATACTTTAAAATTCATTTGCATGCAGCAGCAAGGGAACATAAAATACACAAATACAAGTACATAGTGTAAAAACCCAAGTCTAGTTGAGTTCCCCAATAATTTATTTTGCATGTGCTTGTGATGTTTACAAGCAAGGCGTTCGTTCGGTCTAAATAAATGCTTCCTGTTTTAATGGGGGATGGAAAATTCTGCTTAATGCTTTTTATTCGTGGGTGTTGGCCTTGGCATTCTGCAGGAAGCGTGTCTCCGTCTCCGCTGCACCTCGGAGTGCTGGCCTTGGCTGCCAAGTAACTACAAAATGCTGTTCACCCTCAAACCTCCATATGAAGTACTCAAGAATCTCTTCTGTGGGAAGAGACCGAGGGTGGATGAGATGAGGTAGATGAGTTCTTGAAAGATCTTGACGTTGTTGGGCTGACTTTGCTTCAACATCGCGCAGAGTTTGGGGACTAATCTTTAAGAAAGGAGACTGGAGGATGTGTTCCATCTTCAGATGGATCATATTCCTCAGCCTCCCTGGGAAGGTCTATGCCGGGTACAGGAAAGATGGGTCTGCCCGTTGGTCAAACCTCAGATTCAGAAGGAACAATGTGGATTCACCCTCAAATGGATACTAGAGGGTTCGAATTTGCCCAACCAGTCTACATATGCTTTGTGGACTTGGAAAAGGTATACGATTGTGGCCCTCTGGGGGTCCTGTGGGGGGGTGCTCCAGGAGTATGGGGTATGGGGTCAGGTGTTGCAGGCCATCAGATCTCTGCATAAACGGAGCAAGAGCTTAGTTTGCATTGCCAGCACTCAGACTCGTTCCTGGTGGGTGTTGGACTCCATCAGGGCTGCCCTTTGTCACCAATTCTATTCATAACTTTTATGGACAGAATTTCTAGGCATAGCCATGGGGCGGAAGGGGTCAGGTTCGGGAGCCTCAGGATTGTGTCTTTGCTTTTTGTAGATTAATGTGCTCCTGTTGGCATCATTGGGCTGTGACCTACAGCATGCACTGGGGTGGTTTGTAGCTGAGTGTGAAGCAGAGGGGTTGAGGATCAACACCTCCAAATCTGAGGCCATGGTTCTCAACCAGAGAAGGGTGGATTGCTTCAGGTGGGGGATGAGTTGCTGCCTCAAGTATAATAGTTTAAGTACCTCAGGGTCATGTTACACGAGTGAGGGAAGAAGGAAGCAGGAGATCGACAGGCAGATCAGTGCAGCTTTGGCAGTAATATGGACGCTGTACTGTTCTGTTGCAGTGAAGTGGGAGCTCAATCTACTTTCCACGAATGCAGACATTTAATCTGTATGCTGCATTGATGCAGTACTTAACTGGAGCTGTTGAGAAACTAGAGCTATCACCTGGAAATGGGAGGAAGTTAAGGTAGACCAACAGGTTAAAGACTACAGGAAATTAGAAAAATTGGATAGTTAGGTGCCAAAGTCCCGATGGACTTGCATTCAATCTGCTCTGATGGTGTTCAGTAGTCTCCCAGCTGTAATGCTCAGGGACACACAGTCTAGCATCTATAACTCCAATGGTGAGTTGGACTCACAAGTGGGTCTTGGAATTAAAGAAATACTTAGAATTTTTTTTTTGGACTTCTTTTGTTTTTTAACCATCGGAACCCCCTGTTCTGTGGATCTTGAGGCAAAACCACTTCAGAATCATTGATCTATATGAACAGGCCTGGATCCTCCACACCTTCACCTGTCAAGCACCTTGATAAAAGTGCGACCTCCTCCTCCGCCTCCACCTTGTCCGATTTTCCTGGGGCTAACCCTAACCCTAACCCTAAGCCTAACCCTAACCCCAACCCTAACCCTAAGCCTAACCCTAAGCCTTGTGCTCCTGAACTGAGTAATAATATAACTTAAAAACTGATGGGGTGGCTGGGGGGGTTTAGGTATGATTATCAATCAAGTGCCGGCGAAAGGAAAAGCGAGTTTCCAGACGAGGTCCCGACCCCTGTCGCCGCGCTCCATGACGTTTGCATCAGCTGACATCGTGGCTCCTAACTTTAGCCGCTGTGACTCCACAAAAGACCCCGGGATGCTATAAATATATTGTAGCCATGCACTCGCTCCCTATACAGCAGTAGACGGGTCCAAAATAGTGCCTGAGGGGCTATTTTGGATCCCACACTGCAGGCCAGGCGGACAGGATCCCCCAACCCCCTGGAGAACTGGCACGGATAAGTGGAACCGTGCGAGTTTCCAATGCCCCATAAGCACCTGTGTCCGTCCCCCCCTCCCCGCCCCCCCACCAACCTTCAGGGAACCATCCTGAGCTGGCTGATCCCTTGCACGTCCGCCCCCCACCCCCACCCCACACATTCAGCTGCTGGGGATTTCTTCCACTGCTCTCAATCACCCAGTGTTGTACTAACCCCTCCCTCCTGTCAAAAAAAAAAAATCTGCCTGCTCAATTGTAATCAATCATCCCTATGGGGAAAAATTTATTACGGGAGGGGGGTCAGTGAGGTGCTCGTGGACACCACGCCACGGCACATTCGTGAGAGGTGGAGAGAGGAAGTGTGGCACTGGAAATCCTGCGATTTGAGACTCTTCTCCATGTACGACGTATTTATCCAGCTCTGGGTGAAGGGAGTTCTCCTCCCAGTAAACCCCATCGACCCACATACTGTAGAGCCCTTTATCCTAAGCAATGTCAACCTCTTACAGTTTCTCTCGATTGCTTTGACACATTTCATGAAACGTGCTTAACATTCTCACGACTATAAGAGCATCTCTCAAAACAGTTCATGAATATAGCGCGACGCTAGGGTTTAGCTACAAAAGTCTGCAACTTACCCAAAACAATTAACTCGTGTCTTAAAAGCAAATACCAATGAATCCACCAATGAATTAGTTAGTGCCACCAAAATGAAAAATACAATCAGCATCATTTTAACCAAAAGAGCCAAAATGCTTAGATATATTGTCAGTGCAAGTCTGCTCCTGAGCTCCACAATTCTAAATGATAGTCTAGTCCCACTTTGTCATTGTAACTGACTGATCATTTTTCATTAGCAAGCTGATACTTATTCGTGTCAAAGACAGCAGTTTCAACATTGCGTGGGTCTGGATTACAGTATGTAAAGCTGACTGGCTAGAGAAAGCACTCACATACACATGTAACTTTTTCAGATATCAGGACACAGTACAATAGCAAACAAAAAAAGTCACACAGCACTATAACACAAAACAGCAAAATGGCAACAACAAAATCATGTACTGTGGGAACCAAAAACACAGCAATATCATATCACTGCAATTTATGGAATATGTTTTTTAATCATTTTGTTGGCTTGGTTAACGGTATTGCATGTGGTGGCAGATTACATACATATATCGTTTTGGGTGTAAAATTATTACATTGGGAATCTACATAGTCTGTTTGACCAACAATACTAAAGCAACTGAAAATTATATTGTATGATATATGTATGTAATCAGCTACCACATGC
>JAODLC010000007.1:17312261-17322748 GCA_026781145.1 Hippopotamyrus pictus | reverse complement strand
CTCGGCGTCCTCCCCGAGGAGCTGGTAGAGGTAGCTGGGGAGAGGGAGGTCTGGGTATCCCTCCTGAAGCTGCTACCTCTGTGACCCGAACCCCGGACAAGCGGAAGATGATGGATGGATGGATGGATGGATGGAAATGTAGAAACACATTTTCATGTAATGTGATATTTATAGTTTTGTCATTTGTCTGTGTTTTACATGCACTGTAGTTGAAGGATAATGCTGTATTCCCTGACCACTCAAAAGAAGGTCATAATTTCAGTTTGCCTCCAACAATATGTGTGTACGCATGTTTGTGTGTGTGTGCGCGTGTGCATGTATGTCTGTGCATGCATGCATGCATGTATGCGTGTGTGCGCGTGCATGCATGCATATGTGGGTGTGGGTGTGCATGCATGTACTGTATTTATTCATTTATCCATCTATTTATTTTTAACCCTCCCTGATTTTCTGTTTGAAATACCTGATAGACTGAAGCCTCATAAACGAAAGCCCATGATGCACCCCCCCCTCCTCACAGACAAAACCCAGAAAAGGGGGAACATATTTCTCAAGCTCAGCAGGAAGCCGATTCACTATTGGGGAAGGGGGGGGGGGGTGCTGTCACACATTCATTAAACAGCCGCAGGTGTGACGGAAACGTGTACGCATGTGTTACTCATGTAAATGCTGGTGGGAACAGCCCAGAACACCTACACCTTTCTGCTCCATACAGAAAAAGAATCCAGTTCACACGTGGTCCCACCTTTGAAGCTACAATTGCTTGACCTAATCTCATTTAAATCTTTTTTTTTTTTTTTTTAGGAATTCTGGTATTTCAGTATCATCTTCATACTCAGGAGTAACAATTTCAAGACATTTTATTGTATTTTTTTTTAACAAAAACATGACAATAGTCATATTTTATTGATCCACTTGGGGATATCTATATGACTACTATTATGAATTTTGAAACATCCTTTTGTCACCTTTTGTCACACCCAGCAAGGGCCACGTCAGGGCAAAGTGTGACATGTCCATGCCCAGAAAACCCAGGAGACACAAGCCCACACGTTTATCACGCAGACCTCTGCTCCTCGGCGCAGTGATGCCAATTAAACCCCACCTTCACGGTTCCCCCCGGTTGCAAACAAAGAATAGCAAAGCTGAGGCTTAAGACCAAGGCCTCAGTCACGGGACACGTGTCTTTATTGCACGAGCCGCTTGGGATCCCATTAATTATTATCCCTGTTGGAAAATCGGCTGAAAAACAGAACAGAAGTATATTTGCATATCCTTTTCCTGTGGGCTACACAAACAATTTTCTCCTTGGCAATAACTCGCCTCTTCGGTAATTAAAACATAAATACCAGCAGCCACCCAAAAATATGATTTCCAAGACATTATTCATTGTTTAAAAGACAACTGAGGGCTTATAAGACTTATACACTGATCGGCACGGAATAAAAAATGGTAACTGACAGTGAATACAGCAGCAACACGGTTCCTACAGTAGATCAGAAGCGGAGACCTGTGCATGCGGCGTTTGGCGACATTCTCAGTGCCGCGCCGTCAGGAACCACACAGCTGATGACTTGCATCCAGATCGGCCTTCAAACCACATTCATTAGCCATTCACAAGCAGAGGTGGGTGGCACCGGGCACCATGCCAACCAAAGCCAGTGTCTGGAGCTCCCTCTGAAGACCGATAATCCCCAAAATACAATGATGCCAGAGAGACGGGCCCCTCGAGAGCAGAGCAACTGTTATGACATCTGTAAATTTACAGTCTTACATCTCTACAGAAAGACTTGTAGGAAGTTTGGCAGTTTATATGATATTCTGACTGCTGGTCTGGAAGGTGGAAGACACAAAAACCCCTACAGGATCGAAATTCACACTTCAAGTAAGTGAAGATCTCACAACTTCACTCAAAAACCAGCTAATTTTAAAGTCACGTTACTCAAAAAAATACTGCAATGCCACAACTTGCAGTAGTCTTACGTTGGTGTGCTATACTCCGCGGTTTAGCAGTAGTGGTCAGGTGATGTGTGTATGCAGACCGGCCCATGGGAAGATTCTGGACACGCAACAGGTCATTTCTGATACCTCAGGCTAAGAAGATCTCTGGAGACAAATACTTTCAAACTACAACTGTGTGTGGGGCAGGATGCCATAGACACCCAAGGGAGGAGGAACAAAGGAAGAGCTCCTCTTTAACAGCGTGGGGGGGTTCATGGTTATAGCTCAACTACGCCATTTAATCGGACTACTGCCCTCGTCCCAGTATACATGCATGGGAGGGGAATCGTTTCATTAACCGAAGTATGTACGACTCCGATAAGATAGGTGGCGATGTGACTCAGCTTGTTAGTATCGAGCTTTTTCCTGTTGACCTATTAAGTCACTGATGTAAAAAATAAAATAATAAAAATTAATAATAATGGATGCGTGTGCAAATGTTGTGATACAAGCTTTAATTGTGATCTGGTAAGAAGAACAAATACAACAAGATCAGGAAAGCATAATAAGAAATAAAGTGTTTTGTATAAAATACTTTGACATCAGGGTATTGGAAACATTTCAAATATTGCAATCTGATTTTCTTATGATAAATATTTGGGTATTTATGAAACAAAAAAAGGAGTTCAAACATAAAATACTCACAAACCCGTCTAGGGGTGATTTAAACAGCAAGGACAAAAACGATTATGATAGTCTTGGAGAACGCATGCAGCGCTCATGCAAAAAGCAATGGAGGTAAAACTTTAAACTGATTTTAAAACATATGCTAGATAATCTTGAAAAGGTTAAATTAAAATTGCAAAACTTGCTAAGATTTTTTTCCTTCGACAGAGTAAAAATACTTTAGCAAGACAAACTCCCTGCTGAGGGAGAAAAAAATCTATCATTGCGCTATAATATCTGTACCAAACTGAAGGTAAGGAAAAGCCCGATCTTAATCTATCTGACCAGCGATGTAAGAATTGGATGTGCACGTCGTCTAGTCATACTGCATTTTTCAATTTCAGTACAAAATACCCTGCCTCGCGTCGTGATGTCTTTCGGTGCTGGTACCAGTTTTTAACCCCAGTGGAAAACCAACACCTTGAAGTACCGTACTTTTGGCATCTTCTTGAAGTACGAAAAGTACGGCACATGGTGCAGTGGAAAAGCGCCCTTTAGTTGAGCGGTGAATTGGACAGCTTTACAGCGCTGGACATTTCGTATGTGCTGTACATTCTCTGCTATGCTCCAAGAGTCTTCTGTCTACTGACTTCTTCTGTTACTTCCGGGTCAAAGCCAGGGGGAGAATCTGTGGAGCATGTGCAGAGAGCCTGGGCCAGTTTGAGTCCAACTGAACATATACATGCAGGAGTAAATCGACTCCCAATCGCATTACCTGGGTGTTAGTCCGACTTCGAGAAATTTGATTTAGTACGATTTTAGTGGGACTAACATGTTTACATATACTTTTGAAGTCCAGATTTAGTCGGACTAAGACAATAATTTGATTTTCTTAGTGTATATGCAAACGTACCAACAGAGACCAAAGTCTGACAAAGTGTTTGGTCACATACCCTGGTAACACCTATAACCTGTTAACATGACTAAGAAGCAACAGAAGATCAAACCAGGATGGGGGAGGGGTGCCAAGTCCCAAACTACCAGGATGACAGAATCAGAGAGGGGTGGGGCTCAAATCCCAAACTACCAGGATGACAGATTAGAGTTCGCCCTCCATTGTTTCCTTCTCGTCAAAAATTTATTCCCTTAAAAGAGAACAAAATGTTCGTTTGGCAAGCGGCGGCTGACAGCCGTGATGTTTCATCAGAACGGTGCTGTGACGCTCCTTTGTGACCAAGCTTCTCGATCCACGGAAGGAGACCTGCTCCAAAATAAACACGGCAGAGAGATCACATTCGTCAGAGAGGAGACGTTTCTGCACTTTCATGCGAGCAAGTCTGTCTGGCTCCGAAAGCAGAGAGACATAATTTCAGCCAATTCTAAACATTACCATCACTGAACTGGAGATTCAAGGGCAAAAAAACGGCTTTATTTTAGAGGATGGAGATCACATGCAATCCATGCAGAGCTGACACTTAACTAGAGTTTGCCCTTGACCTTGTTAAGACATGCATCATTTTTTTTCCTTACTTCATGCAATTCCTGAATTAGGGTTCCCCAATTCCGGTCCTGGAGGGCCTTTCCGTGACACATTTTGCAGATTTCCCTGCTCAAACACACCTACTAAAGCTGGCAATTGGCTGGTGAGCCAAATAAAGTGCGTTTGAGCAGGGAAATCTGCAAATTGTGTTGCAAAATTGGCCCTGCAGGACTGGAATCGCGGAACCCTGGCCTAAATCATGCTGATAACCTAGTATGGCGGTTTGGGGATATAGAGAAAGCTGAAGGGGAAAGAAAGAGAAGAAAAAATGCGATCAACTGAGGACAAGGGAATTGTGTCGAGAACTGATCTCTGCCTCACTCATTTCCGACACCAATGTTCAAGCCAAGGCAAGAATGGTCATTGTGGGTTATGAACCATGGCTCTTAAACGTGTCCAGAAGAGCTATTGTCCAGTGACTCTGGCCAGTGTTCAGCTGCAAACACCCCGTAAACCAAGGCATTCCCCACAACCCACACCACACCCAGCGTGCCCTTGGACAAGTCCTTGCACGAGAGGAGCTTTTCAAACTCTCTTTTTTGCTGTGAAAAGCAATGACTCATTTCCCTACACCCAGGAAACGCATAAACAAATGGCAAGGTTAATACCTGCCTGGGATTACATCTGACAAGTGTTGTAATACACCACTGATCATCTAAATACACCCCACCCCCTATAACGATGATCCAAAAATAAATGAAATGCATTCAGTGGTAGAAGCTGCCATTAAATGCTGCTTGCCAACCTGGATTGGCAGTTTATAACTGTGAATTACTCCAATCACCTTTTTAATAAAACACTGATATGAAGAAAAACAGACACATTAAAGGTTATCAGACCATTACCGAGCATTCAAACTGATTTACCACAAGCCGCCATGACATCTTCTTGTCCTGAAGTCTACACAACGGTGATGCCATATTCTAAAACAGGCATCATGTATGTTATCTACAGTGTTTGTCATGGCAGATTATAAATTTGGGCAAGCTGCATGATGCACACATGCGTAGCGAATTTCTCTGTTTTATCTTGCTCCTGGTCACCTTCACGAGTCCACGGAGGCCAAAAACTGTGTTAATCCAAAAAAAAAAAATTAAATGCAAACAGACTGGGACATGTTAAGGATATGGATCCCTCCGACTGTAACTTTGCCCATTGTTTTGACTGGTGGGAAAGAAGCGCAAAATTTCTATCTCGGTTGGCAAGGATCGCTCCAAGCAGTCATTCGCTTAAACCCCAAGGGAAGGTACCGCCGTCTCCTCGACATCATTGTCAAAGCCATACACGTATATATGCATCCCCTCCGGCCGTGCAATAACAGGACCATTTCCCCTTTGTATCCACGGCATCCCGTTTTGATTGTGCCCAAACCACGTCTTTCCGTTTACACTTCTTGTTTTGCACTTTATTAATCCAATTAAACTTCGCTTATTTCCAAGCCCGACCCCTTTCACCTTTAAAAGATCGACGTTTTATTTTTTTAGCCTGTTCTACTGCCCATCTATATAACTAATTAGCAACTAAAGGGCCAAATGAACACAGAATGGCCGATATGTACGGCATCACACAAAGGATTTTTAATTAAAGACTTCGTAATGCTATATTGACATCATATGAAATGTATGGAAATATACAGGAATTTTTTTTTTTCAATAAATGAAACTAAGCGTAAAAAATTATAATAAATACAGCCAGCAACAAATTCCAGTAACAAATCTGTAGCATTTATAATATTGCTAAATACAGGGAGCACTGCTCGAAGTAAGACTGGTGTTGTTCCCCTTAAGCACACAAAGGAATACAGTATGGAAACATGCCGCTTTGTCCAGCAGTTCGGTTCCCAGCCCTCATCAGCGGAGACGGGGCAGTATTTCCTAACACAGAAAAATCTTTATAATGATTATCAATCCGTCGTGGTCCTTTATTGGCTTTTTAAACAGAGGAAGGCAGTGTTACGCCTGGACAGTCTTTTGCCTCTGTGTTAATACTTCCAGCGCACACTGCCCTTCGGAAAGGCTGAGACCGCTGGAAAAACAACAAAGAAGTGTCGGCTTCCCCCACTCCCGCTGGACGGGCTACTCACGTGTGGGCGCAGCTCGCGATGCTCACAGGTTTGTGATAGACCTCCAGGCAAATGGGGCAGGAAAACTGGCTCTCCAGACTGTCGCCGGCAGCGGCCGCAGCCGCCTCGCTCTGCTGCTGGTGCTGATGGTGATGCCTAAACTGTGTAGCCGACACAAAACTGCGGAACATCGCCATCATGAACCTTAATGTTACTTACTTCGCTCCCAATTATAAATATATGTTCGCTTCTATCACTCCTCGGGATAAACTCGCGGGACGTAAATTATACGGGTGCCGCACACTCGAAGTGTCGAAATGGGGGTTAATAATTCCTGCACCCGGTATCAATCCCGCAACGCGAGAGCTACGTAGCGACGAAGAATGCACGCCGAGCACGACAAGAAGTAAACATTACAAGGTGGCTCTCCTAAACAAAAAAAAACCTTTAAGAGCCATTCAGCCGAAAGGATACCTGGGTACTGGCGTTCGCAGATCTCTATCGACTGTAGAATACCCACATGTTTGGACTACATATCCCCGAAGTCTCTGCTCCTATTCCAAGTCCCATCGCTAGTCGGCACTTTCCCTTGCTTTAAATAAACTATAGAATCGTTGCCGCGTCACGGTCAGACTTGAACTTGACAATGTCGAATGTGATCATTTAATTAAGCCACCAGGACATAATAAGAAATCGCTTATTTTTTTTTACTGTCAAGGAAAAGCAAACTGATGGTTTTTCGATGACACGTCTTGCGTCATCAGTCGGCGACGCTAGATACCTTCTTGAAGAAAGCTGTCACGTTACTACGTGTGTGTATTTAAATAGATTGTTGGGTACCGTTTTTATGATTATGTGTAACGAGTTTTAACTGTTTGTACGGTATCTAAATATAAGTAAAGTAGAACAGTTGCCAACGTTTGACAATGTGTGAAGTAGACGAAAACTACGGCGATATCTTGGAAAAAAGGACGATACCATGGTGCGTATTCATTTTGAAATAATCCTGCTTCCCTTGTGTCTTCACGGCAAGCTTGTCAGATTATATATGGGCAGTCGCATATAGCTATGAATTAACGACCTGATATGTTTATGGCTTAGTTATATTACTATTTATATCATTTGTTTGTTCGACAGCGTCTCTCAGATGTGTATGAAATGTAAAGCGAACAGTGCTGCGCTGATTATCCGAGCTGGAGATGCTTTTTGCCGGTATGATCTCTGGACACCTATTACAATTTTCAAAATTTTCAGTAAAATTTAAATTCGTTTTGTGCATTCCTTTAAAAATGAAAAATATATAGCTGATCAGTTCAAGCTATCATTTGATTCATTGTTTTCTTTTATCCGTCTAACAAGTCAAGCCAATTAAGTAGCATCCAGTATGATTCATTAAATTGAACATGAACATAAATGCCTCATCTTAATTATAGCCAATGTGCACTAATAGTTTTGCCCGTTATATCATGTAGAGGCTGCTTCAAGGAATATTTTGTGCATAAGTTTCGCGCCATGCTGGGAAAGAATCGTCTTATTTTCCCTGGTGAGAAGGTAGGATGTAGCCGCATCCGAGCTTCCCGGAGTGTTTTTACCATAGTTAACAGTTCTGTTGCGATTATCTGTCTCTTACTCAGGTTCTCCTTGCCGTGTCCGGTGGCCCTGCTTCCAGCTCCATGCTTGCGCAGGTCCAACAGGTTGTGCAAAAAACATTTCTTACAGTTTCCTTTCCTAGTTTCATCCTGAATTTTTTGACTCGATTTATAAATTTATATAAATTAAATATAAATTATAATAACGTCGAATGCAGTCATCTGTAGGCTAAATATGAATGCATGACGTATATTACCTGATATGGGCCTGTGAAATGTAGGAGGTTATTAATTTATAGATAGTAGTTTGTATAAATGTTCTGTGCTAATGGTGTAACGCAATGCTTAAATTTCCTTTCTGCTTTCGTATAGTGTGGTTTGATGCATATACAGTAATTTTTCATATTTTTTCAGGGTTTGAGCCAAGATACGCCAAAGAAATTAAGATTTGTTCCTGGAATAGTCTATATAGATGGTAAAGTGCACATTTTCATAGCTATATGAGAGGATTTGTAGTGATATATAATCATGGCCAATTTAAAACATATATTTTTTTCAACTGACTTCTGTTACAAATCTTCGCTTTTTAAATTTAAAGAGGGAGAGGCTACTGGCCAGAGCATGGAAGAGAGACAGATGGCAATTGCTCAGTTGGAGTCCATATTCCAAGCCACTGGTTTTCCCTTCCATATAGTCCACCTGGAGCAGGTAAGCTCTTAGGGCAGAGAGCCGATTTTGGTTCTCTGATCAGTGATAAGTAATTGGTTTGGAGCTCTAAATGTTGTATTGTTTAGTGAATTGCCCTTGTTGCTTTGTACAAGGCTTTGGAATGCATTCGTGTTTAGCTTCTAAGCTGATGCTTACTAAGAGTGAGTTAGTTTATGCACATTTACTCAGTTGGATGTTTCCTGGAATGATTCAATTACTGTCCCTTTGTTTGGTTATACTACAAAACGGCCACAAGAGGGACCCATTCCATCCTCTTAACCTTAAACTCCAGGGTCGGTATGTATAAAACATCCTAAGAATAGTCTTAAGAATGGTTGTACACTTGGACTTAAGAGTAAAAAAAAAAAAACTTAGCAAAAAGTAGGACCTAAGAGCATTGTATAAAGCTGCTAAAAGTAACTTTCAGCAAAGTCTAAGCCCAATTCTTAAGTGCTGACAGAGCCAGCATTTAAGTGTCATGAAATGAGGACTACAAATAAAATCCCACCTCAAATACTGATTTCAACCAATAGAGGAGCTGCACGGTGAATATATTAGTGACATTAAACCGTTAATATACAGCTTTATACAACATACCTTTCTGTGATCATACCTTTAATTGGTAGTATGAAAATCTACCTAGCACATCACCAATCAATTTGCACTAATAGATGCACATGTTGTATAAATTATGGGTCAAACGCAAAACTCATAGCAAACATTGGATTCTAAAAGAAAACCAAACTGGACGACAAACAAAACGGTTCTTTTGGCACAGTTGGTGCTTAAATGGAAGGAGGTATTGCAAGGAAAGTTTGGCCCAGCTGTTACAAGCATGGACAAAAAAATGCTTAGGAGGCTATTGCAAGCTCCGTAAATGCGGCGTCACCTCAGACAAGGCGTTCAGCAGAGGAATGTGAAAAAAGGTGGTATAACGTTTTATCGACCTCGCGAAAGGAAATCACAGTTTATAAAGCAAGCATGCAAGCTACTGGTTTGTGTCATTACTTGTATTGCTCTTATGACCCTCGCTATAATAGATGATGATAATAATTATTATAATTATCATTATTATATTTTTCAAGTTGCCAAAAACGTAGCATCATTATCACCTTCAGTTCAACTCTAAGTGCATTTTTAGGTGACGTAGGAGATTGTATCCGGTTCCTAATTAGATTGGTAACAAAAAGAATGCCCTCATGATCAAGCCTGTACCATTTTATCAGTTCATTATTGTCGTACGTCTGCAGTACGTCCTTTCTTTCACGGAAAGTGCGTGGTCTCCGTCTTCGTGCGCGTAGTGCTGCTGCCATCGAACAACTCCTAACTGGTTTAGGAGTCCTCTCCAGCTCTCTTAAATAATTTAGGAGCTGAGACCTACTCTTAACACTTAAGGATGTTTATGCATGCCACTTATTCTTAAGTCTGGGAGTAGAAGCAAAATCACGTCACTCTTAGAATTGTGACGCATTTAAGAGTGAAATTTTACTCTTAGAAGTTTTATGCATACCGGCCCAGGTTAGAACCCTGTGTGACATGTCAGTCCTCGTGTCACTTAAAAGTAACCGATCAGAGTGGCATATATAACGCCATAAGGTGCTTGGTTCAGTGAAAACATGGCTTTTGCGGGTAATTTTGCCGATATTCGTTATCACTGTTTGTGCCCTGCTCATCATAGCAAGAAAGTTGGAGAGCCGCCCAGTGAGTGTTTCTGTCCTGGGTGGTGACCTGGCTCATGTACAGGTGATCTTATCCATCTTTATGAATGAATCGCGCAGGTGTTTAGTCTGCCAGGATCGGTCCTGGAGGCTGCATCTCCAACCCCCACAGGGACCGATGGGAGTTATAAGGGTGCTGTGGACCAGTACCTCCGGAAAGGCAGCACGGGTGGAGCCGGTCCGTCTGAAGAGCCGATCCAGCCCCGGGGTCACCCCGTGCTGGATGCCCAGCAGCATCTGGCCCAGCTGAGCACCATGGAAAT
>JAODLC010000007.1:17278283-17312161 GCA_026781145.1 Hippopotamyrus pictus | reverse complement strand
GCCATCTTCACAGCAGTCCCAGGAAATGCCATCTTCACAGCAGTCCCAGGAAATGCCATCTTCACAGCAGTCCCAGGAAATGCCATCTTCACAGCAGTCCCAGGCCCTGGAGAGGCTGTTTTCTTCTGTGAGGACACTCACCGCCCGAGAGGACTTGCTGATGACCCTCAGGTGCGATTTCCGCAGTGAGAGTTTTACCCCTCCCCGAACAAGCAGTCGCTCATTATATTGCTATAGGTACAGTGACCTTCATTGATTTTGATGCCCCATTTGACCTTTCGGGTAATATTGTGGAAGTTATGAAAATGTAGAATTTGGAAGATGATGAAGTTGTTATATGAATCCCCACACAGGCAGGGCAATGTCGCCTCATCGTTAAATTATAAACAATGAAAACTGCAAACAGGAGAAATGGTGGACGGAAAGCACAAAGTAGCCCCAAGTCGAAATATGACATCACTGTTCCCAGCAACTAGCTGTGGTGTTTGTCCAGTTTACCTCCCTGCCCTGCATGACATGAGGCTTGTGGTTTAATACGTAGTAGATTTTTTTTTCTTCGAGTCACGAGTGTGTAAGTGAGGATCATTTGGGGCTGTCCTGGGTCTATGCCTGCACCTCACTTGCTGTACCTCTGGACCTGTCCTGGGCCAGGCACCACCTGATCGTGCACACGGCAAGGACACAGAGCTACGCCAAGGTCATGATGGGGGACAGCTGTTCCCGACTGGCCGTCAAGCTGCTCAGCAACATTGCTCTGGGCCGAGGGGCGTCGCTGGCCACAGATACGGTGAGTGCCACTCTCTTGGCCATGTGGCCCGGCAGACTGGTACCCTGAGCACCGTCATGCCATGTGGGCCCTTCCCGCCCAGTCAGTTACAGTTTAATAAAACAGGGAATTGTTTCTTTAAAAACATAGAAATGTGTCCTGCTCTTCAATAGAAAAACATGCTGTTTTTTCTTATTGCACGTATGGCTTCCATTCATTTTTATTTATATCTGTTTACTTAATATTCTTTTTCAGCATGTTTTGTTTGCATACTGTATGTTTCGTAAGTTTGTTTACACTATGTTTACTTGTCTTGTTTTGCACTGTATGTTTGTCTGCACGATATCTACCTCGCTACTGCATGCAGAAGAATTTCCTCCTTGGATGAATAAAGTTCATTTTATCTTACATGCTGTGTGAAATGTGCCACGATGCGATTGTGCATATAAGCATACATTATAAAATTATAATGGGGGAGACAGTGGCATGTGAGGTGGATTATTGCATTCTGAGCTACAGGGTAGAATAATGCCTACATGTGCTTCTTTAGTATAAATACTAACCGCAGTCTTTTGTAATAAAGTCATCAGTTAAATGTGTTTCCGCAGCCTTTAGCTTCTCAGGTGTGTCTGTCAATGGATGTAGCTAAAACCTTTCATGCTCTGTGGACAGGGCTTCTCAGACCCTCGCTACGGGGACATCACAGTCGTCCGGCCCATGAGGGACTATACCTCAAAAGAGATCGCCTTCTATAACCGCATGTTTGGCGTCGCGTCCGTTTTCATCCCCAGCCTCGACACCAAGGTGCGTCGCATCGTTTTTTTAGATTTGTCTGTGTGCTTGCATGACATGAGTAATGGAGGGGGAGGGGGGGGGGGTTCAGGTTATGAGATTGTCTACTTAATGATGAAAACCACCCACCGTGATTACTGGGGCTTAGAGATGCAGTCCCCAACATCACGAGTGTTACTTAGCCATGAAGCCCCAAAGGTTTGCCTTGGATGGGTGAATGGAGCAATGGAGCTCAAGCCTTGTCTGTTGCTCTGGGCTATGATCCTGGACTGGTGCTGCAGGCATTTTTGCATAAGCAGAGTTAGGTTAATGTTTTTTTTTTTAAAAAAAAAAAAAAAAAAAAAAAAAAAAGCAGCGTCTTTGTGCAGCTTGTCTGCCCCCTTGTGGCATATTGATGGGATAGACTTCACCCAAATATTAAATGATGGGATAGGACAAGAGAAATGTTTTTCTCTGTTTAATTGGAAGCAGATCATTTTACCTGCAAAGTTTTTGCCTCTTTTACCAATTATGAGCCCACAATGCATACTTTTGGTATTTTTCTACAATGATGTATCAAATGTACCACTTTGGAATCTCCCCCTCTCTATAAACTGATATGCTGTCCTGGCTGTATTTTGTTAAGTATCTTTTCTGACTGCCAGTTTGTGGAATGAATGAACGTGTCGTCTGCACTGCCAGGTCCCGGAGAAGGCCAGCATCCAGCACCTCACTGAGAGCTTCGTCACCAGACTGCAGGCCGACTTCCCCTCCACCGTCAGCACCATCTACAGGTAGGGCAGTAAAACCTCAGAGGGGTGGGATGGCAGGAGGAATGTGCTGAAGGAGAATTGGCGTAGGTGACGAAGAGCGTGACCTGACTCCTACGGAGGAGGTACAGCGCGGATCAGAAGCTCATGGGGATTCCTGAGTACCAGCAGGGTATAGTCTGGTACGGACGGACCTGTTTCAATGTCTCACCAGGACAAGTGAAAAGCTTCAAACGGCCCGTGTGCCCCAGGACCGCGGTGCTGGGCTGACTGCCAGGTGCCTCCTGTGCGTGTGCCCGTTGGACACTACATCTGGTGGGTCTAGGTGCTTCAGAGTGGAGCTCTGATTTGCAGTCCTGTTGGCTAGGAAGTATGTTTAATGACATTGAAAATGGGGCGGGACCACAGCTGGGCCCGCCTCTTCCCCTGTCAATCACCGATTCAAAACACATCCTTGGCTAATAAAGTTGGCCCCTCTGTATCATTTATGGTCCCTCTTATGCCCCCTACTTAAAAATATCCTGGAAGTTGTATAAATGCATATTGGGCTGCTGTTCTTCAAGCGTCCTTTCCTCCTTTGTCGCTGATCTCCTCCTGCTGTCCCTTGCAGACAAGGCCTCCGCCTTCCATGCCACCCTGGTGTCGGAGAAGCTCTCCCAGAAGCTCCCTCCCGAGGCGGCTCCACCCAAACAGGGCTGCCTGTCCTCCTCCACGGGGCAGCAGGGCAAAGATTGCGGGGCACTGACAGATGGGTGTTGCTCCTCTGACAGGTGGGCGTTCCACATACGCGACCCCTAGCTCCTCAGATGGCGAGATGTGGTCTGACTGGCAGCGTTCCTCCTTGGAATGAGCCTCCATCACTTCTAATGAAGTTTAAATGTTTAAGGACAGACCAAACATTCGGTTTTAATGGGTCAGCTGTGGTGTGTGATGCTTTGAGCTGTGCTAAGAAGGCCACCCTTCAGTTTTGTTATGGCTATAGAATAAATTCCGGCACTGCATTAGCTGGGACTTAAGCGTAAACCCCAGTCTAGTCTAGATTAGCATTTTGTCGAGGCCCTTCAGAAGTACCTTTTTATCTTAAGCCTACACTCAATCTTTTACATGGGAGGTCTAAGTTAAGCTTAAGCCCAGTGTTAGATAGTATTAGATGTAAAATGCAGGCAAGATGTCCAGTACATGGTGGGTTTTATCCTAATTATAGAAAGCAATGTAATGCACAAGTTATGGGCAGGATTTTAGTACCAGAACAATGGTTGAGGTTATAGTAAGTCACATGGTCTGTGTCTGGTCCCCCTGAATCATGAGTACAAGTAATTTGTCAGCCACACAGATCCAAAAACACCATTAACACTCCAAAACAAGGATGTAATCAAGCTCTGGATTGAAGATTGAGGCCATCTCCTGTTAACTTGAACACATTGCAGCTGACCCAAAAATTCTGTTAGCGTGGGGCAGAATTATGCTTAGCAGGTTAACGCCAGCTTTAGCACATGCACTGCTGAATGGGGCTCGCACAGGTGTGAGCTCCGTGGCTTAGTAAGTGTCGATGGACGTTCTGCCGCAGGACGGGCCACATCCCGGAGCTCAAGAGCCTCCTTTGCTACAGCTGCAGCCTGACCATCAAAGACACGGTGAGTGAGACTGGCTGATCTCCTCCCTCCAGCGGCTGGGTGCTGATGCCGCTCATCTCCTTCCGGCGCCCATGAGGGCTTTTGATAGTATGAAAAGAGGATGGAGAGGGTTAGGGTTTCTGCGTCACGTGTTTCGCTGTGTTCCTGTCTCCCATAGACGGCTGTCGACAGCCTGCCCCCCTATATTTTAATGGAAGCGACACGCCGAATGCAAAGGTAAGCGTTTAGTGGCTATCGCAGAATGGCCGCGTACTGTTGCTCACGGCAACGGACCAGTGGATGAATCGCCGCGTAACGAGGTGAGGAAACCGCTCGCGTGTGCATGGCAGACCTGACGTGAGACACAGGCCAACCCAGCTGTCCTTGCTCAGGTCCCAGATGAGAGAGGAGATCGCTGAATTCCTGTTGGAGGAGGAGGACAGCTGAGGAGCCCCTGAGGAAAGCTGGGACAATTCAGAGGCTGTTTTGTTGGGCTTTCTGTGTCTGGCGTCATTTGGATCTTTGTGGTGTGGGGTCAGGAGGCGCAAGTCCGGCACCAGCAGGAGAGAGTGTTAAACTATGCACCTAAATTCCAGAGTGTGCTTCAGTTACTTTTGTAAAACCAATTAAATATTGCTACATTTTACCATTTCATATTTCCAGTGTATTGTCTGGGATATTTTTGAAATTTTTATTGCAAGTAGAAAAGTAAGCTAACAGGAAGGAGCTTTAGATAGTATTCATCTTACTGATTATCCGGTAAGATAAGATGAACTTTGTCGATTCCGGAGGGAAATTCAGGAATAGTATAGATCACAGGGGAGTCTGCAGTCTGTCCCAGGCAGGGAGGCCAAAGACAGAATTACAGTGGGTAGTGGCATTGGCTCTCATTAAAACGAATAAATTAGCATAATAAATTAGCCTCTCAGCAGCTTCAGAGCAATATTCATATGGGTACCGTACTGGAACTACTCCAAGTAGAGCAGCGATGCCGTTGCTGGGAGAGACTGCAGGTCCCTGACGCACTACCTTACTCAGACACACAATTTCTTTTGGTCTTAAGTCTGAAATGTCCATTTATTTTCCATTTATAGCACTGCTGTTACTGATTCGCCAAAAGTGATCACTGAGATATGCATATCCCTTGAACAGGTACATCGACCACCATCCTAAAGGACAGAAGTTCTCCATAGCGGGTTACATTACGAACAACATGCTTACCCCCTCTCTTTATACTGGGTATTGCTCAGGAAGCAGTTTTGACAACAAACAAGCTTTGTGTTACTATATTTGGCAACAGAAGAGCAATTGACTGGCATTTGCTTTAAAGTGTTTTTCCGCCTAAAGCATTATGAAACTTTTCCAGCATGTAATTTCCCAGAGGTCAACCTTTTCGGTATGGTGTTTGGCAACTTCAGCATTCAAGAGGACTTTTCAGAACCTAACTGCAGTAATTATCACCATACAGTCTTTAAACAACATCTTACATAAGACAGTAAACCTTTCCTTGTGGAAAAAAAAAATCATAATTGAAATAGATTGATTAATTCAAGTGTTTTTTCCTTATGAGCCACAATAAGCCTTTTAACGAGATACATCCTATGGAAAGAGGATTCATAGTCTTAACTGTTCGTTCTTACAAGTGGAGATTCAGAAAATCTTACTGTAGTGACCGAAAAACCACGAAGGTCCAATTTTCTCTTCCCGACTTAAAAACCTCAACTGTTTGGCCACTATTTGGTTTACGGAGAAATACTGTCAGTTTCATGACTGTGTGACGCCAGCGGCCAGGAACTGGGTTTCACATTCCCGACCATTTCGGGTGACCCCATAACCTGGCTGAAAGGTGCAAGACTTTAGAAAAGGAGGGAAAAAGATGAGCTCAACCTGGAGCAGGGGGGAGGGATGCTTGCCACCGTCAATGGCTGAGGACAAACCGTCTCAATGCAGTCAAGAGCAGCCGTGTGATTTGTCCTTCCTCCCCCGCAGTGCACCTTCAGCCCTGTGCCTGTATAGCCTTCCGTTCCCGGGCTGTGTCCATATTTCCATGAAGATCACTAGGGAAGGTTGGCGGGGACACAGAGGTAAACAGAAGTCTCGATATAGACACCCATCAGAACATGAGTGGGTTTGGCGAGAGGGAGTAGAATCAGGGATTAGGGATAGCAGTGGAGGTGGGGCTAGTCCTTCTCCCGGGTCCACTTGATCATTGTCTCTGGTGAACGGTAGAGGAAGATGAGCTTGGCGTAGAGCTCCTCTTCCAGCTCCAGGTCACCGGTCTCGCGCACCAGGAAGATGTCGTTGCACAGCTTGAGGATGCGGTCCACACACGGCAGCTCCTCGAACATTATGGAGTGCGAGATCTCGCTGAAGAAGCCGCGTACGAACTTGCCGATCACCAGCACCACCGACACATACAGCCCCATGATCCTGCGGGGATGAGGGGGACAGTAGAGAGGGGATGTGAGTGGCTAGAAGAATGATGGTAGTTAAGCCCGAACAACGTCGCTCTCTCATAGTGGATTTGGGTGAAATGGTTTACACCAATGTTTCTGAACCTGGTCCTTGGGGACCCCCAGATATGTTTTTTGGGAGCAAAAATATAGACTGGCTGGGGCTCCTTGAGGACCATGTTGGGAAACACTGGTTTACACACATTGCATGAGGGGTCCCCTAGGGGAGTTCCATACCCGTATCCTGCCAAGAAGCCCAGACTTGGCGGGCTGACTTTGTCATTGAAGATGACCATGGGAAGGACCTGACAACCCCCCACAAACTTGCTGCAGCCGGCAATGCTGATGTCCCACCACTCGAGCGTGCCGCTGCCGATCGGCGAGCGATCGTTCATCAACGTGAGAGTCACGCTTTCATACCCCTCCTCATCACCTGGATGGGACGGGACATGGGTGGTGACAGCTGACATCTCATGATATTTCAGTTACTGTTTCCAGTACAAAAATTCCCAGAATACAGCCTGGTTGTGCTGTTCTACAAGGGCACAAATGTACCTTGGTAGAAAACCACATCATTGACAATGTCTACTTGCTTTAAACTACTGGGAAGTGGGTCAGCACCCAAACAACAAAGGAGCTGCATTGCGTTTGATACTCACCCTCGTATAGCTGGCTAACAGGTTTCGCCTCTGCTCCATTAGGTGCCCGGATGTAGTTGGGGAACATATGAGGAACAAGTCTACCAAACAAAAACAAACAGCATCGCGTCAAGATGCATCACATCCAGTGGCTTTTGGTGGTTGAGGTGGAGCTTGTGGGGGGGGGGGGTACGTACACCGGGTCCGACCGATTTCCCACCAGCAGCGAAGCCAGCTCGGCTCGGACGGGGTCATCGGGCGCCAGGTCGATGGAGTGCGTGTCTGACGTGTGCTCCACTGTGCCACCCTTTCCCAAGTCCCTGTTCAGAAACACCAGACAGGACATCGGTCAACGACGTGTTCAAAGATAGAATCAGCGTCCTGTCACAGGACTGAAAAACACCTGTCCTGATTTTCAACAGGGACATTGCTAGGATCGTAAAACACGCCAGGGGCTTAGCCCAGAGACCAAATCTGTGCAAAGGTCCATCTGCTGTAGCATTGTGAAGGATTTCGGAAATGCAGCCCTGGATCAGGACTGTTGTGATCTATGGGATTCATCGCAGAGCACGGTTGTTAAAACATTTGAGCTAAACAAATAATTCCAAGCTCGTTTGGAATCATTTGGGGCTTGTGATGCATCTGGTGTTCGATAAACACCACCTTTTCTTACATCCATTCTCCCCCAGTCTCCTAAAAGCACAAAATACACTAACCTCTGGAAGTCCCAAGTCAAACGTAGAGTCATGTCCATGGGACTGCCCAGCAACTCCTTGATGACTTCTTGCCTGCTAGGGGGGCTAATCCGCCAGACCGATCCTGAGCTGCCCTCAATATTGGCGGTGACGATGTCCTCGTAGCTGTACAGAGAGATGAACTGCATTGCCACCTGAATGGACATACAAAACCCTCCGTCATCCACGTGTCTCCTTCTCAGAGGACAACTATTAATACTGTGAAGAAAAGCACTGAAGAGAGGGTAACAGGAAGTGCATGAAATTTGGAAATGAACCTGCTGTCATATTTCTGTAGCCAAGTGTAAAAATAAGAACTGAAACAATTACTTTGGCTAAAACAATCCACTGAAAAAGGAAAGGAAGGTGGTAAAATTAGCAAGAGAAGCCCACACTCACAGCATTTTTGCTGAACTTGTTTGAAAGCTTGTTGTAGTCGTCCTCGGTGTAGGGCTGGATAGACTGCTGCTGTACACTCATGGTAAAGAGGGGCTGCGGAGAATAGCTGGTGTCACATGACAACCTCAGGAGGAAAGCAATTGCTTATGCTTATTAACGGATGCCAAGACTGTGACGTTCATCGGCTAAAACATTGTGTAAGCAGATGGATGAGACACTAGAGTCATGCATGCTAAACTAAATGCCCCCCCCATAACTTACTTCATAACCTCCAAGCTTGACAGTAACTGTAACGTCCACTGGATGATTGACCACACCCACAACAGATCTGACCAATGAGATGAAAAGCAGTGGAAACCAGATGATGCAAATGAGGAAGACGATGATGAGTCCCCCCATCCCATACTTCACAATCTTCTTCTTCTTCTGACCCTTTCGTTGAGGGTATTTCTAGAATAAAAACAACAATTAAGCTGCATATTACACCAATAAAATGGCTTAATATGTAGCATATGAGAGTGAAGATGGTAGCAGAGAATGAACACCTTTCAGTTAGACTACTCATTAAGAGGTGAAGGAAGATGTTTGAGACTTTAAGGTCAGCAGATCATAGCAAAAGGACACCACACCTTCTCTGTCTCACGGCTGCACTTAATGATGAAGGTGTTGGCATAGATGTCTTCCACGCACATCCAGTTGGAGAGAGAAAGGGTGGTATCTGTCCACACCCAGTCCATGACAGCCCGTAGCTCCACCAAAAACGGCACCAAGCGGAACCTAAAAATGTGCATAATTTACGTACTTTACAGATTGCAGATTACGACACAGATTACAACAGATGACATTCATCTTAAACAGCCATGCACAAGCGGAGTGACCATATCCAAATTTTTGCAGAAATCCTACATTTTTGCATTTCCTCTTGCTTCCCACAGCAAATTACACAGATAAAATGCTTCTCTTTTCCATTTCAAACTGTGCCCGTACAAAGAAGCTCTGTTCTGTTCTGACTGATTTCCTTGTCTTTCCAGCTCCTAAAACATCACATTAAGTCTGACTTTTCGCTTAGAATTAAATAAAGAACAAAAACACCAAACTTGACTTGTAGCTGTTGGTTGGGAGCCAATCAAATGCATTAAGGTCTGTAGCAAGTGTTGTACAGGGCTGAATACAGCCTTAAAATAATAATTTCCCCATGAAGGAAAAAGGAACATTAAGATGGCATGCCGACAGCGATACACAAGAAACACGCCACGCAGAGAGCACAAATCAACAGATGGCAAAGACAACTGCCTGACAAACAACGCATGTGCTAGTGAATTTCGTGGTGATAAAATGATCGTCACCTTTGACGATGGTTCCATATCCCGTTTTTATTCCAGATCTACTGTGCAGATTTCTCTCTACATCCGCAAACACATGGCTTAAACACAGAGCGAAGGAGGTGTGAACAAATGTTTAAATCAGCAGAATGTGAAGAAAAGGAATCGCATTCACTTGGGATTCAGTCACCCCACAGCATCTTACAAAAATTATCTAAGTGTTCTGCATGTTTATGATTTGAATCCTCTCACCCTATGATAAAACACTGCCCCTTCCAGTAGTTGAACCTACAGCCTGTAGATCAGGGGTCTCAAACTCCGGCTGCGGCCCTCCAGGACTGGAGTTTGAGACCCCTGCTGTAGATCCTCAGATTGGCACCCACCCATATTCTGCAACCTACTCCCCAAGCCTGGACTGGATCAGTTTATCCCTGCCACGAACAGTGGCATTTCAGAGACTCACCCCTGGAAGAGGAACAGATTGAGGTGGTTGTACTTCTTGGTGAGGAAGTTTCCCAGAATCCTAGTGGGATAGCCACATCGGATCTGATAGGCAGAGAGGGCGAAGTATATGCACTTGACGAAGTACCACAGCTGGGCCACGGAGTTCTGACTGAACATCCTGCAGAGAGCCAGGAAAAGTCATGAACGTTACTTTCTTCCTGTAAGCCGTATTAGAATCAGAGGAATCACAAGGAATTTACTTTGGTAATTCTGGTCATACAACTCACTTTGATACACAAATAGCGCAGTATGATAAATGCAACACTAAGCACGGACAGGGTAACTACAAACAGTACAACACAAGGGCAGACAGGACATATTCATGGCAGATGGTTAGGCATATTGTGCAAAGATCATTCGGTAAGGTAGCAGTAAGAATCTGATTATGAGGGCTGGTAGCTAGTGCTGATGGCATTTTCGGAAGAGATGGTGACCATGTAGAAGTGAAAGGCCCAAGTGAAATGGGTCTGTGATCTTTAAATCCAGTTATCTTCTTCTTTGGAACAGGATCCCTGCACTGCTCCCAGAAGTGTTTAAATGCATCAGTGACCAGTGCAGCTTTCCTGAACAGCCTGCAAACGTCTTGCTCTTTGATGAGAGATGATGGGTGAGGAGGTGTGATAAACGGGGGGTACAGGTGGGGGTGAGTGCTGGCCCAGATGACCAGAGGTGAGAATCGCAGTCTTTAGCTGTCTGACAGTTTAAACAGTAGTCAAAGAGAGTTCCTTGATCAAATTAGTAGTAAAGGATGTTAAGTTTGTTGGGTTTTGATGAGTCAGCAGATGCATGGGGGGATTTCTTCTTGAAGTTTGTGAAAGGGTGTCCTTAAGCTTCATCCAAACAGCAGATGATTTTTATACTGATTCTGATTTTGCCTTCTAGTAGCTCTAACGACCCCCACCCATGTAGGCCTCCCCCTCCCCGGGGCAAAGTCCTCAGCTATTTAGTGAAATGTTTGTCCTTGTTATTGTCACAAAACTGAAGCAGGATGTGAGAATGCCAGTGTACGCATTAAAGTCATCACCACAGGCAAATTCCCAAACTCTCAGTTCCCCAGTGGCTGCAGGGGTCCGACTCCAAGTTGATATCCTATCTGGTTTAACTGCTTTCAGTTTCTGTTTGTATGCAATCAATAACTGAATCACTGGATGATCAGAATTCCCCAGTGGTACCTGAGGACGGAAGGCATCCAAGGGAGGCATCCTTTACAGTATGGTGACAGTGCTCCAGTGTTTTACTCACACTAGTAGGACACTTGATAATCTGCTACTTAAGTAGCTCATAGTCCCTCATAATGATAACTGGTGACTCAGGAAGCTCCTCCTGTCATACAGAATGTACATTTGCTTGAGGAGGAACAAAACAAAACCTCCAGCCACGCTCTCTTCGCTGTTGCCTTCTCGAGGAATAGTTTGTCAAGGAAATCGAGAAATTCTGAACATATTATTTTGCATAGTGTCCTGAATGTTAAGAGGTTTTTCTATAGGTGGTGCATTTATTCATGATGCAATGAGTTTCTTAGCCCAAATTAACATACTAACAGAGACCGGCCAGCGCACTGTGGATGCCTCACTGTGCTCCATCTTGGGATCAGTGAAGTTGGAATACAGAATTTAAGATGAATGGGCTAACGAGTGACAGGTCTCTGGCTGTCACATTTCATTCTGTATGTCTATTGTGAGCGGCCCTGCATTGGATTAAATTTAGACTAATTCTACTATCAGAGATCAATGAGCATCTACCCAGACCCTCCCAATCCTCACCTTTCGGTAACGGCAGGCAAAATGAAGAACATCCAGATGTGAATGCCGAAGACCAGGATGATCTGGAAGATGAGTTTGCCCAGGACTGTCTTGCGCAGGTAGAGCGCACGGTCGATGATCATGGTGCTGAACTGTATCAGCAGCATGACCAGGAACGCTTCGGGCACCTGGTCCTCTGACAACGAGGAGGCGATGTCTGCTGCTGCAGAGTGTTTCTGAAAGTGGAGGCACACGGGGTGACGGTCAAGGGGCTGCCCACCATCAGGGCGGAGCCCAAGGCAGGCTTGGGGTCTCGTTTATCAAAGTGTGCGTATGAAATCGCTGGTACGCACAGGCAAATTGGGAGCGAGCTGAGAAAGATGACGGTGCCGGAAGCACACTAAGTTCCTTTTTATCTAACCAAACAGCACAGTACAGGTCTGTATCTGCATCATACCTGCTTATTGTAGCTGTCCATCACATATATATCACTGTATGCATAGTGTATTACAAGTCAGAGGCCCATGTTTTGGTGAAATCAGACCCAGACAGTGGGTTATTATACAGCTGGCAGTGCTGGTCCTGTTACACCAATAAGTAATACGCCCACTAACGTCCGACTACGTCCGCTTCCAGGGGACTCCCGATGAGTGTATATTGTTTATTATGGACCTCGGATCTAAATGTGATCATATGTCACTCGATCATGCATATCTTGACACCTATTAAACTGTATTTAGTGATCGTGATATTTCTTTATCCATGGACCTTATGATTTGGAATGCCTGTGCATACTTCGTGTGGATATAACTATACCGTTCAATTTGTCAATCTGTCAAGGTTCATAAGTGTCTGTGCCAATCGATTTGATTCAGTTATGCTTCTCTGCTGGTAGGGGTTTGTGGGTACGCACATTTTTATGCACGGGGAGAAATTGATAAATACCATTCTATGCATAGAAATGTGCGCATGCGTGCTTTACGCACAAAACTGTTTGTAGGCATGGCTGATAAATGAGACCCTCGGGCTGTGAAGATGTTGACCATATGGTTGGCTCCATCCATTATACCACACTATAGACTGTTTTTACTGAGTCACAGCTGTAAGCAATTTCTTTTAGCTTTAAGTATGCAAAATTAACCTCCCTACTCCCTACTTAATCTCCCCCTTCTGTACTAGTTTCACCGGATAGTAGATCAGAGAAGAGATCAGAGCATGTGTTGAGATACCTACCCCAAAGGCCCAGAATCCAAATACGATGATGATGAAGTCCACCACATCAGTGAGGAACATCAAGGCGTAGACGTCGGTTGCAGCGCGGTACTCGGCATGGAGGATGTCGTGGAAGAAGCCATGGACCGGCTTATAGGTGTTGCGCACTCTTCAAAGAGCCGGTCAGGGAAAGCTTAATGTTAGCGATAGAATCTATCTATAAAGCAGATTTCTACCCCCATCAGCATTGGCACAGATACGACACATCTAACATAGCTTTTCTAAGATGCTAATAACGTTGCACAACACACTATAGTGGCAATAAAAACCACTTAAAATTACTCAAATAATAGGTGACATTGTTGCACGCTCACATGACTATGATCAGGTTACATAGGACTCTGTTGCTACTTCAACATGACAAACAGATGATTCTTAGCAGTACCAATACACTCCCACAGCCACAGGCAGGTAACAGGCAGGTTTTATGCTTACAGTGAAATGAAAAGACGTTTAAATCCCTCTCCGACCGCTTTTAACTTTCTGCTCGCCGCTTCCTTGCGTTTGTCCGTTGGCTTTCTCTTGGGCTCTTTGACGTCTTTGGCGTCTGTTGCGAAGACAAAACAAAAAAAGATTACAGTGGAACTCTCTGGACAGATGTTTGGCTATCTGCTCACCGCCCCAACACCCCATCTCGTCATGGGTGTCCAGAAGCCACCTAAACACCCGCGTCTCCCCATGGGTGTTCAGGATCCACTAAGCAGCCATGTCTCCTCACGGGCGTTGAGGTTCACTGTCTTAACACCTTCGTCTGCTCATGGACGTGGCAGAGCTGGCCACTGGTCGAACCTCACCTTTGCTCTGCTTCTTCCGTCTTCGGAAGTGCAGCCTGCTGCTCTTGCTCCTGGCTTCCGGCTCCTCTGGAAGGGCCTCGGCAGCGCCAGACAGCACGCTCTCCTCCTGGCCCTGCTCGGGTTCGACTGTCTTGTCCTCATGCGGATTAACCCCTTCCGCGCTTCCTGTGTCCTGCTCAGGGCTGACCAGAGGCCTTGCTTCCTCACCGCCTCCTTCTTGGGGCTGCTGGCTCTTCTCCTCCTCTAGGGAACCCTCGCGGTCCCACAAGCCGTAGCGCTGAAGTGAGTTAGACTGCTGTTTAGATTATGCTGAAAAACTATGTATACAATCATAGCATTTGCTGAACATAGAGGGGTAAGGAATATGTATGAAAATGTAGAACAAACTATGTTTTTTGCATGGATCATGGCTTTTTCTTTGTCAATATGAGACGATCCCATAATATATGAGAAGGTGGCAAGTACAACTGCAGCCTTCCAGGGCCCGGCGGAACACTGGCCATGGATCGGTACAGGTCCACCGACCGGGGACTGGGAACCCTTACTCTAGCGGAGGGGGTTATTAAAACAGGAACACCAAAATGAAAAAATCCAGAGCTATGGAATCACTACCGCAAATGCATGATCTCATAAGTAACTAAGAACGAAAGCGAGGAACTTTAATTTCTTTCTGTGTGTGTGTGTGTGTGTGGGGGAGGGTGTTCTCTTTGAATATTTATAGACAATACGATGTTTCTCTTGACCTCCTGCAACCATCTACGGACCCCAGGTACTAATCCCATGCTCTAGTGTGTTGTACTGCTTGAATATTAATACTATCTGCAGTTGCTGTATCTACAGCTTAATTAGGAGGGACAGCAGGTGGAAGAGTGGCAAAGAGGTTAAAGTACAGGACCTGAGATTATAAAATAACAGTAAAATGTCTGGCATTTGCACTGTCGAGAAAGATAATATTTCTAATATGCTTTGGTAAATTTGTAGCCACACAAAAGGGTGTTGGGGTGTAGTGGTGCGTGCAAGCAACATGAGGGAGGCAAGCGGGACCAAGGTCCAACAAGGCCCTGGTGTGCTGGCAAATGGGGGAGGGGGGTCCAAGGAAGTGGGCTGCTCTACCTGGAGGAGGGAGCGGTGGAAGAAGAGCACTAACAGCTGCAGTAGGTCGTAGCGGATGTAGTTGTCAGTCTTCTCCACGCCCATTATGCGGGGCGGGAAGAAAGGCTTGTCCTCGTTCAGCTTGGTTGTGAAACCGCTGTTCCAGGGGAAGAAGCCAAACTGGAACATGTATTTCACCACCACCATGACCTGGGAACAGCCAGACCAGAGGGGATAGTTAGACTCTGTTCAGCTTCCAGATCAAAGGGGAAAATGCTCTGAATTACTATGTAAGTAAATGTTTGTGAAAGTTAAGCTGGCTGGAGAACACTCCAGCAAAACAAAGACCAAATAAGGGTTTGAAAAACATGTACAGCTGAAAAAAAACAGACCTAATCTTTTCATACCTTTCATCTTGCTAAATATATGTAACCCATTTGGCAGACCTGGATTTCACTGGGCCGCTAAAGCAAAGCGATTTGCGTAAGGCCACATGGGAATCATCAATCCTGGGGCTTTAAGGGTGCTTAGGCTCAGAGTTCCATCCCTAAAGAACTATCACTCCATGTTGAGTTTCATAGAAATGGTTGATAGTTTGATTCCAAGTCTCTGAGAGACCCACCTCTGTGAAGACGACAGCGGTCATCCAGAACTTTTTGGTGGGCCGTGGCATGGCCAGCATGGCCCAAAGGAAGATGAGGATGGGCAGGACCAGGGAGATGACGGACGCCGTCACCAGGTTGTTCAGGACGATGATGAAATAGCACACCAGTTCAGAGTTGGCCGCCAGCAGGTTGTAGAGGGCAAAGAGAAACTTCAGGGCTCGGTTCTGAGAAGAATAGAACTGCTGACTCTGGACCAGCTCTTCCACAAAGAAGCGTCTGAAACAGACACCAGGGAAACTGAAATACATGGTACTAACATAGCAGATACAGTACATTATGTTACAGGCTAAATGGGAGTGATTGCTGAGATGGGCTGTCTAAAAGGAAGTGGGCTTTTGATTGACAAGAAGATTTTGATTTGGGTCCCATATACACTGATTATGCACTAAACATGAACTACTTAAGGAAAATCCAGCGGCTAATCTCGGTCGTTCTTGATAATTTTTTATCGTCACAAAGCCTCAGCTGAGCAAGAAAATTGGCTAAATAATGAGACGGGAATGATCTGAAATCACGGATATGTGGCACCTGTCAGTGAGCAGCTCGCTGGCTGTCCTGCAGTGGCGGTACCGCGGACTGGGCTGAGTTTCTAGGTCGGGTTCCAGTTCCAGCTCCAGAGTGGGCTCGGAACAGAGGGTGGTGCTGCTGTAGCCAGTAGTCTGGAGGGTCGTTCTCCCTGTGCCGCTCAGATCCAAATGGCTGTTAAGGAAAAACGGTCAATGCAACTCAAGGGAAGCTGATTTCCGCTCAGAGCAGATGCCTTAAAATGGGCAAAAGGGATTGTACTTCAAAAACAGTGTATAATTCCAAAGTAATTGCAGTAGAGCAGATTACAGTAATGGGATGCAGTAAGTATGCTTGCATGTGTGGGACTTGCCCATGCATATATACATGGCGTGGAACCACTGGCCCCAGCTGAAAGCTGATTGGCCCGCAAAGTGCCTACTCCCCTGTCACTCACTGATTCAAAGCACATCATTGGCTAATAAGATTATCCCTTCTAGATTAACTATCGCCCCTGTTATGCCCCCCATCTTAAAAAATATCTTAGAATCACTCCTGTACTTATAATGTCCACATGTACCTGGTTGTGCTGACGTCAGCATCCAACTCATCCAGACAGGTCTCCATGGTGGGGCTCTCACTGCCCTGTGATACCTGGTCCTCCTGTGGCTCCTGGGGCAGCTTCTGCAAAGAAAGCCACATACCTCTGACACAGTCCATCTCACCGATCTTCTAAGATCACCGCTCCTCCCGGGTGGTCATGGGACACGGTCCGTCGAGTAGGCAGTGCTCACCTGGTTATGGGTATGGAAGTAGCGCTGGTAGCAGAGGACAGTGGAGGTGTCCACGTACTGTTTGGTCAGAACATTGAGCCACTGCGTCAAGCCGTCCACCATGGCCATCAAGAGCACCCAAAGGAATCGGAGGATGTCCAGGATCTTCTGCACGATGTCACTCCGCCCTGGGTGACAGCAGGGTCAGTAAGGCCTTTTAAGGAAAATAACAGTGCTGCCTTTATGGTAGTTAAGGAGGACTTGACTTGGTTCAGCGTGAAGCAGCGATGCACTGCTAAGACTTCCAAGGAAAAATGCTTAAGCAAATGTACATACTCTAAAGCATAAAATGTCACTCTAAGATAAGTACTATTAAGAGTTATGTATTATCGCCGAAAGAACAGTCACCTGAGTCTTCATCCTCTGGCTCCTCATCTTCCTCGCCAGTACCTTCCGGTTCCTCGCGTTCCACTCCTTCCTGCGCTGCTGAGAACAAGGTGATGTACAGTCAGAGGACTGCATGGGGTGTATCTGTCTGCGCAAGTTCACTGCATCTGTGGTTTTCCCACACGTGTGCATATTTATATTTACATATTTTGCAAATGGTTTTATGATGAATAAATGAGGCAAAGAGCACAAACGTACGACTGTCGAGGAGCCAGTTAGGCATAAATGCAGCTATGCTAAGCTTCCAGTGTGTGTGTGTGTGTGTGTGTGTGTGTGTGTGTGTACATGGTGCCGGACCTGAGCTGCGCTGGCGCTCCTGCTCCTCTCGCCTCTTCTCCCGAGCTTTCATGTGCAGCTGCCGATGCCGCAGGGCCGCTCTGGCATTGGTTTCCCAGGCGTGATACGCCAGCTGTCAGCAGAGCGCCGGTCAGACCTCAGGACGCAGCCCCGCACAGCACCAGCGGGAAGCTAGGACTCCACCACACGGCACGGTCCACACGCTCACCTGGAAGGCACTCTGCCGAGGTGGTTTTGGGTCCTCAGCCACGGATTCCTCTTCTTCCTCACTGTCGGACTCAAACAGGTAATAGTCCCCAGAATGCAACACTACATATCAGAGAGAGACACACAGACAGGGAGCCTTCAATTCTGCACATAATCCTGCTATGACGCAACACTGCACCATGATGGCAGCAGAGAGTTACTATAGAAGGGGACTGAACATGTAACCCGTGGAATGGCCCATATCAAATCCTGTTATTTCCACGAAGGTCCTTCTTGATCTAAAATCCCTTTCATGCTGACATTCGTTGTCCCCCTAGAAACACTTAACACATGCCTGTAGCCAGGCTGTTTCCAGCATATCGCAAATACTCTCTTATCTGTCGTTTGTCTATCTTTTCTGAATGACAGATAGTATCAGTGCTTGGTTGAAAAAACTGTCTCAAAGACCTATAATGCAGCTCTATAGTTTTGTTTGGCCTGAGACAGAAAACGAAAGCAGATGTTAAATGCAGACAAAACAAAATCCCAGAGAGGCCTGGCGAAGGCTGTACTGCAGCTGTTGAAGACCCTGCTGAAGTGTGTATTGGCACCTTGTGAGGCCTCACTGTGCTTCTTTGAAAAGTAAACAGCAGGTGCAGGCACAAGCGAGACAGTCCAATAAAAGAAAAAAAGTCAAATCGGTCCAGCAATAACATTTTAATTCAGCAAATGTGACACATGAATAACACGCACGGTTTTTTAACGTATCTGCAAAAACGATTCCCACCAAGTGCAGGAATGCTGGGAGATACGTGAAGCTTCCACCCTCGGAAATACGCCAAAGCGGTTTGATGCACAGACCTGCGATCACACTGGCTAGCAGCCGGTCGACTGTCTGACAAGACCGTCTCTGAATGCCAGGAACAACAAACACAGCGAGGCACACGGAGAAATGAAATAAACACTGCAGCGCATATGTGAGGATGTGCAAGCATATACACACACACACACACAGAGCTGTATTTCCTATAGACTTGCCTTTTGACTCCTAAACTCTAACCCAACAAAGCAGATGAAAATTTTGTATAAAAAGATTAAGACAACTGATGAAGTTATAAAAAGACATTTTTTTGTGTGGAAAGGTGTTTTTAGAACAAGATCACCAGGTACTTAAAGCTGTCCACACACAAAGACGAATACAAGCACACACAACTGATGACTACATATGTATACATGAAGATGAGGAGATGGACACACACCTGTGGCGTGATCTAACCAGGGACGCCACCATGTCTTCTGCTTGGATGCCTGCTCTGGGGTGTCATAAGGAGCATGAGACCAAACGGTTTAGAGATCTGATCCATACCCCAAATCAACACGGGTATAGCAAATATCCTACTGCCTGCTAGTTTCTCTTGCCTTTTTAAAGCTATCCATAAAACCGTACAACAACAAATATAACTCAAATTTTATCCATTGTATGCATTCCAGCTATATAACCTTGCTTGAGGGGCTGAATACCTGACTCCTCTGCAGCCGAAGCCTTTGGAGACTGAAGCCCTTCCTTATACTTCTGCTGCTTCGATCGAATGCGCTCCATCCTGTAGGAAATGATATTTACGTTATACGTTAATTCACTCCATGTTGGTCCTCCAGGTGACTGAATCAGTACTTGAATTAGTTACTTGTAGATCATACTTTTATAATTCACTTGAAAGGTCATCATTTAAAATAATGTATAATCTACTACCTCATATACCATACATTCCAAATTTTTTTTCAATTCATATTTATTGAATTTTTACATCTACTCCTCTCATTTACTGCAGCAGAGACCGCACTGTTGGTGTCATGAAGCAGCAACTAACAAAATCATCAACCTTTCACGTAAGCCACTATCTAACAACATGCACTCAATACTTCCTGTGGTTCCGCTGAGTATCTCACTCAGAAATTTTGACTTCACCCTCAGACACAGGAAACTGGACAGTAGCTCAGAACATTTCCTCAGAAACCCATGAAACAGGCTGAAGCACTGAACCAGACATGTCCTGTGGACATCTGCAGGAGTTATAAAGAGGTCCCCTTCATCCAGGAAATAAATGGAGCGACTCACGATCTCTTTAGCTGTCTCAGGGAGCGCTGCTCCGCCTGCTGGTGGAACCTCATGTTCTTCACGATGCTGGCCCTGAACAGCTCAAAACCCCTGTCAGAGCATCACACAGAAGCTTCAAATTGTGCAACAACTCAGTCATGCAAACAGAAGAATTATCCCTGCAGTCCTGACACTTACAATGCAAATTTGGTAAACACTACATCGACTCTATAGTGATATAACAATATACGGTCCAGGTACAATGGATTTGGGTATAAACTCATTCAGAGATGCAGAAGAGCACGTGCTGCATCCTGTCTTACTTGGAGGCTTGTAGTGCAGAGGCCTGCAGATCTGCAGTCACGTGCAGGAAGTAGAAGCTGAGGAAGACTCTCCTCTGGAGTAAGAGGAAGAAGAAGCAGATGCTATCCCAGATGATCCCAGCCTCTTCCACAGGAAGCACACACTCCTGATTACTCGCTGCGTTGACTGTAACACACAAGGTCACATACACACAGTCAGACACAAGGGTAGCCCTGACAGTTATGATGCTCTAAACTGCGGTGGTGGCAGAAAACGTACTTACAGTCATAACCTTTGACGGTGCATACCAGGCTGAAGAGCTGGATCACCCAGCAGAAGTTCTCCTGCAGGTGCTCCACAAATACACACGCCAGGATCTGGAGGTGGTTGACACGCACGTGAACACATATGCACACGTCACTACGTGTATATTTTTTACGGTAGTACTGGTAGCATGTATGACAGCAAAGTCAGGATCTGTGAAAGGACAGGGATTGCAAAACCTCCACCGACTTGGAACACGTCACCCAGGGGAAACAGTTCAACACTCACCGAGAGTACATTCTTGGACATGATGACTGCCACGTTGTACATGATCAGGCAGTCCCACAGCACCAGGCGTGTCCGGGCAGGTTTGATCAGCAGCTGAGTCCCAAAGAGCAGGAAGTAGAAGCAGGCCAGCAGGTAGCCCAGCCCGAAAATGCTGATGCGTGTGGCCCCAGTCACGAATACCACAGCCAGCACGAACCAGAACATGTGGCGGAAGACCAGTACCTTGGCCATGTCCAAGTAGCATCTGACAAAGAGGTTGTGACAGAGTGGTGAACCTGAGGTGAGGACTGGACACACTACTGGACTACTACAGGCAAGCCTTTTACTAGCGCACCTGCAGTTGATGTAGTTGGGCACAGGATTCACAGGTCTATCTTCCATTGGGTTGTACTTGTCAGTGTTCTCTCCACCAAAGACCATCCACTCCTCCTTCTTCTCATCCTGGAAGATCTTCCATTGCTGTGAGGCGCAAATCAGCAGGAGGAAGTCCGCTATGCAGACGGAGGAGGTGCAACTTTAGTCCACAATGCACCACATGCAAGCTTGATGTTGGCACCAGAACCATGGAGTGGCAGCAATACTACTGTATGTCCATTTTGGGGGTCACAGACTCACCAATGAGGTTTTTAGAATTTGGGATAGTGTAGAAATCTGGTAGGTAGATCCACTTGATCAGGTTAGAGCTGATGGTGATGGACGATTTCCACCGCCAGGGATAATCTAAACAGACACAGTTACTCCCCTTAAGGGACATGCACATCATAACTGTGGACAACAGGGAGATGTTATATTTACTGACTGACTAATGAGCAAACTGACTACATTCATTCAACAGCATAAAACAGCTCAGTTTAGATGCTTGCTTGCAGAGGACAGTCACCTATACAGAGGACCGGTGGGATTCCCACACACAAGATGTACTGGTAGATCATAAAAAACACTAGAAACAGGCAGTATTTGGGCCAGATCTTCGCAATAGCCGCCCGCTGACGTCGTGTCAAGATTATCACCAGCCAGCAGCCGTGGATTATGACTACGAAGTTCATCCGTTGGCCAATCACATTCACAGTCATTAGGAAACAGATCTGAAGGCAGAAACAAAATTTTAGAGTTGGAAAAAAAAACATTCTGATGGATTAAAAAATGTTTATTAAATACCACCAATCAGTTATTTTAGCATTATCAAATAAGGTTATACAGTGTTTAAAAATTATTTTAGACTTTTATTTTAGAATATGTCTTGTCATGTTTTGTACCTCCAGGCCAAATTTGTAGAAGGCAAAGTTGAAAAGGTATTTGATGCAGGTTAGCAGGTCCTGGTCCAGGTTGTCCCGGTTGGCATTGGGGAAGATAACTGGAATTGGGGGCGGGGAGCACTGGTGCTGCTTGTAGTGGTGTGTCTGGTGGCGGTACACTGTAGCCTCGAACACTAGTAGCATCAGCACCAGGAGGTGGTTCTGAATCACAATCACAAAAAATCACAGGATCTCTTCAAACACAGCATCACAGTTCCAGGTCAATAACTTTGACTTCTGCAATTTAATGCAGTTTAGGGGAGGTGAAAGGTCTCAGCAATAATGTACTACACCCAGTGGCAGACCTAGAACCCCAATGCGCCCACAGAACAATCTGAATCTTTTGGAGCATTGATTTAACAAGGTGCTGGAAGCTTATGGAGTTTAGTCCATGACAGTTGAGTACTTGTAGACATCCTGTTTGCTTTGACAAGTCTGGACAAGTCATTCCCCTTTGACCTCTCTCATCAGCCAGTTGTTTTAACCGAATTCTTTCTGTTTATGGCACCAACTGCTGTAAACGCTAGACAATGTACCACAATAACATTCCAAAATAGTGCTAAAACCAATATGCCTGTCACCAAAAACCACAGCACATTCAAAATGGCTGAGATCATGCATAGTGCCCACTCCAAAGCTCTGGCGAACAGTAACTGAACCTTTTGACTGATTGTAGGAGCAGGCAGTTGGAGTTCAAGAGCAGGTATAGATAATGACAGAATGGGCTCATGACAGAATAGTATGATTTAAGTCATCATGCTGCTATCACTGGGACTGTATAACCAGAGGTGGAGATTTTAGTTCCAGAAAGTACAAATCCAGACCAAGATTTTCTTTCAACCAACCAGTTCAGTATAAAGAGTCACAGTCACAGAGTATTCAACTGGTTGGTCGAAACAAATCTTGGTCTGGATTTGTACTCCCTGGACCTGAAATCTCCACCTCTGTGTATACCCTTATGCCTCTCCATGTTCCCCGAATGTTTTTAGTGTTCCACTTCAGGTGACTGAATAGTTATATTAGGCTCTTGCTTTGTTGGAAGATGTTGTGTAGCTTTTAACCCAAAACTACTTACCTTTTTACCTGGGCATTCATTGGAAGTTCAGCCTAACTACTCCTTAACAGCACCGTAAAACAGCCGCAACTCTATAAAATAGGGGCTCCCAATTCCCTGTCCCAGACCGGTCCCGACCAGCAATCGATCCACTGGTACCCCCTGTCCATTTTACTGGTCTGTCCAATTTTTGTATGATGTAAACTAGTCTGCAAACATCAAACCTTTAGTAAAGTTTAGTAAATAAAATTTAGTAAACAAAACAAAAAAGGATATGCTAAATGATGTATTGCTGTCAAACTACAAACCACAATAGGCTGCGGTGCTGTACGAACGATTAAGTACTATCGAACCTTGAGATTGGATACCCTCCCGTTTCGCTTCATGGGCACGGACAACGCATCTCACCTTGCTGTACCCGAGAGCCGTTGCCTCCTTCCTGAATCCAAACCAGTTGGCTGGATCTATGGGCTCCTTGTAAAGTGTGGAGTTCAGTAACTCATCATCCTTCATGTTGGTTTCATTGGAGAAGGGCTGTATGTGGACAAAGAAAGATGCCATGAGCAAACGGAAAGAGGAGTTTAGACAAATGCATTCTTTCTGTTAAATTAACTCTTCAGAACAAACAAGGAAGCTGTAGTCACTGAGAATGCTGCTACAAACTAGGAGCCCGTGAAGCCGTAATCTCTACTTGAACTGACGTAAATTCCCAAAACAGACAAGAGGGCTCTTTCTTTAATACAGCCACTAAATCGACAGATAAACACCTTAGCAGATTTTTAGTATGATAATGCCAGTAATTTTTTGTAATTAAATTTGTTTTCACTCCAGCAGTACTGGTCTGTTGTGAACGTATTTCAGTCTGTGTTTGTGTGGGCTAACACGAAACCATGAATGAGCCATTCTCTTTATTTTAAGCACGGTGGAATGGAAATGTCAGATTGTGTGTACATAAATAGGGATTTATGTCTTCTCGTTCTCGTTTTTACACACCAGGGTACAGTTGCTAGAGTACTCCGCAGGGTTGACAACACTCAGCTGATAGAGCATCTTGCAGACGATGATGATGCACACCCAAACGGTGGACAGGCAGGAGGCCATGTGCCGGAAACGGGAGTACGGCATGGCGAAGGCCCAGAGAACCACCAACACCAGATTCATCACCGAGGGCTGAGGGAACAAAGTTTGCATCAAGAATCAATGGTGTTGGGTGGGAGCTTAAACAGTACCAGGCTTAAAACACATGTTTCAGATGTTTCATATCTGGTTCAGAACCCTGACCTCCAACAGTGCCACCCAGATGATGAAGAAGGCTACAATCTTGAGGATGTGCAGCTCCAGGACTCTCCAGATGAAGGCCTGCACCTGGGTCAGGACTTCTGAGAACTTCCTGAAGAGCACCATCAGCCTGTCCATCACTAGGCCCCACTTGCTGGGTATCATACCTTGGTGGATAGGAAGAGGGTGAAGAATCGCTTTTAACTGTTATGAATTGTCCTAGCAGTGCACTTCACACATGCACTTAATGTTTCCCATTCTTTTTGAAGGTCACTTGAGATCATCCTCCACTTTATGAGGCACTGTAGGATAAGTTGACAGTCATTTCTGGCATTAGAAAGTTGCTTCTGCCCTCTACCTGGCTGGTTTCTGGTCATTCCCAGTGTCTCCTGCCTCCCAGTGCAACCAGCAGAACCAAGATTAAACCAGGATTTAAAAATACAAAATTTCTTAAAATTAGAGAGTGGTGTCTTAAATTTTTCCAGAGCCGTATAAGCCAGGACAAAAATCCTAAATCTCATCCAGTCCTTACAGACATCATGCAGTTCGTTTCAGTATTCTCACCTTCATCCTCAGAATCATCGCCCCCTAAATCAGTCTCCTGATTCTCCTCTTCAAGCCCGGTTTGTACTGTGGCTTGTAGTGTCTCTGATCTGCGGGCATGTTTCTTCCTGCGGGGATGTCAGCAGAATAAGAATGTGTGTACACTACTCAGAATATCACGCAGGGATAAACCAAATGATGGGAGTATCCACAAAGTAGGATAAGACGGCAACAGGACTGAGCCTGACGTGGGGCAAAAGGTGAAGACACGTAGCTGCAGGCCCTACTTGTGAATCGGTGTGACGTTCTCCAAATCGGTGATCTTCATGAAGGGCTTATGGAAGTAGTGCAGCTGCAGGATACAGGCCAGCAGGAAGAACCCTGGGATGAGGATGCTGGTGAAGAGCTCTGACAGCTGGAAAGTCTCCAGGCCGATGACAGCCAACCTGCGTAAAGAGCAAGTGGGGTCTAAAACTCCACAGCTGTCCCTTCAAACAAACTCTGTCACAATGGGGCAGGAAAGCCCAACTCTACCTGGGGGGCTGTACAATATCCTATTCTTTGCTTAGCTCTTAATTGCTTCAATTAATAATTTGCACAGAAGTCATCTCACCATGTATCAAGTGCACTGGCAGAATTTCAGAATGAATTATAAATCTGTGTGACCCCACACCCTGAGGCTCAGTATCAAATTCTCCTTAATCCAAAGCACAGAACTATATTTCATTCATCTATAACATCAAAAAGTTTGTCATACTGTTCTTCTGTAAACCCAGTGAAGTTCTTCCAATAGGCAGGAAAGTCCTCAAACTGGAATGTATAGATGGCGATGAGAACCAGCATAGTGTAGGCTACCACCAACCACCAGAAGACCTTGAGCAACTTTCGCCACAGAGAGTAGTACACCTAGGAGAAGGAACATCACAGTCAGGGCACAGGGCTGGTGACCAGTATGGATGACGCCAAAAGAATGTCAATGATAAAGAATGGGTGGGGAGTTTATTCACGAAGATTGCTGGATTTAGACTGCAGTGATGAAAACCATAGTAGGCAGAGTTAAAAACTTCTGATGAGTGACAGCATCTCATGGTCACTGACTAGGGGTTCAGATTATGTGGAAGAGAACAAAAGACTTGGGTGGAGTTTAGAGTGTAGCCTACCTGATAGAGACAAAGGCAGAGCAGGAAGATCAACATGTAGACAATCTTGTAGCCAACCAGCTTGCCAGCAAAGCTGACCATGATGAACATGCCGCCACACACATAAATCCAATACTTGGCATAGAAGCTCATAGCCATCTCTCCCAGCACCTTCAGGACAGACTCACTCTGCCCAGCATTCTCTAGGATCAAAAAAAAATTACCATTCTTATCTTGGATGTAAAATTTCAGCTAGTTCAGTTGTTTGGAAGGTATGAAGATGAATGATGCGGCACAGTAACGCAGCCATTCCAAGAGAAGCTCCACGCCAGGTATTATTGTCTGCTTGCCAGGTATTTAAGCTACCACATTCAATGAGTAGACGGGGTGCAGAATTTACATTTTTAGAGGGTCTGCTAGACAACCTAACAATGCAACTGGAGGTAAACGGACAGTGGTAACCATAAATAAGCATGAGCAGGGCAATGTCTTACAGTTAATATGGTAGTTCATCAAAACTAACTACAATAGAATTATGGATCTTAAATCTTCCATACATCTGGTGCCTGTTTATCTTCTATGAACCAAGGAACAGTCTGAATGAACACAAAGCAGTAACCCATACAACTAGAATCTACACTCAGCATTACACAATGTTTTTCCAAGATTTTCTTTTGGAAATGGTTCAAAATACACTATGTGAACATGAGAGAATAGGCAGGCTAATGACACATCAGATATCCAGACCCACAGAGAGGCCAGGATCAACTTTGGTGCCCATCTGGTCAATATTGCCCACCTCCAGTAGTGACTTCTTGCAGGGGGGTGGTCGAAATCTTCTTCCTGCTGAAGTTATCCTTCACAGACTGTCGTAGCAGCAGCCAAAAGGTCAACGTGTAGAGCAACTGCAAATGCATAGAAAAGGGGAGGAAAATGAGGGACAGACTGCTGCTAATCAAGAAGCATCCAAAATGTTTGGGACATATTTACAAGATATGGACGCAAGTTTGGGGTTATTGAAAATGGTCCCTGATCCTCCCCTTCCTCGAATTCTTGGTGCTCTCTCCTCACCATGGGTCCCAGGCGGAGGCAGGGGTGTGGGGTTCGGTCCAGGCCCAGCTGCTTCAAGCTCATAGTGCCCATGTTATGTGGCAGCTCCAGCTCCAGGTCCATTCCCCACACGTACTGCAGGCTGCAGAGCGACAGGCCGTAGAGCAGGATGAAGGGCGAGCAGAGCGTGGCGAAGTGGCGGCGTGCCCGGACCATCCAGATCAGACATGCCCAGAGCAGCAGCACGAAGGTCAGCCAGCTGTGGTATGTGATACTCCACACCTGGAGAAGGAGCCACCTCAGTAAAAGCCCTCAAACAGGCAGGCACAACAAATACCTCAGTGCTTAGACTATTGATGATGATGGTTTGAAAGCAACACCATATTTCCTGTACTATTCATACCCCAATGATTATGAGGATATAATCATTTCACTCATAATCACTTAAACCGGGGGTGGCCAGTCTTATCCGCAAAGGGCCGGTGTGTATGCAGGTTTTTGGGGTAACCTTTATGTCAGCTGCTCAAAGCCAGGTGTGAGGACTCTTCATCCAATCAGTCATTTAATTAGTGATCTTATTAGGGAGTCGCAGCAAAACCCGGGAGACACAATGGCCCTTACTGGGTAAGATTGGCCACCCCCGATTTAAATAACATAAAGCTTAAATCCTATAGAAGTAATTAACTGAAAGAAAATTTGAATTTTCAAAGCATGAGTAAAATTAAATTAGGGTAAATGACTCTTACCATCATTGCAATCAGAGCACATACGTAGCTTTGTTGCATGATCATCCGACCCGCAATGAGAAGGGGATTATCCCCATCAGATCCAGTAGGGGCGCCACTTAGATCTGGAAGAGAGCACAAGGGTAATTCAACAAGTCATTGGCGGAAAATGTTTAGACGGAGGCTTACATTTCCCTGAAAGTCTGGTCACCTAGGTCCTGGTGGCTGGAACCGTTGATTATATGACCCGTGGTGCTCTCAGATTCACATCTTGGCATTGGACTAGCAGTCAGCAGCATTTCCTAGAACAGGCAAGGGGAACGTGCAGTCTGCATGTGATCACAACTTTATACGAGATGAAAATGGTGAATTAAATAATAGTATGGCTACCATCACAACCATTAACTGCACGAAGACATGAACAACTCAAATACCAGAGGCTCCCTGGAATGGTACCGTTGTGCATGGATTACTTTAAGATACTTTGATAGCCTAAATGTGCCTGACATAAAAAGGTAGCTCGCAAAAATAAATCGCAAGCATTAAAACAGAACTCTTACCCACCTTACTATCATCTTGATCAGCCTTCCTCTGTGAACCCCGAGATCTTAACTCCACCTGCTCCATTCCTGTTCCAATGACCTCCACCCTGCTGCTGGACAGTGCTTCTTTGTCTCGCTTTCAAAACGACAAAATGAATGAAGTTATGGAGTCCACTCCTGATCATGACCTCCTTTCTGTCATGTACACTGGCTGGCCAAAAAAAAATAAAAGTTGTGCCCTTTAACATTTCATTAGACCGCCTTTAGCTTGGATCACGGCACGCACTTGGCATGGCATTGTTCCCATGAGCTTATGCAACGTCTCAACATTTATTTTCATTCAGATTTGCATTAATTTTTGCTGAGATCTTGTATTGACGACATGGGAGTTGAGGCACCCCATAGTCTTCTCCAGCACGAGGTTTTAATGCACTGGATATTTCGTAACCCAATTCCAATACTGTCAGCATCTCCAACAATCTCCTTATTGTTCTTTGCTTGATGCAGGTCAAAATAATTTGCCCCTTCTGAACATCATTTCCAGGACCATAATATACATTTTCAGACGTGATTAAGAAATGAGAAGCGCACAATATCAGTTAAAGTTAAAGGAATTATTGCCAGCTGAAATATATTAATCACTGGCTCTTAGGTATTTGCTTATTTAAATTCAAACAGCAACTTCTTTTTTGTCAGTCAGCATAGATTTGGGTAAAATTACAAGCAGATACGCATATTTAACAGAGGCTACCAAGCTGAAAGATAGAGCAAGGGTATGCTATGGCAATGCAGCATGCACGCTAAGTTTAATATTCAAAAGTTTAAAGAACCTTTTCCGTGGACACATGACTTCCGATTTTAAACACCATCGCCATAGCGAAGTACAGCAGCAGGAGGATCCCGGGGTTAGCGAACACCGGCCACTCATGGTCCGTGTTCACAGTGAAGTCGTAGGAAAAAGATGAGCAGTTTCCTGGATTTAGAATTGCTTTGAGGCCAAAGAGTCTGGAGAAGACGAAGACAGAGAACACAGCCTGAAGAAGGACCACCAAACTAGCACAAGTATGCCTAGAACTCAACCTCTGTTAAGGGCCAAAAGCCTATGCCATTTGTGTAGGTCACCACAGTATCAGTCAACACATGGTGTGTCTATTCACTCTTAAAATAGGGTCAACTGGTATGCCCAGAGTTGGCAGTCCTCTCCTGGCTTTGGCCTAACATGGCGGTCAGCCATTTGGGTCAGGCAGTTGGGCGAGAATAAAAAAGGGAATACTCCATCTTCCCATCCGTACAGCCCCGGCTACCTCCACTACGTCCCAAGCTCCCTTGCCAAGCAAACGCTGACTCTCGGGAGACCCCCGGGGGGGAGACGCCCTGGGGGAGTCTCCAGTTCCACCAACAGGAGGCAGATTTAGGAGGGCTCTGACCTCAGACGGCACTCTAGGAGAGCACATTCTAGAACACGCACAGCCAACAACATTCCACACATAGCAGTAGTCCTTGCACCCCCGAGGTATGACAGTCCTCACAGAGACGGGCTGACTCACCTCGTGGGAACATAAATGGTACAATAACCCTCCTTGTCATTGTTTCATAATTAACTGAATTTTTTTAAATATAATTTACTGCACACAACATAACAAAAGTAGACAGATATTAGTCCTTCTGACACCTTAAGCACATCAATTGTTCAGTCCTCACAGAGCAGCTTTTCTCAACCCAGTCCTCGGGGACCCCTCAACAGTCTGCATTTTTGTTTCCACCCAGCTGCCAGCCAATCACAAACACCGAATACCTGAGGACTGGGTTGCGAAACACTGTCTGTAAAGGAAAACAGTATGACCTAATGGATTACTCAGATGAACTCAAACACTCACCTGGCCCAAAGGCTGGCTGGGGGGATCAGGCTTTGGGCGTAGGAGCTCTGGTACATGTAGAGGCAGACCAGGTGTCCTGCTGTGTAGAAGCCCACCATGACACACAAGGCGTTAAAACCCAACCGGCTGATGGGGAAATGGCAGGCCCACCAGGTGCAGATCCCGATGAACAGCAGATAGTACACAGCTGAGAAGGCGGACGGCAGGGTGATCCCTAATCACACACAAACACAAAGACACACATCACTGACCTGCAGTAATAACTGCAACTTCAACTTCAGGCCAACCTGAGTGTTTCTCAACCCAGTCCTGGGGGACCCCAGACAGTCCACATTTTTACTCCCTCCCAATATCCAACACACCTGTACTAGGTATGCGTGATTATTTCGTTCAGGTGTGCTGGGAGCTGGGCGGAAGCAAAAATGTCATCCCTCTGGGGGTTTCTGAGGACTGGGTAGAGAAACTCTGTCCTTCAGTCATCACTCAAGAACCATACTACTTGTCACCTGCAGAAAGTCAGGCTAAAGGGATAATACGGAGGATAAATCCGTGGGATCGGCAGTAGGCGACAGACTTGAGCTGCTCCTGCCAGAACACGCTTACCAGCCAGAGCCAGGAGAACCACGGCCAGGACTCGGGCCAGGTCCCGGAGCAGCTTGAGGGCCGTGGTGCGAATACGCGCCGCCAGGAGTGCCGTACGCATGGCGTGGGGGGGGCTCTCCTCGGGCTCGCTGGATAACGCCTGGCATTCTTCATCTCCCCCCAGTTCATCTTCCTCCTCATCCTCTTCCGCTTTACGTTCCTCCTCCTAAAACAAGATATGGTTCATATTCAGGCCTGTCTACGGATCTTCACGTTCAACAGCTCTACAGTATGTGAAATAAGCTTTATTATCCAGGAAAGGAGATACAGAGTCTTTCATTATTACCATCGCATAAACATGCTAATGAATATAAACCGCACACAAAATACAAGAAAATTACACATTCTGTGTCTTGATTACAAAACAGAGCAACAGAGAAGCTATTCCCTCATTGCTAGAGACAAAACCCTTTGCTGCCCAACAATGATGTTCTACTTCTACAGTGGGACCTTGACCTAGTAGTGTTGAGAACAGAGACACAAGTGAATTATTTTGGTGACAGAGCCTGCTGACTGCCTACACATTACAATGTGACCAACAGAGGCCAGGTGCCATGAAAGAATGCACATAAACTCACGCCCCCCCTGAGCTGGACTGAGTAGATAAGACAGGCGTTAATTCCCAGGCATGCAGCTGGCATAGTCCTGCTGACAAGCAGTGCCATTCACAGTCAGACGTGACGACTACGGGTGATGGTCACAATGTCCCCCCTCGGCCCCCTTGATGTCACTGCCTGTCTTTCAGATTGTCATTCTTCCTAATTTCTTGTGTAAACATCCATCCATCCTCCAACCACTTGTACTAGTCTGGGTGACAGGGGGGTGCACTGGACAGACTGTCAGTCCATTGCAGTGAAAATACACGCACACACATTTATACACCATGGACAATGTGGAGATACCAGTTAGCCTAACTGCATGGAAGAAACCAGAATACCCAGAGAACCCCCCCCCCCCCACAATGGAGGCAGGATTCAAACCCGTAACCCTGGAGGTGTGAGGCAACAGTGCTGCACACTGAGCTACTACATTCCTCTGTAAACACCAAACCGAAATTCACGTAAGCACGTACATCTTTGCTTCCTGCGGCGACCCACTGAATAGCATTCATTGTTTACTGGGGTCATATAGTACATTGCGTGCCCTTAGCATTGTTAGGAGCTCATCGTGAAACTTCCTGTGTTCAAGGACCCCTCTGGCAAAGAATGAAGGACCTGCGGAGACATCCTGGCAGGTCATGTGACTGCAGACCTCTGGTATGCCAGTGGATATCTCAGGTAGGCCAGCTGCTGCTCAGTCAGACATGGCTGTACACAGACGCCTGCCAAAGTGTTTGCGTTGGCGTGGCTGGCCAGCCTGGCAGTCGGGTGTTTTTCCACAGGCGGTATGAAGGAGGGGGGGTATATAAAATAAATAATGATAAAAAAGACGACACACAGGGAACTCTCCCCAAGAGGTGAAAAAACAAGCTGACAGTGCACGGATCCACACACCCTCCATTTTATTCATATATGTCGGACGCTGGACAATGCCTGCAGGAAGCGACGACAAGACGGCACAATCGAGACCAAGACAGTGTCATGGAAACCAGCAAGCAAAACATCACACACAGAAACCTGCTCAGGTCACTTACAGGCAGTCCCCAGGTTAAGAATGTGTGACATAGTAACAAATCGTACTTACGAAAGGACTACCTTAAAGCGTATAGTTTTAAAAATTCAGAGTAAATACAATAGTTCATAGTAACAAACACATGCACTATTTTGTGACGCTCATGAAAATATGTGGCTTCAGAGGTTTGTCAGCTCGAGGTACAGTACAACACGGTTATTATTAATGTTCTAATTTACCTAGAAATTCAACTTAAACACGTACGTGTCAGCAGCTAAGCGACTTTGCAGTTCAGACCAGGTGATCCATCTGAAGCTAAGCAGCTTTGGGCCTGGCCAGTGCTTAGGTGGGAGACCAACTAGGAAAGCTGGGTGTCTGCTGGAGGAGGTGTTGGTGTGGCCAGCAGGTTAGCCCATCCAGTGGTCTGTGTGGATCCCAGTGCCCCAGTGCAGTGACAGGCACGCAGTGCTGTAAAAATAGAGCTGTCCTTCGTATGAGATGTAAAATTGAGGGCCTGACTCTCTGGGGTCATAAAAGATCCCTGGGCATCTTCTAAAAGGGTAGGGGTGGTACCCTGATGCCCTGGCTAAAATTGCCCACTGTGGCCCTTTCTAATCATCCACTATAACTAGTCGGTGAATTCTCTCCTGCCCCTTTAGTTACTGTGTAGTGAGCATACTGGTGCAGAATGGCTGGCATTGCATTGTCCAAGTGGGTGCTACACGGTGGTGGTTGAAGTGGCTCCTGTTGGTACTGTAATGTGCATTTTAAGTGCTATATACTGCAAATGTAATATTCATTTACTTCATCTTGTTTGTAACCTGAGGACTGCCCATACTCTCGTCGTAAATAAGAGCTCAAAAACATCTACTTAATAGCTTAAGAAAAACTCAACTGTAATTTATCTCGTAATATTTTATTTTACATACAAAATCGAAATCCACCTCTGCTGTGTGTGGAGTTTGCATGCCTTCCCCATGTCAGATGGGTTCCTCCTGCAGTCCAATGACATGCAGAGAGGCTAACTGGCTAACTGGCTAACTGGCATTGCTCATGGTATCCCAGCCTTCTGCTGCCTGGGATAGGATCCAGGCCCTTCCTCTGACCCTGAACAGGATTCGAAGTTGGGAGGTGGATGGATATTCCAAAAGAATCCAGATTTCTACACCCCATATACAAGATCTTTCCACGTATAAATTCACGTAATGCTGCCTGCCCCCTCCCTCCCTCTCTCTCACTGCGTTTTACAGGCCTGGTACTCCCTGGCACTGCAAGCCTCCCCCAGTAACCATGCAAGAGGTACAAACCCTGGAATAAGCAGACAATGTGCAACTGAAAACACTGAAGAAACTTGGCAGGGAAACCACAGATACAAGACATGGCCAAATCCCGAGCGGCTGACCACCTAGTTTGAGGTCCCCCCTACCCAC
>JAODLC010000007.1:17254643-17276231 GCA_026781145.1 Hippopotamyrus pictus | reverse complement strand
GAAGAGGGATGGGGGGGCTGAAACACGGACAACAAGGAAATGAAAAAAAAATCTGAAAATTTTCACTGGCTGTGTTTTGTGGGAGCAGCTAGTGTTTGAATGAGAGACTATGGGGGGGACGACTGGGAATGTGTTTGTGACCACTGAGCATTGCTGCTGTGTGCCCATGCCAGCCTCCAACGCCCTGGTTGTGGAAACCAAGAGGCCGAAACAATCGTCCTTTGTCACCAGTGAGCACGGAGCCCACCCCATTACCTCAGCATCGTGTTGGTGGCCCAAGACGAAATCGCAGTAAACACGTCATGTCCGAACAATGAAAGGCCAGAGCCCGGCTCTGGAGCTCACTAACTGAAGGGTATGAACATGTCTAAGGCAGAAATACGGAAAAAAGGTGCCAAGGCTCACTGGCAAGAATTTCAGCCTTTAAGAACAAACCACAGCAAAGAGGAAGTCATTCTTTGTCAGGGGATTTTGGGGGAAGTCACTCTTTGCCCGGCGAGTTAGAAAGTCTGCTGGTCACCTTTGCCAACATTGATTTTCTCTTAGACGTGTTACGCGCGCCCCCTGCCCCCCCCCCACCACGCTCGGCACCCTGCAGTCCTCATTATCTGCAGCTGTGGGCACGGCCGATTCTGTAATGCGATCTGCCCACGCACTTCCCCCCCATGTAATCCTGTTGCTCGAAATGACTCTGCTCCCCGCGTCAGAAGCGTCGTGTGGCCCCCCCCCCCAAACGTTTTACAGCCAAGCTACAGCTGCACGACGGTCTTTTCTGTTTATCTTTTAACTAATTTTTATTCAATTGTAAAGCATGGCACTTAGAGCCACCTACCAGCTGGTGCGATGACGGTTAGGAAAACACAGCAAAGATAGCTGTACATGTTGAACCTGGACCAGGGGATGTTTTTCCATCTTTAACGAGGGCTCAGTATTACGAGCAGCAGGTTCCGCTGCGCTATTCGCTGCGGATGCCGGGGGGTGAGAATCCACACGTCGCGGGCTTCTCTGCCACGTGGCGATGCGGCCGCTTTCACTTCCTGAGCTGCCTGGCAGGAAACCCTCAACCCCGTCGAGCGAGCGTGCAGCGAGCAGAAGACAAGTAGATGCTCCTGTGGATGGCTGTCCCACTCTGTCCGCCCATAGCATAGACCATCACTTTGCCCAGGACCCCTGAAGTGTCTCTGTGCTCAGCTCACCTCGCGTGCAGCCTCCAATTCCCGCTCTTTATCCCTCCGGCCCATCAGCCGGTAGCCAAGGATCAGGGTGACCAGTGAGGCGAGGAAGACCCCCAGGTCCGGGGCTATAAGGCGCAGCACCATCCAGTGATCGTTCAGGGGTAACCTTTTGGGGGAGGGGGGTTTGGGTTACATACACAGGCAGACACAAAGACTCGGCACAAGAAAGAACACTTTAGTCTTTGTCAAGCTTGTAATCTGCACTCCGATTATTTATGACACATAAGGAAAAAAGATTTTAATGTTAAAAATAGATGAAATGTCATGGGTAGAAATATGGATATATATATATGCAACAAGTATAAGGAAACACCACTACGAATTTTGTATCGCTTCCAGATAACACTCCGGCTAAACTCCAACAAAATGCATTCAAGTAAGTCAGAGTTACGTTCCAAGTGTCAAGTAGAGGTGGGAAGTTACAAACATTGCATAAGTTCCTTTATCTATACTGTAGAATACTGGGGTAAAATTGTTGACAAACTCATTTTGATCTTCATTGTTCAGCTAGATGCTGAACCTGAGTTTGCTTCTTGGTTTACCCAGTCTGTATGATAAGGGTTCTCATCAAAGGAACCTTTTCGGCATCTCGACATTTGCAGCCCAGAAAAAAACATTCTACTGAAATGGATAGATGACAGACCACCTACACTCTTGGGATGGCACAGATTAGTATTTAATGCTATACCGATGGAGTATTTGACCTACGAGAAATTATAATGAGCATTTCTGGTATCTGTTACTTATAATAATTTTGCATGTGTCATTCCATTTTTTCTGTGTGAGGCAATGGAAGACTATCTGCCCTTTTAGTATTTTGTTTTCTTCCATTTGAATGTGAGCTGTACTTGTGTGTTAAAGTTGAAATTGTAATGAATATACAGAGATGCAAATGATCTGTCAGACAGTTTCAAGCAGCAACACGTGAAAATAAGCTTAGGTACTGGCAGGAAAAAAAAATGAAAAATTAGTCCACGTTAAATTTTGAACATATTTTTTCATACACAAAGATCCCAACTCATGATCTTTAATGATTTTTAAGATATGGATATTGGGGTACCCCCTAACTTGATAGGTGGGGGACCTCAGTTTCATTTCCACAGCCATTGATTGTGGGATTTTGCTATGAATCTCCTGAATTTTTTTTTTAATGTCTGCAAAGCACTTTGTAAACCCTGCGGTTAAAACAGTACTATATAAATAAAGACTGCTTGATTGATTGATTTCAATGGATAATTTCATTGTGGTTGAAATAAACAACGACAAGGCATAAGCTGGCAAAAGAGAGTACAAAATGTGCTTCATATTCATGAAAATATTTTTTTAAAAGTGACATTTTTGGACAGAGAAATGATTAGTGGAATCTGAAGCAGTTTGGGCCAGTTTTGACATTACCCTACAGTCAATGCGCTTGTGTGTCAGTAGCCACTAAAGCCAACCCCAGCTGCCCCCAAACACATACCTGGATACGCCGATGTGGTGCGTTAAGGTCTCCCAAGAGCTGCCTGTCAGACAAGACCAAGCAAAGGACAGTTAGCATTCCGCACCCGCTGCCAGGCCGCCGTTCCGCGGCGATGAGTCAGAGCGCTGCTGGGTTTCCATGGGCCACAGGAGGCCAGCGCTGCTGGGTACTCAGTTCTGGGTATTTGTACTTAGTGCAATGGCAACAAAGATGAATTAATCTAATCTAATCCGCAACACTTTACTTGATGCGGCACAATTACTTAGTAATAACGCAGTTACTACTGAAGTACAAATTATGAACAAATCATGAACAAATATAGTTGCTACATGAGGTAAAAAATGTAGATGTCATAAAGATGAACAAGCATGAGATCAGTATTTCACTTGTGCTATTCACTACTTGTTCTTTCAGTAGTTCACAAAGGTTTACAGAATCAACAGATATAGTAACAAATATATTAACTGCTCGAGATAAAACATCACAATCCATTAACGTTGACATGAAATCAGTATACAACTAAGACTTAGTTTGTGGTTAATTAATAAATAAGTCATCTGTGCCCAGTCAAGTAAAGTGTTACTATCTAATCTAATTTGTGGAAGAGAAGAAGCTGGGAGCCTGGCTAAATCGCAGACCCACAGGAAACTTTCCAGTCATTAAGATAAAAAGAAAAATGGGGGATATTATAGTGTCAAAGAACATAATCTGATATCTGAGAAGCGTTCTGAACTAAGCATTTATCCTCATTCTAGACTAAAAGAACAATATTGCTGAAGTCCTTAGGCCATCCTCTGCAGCAGCCACCCAAGGGTTCCTTACAGTTGTGTCCCAGCTCATTGTCCAGCCCTGGGATGGTGTGCAAGCATATCTGGAAGGTTAGATGTGCCAGCAGGAAGAGCAGGCTGGTGCAGAGCAGGGCTTTGGTGAAGCGTCCTGTATACCCTGCAGAGAAAACACATGCAGGCGATGCCTCATTAAAAGAAGCTTGAGAGAAAAACAAGGGTGCAAGTTTTATGGGGGCATATTATGGCCAGTCGCGCTTTCCCTGGATTAGCGCTGCTGAGAACTTGGTATCAAGTACAGGCCAGGTTTAGAAATGCAAACGCCTTCCGGATCATTCCCCGTTCCTCACTCTACGGCGACTCCCCCACGGTGGAGCTGCTTTATGAGCGGCGTTTCTGCAGGTCTCCTCATGCTAAGATAGGGCCAGGGGTTCATAAAATAACACTGCCTTCCATCGCCCATACCAATGAGAAAAGGATGAGGAAAAAAAGTAAGAATGTAATGTGATTTAGCGAGAATCTAGTTCTTTAAGGCGACGGGGTCGCAGTGACAGGGGTACTGAAGGACGGAATGAAGTGATGAACCAGACAGAAAACAAATACACGTCTCGCATATGTAAAAACCACGAGACGGACCATTGCTTCTGAACTCTCCTCCCAACTTCAAACAATTCTCAAATACATACCGCCCTCCAGAGGGGCTAATCCTGGATGTCATCCCCTCCCCTAAACACACTCCCTTTTCACAAGCATAAGTGACTAGGCTAAACGAGCAGTTTAACCATAAAGGGGTAAATTACACGATGCAGACTGCACTTTACAATAACCAATGAAGACTTAACAAAGACCAACCAAGGCCTTAGAACAAGTTTGAATACTGCAACCCCTGATTAACAAGGACGTGCAAACAGCAGCCAACGCCAAGCAGGTGACCAGCAGAATTCCAAGAATGCAGTGTACTCAATGCTGAGAGAGTGTACAGCACCTTCCACCCACCACCTTCCTCTCATTGTTGGTGTGAACGCAGAACTCCAGTAAAACCAAGCATTCCTACTGTAGAAGCTGCACATGGAGGTGAGGCCCACAAAACTCAACAGAAGGATCTTTTTCTGGGACTGAATAGCTGGAGAAGATTTAGCAGCTGTAATTAGCATGCGTTTGGTTGCACTTTGGTTTCAGTTTATAGTAACAGTGGTCTTCGTGGCCTGAGGAAAAGGCCAGTTTTAGGGCTCATTTACATCGCAGTTACGCTCTCAAATTAACAACACGTGGAACACTTCATTTCATTATGCAATTTTGATTTACAATTGTCTGAATTTTATGAACGAGTCATAAATCCATCCTCAATCCAAACACGGCTATTGAAATAACGGCTGATGTCGTTATAAATACGTATGGTTCTGTTGACCCAGATACAAGGCTCAAGTACTGGTATTTCGCCAACACATCTCCTTTTGCAACTTAAAGAAAATAACATCAAGTCAGTTTCTGCTTCCAAAAAAACATTTCACGTTTCACGTTCATATCCAATTTCCAGCTTTAGTCCAGCCCGAGCCCAATGAGACCAGCTGAACTTTGTGGAAACCTGTTTTTCCCTCCCCCAGAACTGAATTTATAATGCTTGATCTCTGCTGGAGATGCATTTCAGATTTCAGGTCTTCATGGAAAACGGAGCTGGATCTTGAAGGATGTCTAAATCTTCAACAGCCCCGTTCTGCCAGGAACACTGGCGTTTCCAGGTGCGATCAGCCAAATGGGTGCAGTCCCAGCCATCACCAAAGGCTTCTCTGGGGTCCCACGGGACTGTGAGAAAGCCAGCCACCTTCCACGCTGCATTTGGGACGCGTGAACAATGGAAACAATTCAGGGATCAACACAAAGCTCCAAAGACTATTAGAATTTTTACCTATTTATGCAACTGGATATTTAAAAGGAGTGGTTCAGGTTAAGTACCCCATTCAACAATGGGAGTCCTCTAAAGGTTTGAACCCACAAGTTCCGAGGCTATCCCTATTTGTCAGCCCCCCACCACCCCCCACGCAGTGAAGGCATACAGTCTAGTCCAAAGTTTCTCAAACCAGTTCTCAGGGACCCCCAGACAGTTCACATTTTTGCTACATTCCAGCTCTTCAGGTATTTGGCGTTCTTGATTGTCTGGTGCAGGGAGATGGGAGGGAGCAAAACGTAGACTGTCTGGGGGACCCAGAGGACTGGGTTGAGAAATGCTGGTCCAGTTAACCAGAAGGCACTGGCGATTTCATCAGTCATACTATTTGGTAATCGTGAGTAAACGTCCGTAGATAAAAATGTCTCACATGCATAAACTGAAGTACTACGGGTTTTATAGCTGAAGCTCAGGGCATCTGCTTGTCCTGGTCAGGTTGGGAGGTGAAGCTTTTACACAAATGCTTATTCTAAAAAATACCTTTAGCTTGCTGCAAACTGCATTATTTCCCGAACTTCAGAGATGGATATGAAAACTAGCAACAAACTGGAGTCTGCAGCGTACAAACAGGTAGCCATCTGGTAAACTACCATGCTATGAGCAACCTGGAAGCGTTACAGATGACCTGACTCACAGACACGGTTAATCCACCGACAAGAGTATGACCCTGATTAATTTAGCCCAGGGCTTCACTCTAATCCCGCAAATCACCATGCAGACACTATAGACACTGATTCGACCTGTAGGGGCAGGAAACAGACACCACTGCTATGTCCTGTCCTCCTGCAAGAGGAATTCAAAGTGCTATAAAACTGTAAAAGACTTTGCACAGATGTATGACACATTAAGAAGCATCTCTGCTTGCCCAGAGCCGACTTCCTCTGCGTCGTTTTTTTATAACCTTGTATACTTCCTGCTTCGGTCCCGTAATTAATGATTTAACATGGAAATATCACACGAGCTTCTTGCGTGACCTGTTGCAGTGCTGGGCTGAGCATTAATTACTGGATCATCTTCATTTCACAGAGTACTACATGACAGCATTATAACGCGCTATAATGAGACTGTAAGGCAGATATAAATGGAGCACTACTGTATCACCATACAACACCCCTCACCCGGGGTTCAGTGCATATCTCTCTGTATGCAAACGTAGCTGTGGTGCTCAAAATAGCTACTTACCCTACGCAATTCTTACAGTGTTTTGACAGCTGTCTGTCTATGCGCCAGCTTTACTAAAACCAATGAGAACATTATAATGGTTATAGACTCAGAAGTGTCTACAGCACTGTACCATTTAATCCTGAATTTGTATTAAAATTGGGGAGGAAAAACAATCAATCGGTTAATAAGAATACAATCTGTGCAGCTTGTTGTTCTGAACGTCGCCTGAAATTAGCACCCATGATCTCTGTATGGGCACCTTCAGCTGGCCCACGTTAATCCCTTCACCGCGAAAGCTGGGCCGGCTGTGAAACCCTCCACAAAGCCAAAGAGCCTTAGAGATGATGAGAGACTTTCCGTGAAATGTGATCGCAGAGTTTAGAAAACGACCCCTGAACATTTTAAACAAATTAACAGCTTCATATCAAGAAGCTCGCAAGGGATTTAGAAATGTCTCCAGCCTCACGGAAAGAAAAACACACGGTATTCAAGATGAGGGCAACGTTCTTACACTCCTCAGGGTTGTCTCAAGTCCAGGAAGATAGCTAGAGTTTGTTTTGAATTCTATCATTTCATGGCAGAATGAAGGTAGATACAAGGTACCAGCTAAAGTTAAAATAGAAAGTGAAACGTCGGGCCTGTGGGCACGCAGAGGGCAGGGAAGGCACTTCCTCATTCTGGAATAATGGGGAAAGATATCACCCCCCCTACCACCATTTCATTTTTGTCCATTTTTAAGGTCTCGCTTTTCAAAAGGTGACCTCTAGTGAACGTGTTTGTCTTTCCAGAGCCCAAATATACTGCTGGATTTTACAAGTCCAAAGTAAACAGCAGGTATTTTGAAAGGACGATAGGGTAATCCTGAAGGGCGGCATAGAGCAGGCTCTGTAAGCCGGCTAGGGCGAGGCCTTTCTCACATACCTTAAACAAAGAACAAACACCCCCCTCCCCGCCTTCTCTGTAGCCACAACACAAAAAGTGCACTGGGTCCTCCGGGATCTGCACCCTCTTCTATCTGTATGGTTGAGCAGGCCCCTGTAATCAGAAGGTAGCTGGTTCAAATCCCAAGGCTGGCAGATTGAGGGACACCTAAGCAAGGCCCTTAACCCCCCAGCTGCAGGGATGCTGCACACTGGCTGACCCTGCACTGTAACACCCAAGCTGGCTCCCACAAATATGTGTGTCTCATAGACAGGAAGTCAGGACAGGTGAAAGGAGAATTTCAAACAAAGTATCACTACCCATCTGTTTTCTATAGCCGCTTGCCCTGTGCAGGGTTGCGGGGGTCCAGAACCTATCCTAAAAGTTAGGGGCACTGAGCATATATATCCCCTGATGGGGCATGAACCCATCACAGGGCACACACACCATTCACACCCATGGACACCTTTTGGACTGCGGTGAGAAACCGGTGAACCCATAGGAAACCTCACGACGACACGGGGAGAACTCCACACACATAGAGCTGGGGAAAAGACTCGAACCCTGGTTTCCAGAGGTATGAGGCAACAGTCCTAACCTCAGCCCTTCCTTCCACCAGAGGAAATTCTGTTCTATTTACAAAATTTCTTCCTTCCAGTTGTCACTCCTAAAGCAATGTGAGTGTGACAGCACGTGATTCCGTTATGCTTCTAAAATCTGTTTTACTTCGCTGGCTCTCCCCGCGTACGTATTTTATGTTACCCTCAGTAACAACGCTGGTGGTTCCAAAACTCTAGGATGGCATGGGAAATATTTTTGGCATAAAGCACGCCAGGATTAAGTCCAGTTTTTTGGCAACAGGTAACACAGCAATCATCCAAATAACAGCAGCTTAAAAAGGAAAAATAAAACATTTAAACGCAATTATCACTGACTGGCTTCAGCTTCTTGTGGCAAACTCGGGCCTCGTAAAGAGGAACGAGTGCCAGACCTCCACCCCACAGCACAAATAAATGCATCGCCATTTCCTGCACGAAGATCCTCGTCCTTCTACCATGATTATGTTGCCTTTCTCCGCTTTCCTGCCAATTCCAAGGTCAGCTGCTGTGTGTGAAAATGATTTTTTTACTGCGGAAATAAGATCAGAGCTGAAACAAAACAGAACCGTTTGGGGCCTTGGTTCCTTCCTGTGTTAGAGGTCACATCACAGACATCCTCGTGGGACAGCTCAACACAGGGACCAAATGATGCAAAAACTTTAATATTACACATGGATGTCCATCAGGTTGATTACATGGTAAAGTGTATGAGTGTCTTCTTTTGGCAAATGCTGTTCTGACCCTGATTTCACATTTTTACAGAGCAAAGTGCACTATTCTACAACTGGCACAGTGGGAAATTATTTGACCAAAATGTTGTGGGTTAAGCTCGGAGTTGTATTTTACAAATGAAATATACAAATCTGTGCGTTGTTGGGTAAACTAACCATATTGTAAGTTGAATTGCATAAATGTGTGCATAATATACACCACTACTACTACTACGGCAGACAGGGTGGTGATTCTGAGGTTAGGGACCTGTGCCAGCACTCGGAAGGTTGCTAGTTTGAATCCCATGAATGCCAGGAGGGATCCTACTTCGTCGGGCCCTTAAGCGGGGCCCTTAACCTGCAATTGCTTCATCCTGGGTATGATGTTAATCTACAAACAGCCCTGAATGGAGGTCATCAAACTTATGGGGAAAATATGGGGGTTGGTGGCAGGATTGACACTCCAGCTACCAGAAAAAAACACTGTTTCATTCAGACTAGTGTGGTGCTGAGGTGTCACCCACTGCATGGCTGCGCATGGGTTCTCATCCCTGAGGTGGTTTGTCATGTTGGGTGTGGCAAGGCGCTATAATCCGCATGCGCTCCTTATCTACTAATAAAACAGATGTACTATTATATAATAAAACAGATTTACTGAAGATTTATTGAATATTGTTACACTTCAGCATTTAAAAAAGTGATTAAGTATTAAAATATGCATCTCAAAAGTATCTGTTGTTTCTCGAACAAGAAAAATAGTTAAAGAAAGACTGTGATGAGGTTAAGTAGGCTGTGAACTCATCTTGGTGATTAATCACTCTTTGTCATGTAATGGGCCTTTCAAAGATCTTCACCCTGTGTTCTGTTAAGTGTCGTCAGACTCCAAAAAGATGGGCCACTTTCCTTTGTATATTCAAGGCATTATGTATTTAAGTACATTATGTATTTAAGGACTATGCTTAGAAATTCAGTAAGCTTTTATCTGCAGGGCGAAAGATCAGTGCTTTGAAGACAGCCATTACATAACTGCGAGGGTAATTTTCACACACACAAGCGCTCCCTACAGCATCAAAAGCTGTCTCCACAAACAACAACTAACCACACAACTAACCCTAACTCTACCCTCCTTCTCACAATAACTCATGTACTATTTCAAGTACAGACATTATTAAACCTTTCCAAATTCCATATAAACATGAAAAGACTCTTTCACCTTACTGAATACTAACTGTTACATTGTTTTAAACTGATATTATGTATCATTGTGCTTACTTTCTTATAATAATCATGTATGATGTTGCAGTAGAGAGACTGCTACCTCAGCATAACAATACTTGCAGAGACTTGCCATCAAAACTACAATGTAATCTCTTACTGATACACCCCCAACAGATTGTCCTTGTACTCATGTTCTCATCAAAGCAGGCCGTTTAACATCCATTCTTTCCATCCTCTTGCACGATGCTCGATTCACATGCTCTCATTAGCTGCCATTGACAGGGACCTTGTGGTGTGGAGAGTGACAGGCTGAAAGACCAGCTAAGAGCACATAATCTCTGACACATTGGGACTAAACATCAGGAGGTCATTCTGTGTTCAGTGAAAAAACTCTTTGCGGATTATTTCGACAAGAGGCGTACAGTTAAAGACAGGTGTGATTACACACATTGGAACGGAACTGGAGATAAAGCGCTAAATTTCATTACACTCGATGAACCCCGCAAGCATTCTGCGTGACAAACACGACTCCAAGCAAACATCCTAGGAGATGAGATAATGGTCAACACCGGCTGGAAGCGTATACCACAGGGACCCAAGCCAAACGATGGAAGACAAGCCCAGCGTACTTCCAGAGAAGCTCGCCTCAGCGTGAGCTGGACAGAGGTTACAGGACCAGAACATTGATCAACTAGCTGAATGTGTTTCAGCGAATCCCCCGTGGGTTTATTTTTGCCAAAAGGCCGCCCTACCCTTGCCAGTGACAAAAACCCAGAACTTCTCAGGAGGAAAACCGAGAATGTTCTAGGGCTGAACACCTTAACTTCCATGACTGGAAGACCTTTAATGATGCCGTGGGAAATTAGCTCCAGTTAAGGGTGGGATGTGGAAGGAGCAGTGGTCCACAGAACGAGGCTGGTGGGTTTTCCAGGCACCATAGCCAGTGGGCACATGCTGGCCTCTCACCCACACGGACCAGCTGACTCCAGATCTTCAGAGGCTGGGATCCCTGCAGCCCCCTGCTCTACTGCTGCTGCTGCTGTGGCCAAAGCCAATTCCAGCTTTTCTTCCCCTGAACCCCCATTAATTAGGCACATCTGGATACTCATCCACAAGCCAAAAACTGCCCCTCAGGAGAACAGGACAAAAAAAAAATGATGGTTTTCATTAAATTGTTCATACGGTTTGCTGTCAGCTTCACAAATTTGGCAGTGCACTGGATTTTCCTGTAGGGAATTGGGCCCACGCTGTCTCCCAGAGGAAGGACTCCTTGATCTATCCAAAGGACAGCAAGTCGATCATTTTATCAACTAAAAACAAACTACTAACAATTTTTCATTTCTTGGAATGTTTACTGGTCGTTACAATTAAGGTATGGAAACGTTCAAAGTGTCCAGTGTTCCTGATGCTCCCAGAACGTTACACCACTACTGCAACAACTACTGAGAATATTAACAAATCAATAAATGAAGGTATGGTAGGGCAGTGGGGAGCCCTGTGGCTTTACACCACGAAGGTCAACATAGCATTTTTGTTTTTTAAAGGATGTTCAGGTAATAATGTTATCATGCTGATGCCGACAGAACCATTGTTACAATGTAAAACATGGAAATTAACGTTACAGTAAGAACGTTCTCTGCCAGCCTCAAGAGGACCTTCACATAACATTGGCTAAAAGTTCTGGGAATGGTCCCTGTTAACTGGGCAGGCTCTCTAAACAAATAAAAGTTGTTCATTGACATTTGAAATAATAGTATAATTTAAAAGAAACACAAAATTTAACCTACTTCCTGTTCATTTTCCGGGGAAAATACAGTAGCAACCAGTTTATTTCAGGCCTTATCGCAAAACAGGAACCGATAGGCCCTCTGAAATTCTAGAGCGTGAAGGAGTTGATAAGTTGAAACAACAAATCTCGACACACCTAGAGATCGGCGTAATCCCTATTGTTTCTCCACCAGCAGACTGGGGCCGTTCTGTTAGCTCCCACTACACCAGGGAGAGGTCAGGATGTGGAAAAATCCCTCCCACGGCTGAAAACACACGCAGCGTGTGTGAGTATTTGAAGCATATAGGAAAATCTGCCTGCGCAAATGAAAGCTACACATGGGTGTTTTGTGAAAACCTGGACCTCTGGGGAATCGCAGGAGGTGACCCTGCCAGCATAAACACAGCTGAACTGCAGCCTTCCGCTACACAATTCCATACACACGCGTGCAAATGCACATTACACGTGTGCATAAAGTCAACATGCTTCGTTCTGTGCCCTGTTAAAACAGCTCTGTACATCCTGCAGGGCTGCATTGGCGGGGCACCGTCTGAACCCTTTCCAAGTGTGTCAAAGTGGCAAGATTTGTGGCTTTTCATTTACCAAAACAATACCATCCACCCCCTAGGAACAGCGTCAGGAAAAGATGAGTGCGTTACAAGAAAGGCCTGATGTACCTCAATGCGAACAGAAACAGCAGGAATTCTGGGAAGAAAGATCACTAACGAAACTCTACACACGTTCCCAATAACGAGCATCCCAAACTCCCAAAAATGCCATCCTCGGACCGAATTTGGAGTTTGCGAGCAGGACAAACAGTCAAAACTGAAGCAACAGCAAGCCAGGAATTCCAACTAATTTCAAACAGACCCCCCACATAAACTGCCAGACTGTTTATGTTACCCTTGACATTGTACAGTGGAAAATATTTGATGTTTTCTACATTATCTACAGAACTGAAGGATTGAACCTACATAGGTCTTTGTCAATAGGGGCAGGAATAGCTACTTGAAAACAAAACTCCAGTTAAAAACGCAATAAAAATCAGGGAACGTACTGGCTGACGTGTTTGTCAAACATTCAGTTAGCGATACTGTCACAGTCCAGTAAGCAGCATTAAGCTCCTGCTGGTCTACTGAACTGGCTTTCAGATACCAGCATGCTGAACATGCCTACGCACACCTAAGCTGAAATTACGATAAACATGAAACTACCTGGAAAAATGTCATCATGGTGGCTTCACAGCAGCCATTTCCCTTTATGGACTTTCAATCTGCCCTGCCATGCAAATTTATATAAAAAAAATCCCCAGGTCATTTTACACTGAAATACATATAACTGTCCCTGCTGCCACCATTTCGTCACCACAATCAGTTTATATAAATGGATACCGGCAGCTGGTTTGGCAGCAAGACTTTCTGTACCTGCTCGCGGGGACCGGAGCCTATCCCAGAGACTACGAGCACAAGGCAGGGAACAACCCGGGATGGGGCAGGAACCCATTGCAGGGCACAGTCACACACCATTCACACCTACGGGCAATTTGGTACTCCACATGTTTTTGGACTGTAATTATAATGTGAAAAGAGAGGTGCAGTGTAATACAGTACAGCACTATATTACATTTATATGATTCTGAAGATATCCTCTATTGTGATGTCACTGAATTGTCTTAACTTCTCTGCCTCACTTCAAAAACAAGAGAAGACCACCACCACCAAACACCAACTCCTCTATGCAACTGGCAAGTACGGCACATTACAGTAATATTACAGTATTAATATTGGTATTAATTCATTATTATTAATCTATGTGAACATTATGTATGTATGCTAATGTTAGGTTACCAGAGGTTAGGTTAGCTTAGGGAAAGGTGTATACACTTAATGAAAATCCACTAGTGTCTCTCTGGCCGGAAGCATACGTCCTCATTAAGCAAAACAGAAATATATTTAACAGCACCGACTTGCTATTTTAATGCAGATTAATCCATCACTTTTAAATGAAATACTTGGCAGCAAACAGACAGCAGTAAAATGATACTTGATGGATCGGGTGGGAATTATAAATCGGGTATGTAAAACGGGCCCATGTAACCAAATATCCACAAGGACCAGTGGAATAAAAACAGGCTTAATTGAAAACTGGGCGATGTGACAGCCAAAATGAGTTTGTTCTTCCAAAGCAAAAATCAGATAATGATATTGCTCTGATGACCCTTTTCTTTTTCTTTTCACTCTTTTTGAGTGTCACAAGTCTTCACCTGTGTAAACCCGACCCCAGGCAGCCCTTCCTGGCAGACCCTGGCACCAGCGAGGCCTCTCTCCCCTGCCCCGACCGGCATTTACCCAAGAGTCTCCACAGAGAAAATAAGGCAAAGCAGCAATGATCTGTGGAGCAAAAAAAGCCTTCGACCTTGAGAAACGCAATCCCTCGCTCAGAAGTGCCATCCCAGCAGGTTCCACGTTAAGGACGACGGAGAGCCAGCTGGAGCTCAAATCACAGGCCCTTCTTTACTGATCCCCATTCTGCAATGTGGGAGCCAGGAGCCAGACAGGCAGAAAGGACAGAGTAGCAGAGACATGGCCATGCAAGGAGGCCCATTGGAACCACCCTCACAGCTAACCTATAGGAGCAGGCTTGAGTTTACTGTTTTTGGGACCCCACTCAGAAAGTCACTTTAGGGCCCCTGGCCCCCTTAGTGTAGTGACCGTTTGTGGTCAACAGGGGGCCCCCAAAGCTCAGGGGCCCCATGTAAACGCATGGTTTGTGGTGGTAAACAGCACCACTGTATAAAAACCCCTACTGACAGTTAGATCAGTTGAGCTCAACTTTATGGTAAATTCATCTCATCTCAATGTCACGAAAAAAAAACAGCGCAATATTTAAAACAGACCCAAAGCACTAAAATAATACTCACTCCATCATACTACTCACAGACAACCAATATCCCCTCTGTTACTCAGATTCTTAACTCACGCTCCTGTAAATATGTCTTAAATGGAAAAACAAAGATGTTTTAAACATCTATCACGTTTGAATGAAAAAGGAATGGATGATGGGGCAGTACAGCAGATTCACACCTCCAGGGCTGGAATTTCAGTTCCTGCCCCCGCCCTTTGGGAGGTGTGCTAGTTTCCTCTGGATAAACCACCATCTCCCCCCCCTTCCCCCTTCCCCCATGTCCTTCTACCACATAAGTAGTTTGAATATAGATGGGTGAAACAGATGACCACTTACCTCGCATTGACTCTTTGTTGGGCCATGGGAACCATGGTAACAGCAGCAGGTATAGCAGATAAACTAGGGACAGGGCATTGTGACGGAAGAGGCAGGCTGTGGGGATAAAGAACAGTAAGAGTCACTTGATGGACAGGAAGACTTTAAATGCGACATTAACATGGAAGGCTGTTCATCCGTTTGTGCCACACAAATCCCCAGAACCTAAGTTAGCTTATAGAACCTCAGGGTTGAGGAAGCAACCCAGATATTAAAAATGTATAATCTTCCCCCCATAAGATATCCAAACTTCAAAGTGCCAGCAAGCATGTAATAACATAGTAAAATCCTCATTCATGCAAAGACATGCTTTCAATAACATTAAATATTAAAACCACTGCTTACATTTTGTATTAACCTGTGATTAAACACAGCCCTTTCCTGACCTACAGGTCCGTCCTCATATGAATCGGTAACATTTCAGAGATTACTGCAGACACCAGGATACACACATATATGCCTTTTGTACAGCTTGCGTTTCCAGGGGCAGGTTTCTGATTTCTGGGGCCACATTCAGAAAGTCAAGTAGAGTCAGAAGATCATTTCCTAGCTAGGTGGTTAGCAGAACACGCTTTGAGAATATGACGCTATTTAGTATTTAGTGCAGTGACTGTTTTTGGCCAACAGGGGGTCAACAAACCTTGGGGGCCCTAAGTAAATGCGTGGCTTGAGTGGCCACTGCGTCCCTCAACTCAAAGCCTGCACTCCATATCTGTAGCCAAACTGCCTCACAGTAGCACTTCTCAGGACTGGCGTCAGTCTGGGCTATTCTACATCGCTGACACTCATCCAATCAGAATTCTCCCCCAGACGCTAACAGGACAGGCATCCTCACACCTGGAAGCTAACGCTCCAGTTTACTTTCTTCAGCCAAACGCCTGATGGGATGTCCGAGGCCCAACTTTAATCATAGAATTAAGTCATGCTGGCTTTCATCCTACTTGCCTTGACCCTCCCCAAAGAGAAATAAGTCTTCGTAATGACTTGGACTGCAGAGGCTCTTCTCTGTTTGGCTGGATTTACAGATCACCGTGGTGATATCGTGTGACAGATGACACACGGGACCCTGTTTACAGGAATTAGCTGAGTGTTGCTACCGATACTCTGATTATGCAACGGCCATTTCTGTATCTGGGAGGAGTTTTTTTTTTTTAATTTTGGCATCTTTCATAGTTTACAAAAAGGCACCATTAAAACACCATTCGTTGTAGCACTTAAAGTGAACGGCCACATGCTACAATCAGTCTTGCACGCAAATATTCTTTCCCAATTTTAGTCCCATAAGAAACGGTCGATTTAAGTTTCACTATGATCTGTTCCAGGAGTTTGGCTGAACATGAAAACAGTCATTCACCGGACGAAAAAAAAAAAACGGAAGGTTCTGACTCACGGACATTTAGATTAGTCATGTGTGGCCACATTCAGATGCCTCTCTGTGTAAATGAGCCAGAAAGGGCACATGACATGAATTGCAATCTTCAGTGTACTTGATCTGCAACGTATTCAAGCGTAGAAGGCTTATCCGGGTGGAATGATGAACAGAAAGAAGAAGGATGTGAGGAAGGAACAGGAACTTTGGGACAGGGGTCTGGAGACGAGTTTTTGAAAAGAGTCAGCAGTTATAAACGTCAAATAAGCCAGAAAGAAGCATCAGATCATGAAAAGAGCTCTTAGTGTAGAAAGACATGCCGGGTGGATTTTCTATGGCCCAGAAGTGAAAGCATGCTCATGCGAGTTTTACTTACACAAAAATATTCTGAGGGCAGAATGAAAAATGATTGGTTCAGAGAGACAGCCAATCAGATTGTAGAGGAGATGGGTGCAAGAAACTAGAGCAGGGGTCTCCAACTCCGGTCCTGGAGAGCTACTATCCAGTAGGTTTTCTGTCCCTCTTGGCTTCTGATGAACCACACCTGCTCCTGCTATTTACCTGAGAACAGGTGTGGCTCATCAGAAGCCAGGTAGGATATAAAACCTACTGGATGGTAGCTCTCCAGGACCGGAGTTGGAGACCCCTGAACTAGAGGATGCGGGACCAGTCAATCGGATGTCTTGGTCCCACCTCCTCTACAATCCGATTGATTATCTCTCTGCACCAATCATTTTTCATTCTGCTCCCAGAACATTTTTATGCAAGTACAACTCCTACGACCATGAACGCACTTCAATACATTAAGGGCTTAATTTCCTTCTGATCGATTTGCTCACCGTCAGCTAGTTAGCTTGTAGCTAGTTAACACTGCATAGCTTATTTACAGAAGAACACCTGTAATATATGACTCACTTTCCTCCTACAAAGCCTGAGGCACCATTGCATCAGGTTTTATTTACATCTCTGATACAATCTGTATAACCCAGGATTCATTCATATTAAACAATATCTGTTTGTGACCTCAGTGTATGGGAGTATAATACCATTGAAATGGATTGTATTAGCAGGAGAGGACCACATTGAATTGGCTAAAGAAAAAACACAGATTCTTATTTCCTGGATATGAAAAATGGTTAAATCTAATGAAGATGTATTATATTCTGATAAAAACTGAAGAAAATGTCTACAGTTTGAACTATAATAATTCCTTTCATTGGTGGAAGACTGTTGGCCATTTCACACAAAAAGAATAAGTAAAAAGAGGGCATTTTCTTCAAAAACCTCAACAAATTATTCCCTTAAGGAAAGAAAGCCTGTGCCAAGGTTCTTCTTCCCTGGAAGGGCACATATGACCCACACAGAGGGCCGGTGACTCCCTGTAACCCTGCAGTCTGAAGATGAGGCAGGGGTCAGCTTGAATGAAAGTCTCAGTTTTGGGCACAACCTTCCTAAATGCCCAATTCCCCAAAAAGTCCACAATCTGCAGAGCTGACCCCCCCATTACCTCCCGTCGGCCGTGATTTAAATTTGACCTCCTAGCCTTTCAAGTGGCCCATCTGACGTGACAGAGTGCTTTCCATGCCCTGAGGCAGTCAGGATCCAAAAAATAGAGCTAAAAATTACACAGGGAATGAAAAGAAAAACGTCAGATAGGGGAGGAAGGCATCAGGCGGCGTGAAACGTGGCAGGACAGGAGAGACCTGCGGTGCTGCCAAACGTAGCTGTAAAGCTGGCCTGTCCAGTTTTAAGAATTCGGTCAGTCAATCAAGACCTCTGGCATCCTCACAGAAGCGTGAGCTCATAGGTTCTGGAACAGGGGGATGGAGAGAGACGCCAGGACGCTCGGGGGAGTCATTAGCTGTCCGAGAGAGGGAACAGGACTATCAGCTGCAAAGGAGTCCAGCCAAACCGGCCCGTGTGACCTCGACGCCTCCCTTGTGGGATGGGCACATTCTGGAAATTATGCTAATTTCACGCTGGAAAAACCAACAGCCAGGCACAGGCCAGAAGCCGCGACGTGGACCAGGAGAAGCACGCGCGAGCAAGGGCCGTCTGCGGCAGGTCGCTGAAAGCGGGCCTGTGTTAGCCTCAGGCACTAGGCTAACCTGTACGCGACAGGGGAAGCTGCTTGGATCACGCCCAACTAGCCAGACGCGAGACTCAGCTAGCGCTCGCTAACAGCGGATCGCAGATAACTTTCCTGCATACAGTAATGCGGCTGTTTTTGGGGAGGGGGGAGCATATAAACAGATACCCGTGCTTGTGTGCAGTAAGGATGGAAATCCCCCACCCCCCCTCCCACTCCCACTCCCACCCCTGAAAGGCTCCTCAGCCCCGCTGCTATTTCGGAATGGTTCCACGTTCGGCCTCAACGCCCCACCAGATGCGAAGGCACTGCCAGCCAGGACTCCACCCTGCGGTGCTAGACGGCTCTGTGGACCACAGGACATATTTAACCTCAGGACACTGAAATGGGTCACGGGCCTGAGCTGAAACGGGTTCTGTGAATGGATTCATATACACACCGTCCAAAAATAGCCATAGAAGATGGATGGATAATATTTCATACAGAAGACAATGATCATAATGAGTAGTGCTACACCAACCACACGACTGCAGTCTATGCTTATATTCCACAGCTTACATTTACATTTAATTTACAAAGCAGATATGCTCCAAAGTGAGGCAAATGGCACATTACAAACGTATGTGCTGTTGAGGAGTTGACTAGGCATAAATGCAGCTAGGCTGAACTTCTAATCAACACCCAGGTACAAGTGTAAGCAGTACTGGAGCAGGAGCAGCACATCAACTACCAGGCAATGAAAGAACCTAATGAAATAACTATTTAATAAGCAGAACATTCAGTTCAGTGGACCTGCCCGTCTCATATTAGCACGATTTGCTGCTCAAAGTTAATCATCCCTCTAGGCATCCAGTCATTCAGCCTCTAGCTGTTTATTCTGGTCTGGACCATAGTGGGACCTTGATCCTATCCCAGGAAGCAGAGGACACCAGGCAGCGACACACCATAGACAGAATGCCCAGGCAATTCTGAGATGCCATTCAGCATAACCGCATGTCTCTGGCCTGTGGGCAGAAACCAGAGTATACAGAGGAAACCCATGTGATATGGGGAGAACATGCAGACTCCACATGCACAGACTGGAGGTGGGATTCAAACCACCAGCCCTGTTGGTCAATGCTTCCCAATCTGGTCCTTCGAGGAGCCACAGCCAGTCCATGTTTTTGACCCCTCCGAGCTTCCCAGCCGGACAGTCCACACTTCTGCTTCCTACCGGGGCCTGGGAGGGAGCAAAAACATGGACTGTCTGTGGGCCCCCCAGGACCGGATTGGGAAACAATGCTGTAGGTTTGGAGCTGCAGGGTTGCCCCACTGAGCCACCACGCTGCCCTAAAGCGGATCAAATTCTCACAAATCTGTTACTCGACAGGTGGCCCCGCTTTAAACTTCAGGAAACGTGTCAGTTTCAGTAGCCTGCTGGAGCGCGGACGTGCGCTGCACATAAGCCGCCGGTGCACCGCGCAAAGCCGGCATTTCACAAAAGGTGAACCAAGTGGTAACCGGCGGCATGATGCCGATAGCATCTTCACACATTGGTTCATGTTGGCTACCATGGCAACTCAAAATCACCCACAGCCATTGTAGCGTTTTGTGTGACAGCCTGCGTCTCCCACACAGCAGCCCCTGGTCATTTCCTTGCTTTTGCCTCTAGGGCATCTATACAGCAACCCATTATTTCAGCATTTCTCTCGACATGTGGGGCTAACATTCCTGCTGGTCAGCATTGTTCAGATTGTTCAGGGCATCAGACTCCATACTCGACCGTACAACCTGAAGACCTGAAACCTGAAACCTGAAGACCGTACAACATGAAGGATGGAAGGCCTGGTTGGTGTTCAAGACAAGAGATAATATTCCCAAACGCATATTTAAAATTGAGACTTAAGTTAATGCAACTTCATGAAAGTAACATTGAAAAACTGATTGGATTATGTCAGTCTTGTCAAAATCGTATTTAAGACATTTTTAGGTCTAAAATTTAGACTATTCGATTTTAGACTTTTTAAAGGACTCGCAGAAACCCAGGTTTGTTGGCGCTTTCATGTGATGCCTGAAGACAAGCTCTCTGGAGACTTCATTACATACGTATCCAGTGCAAGAAGCCTAGTCAGACAGATCAATGAGCATGTGACTGAGTGAGAGAGAGCGAGAGAGAGAGAGACTTGTCCAGTGACAACTGGAGTAAAAGGAGCAGGGTGGTGACAAGCAAAGTGTTAGCCTGCAGACCTTTCACCCACTCAGCTTCCTGGGGTGAAACCAGCTATTAATAATGCCAAGAGCTATGAAGTTCTGCACCATCTTCAGCTCTGTGTCAAAGGAACAATTTGAAACCCAGTGAGGCAATATATTCATACTGGGTTGTCAAGACCATTCAGAACCAGGAACAATATTACAAAAAGTCTCGATACAGCAGTTCAATGTGACAGAATTGCTTATAATTCTATATGCATGGTTTCATTCGCATTTTGCACTAATTGGATTCAGTCACTGTAGAGAAGAAAGCTTGTTAAAAGAAATGCAAAATGAAAGGTCTCGGACTACAAAGGAAGCACATTCATCTTTCGAAATCAAGTCACACATCAGGGCTGGCAGACAGTCATGCAGGAGATGAGCGAGACAAAACAGTACGGCCAGAAACACCGCCTGCTGCCACCCCAAATCTGCTTTCTCCTGCCGGAACCAGTAAGGACCATAGAAGGAACTTTTATTTTCTGCGTCTGCAAAACGAGGTTATTGCTCCTGTTCATAACTATGACAAAATCCCCATCTCACCTCTCCACACCGCAAGCATTCACCCAGCTCTTATTAGATCAGTCCTGCTTTTCCCTGTCCTGCGCATCTGCAACTGGTCCTGTGCATCTGCAGCTGGGTAATACCAGCTTGGCATTTTTTCTTTCCTTCACAGAAGCACCAGCTGCTTACATTCCGTAAGTTAAACTATCAATCAAATGAAATGAAGTGGGGGAACTGAGAGGCAGAGGGCTGAGGCTGGAGCGGCCAAACGCTGAGAGGCAGAGGGCTGAGGCTGGAGCGGCCAAACGCTG
>JAODLC010000007.1:17236364-17248604 GCA_026781145.1 Hippopotamyrus pictus | reverse complement strand
ATGCACCTCGTGTGAAGGCAGGGACACATATATAGGCTGATCCAGCAGATATGTTTTACTTTTTAAATTGCTACTATCTACATGCAACCAGGGAATTTTTATTTAATATTTTTGTTTTTGTTTATACAAAATCTGTTTATTTTGAATGTATTAATTTGCTAATCATGACACAACGTCAGAATGGGTTTGATCGAAAATTCAAATGTAGATAAACCAGTTACGTATACCATATAAGGACAAGTAAGTATTACTTGCAGTGTACCTGGTATAGAGCAGTCCATGTCATAGCGCACAATCACACCGGTAATGACTGTGACACCAGTGCACCACCCACCTCTACTACCGTCACCAAATAAATAAATAAATAAATAAATAAATAAATAAATAAGCAAGCAAACACTTTAACTAAAATTGAAAAGTAAATGAATACAAGTTTATTTGGTGGAAAAAAAAAACAGCACGATATATTTGTTAAACACTTTATGAGATGTTTATGCTCATGATCGCTACAGAGAGTGGAAGTGAGGATAGGTGGATGTTGCCATTGCCCGGCGTCAGTAGAAAGTATCGTACGTCATGTCGTTAGCCCAGGAATAGATCGAAATTCTAAGTTTTATGACTACCGAATGTGCAACACTATCGCACCATCATAAAAGTCGAAATATCGTAAGTGGAACCATCGTAAAGTGAGGAGCATCTGTTTATCTCCTTCTGACCGGACCCAGATCCTGGTGGGTCGGCTGCCTTATATCAATCACAGCTGAGGTTCCAGCTACTGAACACGGCCGGGAGAAAGTGCTCCTCAGGTTGACGTGACGTTTACAGAACGCAGGGCTGCCAATTCTGCCCATAATTAAAGGCCAGAAAAAACCATGCCTGGCTTTTTATTTAACGACGTTTGGGGCACCGGCTGTCGTGAAGGGCCACAGTTAGAGGGAGTCGCCCTTGCTTCATCTGCGGCGGACAAATCAGAGGAACAGGACAGGAAGCTCTGCATATGCGTGATCACTGACCCACACGTCTGCTGTGGAGGTTGCTATGACTGGCTCTTCTCTGAGAGTGTGTGACTCAGCAGGTTGGACACTGTGCCTGAGATCGTAAGGTTGCTGGTTCTAATCCCAGGGTCAGCAGAATGATTTCACCATTGGGCCATTGAGCAAGGTCTTTAATCCCAAATCACTCTAGGGACTGGCTGACCCTTTTTTCTCAATTGTGCATAACTTTGGAAAAAACTCCTGCTAAATAAATAAAATGTAGCGAGTATAAGAGCCAGCAGGACTTGCAGAACCCTCCCTTCCAGGGAACCAGGGTGACGTTCTGTAACTACATGTACCTCTGTCACAGACCCTGGCACTGGGCCAGGCCAACACTGCAGAATTCCTGCCGGTTTTCCTGGCAGAGACCCAGCCAGAAGCTCGCCCCAGCACATGCCTCTGTCCTGCTGGGTCGCCGAAGCACTGACCAGCTGGCAAGAGGCTGCGTGACCTCCAGCAGGATTGGGAAAGACACCATTGTCGGGGGCCATCGTGCAGCATGAAAAACAACTTCTCAGTTTCCAAATTAGAGACTGATTTAGCCAATATGCTGACCCTGACATGCCTACACTTGTAGCTATAAATGATTAATCAGTTATCTTTAGAATATAATAATGCAAGAAGAAAATAACAAAAAAAAAACATTCTAGCCTATTAAGAACACACTGACCTCCATGCAACTCCTCCAGAAACAATGAGGATCGAAAACAGCGCTCAGCGCAGGGCATGGGTCCTCACCACTGCACAAAAATAAACCAGTTCATTAAACTTTGGCCCCAACACTCCTAGATGCCCGTTTCATCAGAGAGGTATTTAAGTTAAAGGCTACCCAGTATGCATAACCATTCTGACCATTGTGCAAGGCATTCCTTCAGGCCAATACTGACACAAGTACATATTTGGAGTCTGGGTTCCAGCAGCAGTAAATCCCCTAAACAGCCTCCCGGAACGTCAGGCAGGAGCACACAGCCGTTCCCAAGGGACCCCGGATTTGCGATGCCTGCAATAATGTTGTCCGGCATCCAAAAGTGCCATCTGCGCATCCAGAAGACCATAAAAACTCTTCAGGAATTTCCACTTCTCCGTAAATTCCGATTTTATATACTTTACTTAGGAAAGATTTACCACTCGTCCAAAGAATATAGCTTTGAGGACACAGAAATCCACATGAGGTGATCTCAGGAAGGAGACTGCAGGCCGTATAGGACCTGTGGGCTGCCATAACCATCACATTTCAGGCATAATAGAGCTGGGAAGGAATTCCACTAGAAGTACACTAGAAACACAATGCAGACTTCACACCTTCACAAGTGCCTGAAAAGCATCCAAGTGACACCTGGCCCTGAGCAACAGGCGTGCATCCAGCCTGGCGTCTCTCTTAAACCCACGTCGAACCCCCCCCCGGCTCATTGTGTGGGCATGTCGGTACAACATCCACATAGAGGGCCCACGGGGCGCACATGAGTCACCGGGGGGGGGGGGGGCAGCTTCTTTACAGGATCACAGCTCCATCGCTACCAAAGCCTTCGGCACGCTGAGATGCGCAGTCTCGTGATAAACAAGCAGCAGACGAGTCAGTTCGTGTCCGATCGTGGCTCTTGACTTAATGGCAGTCCTGGCTTTATAAAACATGTTTGCTGCAGGATTACAGAGATGCCGACAAAGCTTATAAATCTGAGGTCACACAAATCCTTCAGATTTTCCAGCTTTTTAATATTTCATTAATGAGGCGGCTGTGTAACTATAAAAGATTTACCAGACTGAGACACCGAAAGCTTAGACACTTAACACTACAGATAGCCATGAAGATAAAATGATATCTACTGTATATTATGTGAGAAATACATTTTCCATTACATTTCCAAATACATTTTCCATTACAGCTAACTTCAGTGGTTGTGGAGGCAGGGAAACCAGATTAAATTACTTTCTATCTGAGTGGATGAAGATTTTACAATAATGCACAACAACACAGATTCCCATTGAAGATCTTACATACTTTGGCAGATATTTCCGTCATTATCTGCGGATTGCACTGCAACCAATTGTGTCCATTCACCTACCATCACCTACCCTAAATGGCTCTAAATCATACACTCGGTGGATTACTTATAACAGGTCAAAAAAAAAAGAATGAGCATGATTTATATATGAAGTATGATGGAAGAATTTCCGGGCCACTATGGAGACGGACAGGTATAATGTTGAACTTTTGGTCATTTCAACCAAACACTGCCTTGTAATTCTTGTTTAATTACCATTGTCTGCAATGACCCTTCGTGGGAGTAAGAGACACAGAGACTCATTGGATGTCTGCGCCGAGGGGAAACAGGCTCGTCGCCGCTTATTTTCTTTAACAATGAATGCCTGAACAGACTGAAAAACACGTACAAAAAATGAATAATAATAATAATAATAATAATAATAATAATAATAATACAACGACTGCTAATTCCTTCTGGTTCCAAAAATCCATCGTTAACAGAGCACGGCCTCCCGGCTTCACCGGCGCCCTGTTTACGATAAAAAGGTGACCTCGACCTCATCCCTGAGGAACACAGGCATGGTCAGTATCCCAGACGGCTGCTCCCACACTGCGATAGGTGTGCAAGCCCATTATATTTATCAGGTGCCTTTATCTAAACCGACGCGCGTTTGACAAAAGCAGGGTCGCCCAGTTCCTGGAGAAATTAAATGATCCTTCATTTGCCAGATGCACAAGTACAGCTACACTGGGATGCTTCTCTTTGCATATTCCACCTAGCTTTCTTTTCTCTCTCTCACACACACACACACACACACACACACAGTTAAGACTGAAGCTTGTAGATCCAGGCGCAGGGTCATACTCCTTATTCGGTGTCCCTGGAGCACTATGAGGGTAAAGGGTGCAGCTGAAGAGCCCAACAGAAATATGACTATTATGACAATGCTGGGGCTCAAAGTGGCTGAGGGCCTCAATCAGGGGCCCAACAGTGAAATGACTCCGCTGACCCTGGGATTTGAACTAGCAACCTCCTGATCACAACCACAGCCTCCAAAACAGGCTGAACCACACACCACAAACTTTTTCTGGTGCTCAGGTGAACGAGGACAGACCTCCACGTGCCCCTGGCACCCGGGCCCTTCCCAGATCACACACGGCTTTGTCAGGGAGTCAGGGCAGCGGAGGAGGGCACGCTTCAAAACGGGCCGCAGCCGGCTCACCGTGGAGCTCTATAAATGGACAAAAAACGGTGCAAAACTAGAGTAAAACAAATAAAAGCCGTGTCGACCTAGCTGTTTACACCCCCGAATGAGGTCATCTCCGCAAGCCGACACTCGAATAAAGAGAGACGCTTATTACAACTCAGACTTGCACCATTTCCTGTCTCCTCTGCTTCTAGTGTTCGCAGCAGTCGAACTGATTGACAAGTCTGACCATCGGGGAGATGAATTAAAGTAATAGGACCAAATGGGCACAGCTTCGGCCGTCGTCACCCACTGAGAAGTTACGGACCATCAGAGAAAAACAAGGTCTGCCGTTAACTGGCGACGTGCTGGCACACATCCTTACCTGAACCCCCACCTTTTACAGTAGCCACCTTTAAAGTACAAAAACTAAATAGTGACACGATCAGCAGCATAATTTATCTTAATGAGTGTTATTAGACAGCTGAATAATGCTAGGCCTATTACAGGGCAGAAGTGTTTATCAACACACTCCAGCAAGGAGAGCCCACGGAGTGATTTATCATTCCATCTCCGGGTCCCTCCGGCAGGGGAAAAAGAGGTCTTAGCAGCAGAGTCGACGCTCTGGTGGCCTGCACTGGTTCCTCCATGTGGTTCCTCCACTGGCTGGGAACGCAGCATACCCCTGAAAGCAGACTGGCCTCAAGGGTGACCCTCCATTTTAACAGGCTCTGTGTGATGCTGAACATACAACACGGAACGCAGCTTCCCAAAGACACGCATGTGAGCCTATTATTATTTCCGCGGTAACTGGAATTGCATGAATATGCATGAATCATAGCCATAAATAATGTGCATCTTAAAGTGCAGTGCTTTTATTCTGTGCAATTACTAGGAAGAAGTCGGTGACAGTCTTTGTTTTTCATCTTTGGGTGCCCCACCCATTTTACAGTTTCTCCTCTGAAAACAAACTGGAATTGTCACCGGTGGGCATTCTGTCCTGCCTGGCCGTGATTGGACATGACGCAAAATGTGCACTGTACAAACATCAAGGTGTGTGTATGGTATATATCTGTACTCCAATTACAGCAAAATGAAATTATACTTCAGAAGCAGTGGAATTTAGATAATAACCACCTTAAAGTTTTTTCTTTTTTTAATTATAGGCAGTATTTAAAAACGGGAGAGGAACTGCATTTCTTCTTTGGGGCGGACTTCACTGCCCACCGTTAATCACATGTGCTGTGTATGCCTCTCAAAAATGAACGGAATCGGCACTCTGCTGCATGAAAGGGGTCTTAAACAAGGATGCCAGGGTAAATTTAAAGGAACAGTACAAGGAAACGCTGGCACACTCATGAGACTTGAAAGACTGAGCATAAGTGTCCTGCTCTAAACCACGGGTGAGCTTGACCTTGTTTTCCAAGGCCCTGATCAGCCAACAAAGGCTCTTCCCATAGGACCATTTATCCCACCGTCCGTCTTAGGATCATTAGACCTTGTTAAATTCCACTTACAGACGACTGCACTGCTTCATTATAAAGAACCTTGCCGTTTAATTGGGCCAGCGGTGTCAAGGGGGGGTCTGACAGACCCTCTGATACTCTGTTAACTGACCCTAATAACTGTGGAAGGGAAGATACAACCACACAAAGCAAAGTCACATGAATAACAATGAACAATGTGGCAGCGAGACAGCAAATACAGTGACACGCACTCTTACTGCAAAGCACTGGGACCTTAACTGGGTGCTGGTTATTCAGAATTGTATTTAACTGTATAAGACAAAAGGTGAAATGCAATTTAAAACCCCCAATTAAAACCTTTCAAAACATAGAATTACGGAACAAAAAAAAGCAAAAAATACTAAATGCGAAAATCCAAACAAAGACAAAATTTGCCATGCCACATAGTTTGATATAAAATAGTCCTAAATGTGTTAACTTCCTAATTCCCATATAGGAAAAGTTAAAAAAAGGTATAGGTTTCATCAACAAATTTCGTGGTGTCACATTTCTCTCTGGATGGGAAGGCCAGTTACAGTTAAACAGAGAGAGCCGAGCAAAGCATGAAAAGAATATCGAAAAATGAAGTTATTGCAAAATACAAAATAACCTCAACAGAAAGACTGTTATAAAGTCACTAAGGCATGTGACAGGTCATGTATAGGAATGAGTTAAGGCAAGTTCATGCACAGTACATAAGTAATATGTGTCACTGGGGAGAGTAAGAAGGACAGTATATTGGAAGACGACATAACCAGGCTTTAATCAAAGCTAAAATCTGGACGGGAGTTTGGTTGACCACATATTAGAGAGTGGGTGAGGACAGTGGTATCTGGAAAAAAAAGTGCAGCTAACTTCCTGTGAGTCACATGGAGCCCATGCGACAGAGGAAGCCCAATGATATCCTGTCAAAAACCTTTTCACAACAGTTGCAGAAGAACTGCAGCCCTGTCCAAAGCTTTGAAAGAACACAGCCAGAAGTGTCACGGATTGGGGGCTAGGGGCTGACACGAGAAGAAAAGGAAATTACTAAACAGAATGGAATGCTTTTAAAAAAAACCTAGGGTGACTCAGTCAGAATGACATCATATACATTAAATAATTTAAACACAAAATCTTCATGCTAACATGCTAACAGAAAAGGTCTGAGTTGACTTTCACCATGAAAAGGACCAGTGAGGGCAGTGTATGCTATGTATCCTAACAGCGGGACGTGTTTAGGCCCAGCGGAAAAGGAGTGTGAGGGTGTGTCCCCTGAAATGACACCTGGTGAGTCAGGACTAGAGGCTTATTCAGGAGTCTGAGAACAAAGTGAGGAAACAAGCGATCAGTATACCTTAAAAACCCATTCTAATCTATACCGGAATATGGACACACACTAATCCAGCTCTCACCAACAACAGTCAATAAAACATATAAACCATACATCCATTTTTGTGTAAAAACTGTGCAGCCAGGATTGTGGGGAGCTGTCCTGAGAGGTAGAGGAAATGAAACAGGATACACAATTCATGGGACATGGTTACTATATAAAAATGAAAAAGATTAAATTATACAGACGTCAAATCGTTTCCGTTAATATAAAAATACGATCTTAAATCTACATCGGTACATCTTAAAAATACATTGGTATTGCGACTACAATTAAATTTTTATAATCGATCAGAGTCTCCTTTTAAACGATACTGTACAGCACATATACGTACTCTAAAGCAACAAGTGAGCAGTGCATTGTGAAATACAAAACATGTACCCTTCTTCCCCCAAACTAAACAGTTATCATTTGGCTTGCAACCGTGCAGGACATGATGTATTAGTACATACACCCTGTGTATGTTCTTACTTGTAATGACAATCATCAGCAAACACCTAGATGACGGGAATAAATTCTTTACCTGCTAGCAAGAATATGGGCAGCAGGCAGCAGTAGCAGACGCAAACCACGCGGACTTCCATGAGCGCGTCCCGAAAGGCTCAGTCCCCGAGCAGCAGCATTCCTCAACACAACGGCAAATTCCCAGTATTCAGATTAAACCGATCCTCTTCGGGACCAACGTTCATCTTAAGCGTGAAAATTTGCAGCGAGGCGCGGAGATCCAGAGAAGCACTCCATCGCCAAGGCAGCATAAATGCGCTCCCAAGTTCTCGCGCATGTCATAGGAAGGTATCAGATCCAGCAGTTCCACTTGACAATTCCTACCTGGTCAAAAGAAGTTTCTTCATGACGTCACGATTTCAGGGAAACAGAAAACAATCAACAAACCCAGTAACACGCCCCTGCATAAGTCTCTTTCTCTCTTACTCACTGCTTTGGAAGACAGAATATTCCCAGTACGGCAAATTTCACATCTTCATGGAAAAAGTGATCCTTTTGTGTTGCAATAGCCGCACTGTTCTTCCAGCCCAGAATGACCAAGCGAAGACTGTGGCCGCTTTCGTACGCATTTCTTCCTTAAGCCCAAGGCTCCGGCCGTCCCGGTCTCCCTGCGAGGTGTCGCCTTTGCCCGCCGCTACCTACAGCAAAGCGCATTTTCACTCTCGCTAACTACACCCATCGGTGCAAGAAGCGCCCACCCCGTAACGCCTTCCTGCGAAAGACAGCCCAGCTCCCTGCACTGCATGGAGGAGCCTTGACAGTTATAGTTATAGTAACATTTAAAATTGATTTTTGCTTTACATCTATATCATTTTCGCCCTACCCGTGACACATGAGACCAAAGTTATGAGTTTGCTGCACATTTCGGAAATGTGCGTGCAAACTTTCTTATTTTATAGTAGGGAACAACAAGCGTGAAAAGAAGCAGCACCCCTAAAATGTTTATTTTTATCACTGCTATATGAAATACTTTAAAAATACAAATCAAAGACAGAATTAAGTTAGTAAAGTTTAACGGTTTTTAATATCCGAAACCAAAATGATTCCATTTTCAAAGGACTACCACTTATTGATGTATATACACTTTGAAATATACCTTTACTCGCACTTAAATACCTCAAGGTTCCTCTGGCCTTACACTGCTGCTGAAGAAAAAAAAATCTCCAAATCGCTATATATCACCACAGATGAAGTTTGCATTTACAAATCACAAGTAAATGTATAAAACCACTTTCAATTTGAAAAAAAAAAAACACTTGTGATAATGTGCTTTGTCATCCAAGCACCAAAATAATTTACGAAAAGAATGGTATTTTAGGAACGTCATTACCATGTGTCCGTAAATAACGTATACATTAGGTGTTAAAACTTAGCATAGAGCAGCTCTATTTGCACTTATCGGCCCTGTCCTGCTGTAACTTTCCCGCTCATTTATTAGTCAGAAAGGACTTTTCTAACTTTGCCAAAATGACTTCACTGGTGCCTGTGTACTCAACCTGCCTCGTCCTCCGTCCAGTTTTCTACTATTAGCCATTTATTATTGTAAATGGCTCCACCTAGTGCACATCAACGGAACATCAAAAACAAAACTCCTAACTATTCCGGTTTGTACTTCATGAAATTCTCTTTTTTAGTAACAGAGGCGTCGTTAGGCCTGTTTTATGGCGGCTTTAGCCCCCCCGAAAAAAAATGTGTGTTTATTGACTTCAGTCATGAATAGCTTTTTTATATTATACATGTTTACCATCGCCCCCTCCAGTAAAGACTCAGCCCCCCTATCCATCCATTCATAACTGCAGCCCCTGAGTTTAGTACACGTTGAGTTGAACCTAATTATGGTTACAGCAATACACACATATACATAAATACAAATATTTAATGAATGTCCAAAATTATACCAACTCGCCTATATTGTGCTGGTAAAAGTTTAGTCTCATTTGTCTAAAATCTAAATGCACATCGGCGCTTGGCGCCGCGGTTAGCGCGGTCGCCTCACACCCGTGCCGACGTGGGGTTTTCCCCCCAGCCCAAAAACGCTTGCAATGTAACTTGTATGCCTGTGTAAGTGAATGGCGTGTTAGTGTGCCCTGCGAGGTATCGTTCTGCAATACATTACACTGCATTTTACTACTTTGTGTATGTCACTTATTCAAAAACTTATAGAGCAGTACGAACTGGGCCATGGTTGCGAGTCTTTTTATAAATCAAAAATAAAACTCTGCTAAATAAGTTACTTAAAATATTTTGCTACCAGGATCATACAATATAACATATAAACTGCCTCGATTTTTAAGTTTCTGAAGAGGTTTATTATTGATGACATTTCATTTGGTTAATTTCTCATCTTCCTTAGGGAATTCAAGAAATATTGCTTAAGTACATATTTTTTAAGTCAATATAACCTAGATTAACCTCGACAGAACCTCCCTATCATCTCCAAAAACTATTACTTTGACTAGATGAATAACGCGGAGAGAAGGGGCGGGATCAATCACTTGTATTACCATGAGTACGCATGCGCAAAGGGAGGGCCGTGCGGCTATTGGTGCTACGCGGTCCAGACGAGTCACATGGGTGTGTTTCGCGCGAAAGCTTATTTCCTTGCAGCTTGCAGGCTGTGCAGTAAGGCGAAAGAGAGGTACATTAGGAGGCTTGATTGATTATAGATGTATATTTTCAATTGCATTAGAGAAGCGTACAAAGTTGTTTAGGTCATTACGGACAAAAATGTCTCAGGCTCGCGTAACAGATTTCTTTGCTCAGAGCAAGCGTAGTGGTATTGCTAGACATCTTACGGGTAAAAGTGAACAGAAAGCGATTGTAGAGACTGAGGTGCAGAGGACTGCGATAAGGGAGGAAAACACAAGACCCACTCGGACGAAGAATGCAGCTGCAAATAGACCGGCTACAACCAGATCTACGCGCTCCAAAAAAGCCGTACAACATAACCCGAAATCTGTGGCCGGTTTACAGGTGGATAAAGAGGAGACTTCCAATGCACCTTTGGAAAGATCCTTGGAACAAAGTCAAAAGGAATGTCCTCGGACCCCCAAACGGACTTCGTCTGAGTTCAACCTTTCTTCGGAACTGTTCCCTCCTGGGGATAGCTCTGCAAAGAAGCGTGCTCGGGTGGATTTGGGTCGGGAGATTAGCCCTACTGTGTCGAAAACTGCCGAGGTGAAGACCCAGAAGAAATCCGCCAGAAAAAAACTAATCCTGTCTAAGGAACAGGTATGTCGAGTTTCTGGATAAAATTTGTTTGTCGATTACCCACTTTACATCATGTGGAGTAGATATTAACTATGGCGTGATTGTCAGCAGTTTTCATACAGTACCAAACCAATGAAAATAATGCCGCCAGACAACAAAGGGAGTCAAATGTATCGTGTACCGCTTTACCCAAGCTGTAGCACTTAAGTAGACTGACAGCGCATAGGTCGTCAATTCAAATCCCAGGGAGCACACACTTATTGTAACTTATCCATCAACCAAGTGATTTCGGATAAAAGCATCGAATAAACGAGTTAATTAGCTGTGTACTGTTTGGCGTCGCCACGCATGACCAGTGGCCCCACGGCGACTTCCGGGTCAAGACCCTCTAAAGGTCATCCCAGCGCTCTACTGATATTTAATTTATAAAAGCATCGTTATTGCAGGCGCGGATGACTTACCAGTTTCACTGCTCCACGTGTTAGTTAATGATTGTAGCCAGAACTTGAAAATGCAGAACTTGTGATTTATTTTAAGTGTCTTTTAGGTAGACTCCATGTTTAGTTTGTTGATACTGCCGTCCAGTTTTAGGTGGACGCCATGGCTCTCGTAGGGGACAATGATGGGATAATGTCCCTGTTTGTTCTTTTGGCTTCTACAAGAAAAATAGGCCTGACCATTAACTGTATGTTACTATGATTCTACTGTGGGGAGTTATTTCTCATTACATGTGACTGAACTTGTGTACTGTTTTATTCAACTTGTTTGTAGGTGACCAAACCTGCGACCACCCACAGCTCATTATCTGGTGAAAATGAGGTTAAGAATTCGAATCAGGGTGCCAGCTTCTCTCCAGTGGGGAAACAGAAGGTAATTACCAAAAAGCCACGATGTACATTTCCTAATGTCCGCTGTTAATAGTTCTGTATATATCCGTGCTTCTCTGGAGCATGTTTGATCCTTATTTATCCTTAATCTCTGACCCCCTTTGGGTTGAAAGCGGACTGTTTTTGAAAGGGGCTTGTTTCCCCCTGCAGACCTTCTCCAAAGAGGACTTTGCAGCACTTAAGTCTCGTCTCCAGAAGATCCAAGAACAGAAACAGAAGCCATCTCCTGTTCCTGCTGCCAGCGTCGACGCCTCTGATGTCAAGGCCACGCTCGCACGTGCCCGGGAGCTGGTGACAAGAGTTCAGCAGCGGAAGGAGAAGGAAAAGACTGAAGAGGCAAAAGCTGCCACAGAGGAAGCTCCACCTGAACCTGAGGATGGGTATAGAGCTACTGAGTTATGGATGCTACCTAGGTGTGGTGCTGGTTAATAACTTCTTATGGCATAAGAACACAAGAAATTTACAAACGAGAGCCCGCCGTTCGGCCCATCAACCTCGTTTGGGGAGAACTTAACTAATAGCTCAGAGTTGTTAAAATCTTATCTAGCTCTGATTTA
>JAODLC010000007.1:17210845-17221168 GCA_026781145.1 Hippopotamyrus pictus | reverse complement strand
TTACACCCCCCCCCCCCCCAGGCAACCCCCCCTCACCCAGCCCCAGCGTCCTCCAAACCCAGCGCTTATATATTTGCAGCATAATCATGAACATAGTTTGACAGGGAACCTCTTAACCAGGTCACGATGCTGAGCATCACCATGGCGAGAGTGTCACCGTCGACCATGAAATGTCTAATTTTACACGTCTCCAGCTCATAAAGGTCCAGAAAGGCAAACATGGTCATTTAGCTTAGGCCACTTCTGATTGGCCTGGAGGTGAGGCGATGACGGCAATTTAAATAACCGCTTTCCCTGCCCTCAGTAAAACGCCTCATCGTGGATCCTCACATCGCTGCGCCTCTGGGGTGTGCGAGGTTAACAGGCAGAGCAAAGCGTAAAATCCGACACGGACTGCCGGGAGGCAGCCTGAGAAAGGGATAGTGGGGAGGGCCCGGCGTGCTAGCCCCCGCCTGAACACCAGCACACTTCTGCGCTAGACTGGCCCTGAAATCTGTGGGCTGCATCCATATTGTGTTTCATTCATATACAGGAAACAGATGCTAATATTGAAAGAAATGAGCATGACATCACTGTCAGACACCCTCAAGATGCATCCTTCATCACTGCCAATAAAGGGGATAGAAAATCAAAGGTTAAAGGTTAAAAAGGTCATGCGGGACATGACACGGTCCCGGCTCCCGCAGATTATGTTGGGATGACCAGTGACCCTTAACGCGTTAACCTTCCAGAAAGGGCTCGCCTTGCCTCCTCCACACCTCCCTCTCCCCTCATGCCATTGATCGATGGCCGATCCGGCACCATTATCCGTGGAGTTCCACTCCAGTTCCCCTGGGATGATAAGGAAGGCCGTCATTGATGCGGAAGTCCTCCTGGAGAGAGGGATTCCCATCTTCATTGTGCCAGAATACAACAGGCTCCAATTCTGACCTGCTGAGGACTGGCGTGGCCGCGTCTGAAGGACGCCAGCCGTTAGCCTGAGATATAATTCCTTTAATATTTCTGGAAACTTCCTGCAGGTTGCTGATAAGGATGGACTGCTGAGCTTACAGGTAGGTGCTTGACAATAGGGCTTCCAGATAGTGTGCTTTGCCCAATTAAATGTCACTTCCCTTTATCTTAATTTAGCCTGTACTGCAACCTTCCCAAGCCTGTGTTCAAAAACAGATGACACTAGCATTTCTCTGACTGCGATCACAAAGTGATGTAAAGGGTCAAAGTTTAAGAATCTTTAATATATGGAGACGACTATATATTTTAATTAGAAGCCCTTGGCATATTGAAGGCTACTCTTACCTTCTTGAACTCCTCCATCGAATTGGTCCAGGTCCAGTAGTGTGCCTTGTACATCCCCAGCCTCACTGCCATCAGCACGTTGCCGCGGTAATAGAAGATGGGCCTGATGGGTATGAATTGTCATTGGCTACTGCTGGATCACGCTACGAGTGAGCAGACACCCACCTGTGTTAACCTATTATACCCTCAAGATCGGGGTGGGGGGGGAGGTCTTGCTCTGATGCGTACTCAACTTTGCAGACTCTACCCAGGGACCAGCATCATCCATCAGAAATCACATGGAGACTTAAACAAGGAGTGTGCCCCCTAGTGGTGCTAAACTGAACTTCACAGGACCGCTGGGACAGAAAAATTTAAGGATGCTCTCTATGGGTGCAATGACCGACCTCGGACAAACTACGCGTTGGTGTGCGCCTACCGGACCTCACCTGTCAATAAGCGTACTGTTGAGAAGAACCGGTGTCAGGTCCAGCCCATCGATGATCCGGTCGCCTGGGATGGCCAAGCCTGCCAAGGTCAGGCTGGTGGTGAACAGGTCCATCACGGAGCCCAGCTGATGACTCACCTGCAGGGAGCAGATATCACCATCTTTTACAAGCACCAGACCATCACCATTTTCCTCTTCACTCGGTTACCGGAGTGGGGGGGGGGGTGGGGCACATTAATGATGACATCATTCATTCGACAAAGCAGGCAATGGACGCGGGGTCAAAATCAAACTGCAATCCCGCCTGTGCTTCTACTGGCACTCAGAATGAGGCGTGACATTCGGCCATGGGGAGCAAGGGGCCGGCACAGGACACCCCCCCCCCCCACCTCGCCGTGGCAGCCTGCTGTGTGGAAACTCACAGGCATGTCCGCTATGATGTACCACCGAGGAATCCCTCTCTGCTCATGCACCCCGACATGACAACACAATGGCGTGACTTACACACGCGGGGGGTTGGGGGGGGGGGGGCTCCTGATGGTGAACCGCCTCTGCTCCCCCGGTGCATAATCTGCGCTCCCAGGTTTATTATGAACTACACAAACGTCTCTGTAAATTAAGGGCTGGGGGGGGGGGTATCAGGCTGTGAGCAGGGGCTGGCATGTTATCGCACCCTCACAGCCCCGCGCCAAGCTTTATTTTATTTATAAACTTTGAACCGTCCTCAGATAAAATGCCAGTTTTCCACTGTCATCCTTGATCTTTCGTCCCGTTCTCTCCCGAGCGTCCCTTTGAGGGCCGGCCGCTGCCGCCTTCTTCAGATAGGCCTGTCAGAGAGGCCCCGCCCATACAGACACACACGCGCGCACATCGACGCACACACGCGCCTGGCCACAAGACGCTCTCCTTTCTCCTGTAGCCCCTCAGCAAAGGAGGGACTTGGAACTCCTCTATTACCCACACTTTGTAGATTAACACACACACACAATTTTGGTAATAGCTGGAATTACGGAGGACATCTAATAATGAAGCTGACTCCCAGGTATCACCTGAAGAAACACATTTAGAAAAAGAAAAAAAAATAGACATATTTCCATACATCTGGACAGCCTGCGTCCACCCGCTCGCTTTCTTCCACGCCGTCGCTCTCTGTCACGCGCCCTTTCAGCCCCCCCCTTTCAGCCCCCCCCTTTCAGCCGTGAATAAATCCCCACTGCCCGTTATCGGAGAAAACAGACCTGCTACCCCTATCTAACGCACTCAGGCTCTGTGTCTCCCGGCTGATAAACACAACAAAGAGAGGCGTGATGGCAGCTTTGGGAGGATAGGGCTGGGGGGGATGGAGGGGCAGCTCACCAGGGGAATGTGAGAACGTTCCCGCTCTGGCGCTAACTGGCATGGACATTCGAGTCGCAGCTTTACCTGCGCTCAGCATCAGTGACCGGCTGGACCGTGGATTGTGCTGGAAGGAGGTTCAATCAGCCCCTAGAAATATTACTCAAGTATTACACGGTCAGGTCAAACCGGGCTTTTGTATGCATTTTGGCTAAGAAAAGTAGCCGTTTAGATAATTCTGTTTAGATAATTCAAACATTTAAATCTTCCCGGAGTTTTCTTGCTCGCTGGGGTTTGACAGACTGCAACGTCAAAATTTTGACCACTTTTTACCAGGTGGGAGGGAGCAGTGACCAGACAGAATGGCATGAAGTCCGCTGGGACGCTGAAATCTGTCATGGTAACTAACTGGTGAGAGTTCAGTCGGTTGGTCAGCTTATCAGTTATAAGTACAGTCTCTGGTACACTAAGCGGCGCACCACGAGAGTCCGGATGTATCTAATTAACAAATTAACTGGGGCGTTAACTGGCGAGACACACTGACAATCACTGTGCCTCTCTGCCACCACATCCTTCACGGGACCCCGGCTCAATCCTCCCCCCCCCATCCAGACTTTTCTCCGTCGCCCTTTATCCAGCGCGCCTGGCGTATTCAGATACAGGAGCCCTAATTACGACTCAATCCAAGCACGGCAAACACACAAACAGATTAGCCGTCTAAGCCCCTCCCAAGCCCCGCTCCCCCAGCGCTCCACCGCGCTATCAGCGCCCAGCACACCCCCGGAGATGAGTACCGGGCCGCGGCTTAGCGCACCCGCGGGCCACCCCCTCCCCCCCCCCAGGAAACCCGGCTTTGCCGCGGCCTGGTGTCTCAGCAGAACCTAATACAATTAAAAGTCATTTTCATAACGTGCCGGTTTGGCAGAAAAATATTTCATGCTGCCATGAAGGGGGGCCTTGGGGGGGGGGGGGATCAGCCTCGATGTCCCAAAACTGTGAACACACATACACACACACACACACACACAATCACAGTGCCATGTGCATTATCCGGGCCCTTTCCTGTACTACTTAGACGGTGTCTGGCCCGACCACTCTGCAACATGGGGAACTTCAGTATGACTCAGGGGAGATTTGGGGGTGGGGAGGTCCTCACCGTTCCAGCCGGGATGTGCCCAGGCCACCAAGCGATCGCCGGCTCCCTCATGCCCCCCTCGAAGGTGGTCTGCTTTCCGCACAGGAAGGGCCCATTACTGCCACCTGCAGGAGTGTAGAGGAGGCGTGAGAACGTGCGAGATCGTCGAGTCGGCTGGTTCCCAGAGGGTACGCCAAATCCCACCACATAGCAGTTGTATGTAGCATGATCACATGACACCTTCTTCTCGTGTCTGTTCTCTGGCTGCCAGCCAAGTTCAGGACAGAATTTAAAATCCATCTCCTTGCTTTAAGGCATTGTAAGGTCAGGCTCCTGCTTATCTAACTGTGCTGATTAATGTGTCCAATTCCGGCTCTCAGATCGCAGGATGTAGGCCTTCTTGTCATTTTCAAGAATAAAGAAAAGATCTTTTAGCAGCTTTCCACTGTGGGGCTTGTAATCTGTACAGCTGTCCGCCGGCAATCATGCAGGACACCCGCTTGATGTAGCGTGGCTGTAATAAGGTTAATTTGTTCTATTTTACCTTAGGTGACACTGCTGGTTTTGCTGTACATGCTGTAGTGAGAAAGGCTGTCATTTTTCAGTATCAACACTGACCCACTCTGTTAGTTCCCCATGCTCTATATCTGGGGGAGATGGACCCAGGACCCTCCCCAGGGATGTTGTGACATCACAGGGGGACCCTCCCTAACAGGAGCCCAGAATCGCACTCCCCGCTCTCACCTTTTATCAGCATTAACATCTTGCTGATTTGTTGCTGAATCTTCATTAAGCTATAGAAAATTGTATCAAACCAAACAACAAATTCTAAATTTACCACACAAGATGATTTGGTGCCTGGTGGCCAGATCATCACCAGCAGAAGATTCAGTCCAGGGCGCAGAGGGACAGGGCGCAGCGGGACAGGGCGCAGAGGGACAGGGCGCAGAGGGACAGGGTGCAGCGGGACAGGGCGCAGAGGGACAGGGCGCAGAGGGACAGGGCGCAGCGAGACAGGGCGCAGAGGGACAGGGCGCAGAGGGACAGGGCGCAGAGGGACAGGGCGCAGCGGGACAGGGCGCAGCGGGACAGCCCCGAGTTACCTTGCATGGGAGCAGATACAAGTGCAGCTCCGTTGTCTGAGGTAAAGAACACGAAGGTGTCCTCTGCGAGACCCAGGCTCCGCAGCTCACCCAGAATCACCCCCACGCCATGGTCCAGCTCCATCACAGCATCACCATAGCTACAGGACAAAAAAATCCACCGTCCTGTCCATAACCATGCCTCACTGGAGCTGGTCAAATAATAAGTCAGCCTCACTATGTATCATGAAATTATAATGAAACCTCTTTAATTTTCAATTCCAAAATGCCCCATTTTCCAAAGTGACCTACATAACATGGAATTTCACACTCCTGCCTGTTAATATGTCTGGGTGTTTTCCATGGCAGTCTAATCACCCTGTTCAAAGACACCATTACAGTTACCATTGTGGTTTCCGAACCTGAAGCTTGGCTTGGCTGGTATTAGTGGGTATATTTTGGTATTTTGAAATCTTTGCGACAAAATTAGCCACCACAATACAATTTGGGGTCCGAGTGTGGGGTCATTTATTCAGTGCCCCTGGAGAATTTGGGGTGTGGGGGAGTTAAGGGCTTTGCTCAAATGCTAAATGGAGATGTGACTCTTCTGCCAAGGACAGGATTTGAACCGGTGACCTTCTGATCACAGATCCAAAGGCCTAACCCACTGAGCTCCTTCCCCTCTTCCACTTGGCAGAATAGCATCGCGTTTGAAAATTCTGTCAAAATCCCATAAACCACAGTATAATGTCTGGAGAACATGATGATTTGAATAATCTGATACCACCCAAGTCTACCTCAACCCTTTTACTCTCAAGTGTGATTCCACGGTAAGAGATGGCGAGACCCCACCCCCTACTCACTGAGATAAAAGGACCAACATGTATCACCACGGGGCTTCCCTGAACACGACTCTCCCATTCCATACAACCCCCCCACCCCCCACCCCGTCAGCACGGACCTTGACGCCTGTCGCCGTGGCGAGCCTCCCACATTCAACGCAAATCAGGAGAGCGCCAAGCGATGGGAGCCTCTGCTAGAGCCGTCAAACCAGAACGGCGCACGCAGCGTGAAATTCGCGATGTAATTAATCAATATTCCCAGAGCTGAGAGCGGCTGCGTGTGTACACTTAATGAATGCCACTGCTTTAAATCAACCCCCCACCCATGCCTCTCCGATGCCTGAGCCCCTGCTTGATTTAGCTTTAATTTCCAGCATCTGAAAGAGCTTCCTCTTTCACAGCCGTGACCGATTCGTGTCACATCTACAGAGGTAAGACAGAGGTGATAAATTGCCATCTTGCCATTCTGGATTCCTGTAAGTACATTTGTCTCCTATGAGACACTATGACACTCCTGCGTAGCAAAGAATGCCACCCCCACTCAATCTAGAAGTATAAGATCCATTGAGCTCTGAACATGTGTCCTGGTCAGAAGACACTTAACGAGCCTAATTCACCACGGTTAATACTGACATCCATCTTATGATCACAAATTTTGGTCAGGATACCATGGGCCAGGACTGTATCCCAGGTAGAACAGGCAACAAGGCTACGGCGAATCCTAGATGGGATGACAACGCAGTTATTATTTCACAAACAAAAATACTGGCCACTTTCACAACCCAGGAAATTTTTTTCAGGAGCCAGAATCAGGAACTTTTCTCATGTTCCCACCACAGTAACTCTGTCCCATTGTAGCTCCCCAGAGGTAGTTCTGGAATGTTTTTTAGTCCCGACTAGGGCTGTGTCCGAAATCAAGGCCAGCATCCTATGAAAAACGTGGCCCATAGCACAAATAAACGTTGGACTGCGAAGAATTTACCCTTTGGATCCTTTGGCAAAAGAAGAAAACATTCCTAGACCGCATTTGAATGAGCCTTCGAAATGACACAGCCTTGTTGTGTCACTGTAATGCATTCAATCTTTGATGCAGCCCCTGAATTCGGACACAGCCTAGGTACTTTTTGACTGACCAAGAACTACTCGGATGGCGCTTACAAGGATAACTTCTTGATTGGTTGATCACAAGCACTGGTGCTAAACTTGGAAGTTACACCAAGTACAGGGAAAGAGAAGTAGTGGAGTAAAAATTAAATAGATAGGATTATTTTTGTACCTCAGTTACATTTAATGCATTAGTGAATATCTTTTTTGTTCCATCTCCATATTTCCGCATCGGAAAATTTGATCCGTGCTGCCGGTTAATCTTGCCAGGCTTATTAGCAGGATAACATTACAATCAGTCCTGCTATAACATGGCTGACGTATTCCTGAAAAGTCTCGTTCACTAAAATGCACATATCAGATGGTAAAAATAGGGCTAAGGGAATGCGACTCCAAAACTTAGTAACTTACACTACAGAAAATGAATTAAATATAAACAGCGATACCAGTGGCAAATGTTGCAATCATATGCATTTTAAATGAGAAATAATAAATTAAATAATAAAAATCTCCTGTGAGTCTTATGAGTATTGCCTAATGACCACTTCGACCAAACGTGCCGAACTCACTGACGTGTTGATTGCTGAGAGTTGGCAGTAGTGAGCCACAGCCACCATGCGGCTGGGTATGAGCACAGCACAAATACAGTGGATCGCGGTATGAAGAGGGTCATTGAAGACAACATGGCCACAGACAGATAACATAAAATCCATTGGCCAGATTTATTAATGAATTACAAATAGGAGCTGAGTGGTGGCTCTGAGGCTGTGGGATCTGCGCCAACAATCAGAAGGTTGCTGGTTCAAATCCCATGAATGCCCAGAGTTATACTACTCCACTGGGCCCTTGAGCAAGGCCCTTAACCTACAATTGCTTCATCCTGGGTATGCTGTTAATCTACATCCAGGCCTGCAAAGAGGTCCTCCAACTTTCAGGAAAAATTTGTTTGGTGGCAGGACTGGCACTACAGCCGGTGGAAAAAGCCCGGTTCCATTCAGACTAGTGTGGTGCTGAGGTTTCACATAGCTGCACTTGGGTTCTCATGCCTGAAGTGGTTCATCATGTGGCAGCAGCAGCAATGAGCTGTAATCCGCACATGCGCCTTATCTTTCTCTACCTATAAATATGTTGCAGGACGTATAAATAAAATATATATATTTTGATCACTGTCGATCCCCCCAATAACTAACTTTTGTTAGGTACCCAACAAAATGAATTGTTCATCCTCCCTTGTTCTTGGGTGTGTTTCGGATGAAGATTTAAAGAGCAAACTGTAGGCGTCATCTGCTTACTTAATATACAGGTTACAGTTCCTGTTGGGTGGTAGCAAAGCAGCACATGAAAGTGGAACTACAAAAGCTCTCAGTCGAGATGACTAAGGAACCTGGAACCAGGACCCAGCTTCTGAAACTTTTGTGTGAAAGCACCCACTGACCGCTCTACTAATACCAGTTTTTTTTTTTTAAATTAGTTTCCTGACACCTTTATGTGGAGCAATATATAGTTGGACACAATTTTTGCAGCAAGGCAATTTCACAAGAGCAGTTCCCATTGGATTTGACCCTATAACCTTCAGGATATACAAAGCCACAGAACAGCATTCCTAATAGACATTTCATTTATATTTATTCAATTCGTAGGTGTGTTTGTCCAAAGCGACACACAAGTCTGGCAAAAAGAGCACCACCTCATACACTACTGTGGGCTCTGATGTCATGACATTGTGGCACCGCCGTTAGCGGTTAGCTATATTTGGCATTTTGACCTTACCGACCCCGTTGACTCTTCCCTAGGAAGTCCTTGGAGGCATAGACTGGCGCATGAGTCGCATCCACGGCCCAGTACAGGAAGAAGGGCTGGTGGGTGGTGGCCTGGGTGCGTATAAACAGCAGGCTCTCCTGAGGACGACACACCAGCTGCTCACATCCAAGGCTAAAGTAACATGTTTAAAAGGCACTGCACTCAGGCACTCACCTCCAAGTATATCTGTGTGAGGTTGGACTCCCCGGTCTTTAAGTTGATACCAAACTCCTCATAATACCTATGGAAGAGAGAAGTACATTTTGCTTTTCACTGTTATTTGCTTTTGTTATTGTTACTGTTTTTTTTTGGTTCACACCCTGTGATCTGGGGATTTGATTCCCACCAAGAGCTCTGGGAACTGCATGCTCTACTGAACTGGTGTCCCAAAATTGCCCTCAGTGTGAAATGAAGTGACGCTTCGTTTGCTATTTGCAAAGTATGAGGACAAGTACCTTGGAATTCTTTAGGTTTCATATATCCAGTCTTGCTCTCCTTCTGCGCGGACACACACACAGACACAGACACAGACACAGACACACACACACACACGCACAGACACACATACACACACACACGCACAGACACACACACTTAGGATCAGAGCTTGGAGTCCAACCACAGGCTCTGCCATTTTGGGGGGTTAAGAGTCTTGCTCAAGGGACAAATGGAAATGTGACTTTACTGCCAAGCATGGGATTCAAACCAATGACCTTCCGATTATAGGCACAAAGGCCAAACCCTGTGTGCGTGTGCCCTATGATGGACCGGCGTCCCATCCAAGGTGACCCCTGCCTCATGCTCTGTGTGTGCCGGGACATGGTCCAGGTTCATTACAGCCCTGTGCTGGACCATTTGTTGAATGGTGGAGAGCTGCATGTTAATTTAACTGCTTCATCCAAAATCCAAATCCAAAAGTAACCGAATGGATCTTCCAGAAGGGGGCGACCTTTTTGCCGTGAGTCCCCATCTGCTCTCGCCGTGCTAGCCTGGGAGCATCCTGGCACTCCGTTTCTTCATAGCGAGGCCACAGTGCGATTCTGGGAGCACCTTACGTTCCCTGCGAGCGGCAGCGCGGCGAGGAACGGCTGCTTGGATGGCTGAGCGGCGTGCCAACACGCCCATCGACAAGGCGCTCACGCTCAGCCGACTCCAGGTGTCCTCGTGCAAGCCGGCGAACACAGCCTGCTGTCTCCTGGGTGCACGTCTGTCCGGGCCCAGGAACGGCAATTAAACTCACGGCTAAGCACAAAAACGGCCCGGCTGTCAGCGACCCCTGACGCGCATATGGTCGTTCTGAGG
>JAODLC010000007.1:17193782-17210745 GCA_026781145.1 Hippopotamyrus pictus | reverse complement strand
GGGGGGGGGGGGGGGGGGGGACAAACTGGGTGGAAAATGGAGCATCGTGATCACAGCTGGTGGAGAACACGAGTGAGGGGGAGGGCCGGGGGGGGGGGGTGGTGGTGCAGCCAAACGTGAGTGAAAGGAACTGGGTGAGTTCCTGAACACCGCATACATAAGCCTCACCTGCCCACCATCTGCGAGTTCTTGTACACGGGGATGTTGGGCCGGTCAGAGTTGTTGTACGGCCCAAAGTGACAGTTCGGGGAACCAAACCACTCATCGAACCCGTGTTCCAGAGGGAGAAATCCAGGCCTGTGGCCGAGGTGCCTGAGGGAAGCCGAACGAGGGGTCAAACAGAGCGTGAACCATGGCGTCGATATGTCATCATTCTCCTTCTCTCTCCGTAAAACTGCAACCCAAATGTATTCACAAGCACATTCCGGTTCCTTCAGTTTCACTGTGCATTTGCACAAATGCATTCTGTAAACTGCATTTTAAACTGCATTTGCCTTTCTGTTTTATTTCCTGTCCAAGTGTCATATATTATACATATTATTAGTGTTTCTTGCACTACAGTCTCAGAAAAATGGATAAAAGTTTGTACCTTTGCTTGTCACTTGTAATTGTACCTTTTAAGGTACAGAAATGGACTCTGAGGAACATCCCAAAGGTACAAACAGCATTAATGTACCAACAATGGTACAGAAATGTTCCTCAGAGTCCATTTCTGTATCTTAAATGGTACAATTACCGACAGCTAAGAGTACAATTGCCAGATCTTTGAGGGTATAGCCCTAGTGACATGCAAAGATACCATTTTTCCACTTTTTTATGAGGGTATACGACCAATGAAATTGAAATGACATCTCAGTGTATGACCCATGCCTTACATAACTGGAGGCAACAATAAATAATACTGACTTTGACTTGATCGTCATCATCACTCACCACTTGCCTACGATCTTGCTAACGTAGCCGGCCTTCCTGAGCACTTCTGGCAGCAGAATCTCATCCTGGGCGATTCCTCCCACTATCTCCTGGGGGGTGTAAGCTGTGAAAAGCGTGTCCGGCACAGGGATCCGCAGGAGAGCAAAGACAAAGGCGTCAGGCTTCCGCGGCGGCTTTCTGAAGCACCGCCATGGACACGTTTACTAACGCTGCCACACGAGTCACGACCAGGCAGGTTTGAGCTTTTACTTTTTATTTTTTTTTTTGTTTGGCTGGCTGCTATGGAGAATAAAACAAGCTGCGTCTCAGTCTTTAAAACAGGAGTACTTAATTGCAGTCCTCAAGAGCCATTAGTTCTTCTGGCACGCAATCTAGGTTACCTCTTAACATCTCAATCAGGGGAATTATCTGCAGAAATCACGTCATTTGTGGCATGAGGGGGACATGAATTGTCTGTTTGGAATGACTGAAGCTGAAATGCGACTCAAAAAAATGGGCGCACCCCCCCCAGGACACCGGCACACCCTCCTGGTCTGAAACAGCAAGTGTTGTGACTGAGGGTGACGGAGATGGCCTCACCGTTCCTTCCGTGGCCATTGGTGGTATAGAAGCCGTTCCTGACCGGTAACCTCCCCGTCAGCAGTGCAGCTCTGGCTGAGAAATGCAGCAACAGACGCAGTGACTGTTAAACAACTTACAGTTCCTTTCTCTCTTCCTTTATTTCTTTTCTTCATCCCCGTTCGCGCCGATCTATGGATAACTCACGGCCCCATTTCCTTCCCTCTACCTGCTCAGCCGACTCGTCCTTGAGTAGGAAAACTATTCGCTTTTAATTCCAGGTAATTATGCTGTGTGGCATGACAAGACATTTTAATAGAAGTTGGCACCCAGACTTTATTTCCTGATTACCTACAAAGCCTTGCTCACCGGGAATGTAGACAGACTGCATTATGTGAGCCTTGAACTGATAATGCTTCAGCGTTTGAGAGCACTCAAAAAAAAGAGAGAGAAAAACAGCACATATGCCAGTGAGAGTCAGCCTTAAAGAAGATTAAGCCCCATACAAGTAACTCAACATGAACAGCACACACACACACACACACACACACACACACAGAGAAAGCTAAAGCCAAGCATTCTTATAAACGTGTATGATAATGTCCCTGAACGTGATTAAATTCTAATTAATGCGCAAGAATGACAGGCCTCTGACACAGTTCCCTCTCCCTAACACTGATGTAAAGTTGCAGGCAGTGCACTTACGACATCCTTACGGTGCCCAAATCACACACGTATGAGATTAATAATTGATAAAGTCTTATTTGCTGAAATATTAATTAGAAAAGAAAAGGCCTAATGGCACATCTCATTTAAATAGCACATTTATGCAAATTCTTAAATTAGGTCTAATTAGCATATTTCAAAAGTACATTATCCCCATTACCATAATGAGCCTTCTTACCACTATCATCCAAGCGTGTGTAGCTTAGTCTTTTGAATTATTCATAAGGCTGAGGGAACGGTCTTTTACAGGATTTCGGCGTCTACTACCAATCTCTCAACCCACAAATTCTCTTTTCTCCCCCTTAATCACTGTTCGTGTGAGATGCTCTAACTATCTCTTACCTCTGGGAGTGCGGGTAGAGGCTTTAATCGCGTGGACAGTGATCAATCCTTAAAATTAAGGATGTGAGGCCATGAGGTTTTTAAGTGTCACGAGTATAGTCCTAATGGTTTTAAAGCCATTTTAGGGAGCGTTAGAAACTGGGGAAACGGGAAAGTGGCTACTGCAAATACATATTAATAAAATAATAATAATAATAATAATAATAATAATAATAATAATAATAATAATCGTAGTGATATGCCACTTTAAAGGATGACTGTGTGTATTCTTTAAAATAATTATAAAAACTACGAAACAGACAAACCTCCCCTGCCATTTTTGACCCATATTAGTTGTTGGTGATTCTGCGGGGGGCTCCACATGAACGACGCTTCGGACAAAAGACTGTTAAATGAATGTAAATGTAATGAAAAAGGGGAAGCAGACGTGGTCAGACTCACAAGGGGAGCACAGAGGGTTTGCAGTGTAAAAGCTGGGGAAGAGCATCCCCTCAGCGGCCATTCGGTCCACGTTCGGGGTCTCTTTGGACGGCTGTCCGAAAACACCCAGATCACCCCAGCCCATCTGGAAATATAAGCAAAGTGGCGCTTCAATCCGAATTAGTGCATATCAAAAGGCGACAGAATGACAAAACGACTTATTTTTATTATATGTTATACTTGGCACAAAAAATACTCAACATCATACTCGATTAATAAAACAATCACGTCAACACAACATTGCAAAACTGTCCCGCTGCACAAATTTACGGACACAACGTCACGCAAAGCTGAAAATGAAATAAAGTCGTCCTTACGTCATCCATAAGCATGATTATAATATTTGGAGTAGTGCCATTTTTGATCGCTTCTAAACATCTGCAGCATTTATAAGCGATTAGGAGAAGTAAAAGTTTCTTAAAGTGGTCGACGCTCATAGCCGCTTCTACTGCATAGAGCGAAGTGTCACATGACAGGCAATTAAGGAAGTAGCTGACGGCCGGTCACATGTAGCCTATGCATTCCTGCTGCACTGAAGCATCGCTGAATTCAACGCCTCTCCTAAATCTTGATTTCATCATTTGGTTATGTACAGTTTCAGAAATTAAACATGAGCCAGTATTGGTGACGTGCAGGTCTTTTATTTTGCCTCAAAGTCTCCCATGAGGTAGTGAAACAGTCGACGTTATGAATGAGAAAATGTTTTTTTAAAAACGGCAAAAATATTACAATTAAGATATCGTAATGTGTAACAAAATATGATTGTAGATAACATAAAATCTATTGTATTTTTGGCTAGTTGAGGAGCAGTGCATTTAGTTTACAGTTCTGACGCACATATTTTAGTATAACTTGCAGAGCAGCCATCTTGAAATACAAGAAGAACCAGTACAAATAAATAGACTTCGGACATGTGATATTACAAAAGGAATGTATTTAAGGAAATTGAACACAGAATTGCTGGAAACGGAATATAAAACGGAGACGCAGGAAGCGCGTGCACGTCGCGATCACGTGACCAGCCTTCAACCATCCAACATGGCCGTCTGCATCGCCGTGGTAGCTAAAGAGGTACGTACAAACTGCTGCTTTTCTATGTAGCTGATTAACGAGACTTTGTTTTTGCGTGTTTTTTTTTGAGTATTTCGCCATTCCGTATATATGTGATCGTTTTAATTTAAAAATCCGATTTTATTACCGCACACCGTCTCCTGTTTTGACACTTAAGTGACACGACAGACGTTGCACTCGTTGATATGATTGTTTTATGCTGTAGAACTACCCCCTGTACATCCGGAGTGTGCCCTCGGAGAATGAACTGAAGTTTCATTACACCGTACACACGTCGCTTGACGTGGTGGAGGAAAAAGTATCGGCCGTAGGAAAAGTACTGGTGGATCAGAGAGAACTGTACCTTGGTTTGCTGTACCCGACAGAAGATTACAAAGTGTATCCTTGCGTTACCGATTACTCTACTGTTACAGCTTTTTTTCCCCCATAACACTTCCAGTTGTGACCGCTGCGGCTTAGTGGTGGTGTTGGTTTTTTGTAGGCCAGGATGAATACAGCCACACATGCATCTTGTTCATTCATATACACCCACGTACATGTTCATACCTAGTGAATAATTCATCACCTTTACAGTGACATCAGATATGGCTACGTAACGAATTCAAAGGTGAAATTTGTCATCGTGGTGGAGTCATCTAACACATCTCTTAGAGACAACGAGATCCGCAGTGTAAGCCGCTTCGCTGTTCTTGCACTACATTAGTTTTTAAAGCTTCCTAAATCTAATCCTAGCCTTTGACCTCAACATCGCCACCTTTTCTAGGTCAGTTTTACTCCAATCAAAAGAATTTACCGTTGCGTATGTTATACCTGTTTAACACTAGTTAATGAGTAGTAATATTGGATATGTAACATATTTGCAATTATATACAAAGTGAAATGTGTATTTACAAAAGACATAACGTAGTCATAAAAGGACACCTGAACTTCTGCAAGAATGTAAAATTGATAATTAACTGTTCAGTTGTTTCAGCATTACATCTGCTTGATAATTGACAGTTAATGTTCCTTCTTGCAGATGTTTCGGAAGTTGCACAACTCCTTCACGGACGTGATGTGCAATCCTTTCTACAATCCTGGAGATCCCATTCAGTCAAAGTAAGGGGCTTATTTTATCACCCACTTTGCAATGATTGACATCAGTTTGTTCATCATCCCGGCGTTTCCATGCATTTTCCCAGGGCGTTTGACAGTGTGGTGTCATCCATGATGGTCCAGGCTTGCTGAAGACCTCCTCTCTCATCTGTATATACACTGTATATAAAGCTCTACCCATTTCCCTTGTTTAAAGTATTTGGTCTGTCTGTTTTTGAAAGTTGAATAAAAATGCTTATGTTCTCTAATAAAGAGCCGTTACTAAATAATGAATATTTATTTATCCAGTAAAGAAATGTATTTACAATACACATACATAAACATTTTAATAGTTAAAAAAACAAAAACAAAACATACTTAAATTCAAGGCACGGCTGCAAATCCTCTCCCAAACACATGTGCAATATACTCAAAGGATATGCTGCAAAATATGCCTGACCTGCATCAACTCTACATCACCCATCCCCCCACAGAATACCTGTCTCAATCCTATAAAATGCAGGAACCAATGCTTGGCACATCCATTGAGAAGGGGGGGGGGGAGAAAAAAAAAGTACACTTTGCTTCCAGGATAAAAAGCTATACACAGTGAGACAGCATGTGCTTAGGAGACAAACACATGAGAGAATTAAAGCAACATCACAGCCTCTGCATCTTCACATCCTCTTTTTACACACTAGTAAGGAGTAAACCAAGGCTGAGGTCCGCCACCTCCCCTAAAACGAGGAAAAAAGGTGGATCAATTTTGGAACGATGGAATTCAACTCATTTCTGAGGCATCGCAACGTTGCAGGGCTGCCTGGCAGTTTTACCTCCCATTCTGGTTGTCTGCTGGGACAGCATTAGCATCTACTCTGGCAAACTGGCTCCAAGTCAGAACAAGATTCCAGGAATTCCTCTGGACTTTGCTTAAACCTTTACCCTTGTGCTCGTCTCACCCCAGCTAATTAACCTCCCTTTAATTTTCCACAAGGAAACCTGTATTCTCTAAGTTTACATTCCAATGAGTCTTCAGATTTAAAAAGAAATTGAGGTAATTCTATGGAGTCACATCTTTTATTCAAGGTACAAATGTAACACAGTTAAAGAGCAGGAGCCCGACTTCCTAGACGAGGGCACAGGGGCTATCGTTGCTGCTTTCCACTTGGGCCGGGCCCAGAGTCGCTGGCTGGTGGCGTAATGAGCAGGAGGCAGGGGTGTCGCTTCGCACCCTGGTGCCGGTGCTCCGCAGCTCCCCAGGGCCGCTTTCCCGCCGGGGGGCCGTAGGGGTGCGGCAGTACTGACCTGGAGGGGCGGCAGTAGTACCTGCCCTGAAAGCCGCTGTTAAATCTGAAGGAGCGGAAGCCTCGTCCTCGAGATCGAGCCCCACGGAAGCTGCCCCGGTCGGTACTGCTGATCCCAGGCATGTTGGTCCGTTTGGGCAACACCTGCGTGACAACAGTGACACAGGTGGCTCTAAGCTCACGTCACTTGGAATGTATTATTTCAGCAATAAAATGTGCAGTACATGGACAGATAAAAGGGTGGGCATCACAATAAAAACAAAATACAGATTATTTTATTTTCTAAGTGGAACCATAGAAGAGAGACTGTGCTGTGCAGCCACCCCCATAAATATAACTGGCCCCCGAATCCTTTTCAGTAACCTCCACAGGAGCAGTACCACTCAGTTTGAGTAAACCTACTTCAGATTTAAAAAGAAATTGAGTTAACCTACTCAAACTAGTAACCCAGTCTTCCCAGACCTCAATCCTATAGGACAGTGTTTCCCAATCCGGTTCACGTTTTTACTCCCTCCCAGCTCCCTAACAAAAAATGTGGACTGTCTGTCAGAGGAAATGGGACAAACTGGACAGTAGAGTGAAAACAACCTCCCAAAAGCTCAAAAACTGCTGCAGAAGAGCTGGGAAGATGTGATTTCCTGTTGAAGGAAAAAAAAAATTAACCAAACGTGTTTTCTGCTGTTATCAAGGCTAATGGTGACGGTTCTGAGGAAGATATGAATTTTCTTGAACAGTTTGCTCTTCTTTGTTTTGCTTATTGTAGTTTCCATTTTCAAATTATAAAAGAATTTTATATGTAAAATAAGAAAGAAAGAAACCTAGATTCCAGCAAGTGTACTCACCAACCCTTGACTGGTACTGTGGATTCGGTGATTTTACTCAGCCAAATTAAATTAAATTCCCACCTCTCACTAACACATGGATGCTGCATTATTACATCATAAGACAATACCCATCTTAAGCACAACTTCTAAATCTCAGCTCTGTATCTCACCTTGATAATTCTACCTCTGAAGAGGGTCTCGTCTAAGGTCATAGCAGTCCTCACAGAGTCCCTGTCTGAAAACTCGATGTACGCAAACCTGGAGAGAAGGCCCTTCAATTAACCATTAGTAGAAAACGCAAGAAAAAGAAACTCAAGGGGAAAAAAAACTGCCATTGCAAACTAACCACAGCACAAATGTTTCTTGAGAACAGAGGTAAGTAAAAGTCTAACACTGACATTTAGGCAACATGGGGTGAATGATAGCTGGAATAAGAGTGGGAATTTACCCTTTTGGGTGGCCTGTAAATTTATCACACAGAATGGTGACGCGGTTCACAGGACCACAGCCATTAAAATGGATTTCCAATTCATCGGCGGTTGCACCATAATCCACCTAAGAGTAATATAAAAAGTGTGTTTAAAGAAAAAAAAAACTCATCATGCTCGCAAAACGTAGCGCTTTGCTTTCAAAGACAATGCAATCCCAAATCCATAAAACACAATGAAGCAGAGCAGAGAACGTCAGGAGACACAAAAACTCACATTTCCCACATAAACCGAACGATTGTCTGCATCTATTCTCTCTTCGTGCGTCATTGTATAGAACAACCCTGGAGAACAGAAACGGAGCAGAATGGGGTTCAGGTAACGAAGAAGAAAGCTACATGCCGCAACAAACGTTATACCTGCAACCGTGAACTTGCATCAACCAAACAACAGTTCCAAACAGGTCCCATGATCCATGTCTCCGGAATTTCATGCATCAAATGCACTGATGCTTAGAGCTTCTCATTTAAAGCCCTTCACATAAGATTCTCAGTTATAATCTAGGGAATTAACATCTTATTTATGATAGCGTATTAATGACAGGTCTTGAATGGGGATCCATGCCTGTTAGCTAATGATTTAGCTCTTTTTTGCTATAGTTTTATAGAATGTTTTTCATTAGACTCAGATTGTAGTAAAAGATGATGCTCCTATGCTTCAATTTAATAGCTCAAACACACATGTATAGTTTTTTTTAGCATTGCATCTTAACTACGGCTGTTTGTAAAAAAAAAAATACTCACCTTACACTTTTGATCTTAGAGTAGCATTTTATTTCCATGGCTGGGTGACATTGTTACTATTGATATCCTGCTATTATAAAGCTTAAGTAAGGCATTCTGGTTTCCCAAGGAGTTCTAAAAAATTGAAACTCACCCCCCGGGGGGCTACAAATGAGCCGCCTCTCTGCCTCGTACTGCACCTCCTTCAGCTTCTCTGCCTCCTCTTCCATTTCTAGCACTCGGGCCTTAATTGCCTCCAGCTCCTGTAAAACATCAAGATGTAAAACACCGTATAAGCGACTAAAAGCAGGGCACCATTCCTTCACTGACCCGTCATTTTCCGTTTCCTACATTAAAATACCATGCGCTTAAATCTACATTCCCGTTCATAATTTAAGAAAAACCACCTCCCGAAAAATCTTCATGGTCCTTATATGACACCCCTTACGCTACATGACAATTACAGACAAAATTACTATGAGGTATTTTGAAAACGAGACCATGTTAATTTACAAACAAATCAGGTTTGGACAACTGCCTGCACAAACAAACAATCTGGGACAGCTGAAAATGCGCCCCATTTTCGTCCCTGGATCCGGCCTGTTCGGGATATACGATCATCGCGGACATTTAAAATGCAGAATAACGCCAAACAGTTTTACAGGTGACACTAAAACACTCTTAAGGGTGGAGTTTTGCAGGGAAGAAAGCATAACCTGCACGCCGTGCGATTTAAACGATCAGCATAAGCCAACGCGTCTCAATCATTCACAAAAACATGCATGCGATTAATCGACCATGCGCTAGAACATGGCATTCAAGCCATTTTTAAAGTAATGCATATTTTAGAGACATAACTACCTTTGAACGTAGGTTTTACTGGATAAATGATAAATTATACGCAATGAATGAGGAGCATAGGTAGCGCGGAAGACCGATATAATCTTTTTTTTTTGCAAGATCTCGGTAGCAGCATTGAAGATAATAAGCACATCTTCACACTTACAGGATCCTCGGCGCTGCGATTCCCGACCAGCTCTCCGTCCAGATGCCTCTGCGCACCGCGTCTATGCTCCGCCATGTCAGTACCCAGCGGGCTCCAGCACCATGCCTGCTACAACCACTGCTTTTCTCGACTATCCTCACTGATCGATCCCAGATGGCGTAGCCTATAGACTGCAAGAGACGTCGGGCAGCGCAGATCGTGCGTGTCCGAGATGCTAATATTTAAGGCAGTAAAAAATGAGAGACAATATGGGGCAGAATACCGTCTTCACACACAGCAATCAACTGCACGCCAAACGAAGACTGAGTTACCTGCTACCTGGCCAAGGTGATGAGAGATTTAGTGTCTCAATGTATGGACACCTGCAGGTCACGTGATTACCGGGACGTAAAAGTAAAACACATAGAGAGTAGTTATATCGGTGATTTACGCTGCAAACATACCAAAAGTTATAAATAACTCTGGAATTTACACTTTTTACTGGCCAGATGGATTGGTTTTCGAAAGGGGCTGCTCTAGTCTGAAAATATATAAACATGTTTCTCATTGCGGAGATGTCGGCTGACTTTCTCCGTTTAGCCGCATTATAATTGGTGATCGTGTACAGTACATTCACTCTATCTGGTTATATTTGTCAAGTTTTTACACATAGGCACCTGTTTTACTTCAAGGAGTAAATGTCTATTTTTTTGTTTTATGCTTTTCTTTGCTCACGTGGCGATTTTGGGCCATTAGATAAACAGATGCTGACCCGGTGGTCTTATTGGGAGCCTGGATCGATATTCCCGTACCACGCATGCATTGATGGAATAATTTATTACTTTGCAGACTGCATTTTGCACATTTCGCATGGTGCCATTAGGCTATGGGCGTAGATTTAATGAGGATGGACTCTAGAGCTTCAACCCCCTCCTGCAAACACTGTATAACCGGCCCAAATTTGATTTTAAGTTAAACAGAGTTCATCAATCCATCGGTTTTCCCTAACCGCGTAGCCAATGTTGGATCGCGGTGGTTGTAATTCATGTAAAAATGGGGAGGGGGGAGTGTTTTTCTTTGTGACTGCTGTTTGTTGGTTTTATGATGGTGTCTTTCAATAGTTACCACCAATTTCATGACAAAAAAAGTATTTTAGTGTTTTAGCTCTTTGTACCTTTATGATTCTTTAAAATGCCAGATAGGCCTATATATTTTTCTATACCCAAATAATTTATTGGACCACAGTATACTTTGTGCTGGAATCTGTTGTCATTTTCAGACTACTGTCGGACTAGTATGTAGTCACCAGGTTACACACTGGTAACAACCGTATCATATAGCCTAAAGATTTACAATACACATGTTAGTTGATTTAAGACGTTGTGATTTCCAGTGCAATTCAGTATAACTAAAACCCTACAATGTAGATATAATACATAGCAGCAGCATTGGCTATACTCCTGATGTGTTATATGTGCTTAGCCTGACTTAAAAGAAAAGCACTACTTTGATAGAATGTAGTTTAATTACCTTCGAGGTCCGTTGGTTCTTTATGGCCGTTGCTGCATAGTATTAATTTTCATTTACTAATATTAAGGCTGGAGTAACAGAGCTCTCTCTATCTGTATAGCCGTTCTGGGAGTAAGGAAATAATTCATGAAGCGTAAGAGGAGATCATATTCAATTTTCTTTTTTAATTACACAGATACATAGCTCAACACAGACAATAACCTGAATTAGAATGTTTACAGCTTCACATGTCCGACGTAGCGCACGATTAGAGGGAAACAGCGAAAGGGGACGCATGCAAGAAATAAATTAAAATGAAAATACAATTCTCCTGGCACAGTTTGCTTTTCTTAGAGCATGATCACAGGACTCTTAAAGAGGAACAGAAAATTACATTTTCTTCAACACACCAACCTTCCTACAGAAACGTACTTTTTTTCTGTAATAATGTATTGCACGAAACAGCATATTATGATTCTCTACACATATCAAATCAAACCTTCATTTGTCTAAAGCGTTTATTTAAAAAAGAGAGTCCCTACAATGGCTTTGAGAATACAAGCTGTACCCATCTTTCCAAAGACCTTTCCAGCAATTAAGCTTTGCCAGGTTTACAGTACAAACTATTATTATTATTATTTTTACCGAAACAGCTGAAGAATCACACAGGCAATGTAAACCAGTTTGTTTTTCTAGGTTAGTAAAAACTGTGTCAGAGAAGCTTATGTCTCCGCACGTTATACGCATAATGGAACATATTCTTCATAGACCATGTTTTAAAAAGCTGAAAAGAATGTGACAGACGGGTGTTCTTTGCCAACGCAGGAATGAGTTGGACCCCCCGCACCTGTTAATGAAACGAACATTCAAATATATTTACAGCAGCCGACGGCTCTCCTTGTTGCAAATTTCAGAAGCGTTAAAGCAGAAATCCTTTTGACTATACTCCCAAATGACCATATCCATGTCTGAATAATTAAAAACACCTGTTCGTATTGTTCAACGGCATGAGGACAGTTCCTTTTAGTGCAGTGGAGATAGGAGAATTGTTTTTTTTGCCGAGTAGTTCACGGCAACGCCTGAAACCATAACCCAGAATTATTTACTGATATGATCGGAGTGTTTTTGGACATATACAACAATGTCAAAATCTCTCTTTCTTTCCACTTCAGCTGTGAGAAGCATGTCTTCCACCCAGTAGTACTCCACACTGACGTCCCTTTCTGATGCTGCTGCAATGGGATCGAGACCCCCAGAACGGACCCCCTGACAGAATTCCATACGATTCACAGACAGGAAGTCTATATAGACAGAAATATTGTGGTAATATCGGTGATAAAAACAGAGAAACCTAAAAGTTACACATAGTTTTTTTTTGGTTAGATTTGTTGAGGTTATTTAACTAAACAATTACAATCCAAAGAATCATGCCTCAAGTTTGATCCACAGGCAGACATACCAAGCACAGCTAGACATATAGAAAATAAGAAAATAGTAGCGTCATCTGAAAATAGTAGCCTAACTTTCCAAATTCTCTCAATTGAATACGAGGTTTTAGTGCTGCTCCTATTGGTTTGATAGTACAGTATTCCTCCCATATTTACGCCTGAAATGTCTGATTAAAGCTCAGGGTGCTGACTTCTCTCTGGTCATACAAATAAACTACACATTGAAGCATTTACCCCTGCGGTTCTTGTGTAATTACTACATTTTCACATTCCTAAATAAGAAGCTGTAATATTCTGCGGCGAATGATTGGAGTAAACAGGTAATTATGCGTTTGAAATGCTTAAATGGAAAAAGCTGAAACGGTAGCTAGCTATCGATCTCCGCGCTTTCATGCATTGGCATTTTTGTGCTTCGAGCAAATTCGTCTATTTTAGATACTTTGGTTTACACATAGTTGGTACGAAGCCTCCTGCTCTCGGGCTTGCCCGTGGCATGTCGAAACTGCTCATTGGTGAGATCTGCAGTCATTCGGAGATGCTTTGGTCTGTGCTTTTCGTTATTTTGGAAGAAATATGACATGAGAAGGGTTACAGGCTCACAGAACATTCGCCTCAAAATGGAACTTCTGCCCACTGAGATAAGCCGCCTTTCCTTCACAGCACAAAAGCCTGCATTATAAAGTTAGCACCAAATCGCGGGGTCTCCCTCACGTTTGCCTGAATGTCACTATATCAGGCTTTGGGTTATGGGAACAGGTTTGGCACTATTGAAGCGATCTGGATGTTTTACAGGCATTCCATAGGCATCATCAGTCAAAAGGTGGAATCCTCATGCTCTTTAATGAGTTTTTTTGTGACTGAAAAGCAGTGCTGTTGGCTGTATTATTAAGAAATAATACTCTTTATTGGATTGTGGAACCAGCAGGTTCTGTTGAAATCAACACATTACGGCGGCTGCTGTTTAAACCAGCTATCAAGGTCGGCTTTCTCAGACTTTGCCAGGAAATCTCAGTGGGCTTGCAGGTTTGTTAAACAAGCGCAGCTCTCACAGCTGAGTGCTTCAGCTCTGTTTTTCATTTATTTGCTCGGCAGTGATGTCTATCTGCTTTTTCCAATGATTACTCAGAGGTAGAGGGAGAACTACCAGTTAGTGGTCTGTGGATGGGTTTGTGGGGGCCAGAATCCTATCATGGGTGGGGGGCAATGCAGAACAGTGGATCACTGTTTTAGATGAGACGTACAAACTAAAGAACAACAGATGCAGCAAAACAGATAATATATCAAAACACACACGAACGCGCGCGCGCGCGCAGACACACAGATATACAGAAACATGTAGCGAGATGGATGACATGTTGTAGTCTGCAAAAATTAAATATTGGGAATGGAATATGAAGATGGATCAGGCGCATTGCACTAGCGCAGTGCACTTAACTTTGACTAGCCCGAAATGCTCTAAGATGAAACAAGTAACACTGAAATGAAGTTAAACGGGACAAAATTATTTAGAGAGTTTAATATTACTTAACTGGATGTGGAGTTATTTGGAGTTAAATAATTTGGATATGAGCTGTCTATTTCCTTGGAGAACCTTTGATTCTGTTTAAAAGGATTACTTTGTTAATGGTAATATTCGAAAGCGCCATCGTCCTCTGTGGCCCAGTAATCTCAGAACGGATTAAAAGTACATTAACTGTTGAAACAAGTCTTTACGGTTTTAGTTAAAAGTTTCTCTTCATAACTTGATGCCACACTCAGCTGCCGCAGCGACACGTCTGTCCAATAGGTGGCAGTATTTCACCTAAATTCACGAGACTAACGCAGTAAAACTTGCTTTGTTAGAAGTCGGAGAAGAGCAAAGGCGGCTGGTGTTAATTCGGCGCTCAAAAAGCCAGTCCTTCCAGGGGACCAGAAAAGGACCGTATCGCACAAAGTCAACAAGGAGATATTTCTTTACACGCGTACATGATGCGTAAAGAACGTGCATGCTGCGCTGTGGCCACGCGCCGCTGCGCTGGAGTGGCTCGCGCCGCGCTCGAGCTGCGATTCCACGAGCAGCATCACGCGCCCTGTACGTGTATTTCTCCTGTGTATTAGACGCGTCTCAGATTGCGTAAATAAAGAAAAATGAAGCGTTTGAATGCTGAACTGTAATTGCTTCAATAAAAATGTTAAATGAAAAAAAGTATATTCTAGACTTTATACTTTCTGTTATTTGGCAAACATTTTTTGGACCTCTTTAAATACTATATACATTCACATTAAGTTAATGTTATTGTTTTAAATATATTTACGTATATTTATATTCTACATATCACCCTAAGGGCAGTTGCTGAGGTTCCCTTCAGTAGCTGAATTCTGCTATCATATTGCACCTCTAACTTCTTGCTGTCTCACAATACGAGTAATATAGAATATTCTGGGTTCACTTTTTACTGCCTGCTGCAGATTCAAAGGAGACTCTGCTGACAAATGTCTTTCTTTATGTTACAAAGTTCAACCCCAAAACATTAAAGCGCTGGATTCTTCCTGTCAGGGGGTGGTCTGCGAACAAACATCAGAGACGAGGCGTTTTTTTCCCCTTAAAAAAGAAACAAAACCAGTATCTACAAACAAGGTTTATCCCCTTCACAAATTATATATATATGTATATATGCATGGATACATACATATATATATACACACACACACACACACACACACACACTGTGTGACTTGTTGAGGTGGGCCAAGATTAGCCAAAGGGGCCATGGGGTGTGGAGGAAGGTACACATGAGGGAGGTAGAGAAAGAGAGAAATCAACAGTGCTCTGCATGCTTTTGAAAAAGGAAAGTAAAAGCGGAAAGGTCAAACCCCCTTAAATGTCTTTGGAGAGCAACAAAAAGCTTCCAATCTGGAGGGTTTGCATGTGGGACAAGGTCTGTTTCAGTGCCGTTCAGTTCTGTGAGGATCAGCAGTTCTGTCTTCACTGGGAGCCGGCCAGCATCTTTTGGTTTCCAGTCCATCACCGCTCAAAAAAATAAGTAAAGTCACTGTCTTGTTCACTTTCTCATCAGTTCTGCTGCTGCTTGTTGCTGTTTTCGTGTGACAGGAAAAACTCCGGAAGTGATTTTCCCGTCACCATGGAAATGTGTCTGAGTGACAGCGGGGTTGCTGTCAGTTCGGCTTCGACGCACGGGGCCCCGGGCCCCGGCTCCTGCTGCTGCTCCCCTCCCAGCGCTGACCCTGCCGCAGAGAGGCTGAAGTAGCTTGCGTTTGGTTACGAGATCAGTGCTCCTCCTCGTCACTTAGTAACTTTGGCAGTGTAGTAAAAATAGAAAGGTTTGGATCGTGTTCTTTTAAAATTCATTTGGGTTCACATCTGTACAGAGAGGTGAGTCCGGCGTACATTTTCTTGGCTCGCTAGCAAGGTAGTTAACGGGTTTTTTTTTTTTTTTTTTTAAATTTTCTCTATTCTTTCAGGATTTTTGGATTATTCTTTTATTATTCTTGTTTAAAGCCAAAAACAAACCTTTAAAGTTATTATTTTGTGAGATAAAGCGTCACTTTTCTTGTTGAAGAGTCCCTCTTTGAGGTGAGTCTACACTGTATGTGTGCATATGGGGGGGGAGGGGGGACAAAACCCCACAACTGTCATGTTTCAGAATATCAGTGTAACATTACCCCCCTCATGTTAAATGAAGTGAAATATTTGTTTACTCCACCCCCCCCCCCATATACACAACATACAGTGGGTTTAGGTTACTCAAGCCAGACAAAATCACTGTGAGTTGCTGTGATGGCTGAAATGCTGTGCTGATGATGTTAAACTGTCTGGTTATTAACTGGCAATAAGGTGGCGGACTTTTTAGCTGGAACCTGTGTGTCGAAGGCAGTGTTCATGTTTATTGGTGCGGCTGTGGATGAAATAAGATCTGGCCTGACCGCACAGTAAAGCAAATACCTCGTGTTTTCACGAGTATGTGTGTGTGTGTGTCTGCACACGCATGTGTGTGTGGTTGACCGAGAGACAGCGAAGGTTTTAGGGGTGGCAAGAAGAAGATCTTCAGGTAGCTGAAAAGTGGCGCCCATTAGCTACAGCTCAGGGGGTGATAGTTCTCAACGGAGATTCTTCAGTCTGTTGTGGTGGGGGTGGGGTCGCTGTAGCGACGGCCGTCAGCGGGAGGCGCTGTCCAGCAGGGCAGGAGTGGCAGGGGTTGTGGACCGTGAGGCGCTGCTGGAACTGGCTTCCTTTGGACTGGCCGTGGTGCTGCCGCTGCCCCCCCCGGCACCAGCAGCCGGGCCGGACAGGGAGAGGGACGCGGGGGGGTTGCTCTCGGAGTGCGTGGGCGGTGCCCCGGAGGAGGAGGACGACGAGGATGTTGCCCCCGGCAGACCCTGCCCGCACACGTGGTGGTGCTTCTCCCAGTCCCGGTGCTGGCAGAAGGAGCCGCAGTAGCGTGCAGTGTTGCAGCCGCTGCATGTCTCGCTGGCCTTGCGCCCGCAGTTCCAGCAGCTCT
>JAODLC010000007.1:17161549-17174179 GCA_026781145.1 Hippopotamyrus pictus | reverse complement strand
ACGTAGACTGCCGCACACACCCACCCCCCCCCCCCCGGCTCACTGCCATCTGGTACACCGCGTTAATTACGCCGAAGGCAAACTTCACCTGCACCCTCAGACACCCCTCTCCACCCCCAACGGCTGCCAGGAACACTACAGCCTTCACTTCATCATCAGTGATTCTGCTGAGGGTTGCCCCACAGAGGCTGAGGCTGGGGGGGCGGGGGTGTCAGCGACCCCCGTGCCCCCCTGAGATGTACAGGCCGCCAGTGTCACACCGTACTGTTGCAGTAACCCCTCACCCTTAAACATCACCATAGTGCTACACTAACCCGTTAGCCCCGGCTGTCACATGGTCACACACGGTCATTCTGGCTGAAGAAATCCCCTCCTCCCCCAGCCAATGGAACTGCAAACACGCTTTCTTCACCGTCATGTCGTCCCGCCTCTCCGCAGTCGTACGGTGCAGTCAGGGAGCAGCGGTGTGCATCACCACCCATCAAACTGCCTGTGCAACGCGACCCAGCAGAGGGTAACGCGGCCCGGCGGAGGGTAACGCGGCCCGGCGGAGGGTAACGCGGCCCTGCGGAGGGTATTTGACGGGGTCATTGCTGATTCGATGGGCAAAGTCTCCAGAGACAAACATGTGTCCTCCCAGTGCGGCTGCGGCTGCCGCCCCATGTCTCTCGTTGTCCTGCCGACAGCACTGCCTCCTCACTGGGCGCAGACTCCCCACGTCCTGATTCACGTCTCCGCCATCAGAGTTACAGATGCCATGATGCCTCAACAAACCCAGGGCCTGTTGGCGTTCTCTATTACTAACGCCCCCCCTCCCTGGCTTCTGCTCAAGGCTGACCCCCACCCCCGCCCACCCCTTAAAAGTTACAGCTGACTGGATATTAAACAGAACAGATCTGCAACTCTGCTAGGGGAGGTATTTACACAAAGTGAGCACAGACCCTCGAAGGGTAACAAATGTCTTTCCTTAAAGGCTTGCTGACCAGGTGGACACTCCAGCCTTGGGGTCCAATTCTGAATCGTCGTCTGTTGCTGTACCTTCAGACCTCCCATCAATTGCGGTGACTATTATCATCCCCTTTAATTATTTAACTGGGTCTTTACCAGGGCCGGATGAATAATTCATTAACATCCAGCGGCAAAAATACGCGGAATGGTTTTTAATCGCCGCCGATAACAGAAGCTGCGATACGGAGATGTTTCTAGTAGAAGAGAGGGGTGATGCTGGTGGCCGCGGGAACGGTGGAGATTATCTCGTATCTTCTTTGCTGTTGTCGGGCGAGTGCTAACAAGCTGGTAGCACGATGTCACACCATGGACTCCAGCATTCTTTGGCCGCGAAGGCCTCCATGCGGCTCAGGATTCGCACATTGACCTGCCCAGCATGGACTGGTGACGCATCTAATCCACGAAAGCTAAGAAAGGTGCTTTTCTTCAGCAGCTGCTTTTCTAGCGAGAGCGACCTGTCCGTGGCCCTGAGATGAACAGGATGGATCAAACCACAGGCCCGCGAGACCATGAGTGACGTGAAGGGTTCTGATAGCAGCACACAGCCCACATTATGACTATTCCCCCCCCCCCCCCCCCCGAGCCAGGAAGACTGGAGTGATATAGCTTATTGTCCAGTCTTCAATAGGTGATGGGTGCTTTCTCGCCCCAGCTGATTATGTGGAGTCAGCAGCTCCCACCTGAAGATCCGACGAGGGAGCATTCGATTGAGGGCTGGCAGTTCAGGCACTAATGGCTCTCCACCCTCCCCCTACCCCTCCTCCTCCAAGGTCTGTTGTGTATTAAAGGGAATGCAGAAAGCAGACACCATCTGATCGAAATGAAACTGTCCAGATGCGGGAGAGTTTACATGAAGGATGGGATCAGGCTATCAACGATCGCCAATGGATACCTCCTGCTGGACGCAGAAGAATAACAGTTACCATTTATAGATTGCAGGAGAGTACCGTTACCTGTCAGTATCCGTCTTACTACATTTACACTCATCTTGCCACCATAACAAAAATAGTTTTTTATTCACGTTCAATAGGGAGCAATCTCATTGAACACGTTGCTTCCATAACAGTAGGTAATCTATAAAAAAATACTGGTTTAACAGAAGTAAGATACAGAGATATAACTAAAATTAACATTCTTCTAGAAATGCCCCAAATTAACTTATTGATATTGTAACTGGATTTAAAATCAGTAATACCAAACATCCAATACCTCCATGAGGTGTCACTGACAAATATACATCACTAAGTTAGTAGAACAAAATTGAATCAATAAAAAAAGGTAGCTATATATAGGCATTTTCCTAACATAGTTAAAAACTGTAATATTACCCAGAAAACAGCTAAGGAATGACCTAAGAGCGGGTTTAATTTCAGGAGTATAGTTTACTGAATTCAGAGCTATAACTGGGAGAGATATGTCATTTATTTCTAGACGTGATGGAGTGATGAAACGCCAAATCGGAGAGATGCCAGGGACAGGAGTGACAATGCCGGCCCCCGTCATCGAATGCTTTTATACCGAAACCGAAGAGCTGATGGTTCCGAAAACTTAACGGAGGGAGGGAAACGGGAGGGAGGGAAACGGGAGGGGGGGGGGGTGTCCGATCCCCTCGCCAACAAAGCGGCGTCCTCCTCCGTCCGCTTCACCCCGGAACACGCAACCTGACAATGAGCTACAGCCGCCGGCTGTCAGGCTCTTACACCGGGATGGTTCGCTCACCGAGACCCCGCGATTTCACATAAACAACGTGGGCTTATCCGAATAAATAACAACGGGCTTATATCGGCTGTGCTGATAAGTGATACAGTAAAATGAGGCGCAAACTGTGTCTAAAGATTCAATGCATAAATGGGATTTTAAGAGTCGAAATCGAAGGCTTTTAAACGAGATTGTGCAAAAAATCACAAGCTTTATTGGGAAGAATTAATTGAAAACGTGGCTGGAAAATACGTAACCTACCATAGATTAAATCAGAAATATTTCTTAACATTTCTGCAAAAATCTCTATTTCAGCCATTTCAAAAAACGTGCAACTAAGTACTTTAAGGAAAGGCAAGGCTTTTAAACTGGACACCTTATAGGCAATGCATCTCTGTGGCTCTTTCTCACACACACAAACATGCACAAACATACATAAACAATGCATAACACTCCGGACATAAATGCCGCACTTACTTTCTCAAGGTCGAGGTCAAATTGAGGTAATTGCAGCAACGGTAATCCACATAAAAATTACGAAATGGCGATTACAACGCACCAGTCCTCAGTATTTGGAAGAATAGTAAAAAATAAAGCATCCAGGTTTATTAAGCACCATTTAAAGGTGTTCTTTTATCTTAAATCTTGTAGAATTAAAAAATAATATTAAAAAAAATCCGCACGCTGGCCAATACACAATAAAAATAGTTGACTCCTTTGGATTTAAAGCGGCGCTGACTTTTCAATTTAAATAAATTATGAGGTAATTTACTTCACAGCTATAAGTTCGAAGGATATTTTGTCCTACAATGCAACAACTCTGAGACGGAGTCTATTACATAGATCAGTCTTTGGTTTTTGTCTTCCCTCTGTGATGATAAAAAATACAGTTTTGTTGGTTTTTAGGATCAACACATTTTTTTGTGATTTTTTTTTTTTTCGGTTTCACATTTGACCTTCTCCTTTATGTCTCATTTTCGGTTTTCTTCCAATCCAGCCTCAACAACTCCAGAAAGGACAAAAAAAAAATTAAGAAAGCGCGCAATTTTCAGCAGTAGATTAAATTTTGAAATACATCAACAACACTGGGGAAAAAAACGAGCGCACATCACGAAAGTCACTCGCTCATGCCAGCGTTTAACGTTTTATTTATTTTGCCAGGTAATCCACGGCCGTGACACTTATAGGAAGGTAAAACTATGCAAATGATTCTGGCACAGATCCTCTCGCCGGTGCCACTTCAGTTCTTCGCTACTTTTCTAGTCTGCCGCTGAACACATCAGTCAAAACCCAATAAAATCAACCTTTATACATCCCCCAAAAAATAAAGGTTTGGTGTTAAAGGATAACGCTGCACCGGCGCCCGGTCTGCGGGTAAAGCGCTTCTGCTTCCCTGCCGACTGACGCTCCGACCGCTCGGCCACGCCAGTCGCGCATTCCCCAGTAAACAAGCGCCTTTAAACGTCCGCAAATCCCGTTATTTCTTTAGGGGAAAAAAAATAAACGATCAGCCGGTTTGTGTAGCACTTCTCGCCGATCTCCTTAGTTGTCGCCGGCCTTTTGATCGCCTTTAAAACAGTGACTCGTGTGGCTCTCTCCTCTCTCCCCGCCGCAACCTTCTGTCTGCGTTTAAATCGCCATCTGGAGCGGGGATGCGTACTCCGGCGCTCCTAACCTCCCTCCCTCTCTCCCTCCCTCTCTTTCCTTTTGACAGCTTCTCAAAGCCAGAAGTTGACAGCCTCCCTCGCCGCCCGACACCACCGTGGCTCGGCTACTGGCTAAGCACCGGCAAACTCCACCTCTCCCAGCCTCCGTTCCTCCTTACTGTCCAAATACCGTCTGCATCGCTTGGCTGTTTTACTCTTACATTGGTTTTGCCGCCGTTCCTATATTCCCAATCTAAATTAAGACCTGTAGACCCACAATAAACATTAAACTGCTTTATTTTATAATTAGCACATTTATACAGGTTTTTTTTAGATGTTATTTGTATGTTTTTTATTACCTTACTCTAAACATTATCGCTGCAATATTTATTTTTTTTGACATTTCAGTCATTAAATAATTGCAAAAAATGTTCCTTTAAAGGAACTGCGTGCAGGGTATCCTTATTAAAACTGACGTTAGAGATTTAATTATATTGGTTTAGTTGTGGGCTGCTTTTATTGCGCTGAATATTTATTCTGGATTTAAAAGCCGCATTTTCTGCCGCTTCGATCTCAAGTATGTGTTTGGTTGCCAAGCGTCGCCTTATAAGCGTACAAAGGTGCCCGGCTCACCTTACGGGTTTTGTGTTCCTCGCATGTCCCCGAAATCTACCCATGGGGGCGCTGTTTCCTCGCTTCCGCAAGGCCGAGTTCTGCGTTTACCACGTGACCACCAGACGTCTTCTTTAACGGTAGACTAAGAATGAAATAGCTCAGGGATTCTTCGATATTGTCACAGATCTGAGGACTTAGACATGTGTTCAATCTAAATGAATCGTACTTTTTTCCAAACGTCTTAAAGTACACACTGAATGTGTGGTTATCTAAAGCTTTATCCCCCCTTAGTATTTAGGTGCCTTCTGCACTGTCCATTGCGCAAAATCACCGTACTTATCTATTTCTTAAACTATTTATCCTTTTAAGTTTAAAATTTAAATGTATATTCCCCATACGACATATGTAATTCAGTTTTTTTTCTTACCATAATGTGCTGTAATACATACATCTATGAAAATATATTGTAGTACAGGAACAGTAATTTTATATCCCTAGCCTTAACTATAGTTAAAAGGTAGTAACATTCTTATTCAAAATCGATAATAATCATAGTAAAACTGTTGGACAGAATGTTTGTACAGCAGAGTTGCCAACTTTGGTCAGCTGGCTGATGTGAGATTTTCAATTCCAGACAAATCTGCATATACACGCATTCGCATTTACATGTATGTAATACTTTTATTACCTTGTAAATAGTCTGTAGGGTTTGTAAACTACCTCAACGTTTTAATGTAGCTAATTTTCGGTTTATAATGGAATAATATAGACTCGCCGTAAGATTTCTTGTGTGAGCGTGATAGTCTGAAAGCGTGAGTGTCAGGTCAGATGCGGGAGAGCTGGCAACACGTGGTACAGCTTGAGGTTTCCAGATAAAAAATGTGGTTCTAGTGAAAACAACCAATTGTATCATTTGCCCCAGAAACCGGTGTCAAACAAATGATCTATTTCCATATATTCTCAGCTTTTTTATCTGTTTGCTTGGTAAACATGTAATCCAAAGAAAAATACAATGCCTATATTTTTCGCTATTAAAAATGGATTATTAGTATGAAAAAGAAATGACTCTGTATATACCTGGATGGTGTAACAGATGTTTCGTGTCAGGATCTGAAGTCATAACCCTCCCACCACACATCCAGTTCCTTAATCACTAGACCATCTGCCACCCACTTTTTTCAGGTACAGCGTAAGCAGGTTTGTCCCCGATAAGCAGTTTTAATTTAGGTGACGGAAAAAGGACTTTGGGAAGAAGGAAGCTTGGATCTCGGCCGCCTCTAACAAAGCCCTTAACTTTTACAGGTATTATTTAAGAGAAAGGTGTGGACAAGGCATATTTTTGCGATCATAAAATATTTTTTTTATCCCGGCCACCTCCTAAGTGAAACATCTCTGCTGCTCAGTGAAGATAATGACCACATTAATTACGATACTTTGGGAGGAAAGCCTTTTCGGGCCGCAATATTCCTGAGTCGCGTTTGTGTGGAAGCAGGTGAGACCGTTTTTTTTTTTTTTTAACTGAGAATCTCACATCTGCCTGGCGTTTGGAGAGATACCGCCGGAGGCATGGCAAATAAAATGTTCGCTCGGCGAACGCTGCGGCCCAGCCCGGACCGCCGCAGCTGCTTCCCACCGCCGCCTGTCCCACAATCAATCCACTCGTCTGTTTGCTGTCTTCTCTCCAAACATACGGCGGCTTGTATGTGCTCCCGTTCAGCGGGGGCCAATTTCAGCACATTTTATCTTAGCTAACAGGCACCTATCAAAAGTACGATCTTCTGTTGCCCTTGCTAATTAGGCAGCAGATGAGAAGGGGGGGTGGCGATGAGAGCCTTCAGTGGGTACATACGTCAAAAAGAGGTTAGCACTTGAACAGATACTTTGCTAGCATTCCCTGAAGAGTAAGGCTAAATGCTAACACAAGTGCTTCATGATTTGCATAGGCAAAACCTGTGTGAGAGAGCATTGACTACCATGGATGCTAGTGTGCCAATGGCCATGCTGCCTAAACTAATATACCTAGAAGACTTCTCTGGACAGCTATCGAATAGACTACATAAATTTTATGCATCCATCTACCATCCATAGCCATTTATCCGGCACACGGTCTCCATTAAACAATTTGTCTTTTTAATTTGTTGGCAACTCTAAGATTATTTTAGTGGAAATTGTTCAATTTACTTACTTTTTATGGTTTTTTTTTATATTAGTATTGTTCAGAATCTTCTGTTTATGGTTTGTGCCGGAGTTTACCGGTGGGAAGGCAGACATTTTAGTTAGTTGGTGTACGCTGAATAGGAGGTTGAAAAATGAATCTGCCTCCATCCACTGCTGATTATTTGGAAGGCGCTTCATCCACCTTTTAGGTGAACCCAAGACTTACAGGGAGGGGCACCATAAGGGGGGGGGGGTTGGAATGATTCCAAGGGCCCCTGATTGATAGCCCCCCCCCCCAAAAAGATTGGAACATAACTACATTGGCCTGGGTGGGGTGCCCAATGTGGTATTTTTCCATGGATCCCAAAATCTTTTGTGGTGCCCCTGCTTGTGGCAAGTAACACTAACCACCATTGGCATTAGAACGACAAACAGGTAACTCTAAACCATCCATCAGTTTGGTAGCTGAGCTGGTGGTTATATCCAAAACAAACTAATACATTGGACAAACAAGACGCTTCACCAAAATGGCCACATGCCAGCATCATTCAGGTTACAAGGCTGTGTCCTCATCCTCTCATTGCCTTGTTCGCTTTCTATTGATTAACAAATTAATGATCATACTGTAAACAGGAAACCAGTAACAAGACTCCTATGTTTAATTATGAAGCATTACAGTATTGCTTTAGTGTGATATACTGTAATTATGTTTCACAAATGTAATTATGGTGCATAATTAATACCTTTAAGCCGGGCTAATTATTAAAATAATATCTGACCCACTAGAAGAGTATACTGAAAGTTTAACTGAATGCAACATTGAGACACTAATGGCATTTCAATGTTCCCACCACACAATAAACTTCTGTTGTCTTGTTCAGAAACGTTCAACTTAAGGTATCTGCAAACAGCTGAGTGAAATACGTAAGTCACTTCAGGCAAAGGCTTCTGTCACACAAATCCAGAACCACAGAGATCAAGAAGTTCCACTCAGCCTGGTTTTTCTGAGCTTCTCCCCCTTTGGAAAGCCCTAAAAAGTACAGATGCCCACGTGGAAACTCACAACACGACACGTGAAACGTTGTTTGGGTTCGACAGTGAGGAGCAGAATTGAGTGTAGCTCTGGCGACTGAGCTAGAGGCTAGAGGATGGCATTCCGCCCCAAATCTCAGCCGCCACACAAACACAAGCCAGTGACTGGAGAGTGATAACGGTGATGTACCGTCTGGGGCTTGGGGAAGATCTGCCGCTATTGTTTGCCGGTGTGTTTCTCTCTAGGCAACATCGGGGATGGCCTCCTCACCACACCACACCACTGCTGCTACGTCCCCCGGGAGCAGCCCTACGAGCGGTAATGGTGGCCATTCCATCCTGTGTGTCAGTGTGGGTGGGGTTGCATGGATACCGTGCCGTTCTATAGGCCCCCAGGGTCCCTCTCGCAGACTGTGCATCGGAGGTCAACCTCACTGCAGCCAAACCTCTCCGTGAGTGAAGCAGTGTTAAGACATGAAAACACCTTTACGTCATGACCTTTGGAGTGTCTGTTCATTAATGGCTAATTGTAAAAGGGAACCTGTGTACGTGATTGGTTGTTTGACTGTGCCTAATTGTTTTTTGGTCACGTCGCTAGAAAATGATGAAGAAATCGTACAGAGAGTGAAATCTAAGGAAAACTGACTCTCCTTCATTATTGAAAGGGTTCACAGAGTCCTGTAGGCCTATGACTGTGAGTTGAATTTGTGCCACCCCCCCCATCTGACATCAGCATTTGGCTGTTCATAGTGTTTAGTTCCAAGCACAAAGTGTCACCCTGAGATCCTGAACACACCCTGCGTCCACAAAGTAAACATGAAGCGAGGAGAAAAGGAATCCCCGTGGAGATAGCCTACAAGATGATCTGGGAACTGCTGTTTGGAAGAAGCTATTGCCAGTATTTTCAATTGAAATCAGGGATACTGGCTTCAGGCTTTGAGATGAACCAGAAACAGTTCAGTTATTAATTGGCTACAAAAGGATCCATCCATCTTATAAACCCTAATCCTGGCCAAGGTCACCCGGAGTCTCTCCTAGGCAGTGCGGGGCACCAGGCTGGGGTACACCCTGGGTGGGATGCCAGTCCACCATGGGTCAAATACATGGGCATACTTAAAGACGGACAGAAATACTTCAAAATGTATTTTAATATAATATACTCTATTTGTAATATACTACAAAATACAACCACCAAGCAAAGTATTAAAATAAACTCCAGTATTTCATATTTTAAAAACACAAAAATAAATTTCACACACTTCTATAGGATAACAGCCTGCTCCTTCACATAAGGCAATGCATATGAACAGCACTTTTTTATTGTTTAACGTGACAAAATACAAATATGAAGCCAAACAAAAGATCAGCTATTCTGCAGTGTCTTACATATCCTAACAACTCACGTGAACATTCAGGTAACGTTAAGTCAATCGAATGAAAAAGTAGTAATAACATACTCAGAAAGATTTATTGTTCTTTGGTTATTGCTTTTTTTTTGTTATACTGACAAAACTGCTTCATTTTTGCACCACAGATGCAAATAAATAAAAACAACATTTAAAATGAAAAATGACAAACACAATTTAAGCACTTTACTCACCAACATCTTTATAACTTTAAACATGAATGGGCCTGAACTCAGCTTAAAAGTCTTTTGGTTCAACACAAGTGAACTATTGGCCCTAATAAACCGACCAACTGACCATCCATCCATCCATCTTCTGTACCTGCTTATCCTGTTAAGGGTTGCAGGGGGTCAGGAGCCTATCCTAGAGGCTATGAGTACAAGGAAGGCAACAACCCATCGCAGGGCGACAACCCATCGCAGGGCGACAACCCATCGCAGGGCTACAACCCATCGCAGGGCACCAATGACCATTTATTAAAATGCCTGAAAAATCTAAACTTCCTTCTTATGTACACGCAGATGTTTTGCACACATGACATCCTCGCGCATACATTACGGAGAAAGTAATTCTTATATTTTCAAAATACAAATATACTGAATGTCAAAGTATTTTGGTACAAATTACATGATATTTTTTATGAAGTAAGTCAAATACAACTCAATTACATACAAAATTTTGTATTTAAAATGTGTATTTTAAATATTAAGTATTAGAAATATTGTGCATCCCTGGACTCACTCATGCGATCATATACCATGGGCAGCCACTTTGGTTCTGTCTCTAAGCAACTGATTACAACTTCAGCCAACAGGCTTGGAATGGGGCAGCTACTGGGAGAGGATAAAATAATGTAACTATACCTATTCCTATTGGCTCCAGTCCTCCTATATACTTCCTCCACCACCCTCCTCTGTACGAGATCAGCATGGAGACTGGCTGTATATTGTAATTTAGAAGCATTTAATGGTAGCCGTTGAGCGGACGGGGGAGGGGGGATTACCCAAAGGTGCCTCATCCGTGCCCATCTCAATGGGCGGGGTTCGCTTAGGTCGCTATGTTCTTCAACGCTGGATTATCTACACGATCCTACAGAGACTACTGGCCATACAGAGATCAATGTATAATACTGTACCCTTCTGTGCATATAATACTCAGCTACATACGCTCCAAATATATGCGTCGCAATATACTTTTGAAGCTTCTTTATTTGAATATTGTTATATTGTCACTAGTTTATTTAAATGCTGATTTAAAATTAATTAGATGCTGTGATTGGGTGGGGGAGATTTGATTGACAGTTGTGGAGGTGGGGCCAGAGTCCGGGGCACCCAAAATTGATTCCCCTGATGGTGATGGGCACTTGAGCGACGCAACGCCGCTCTCATTCCCCAACAATTCCCGAGACTGACGGCAGACCGGCTGTCACTCCTCTGCCTCATTCGCAGTTTCATTGCCAGATTTGTGGCCGGGACACTGCAAGATAATCCAATAGACATCGACCCGTTTCGATAGATGCGGCACTAAGTTTGGTGACTACTGGTTACACCTAGGGGGCGCCCTCGCCTTCATGTCATCCTACTTTAGGCTGTCCCTGATTTTTATTATTGAGTCTTAAAAAAAAAAAAAATAAACACGTTAAACCCACATTGCCGATTCCCAATCTGATACCTTCGCAGGAGTATCAGTACGAGCTAAGCAGATGGATCGATACCACGGAGGGGTGCCGAACAGGGGTTATGTAAATGAGCCTGGTGCTACGGGAGCCTGCGGGGGGGGCCGAGGAAAAGACCCATGGCCAGTCCTCGGCTCACGCGCCACAAACCCTTCCCCAGTGCGCCAGTCACACGGTTGCGTGTTCAAAGGAGATAAGGCCGTCGCCGCCGGCTGGTGCGGAAGGGGGGGGGGGGGTGTGTCATTGTGCCGCGGCGCATCAGATCGGCACGAAATATCAGTTATTACGGGAGCACCCAATTAAAAACCCACGTGGCATATCGCGCCTACTTTTGGGGGGTGCTGCGGAAAACAGGGAGGGAGAAACATCGCCTGTCGTCAGACGGCGGCCGAGACAACATGGAAGGATGTCGGTGAGGTCAGACCTGGGCTCCTCTCCAAAAAAAAAAAACAAAAAACAGCCACCAGACCAGACAGAAAATTCTGCAATCTAAAAACTGGATAAAAGGACTCATTTTTGAATAGTCACTGCTGACAGCAATGGAGGCGAAATGCACGTAATATGTAACGTGCGATATGTGCGTGAAGCCTGCTCCCTGCGGGGCACTTCCCCGCCCCCACCCTCGGGAGCCGCGTGCACGGGCCTCCCAAGCCACCAGATGAACCCGCCGGTTCACAAGGACGTCGGGGTCGGGGGGGTCCTGGGCACGCGGAGGGCGGCTCTGGTCCTGATCTCCGTCACTCAAGCTGCCGTTTTATAGCCTCATCTGGATTTTATGGCTGGATTTCACACAGTTAGGACATGTCCTCAAGACACTGGGGTCAGGCCGGGGGGGGGGGGCAGGTGGGGAGCACAGATGCTGTCTGTAAGTGTTTTATTTGACACTCAGGGGTGTTACTGTGGGGGGCATTGCTGGGGAATTCTCACATGTCTCCACGGGTGGTGTGCAAGAGGTACCGCTGGCATTAAACGTGACTGTGATGCCCAGTGTCACCTCTGATTGGATGGTAGATAGGCAAGAACCTGTCCGTACGCCGCATACATGGTATGTCTGTACATAGGTGAACATGCCCATAGAAATGAATGGAGGGTCCCCACAAAGATAGGAATATATGAACTGTGTGTGTGCGCGTGCACACTCCAGTGCATGATCAGCGTGGTGCGAGCCCCGCACTGTAGAGGATCAACACTGCAGGGGTTAACGCGCCATTTCCACTATTTCCAGTTGCGAACATCTGTTCCTCAGGAACTGAAAGGGCAGTGCAGTAGAAGTGGGAGAGACTGTGACACACACACACACACACACACACACACACACACACACACACACACACACACACAGACACACACACACAGAAACACACACAGACACACACACACACACACACACACA
>JAODLC010000007.1:17127255-17143959 GCA_026781145.1 Hippopotamyrus pictus | reverse complement strand
ACCGCCAACCAAGAAGTAAAACTTATTTCCAGATGTCCCACTGATGGGCAGCGCCTCCCTGCTCACACGTTCTAATTACTGTGACTTCCAGCGCTGCCTCCACCCCAGCCCCCTACCCCGAGACCCTCACAGTATGGGTAAAGCAAATCACAGGGGCTGGGCACCTGCTCTGATCCAGCATCCTTATCTTTTCTGGACCATTCCTGTGCACAGCACCTCCACAGGCCACAAGCTGTAAGTGCACACAGAATAACGACGGGCTTAAGAATCATGACATTTCGAAAGGAAGGGAGGGGGTCATTTTTAAACTGTGCATGCCTCACAGGCTGGGGGATTATCTCAGGTGTTTGTATTCCGATTTGCCCTCCCATCATTCCCGGGCCGTCTGTACAGATGCAGCTGGTGCAGGGTGATAATGGAACTGCATCCCGCCGCGAAGAACGGGAGGCGATGACCCCCGGGCCCTGCATGCATCTACCCGCCGTGATGAATCGTGGAATAAGCACGGCGTAAATCACTCAGCATGACAGGGCAAAAAACAAGGAATTTCTACCAATAGGCAGATTTCAGATAAAAGTGTTTCATGCTGATGAGGACAAAATATTAGCTGCCCGCTAATGCGACGAGCAGCGGTTATAGCGGAAATTGCTTTCTTGTTTACCCACTAGAAACGTCACACAAGAATGATAATTTATCCAACCATCAGCTCCTTTTCCATAACCTTGTATCTGGCCTGGGCTACCCTGGGGAACCTCCAGCAAGGCATAAGGTAGAGAACACCCCGAATGGGATGCCAGAATTCCCATCTTAACTCTCTCTGTAGACGGTCTCATCCTGTATAATGGTCTGTAAAATTCTCCAGTTGTGCCATGTCAAGTGAAAATGCAACACACTGTTGTCTAAATATCTGTAATTAAATGAGTGAAAAAGCACTGTAAATACACAATCATGAAAACGGTCCGTGGGGAAGAGAGACAAAGGAGACTTTCTGTGCTGAGAATCTGTGCTAAGAATCTGTGCCATTTTTCTGGACTTTGGATGGCCAGGTACACACTTCTGAATAGGGCGAAAAGTCATCGGTCTTTTTTTTTTTGGTGGAGGGGGTCTCTGATAATACAACTGAAGGGTGAAATGCAGCCAGGAAATTATAAATTTTTCTGGCTTGTTCTCCTCCCAGTGATGCTCGTTTGACTGAGAAATATTGCCACCAAGCTGGTCTCCCCAAAGTTCAGAGGGAATTAAAAAAAGGGAAGTCATTCAAATTCATGTGCGCCGCTCGACTCGGCAGCAGATGTTGGCGTAATTAAAGAGAGGGGGGAAAAATGCTAAATTAATTTCAGGTTTAATGTAAATTTTGGTGATTGGCAGAGCCATACTAATCACCCTCCGCGTGGGGGGAAAAGAGCCGCAGCCGGGCACGTAGGCGCTGGCACGGGGGCACACGCCCGCACGCACGTGCTCATGGGGCGTGCCGGTTTGGCATCCCGCCACAGGATCAGCTGGCACGACGACTACGTGAGCGGGTGACACATGTGCATGTGAGCGTTTTTGCACCTGCTGGCACATGGGCTTTATACATGCACAGAGAGTGCAGGCGTAGATGTACAGAGATGGAAATGCATCATGTCGCAATACATGCATGTTAGTGAGCCTCAGAGAGGAAGACCAGGGGCGCCGTGAGTGCAGAATGACTGCACGCAATATTTATCATGTCTGTCCAAAATGACCATTTCATTGTTGTTTACTCAGGCCCAACAAACTAAAGGGCCTTGCACTGTATGATTAACAATACAGGCAGAATCATTTGTCCTTAAGCCAACAGTCCATCCATCCATCTCCTTACCACTTATCTGAATCAGGGTCACGGGTAAGTCAGAAGTGTTTAATAAAAATTTGCAAAGGAATGCAGAAGGTCACTGATGGATGAAAACACATCAAACATCAGCTTTGCATCAGAGGAACATCCCATAAAACCCCAAGATACAGAGAAAACCACACAAACATGTCTCACAGGGCCTCCCATAATGGGTCACGATGAGGCTGCCATGCCAGTGTCTTTATCTGAGTATCTGCATGGCTGCACGTCTTTGCTGGACACGCTTATGTTCACATGCGTGCCTTTATGTTCCGTTTAGGTGTACGTAGGACTGATTCTGCGATGGCGTATTTTGATTGGTGGACAGGCTGGTGTCACGCCCCCTGGCCCCTGCACTGCTGCCCCTTCCCCCCCCAGCCCTTTTTCTATGCCTGCCGCCAGGGTCAAGGGACAAAGAGCATGTGTGTGGTGTGTGTGCTTGTTCGCTTGTATCTATACAGAGATACCTCTGTGTGCTTGGTGATGAGATTGTGTGTCAGTGTGAGAGAGAATATACGCAGAAATAAACACAGCAGCCGTAATGTGACCTCCTTAGACCTTCAAGGCCTTGACCCCTGTTTGCAAAAATCGCTCTCTCTCTCTATCTCTGTTTTGCTCTCTCTCTCTCTCTCTCTCTCTCTATCCCACTCTTTGTCTCCCCCCCTCCTCTCCTCCATCAGCAGCAGTATGTCTGTACCTTTCTGGAGGACTCTTTGTTCGCCATGCCATCGTCTGTCACAGATTAAGCAGTCAGAGGCTGAGGGCCGATTGGTGATAATTGTGCTGCAGGACAGGAGTGTTGGGGCTGGGGGTGGAGGGAGGGGGGTCTGAGGTGTTTCAGCGGCACACCGCGTGACAGATGCCCCCTCTGTGGGCTGGGTGCTGCAGCTTGTTACGTTGAGCTGGAGTTCATCGGAGGGGAAGCAGGTGGCATTCAGGGTGACACAACTGTTTCATTACCGAGACCCGAACTGGGGCGTGTGAGGGGGTGGGGGCGGCTTTGTTTAAATCCAGTTGATCTCCCCTCAGTCTGTTTAACTAATGACCATGACTTACCACAGGTGACCGGAAAATGAGGACCGGCGGGCTTGTCCATTGCATCCTGTGGTCACAGCTGGAGTCTGCCCACCTCCATGGCGAAATTAAAACACAGATGGGGGGGAGAATAGGACAGAAGAGAGGGAGCTGGAGATTGTCAGGAGACCTGGAGTGGTGGGGGTAGTGGGGGGTGGGGGGTGTTGATGTTTTCCAATTCAGCAGATGTGAGTCATTTCATCTTGTGATTCAAATGAGTTGTGTGCTGTGTGAACAGATGTCCCGGACTCCTCCTCTTTTATCAACATTAGCTGATTGGGTTTTCGTGGGCAGCTACCACCACTGTCAGCTTCTCAGGTAAGTCACAGTAAACCCATCCTCCTGGGAATGGGCCCCGACCCTCGTGCCGGCGAACCTGAATCACTGCTGGTGTTTCTCGTACCACTCCTATTCAAATTTTGACTGGAAATTTCTTTTTAGAGAGGAATGGAATACCTTGTAAGAGTTTCAACCAACAATGTAGAAGATAAGAGTAGACAAAGGGTAAAGAGGAGGAGAACATGGAGACTTACAAGAATGAAACCTGGAGAGGCAGGAAACGGAGAGAATGCAGACTGGAAGAGAGCAGAGATAGAGACAGGAAGGGAATGTAGGGTAAGATTGGAAAGGAACAGAGAGACAGGAAGAGAACAGAGACAGGAATGGGACAGAAAGACAGGAAGGGAGAGATAAAGGGAGCTGAGAGAAAGGAAGGGAACAGAGAGACAAATAGGAAAGAGACAGAGAGAGGAAGGGAATAAAGGGAAAGATGGGAAGAGGGCAAAGAGAAAGACAAGAAGGGAACAGAGATAGGAAGGGAACAGAGAGACAGACGAAGGCAACAGAGAAAGTGACAGGTAGAGAGCGGAGGGAAAGGATCAAAGACAGCAGAGGGAAAGACTGGATGGGAACAGAGATAGGAATCAAACAGAGAGAGAAGAAGGAAGGGAACAGAGAGACAGATAGGAGAAGTGAAGCAGGTGAACCAAGAATGGATTAGAGAGATAAGCAGGAAGAGAGTAAAACAGAAATGAAGAAAGATGGAAAGGAAACATGAAGAAAGAGAAAGGAAGGGAAGAGGGAGCGACCACCGTTTGCCGGTCGTGCCACTCCCTGCCATGAAGACTCCGGGATGCTCAGCTCATTAAAACGCACCCATTATCCCCACATTTGCACGCATCACATGCAAAACTAATTTTCTTGTAAGAAATTAAAAGTTCATTTTAATTGAGCTCGCACTGCAGTATGCAAATGAGGAGTACATAATGTACACTGAGGCAGAAACAGCACGCCAAAAGCGGCCTTAACCCTTTCCTGGCATAGAGCACATGCCGCATACACGTTAAAAACATGCATGTGCCAGGTGGTAGCACATTATAGGAAAGGAATTTGCACGTGCAGCTCGACTGTCTCGGTTGGCAGGGACTGACGACGCCTCCCATAATGCACCACGCACGTCCGACTTCACGTCCTCCCACCCACATCGCCATGTGCGTCGTGACATTGGAAAGGTTGACAACGATGACAGGCTGCAGGTGTGGGACCGTCTCCTATAGCCCCGCATCCTCTACCTGCACCTCAATCAGCCCCCGGGACCTTCGGATGCGGCGTCGTTAGGCAACGGGAAAATTAAAAGCGGCAGAGTTTGCTGCTGATGTGAAGTGGATTGAGGTCAGCCGCTATCTGACATCAAGGACATCTGATTCTGCATTGAGTGTATATTTACATTTTTATTTACTTAGAAGATGCTTTTATCCAAAGCGACATGAATTTTTGAGAAAGCAGGGTCTGACACCCCTTGCGCAACAGGGATTAAGGTTATTGCTCAGGGGCCCAATGGCAAAACCATTCTGCTGACCCTAGGATTTGACCTGGTGACCTTCCATTCACTAACTCAGCAGCCTAACCTGGTGAGCCACACACCGACGCTGGAAAGGCTCCCGTCAGGTGTGTGCATCTCGTCCAGGGTGTCCACTGACTCCTGCACTCGGCTTCCTGCCCCCCTACCCTCCTTGTGACCCTGGATGGATGAATTAGAGTTATTTCCCCAGCCACACAACTGCACATTTAATCGTCCCTGTTTATAGGTCCAAGGGCCAAGGTATATTGTTTTCTGAAATTCCTATAAAGCCATCAATGCAGGCATGCTTATGTAACTGTTAACCAAGGGCGGGAACACTGACCCCCTCATGTAGCGATGCGCAGGGTTCAATAAGGTCTTTCTTTGGGGCCAAAGATCAATACAAATACCCATGGTATGGTGGAGGTCAAAGGTCAGAGAGCAAAAATGGCCACAGGGTAGATGGAATTGCAGTTTTTTTTGTTGCCCTTTTACCTGATGTGACCTTTCCTAGGGAATTCTGTGACACTCGAATAGCCTCTAATGAAAGCAGTCAGCACCATCAGAGACACCTGACACAAGTGGGATTGTTGAGTGTTTGCTCCTCTAATGATTTGCTGATTCAGAACCAATCAAAACACCCCCAGTCATGTGCCACAAACCTTTTTGAAACTAGTTCAAAATCAGGCACAAATGAGGTGATCAAACTGATGTACACTGGAAATGTTGCCTGGCTTAGGTTCCAACAAAAATGGCCCTGAGATCTTAAGGCCCAGGGACTGTGGCACATGGGCTGGTCTATCCACCAGGTCACGGGAATCACCAGGGCAACCAAGAGCAAATCACCAGCAGGGACACAGATTTTGTCGGTGGGCATTAATGGTGGATGTAAGGCATCAGTGATGTGCATTTAAAGACAGAGCTGTTGAGTCCTTAGCTCGTGCTGTGTTTTGGTGGTTGGGTGACCAAAACAAATTGCAAGACTGCCTTCTCACCACTGCTTGAGTTCCTATGGTGTTTCAGGTCCCGGTTGTGTGAATGACCTCTGATCTGTTTGCATGAGTGGTCTCCTGACAGCTTCCATGAAAATGCAAAAAATGACTATGAAACTGTGGCAGTCTGCATTACTGGACAGGACCGAGTCCAGTGTTCTGCAGAAGCAGAATGTGAAGGTCCAGAAGTTTCCTCACGAAGTATTGTAAGTATTGCAATTTGAGAGGTGGAGGGGTCAAGGTGTGAAAACTTGGGGTTGAGGAGTGTGCCACGTAATGTCTGACCCAGGGTGTAAGGGAGGGGGGGCAAAGAAGCCGTCAGCGATTAGGGTGAGTCTGCCACATGACGTGGGCAAGGAGCGATGCTGGTGTTCTGTTGGCAGGGCCTTGAAAGTGAGCCTCTAATGAGGAAAGTGTTGATTTGGCACAGGCCCTAATAGGATCAAAGGGCCCGTTTGGCTCACAGCTGACAGCCGGCGGTGCTCCGCTGGCGGGAGACCAGCAGGGGGTGGGGCTGTGGTAGCACGCGAGGAACAGGGAGGGCCAGGGAGCCTCTAACAGTGGCGGCCCCCGTGGCGGTGAGCGGGCTCTCGGCAGCATGCCGACACAGGTGGGTCGACCGGCAGCACGCGTCAGCGGGGAAAAAGTAGAGCGGCATTCCCAGAGGAGCTCATTTCCTTAACCTCCACTAGGTTATCGGGAAGCAGCGAGCTGGACGTGGGAGAAGCCGGCTGCATGTTAAATTCCCAGATGGGGAAATTTCTGCCGCTGGAAGCGGAGTCGACAGTGGAGTTCGTCGTGGGGCGGCGTGAGGGGAAAGCGGATGAGCTGGTTGGAGCTGGCACGCTCAGGGACATCTGCAGAACGAGCAACAAAGTCAGGGGCGTCCGTGAAGAGGGGGTCGGGGGGGCTTCAAGAGCACGATGGGACGGGCGTCGTATGCGTGGCCCAAATGGCATTTTGGCCAGGCTGGGTCTTGTCAGAGAGGACAAGAGCACAAGAGTGGGGGTATCCAGGGGGCCAGCCTCCCCGACTGCCTGTCGATAAAAATACACCCCATCCCCTCTGTTAAATTCAAATGCAAATACGTTGTTTTTCTCCCTCTCAACTCCCCCCCCCCTGGNNNNCCACACTGTTCCTTTTGTCTCGAAAATTAGCCAAGCAGAGTGCTCGGGCGGCTAATTACGTATTCAAATGAAAGAGGCTCGTTAATGTTGCACAGGGGAGAGTGGAGATGATTGGGAGAGGGTGATGGAATTGAAATGAGCTCTCCGGTGCCGACGGAGGCGCATCTGGAGCCGGCGGAGCGAATCCCGGCAGATGTCACCTCCTGGGATTGGGGGGTGTTTGGGGGGGGGAGGGCGTGCGCGCATACGTGTGTGCTGGAGAGGGTGAGCGGACCGCGGGCAGCAGAGAACACGCGTGTACATGCACATGCCTTGGAAGACGATGCTTTGTGTCACCCAAGTAGGACGGGATAGAAGTGTAGGTTAAAAAAACAGGCCCTTATGAAAGCAGAAGGCTTTTTTGTTGGGGTGGGGGGGTGAATCAGTGAGTGCTGCGTCTGCCTGTGACCTGCTGTGCCTGTGCCTGTAATCATGGAGATGATTAGAATGGAGCGATCAACCCCGCTCCACGCCACATGGGACCAGGGGGCGCTCTCTGCTGTCCCGCTTTAATTCGGGCTCCTTCTGGCCACATTTAGTGCCGTCGTTCACTGAGGCTGCTTCAGCGCCCGACACAAAGGGATGCCTTGCTTACCCATTCCGACCAGAGCAGACCGACCGGTGGCACTCTCCTTGGTTCCTCTGTCCCTGAGGGTCCTCTGAGCATTACTGTGACCACCTTGGTCCCGATGACCACCTTGGGGGGGGGGGGGTCACAGTGAGGAACATGCCGAATCCTCCACTGATCCAAATTCCAAACTCCCTCTCCTCACTCTGCTCTACCTGTGATCCACACCACGAGCCCCCCCCCCACACACACACACCTCTGCATGCCTCTGTTTACCCAGAGGGGCTGACGATGTCCTCCTCTGCCCCAAGACCGCCTACCACCACCCCCCCCACACTCCATCCTCCTCCCTCCCTGCCAAACCACACTACCCTCATCTCCCATGAGTCTGTGCGTGTGCGTTTCCACGTGAGTTTGTGTGTGTGTGTCTGTGTCTTTGGGCAGACCTCGTGTTTCTGCCAGCCTGGCCTGCCCTCCCACCCACACACACATACGCGCACCTCCACACGGGACCCAGGAGTACACGATCTGGAATAAAGGCCCCTTCTCCCTCCTTCTCATCATGCATTCATGGGGCGTGTGCTGTCAGCACCATGCCCCGCGGCTGCTCAGCTTCTGCCCTGCAGGTATCATTAGCATGGGCCTGTAGAGTCATTATTGATCCTCCAGCTGCTAATGGCATGCACGCCAGTCCCCCAGGGGGGCAGCCCTTTGATGCTGGTTGCCCATTCAAACCCCCTTCCCCCCCCCCCCACACACACACACACACAGTGGCAGGGCTACCATGCCACGCTTCTCTGTCACGGACCCCCTCGATGCACAGAGGGTGCGGAAGGTGCCTGTACGTGAAGGTGCCTAATGGGTGTGGAGCCAGGGGGTGCCGTGCCAGGAACTCAGGTCAGCTGTCAGTGCAGAGTGCTGGGACCAATGTCAACGCTTCCCTCTATCTGGATTCAGCCGTTCTTATCTATCCGAGATACCAGTATGTTCAGTTTGATTCAATTAATTTTAATATAGCGCCCTTCCCCACATGGTTACCCCGAAGCACTTAACTTCTCTGTTGGTGTGTTATCTGTCGGGGAGATAGAAGGGAGAGAAGATTCGCAGTTCTGGCATCCCCCCCCCCCAAGCCCCCCCTTCCGTCTCTCCCTTCCTTACATTTTTCCCCTCTCGCCTCCCTTACCCCCCTCCCCATTCTGACGGAGATGCATGGTGTTTCTAATTTGGCATGCAGACGTTAATTCCAGCACAGCTGCTGCTTTCTCCCTCTCCCCGAAGGCTCGTCTCTAATGTGCAGCTTCAGAGACACGCTGCAAATTAACACCATTTGTTCTGCAGAGCATGCCTCCTTCCCGGTGCCTCGTGCATATCTTATTACTCGATGTTTGTCTAAATGTGTAAAAGGGGCAGAAAAAAAAGAGAGAGAAAGAAACACCCAGTCGAAAATGAAAGATGCTAACTCTATTGTCAGCTTCTCGGAAGATCTGAAGACCCATTAAAATGTCTCTCGCTCGGATTTTCCTGATTGAAATGCGTTTGTTGTTGTGGCACCAGCCGCCGCTGCCTTTGTCTGTTCAGGGTCCCATGTGTTAAACGCACATACTCTAAGCCACCCTGGGATAGCAAGCCTACTGGAGTAGACTGTGTGTATTTTAAGGGGGCTGCTTTGAAATCTGAAACATATGGCAAAAACAAAACAAAACAAGTATGTAACAATGTAACAATCACTACCTAAACCAGTCACATGACATATGAACTTCTCAGTTGACTTAAAAATACTCAACGCTCTTAATAAAACAACTCGCTGGGTGCACACAAACCCACAACAGTAGGCACGCCTCTGAACAATTAGCGGTGTAGAAGCCCGAAAGGCTTTGCTCTACTGACGTGCTATGGGCATCTCTGCATTTCACATTCGCTGACGCAGTCAAGCCAAGCAAAGTCATCCCAACCTATCAACCATGAAAAGTTGGGTCTGAATGGGGTGATCAATGAAGGAGAACAGGAGGGGAGTGAAGGAGAGAGGAGAAACGGGGGTAGAACTAAGGGTTTAGTCTCCCTTAGAGCATGACCTGAGTGGAACCTTAAAGGCAGAAGAAGCCACGTGAGTGCAGTGCATGGTGGGAAGTGGCTCTCTGAGTCAGACCATACCATGGAAACTCCTGAAAGTAGACAGCTTCCTTCATAATGTGGGGGCAAGGGTTTGGTATGGAGGGGTAAATGCATACACCCACATACACCCCCATGCACCGGCAAACTCTGAAATGCAAATACCAGCGATGACACACATTTGGAGGGGGATGACTTTAGAAGCGTGTCCAGGAGAACACTGAACTTTTATGCAACAGACACTCATTTAAATCCCTGCATTTATGCCCAGGCTCATGATTCTGCACCTACATCAGAATGCACACCACATTCCCACGCCTGTGCACTGCCAAAGCACCATGATTAAAACTGAAAATATCTGGGCGTGTGATTCCCCAGACGTCCGACGGACTTATTAATCCCTAATTAGCCAGCAATTTAAGGAAAAAGCCATTAGGGGTCAATCTGGACAGAAATAATTCTGCCAGTGTTCCACAGCAACTGGCCAGTCTTGAGCTGAACTCCCCCAGGGACTCCCGGTGGAAGCAAGGGGGGAGGTTACAGAGGTGGGCGGTCCCCACAGAGGAGGGGGTGTGGCCAAGAGGACAGGCCAGCACACGGGTGCACGGATTTGGCAGGGAAGCCCGGAAAGCTGCTGCGGCATCTGCTGCCTGCGCTATGATGTCACTACCTCCGCCGTCAGCTGTCACCTTGGACGCGAGTCAAGTCGCGTCATGCTCCGCTCTGCTGTTCATCTCATCACGTGCGCCGCATCTGGGCCCCTGCGGACACGCTGAAGCTGGATGTGTGTTTGTCTTCTGTGCGGTAGGTACCATAGAGGGACCGGGGCCTCGTACTGGGATTCCCAGGAGATGCTTGTGTCAAGTCTTTGGGATGAAGGTGATGGGGGTGTTGTGACTTACTGTGACATAAAAGGACCAACTTAAGGGCAGACAATCAATGGAGTGGCCAGTCCAATCACATTTTGTTTACTATGCTCCAGTAGTCATGAAAGAATCTCAACACAACCCCAATGAAATAACTTGAAATAGCAGGGCAGGTCTTTCGATGGAATAAAAGGGATTATCTTTGTGTATAGCCTTACTTATATTTAACTGGTACTTTTCACCATAATGGCTTATGGTAAAGGAGAAGGTTATAACACATCGTAAGCATAATTCTCTGTTTGATGACCTACACGTGCTGTTAGCCTCAAGAGGAAGTCCCCAGTGCTTGATTCCTACCCTCCGAGCCACCCTCAAATGCCACAGTGCTGTAATATCATACAGCACTCGCCATGTTTAGGGTATCTCAGATTAGCTGCGCTTCCAAAGACCACAGCACACAATGTCCTACCAAGACCACATTGTGAAATTAAACCGTTTACATTTAATTACAGCGAGTCCGAGCGCATAAAAAATACAATATGCGATGGAGCCGCCTTATTGATTTCCAGCATAATCGTGAGTCAGATGCATAGGGCTGCTGCATACTTTATTCATGTATTATTATTTATTGATCGGGTATGTGCCCTTATACAGACCAGAGCAGAGAGTGGCAGGAGATAGGAGTACAGAGCAGTTCTTGGTAAGTGCTGAACACACTGTGAAGCTGTGAAGGAGTGCACCATCAGCTGCGGGTGGTAATAAGCCCTCGATCTGAGCCGACGCCTTTCCGCAGTTCACACCGAGCCGCCAGTGCCGCTGCCCGTCGGGCCTTCAGTGCGGAGGTCCCGGTTAAAGTGGAGGATTTTCCGAAAGCTAGCTGATGTGTGGGTCCTGCTGACTGCAGCCAGCGGTTCAATCCCCACTCTGGCTATAGGACTGTAGTAGTGGAGGGTTAGGGTGAGGACTTTATGAGATGGAGAGCTAGCGGGACTGCCTAAAGTAAAAGGCCCATGATGACTACTTGTACATATAACTGCACATATACTTTATGTTAATTTATTATTATCATGATCTATTTGTTTATTGGTTGTTTATTTCCTCAATGTCCTTTTTTAGAATGGTATGTTTGTACACTGTGTACTTTTTATACTTTTTTTTTTTTTTGTCTGCGCTATGTGTAACTGTCTATGCACTTAGTTTTGTCTTGCACTGTATGTTTGTTTGTCTGCACTCTACCTGCTTCCCTGCTGTATGCAACAGCATTTCCCCCTGGGATCATTAAAGTTCATCTTAAAGCTGCTGGAATGCTGGGTGAGAGGAAGAGGTCAGCTGACCTGCGTAGGGGCGATTCTCTTCACAAATGGTCGATAATGGTCCAAACTGAGCTGACTGGCCTGCTCTATATGAACCTCTCAACGCCTCTGTTACATTCTTCCTCCATGGAGGCCCAGGGCCAAGAATGTATCCTGTACAGGAGCCGGAGCAGAATGGCAAAAATGAATAGATCATGTGGACTATATGACTGTAACAGACAATGGGAATGTGTGAGAGAGAGAGAGAGAGGGAGGGAGGAATGCATGGTATGTGTCCCATTGTTGTGCAGAATGATGAAATAAATAAATAAACAAACAAACAAACAAGCGGGCGTGCTCCCGGCAGCCTATGAATATTGCATTAGCGGGCGAGGGGGACGTGTGCAGCAGGAACATCTGGCCCCGTCCATGGGGACCCTCATGGCAAGAAGGCTGCAACTTTTGGGGGAGGGGGGTGGCAATAAAAAAAAAAGCAAGTGAGGTTTCGCATCACATGCCTGATTTGTTTTGCTAATTTGATTCTGAACAGCAGCAGCCCCCAAAAGTACTGGTACCACGTGAGTGTGGTACCCAGGGCGGCGAAGCAGTGCTTCACACTTCCGCAATGGCATGAATGGCGTGACCAATCCGGACTGCTTCTTCCAAAGGGAGTTGTCTCCCTCCGGACCTACCGCAAGTTAGCGATGTCTGTAATGAACACGTTTTATTGAGTCTTCCTTCCCACCCCCCTTCCTCCGAAGTCCGTATCGGCCGGTTTATTAAGTCCGTCTATCCCATCGAGCTCCACGCCTGAATCGCTCATTGTCCAGCTGTAATGGCGCATAGGAGGGAGAGGCTGGGCTTTGAAAAGCCTGAGGAAGGCTGCATTAGAGAGCGAGAGAGGCTGAGACAGTCATCTGCATAATTGTTACGGGAGGATTCAGTGCACGCTCTCGCAGGTGTACAATTAGAGTGACCTTGCATCTCTGCTGTACGGCTCTCACACGTGGCCCATTGTCATTCGCCATGCCGGCCTGCCTGTGCTCACCGAGAGCTCTGGTTTTTTCTCCTCTCCCCCTCCTGTGTGGGTGTGATGGGGGGGGGGGAAGGGGAAATAAATAAATAAAAATAAAAATAAAATGGAGGACTAATTGCTTTGGATAATGAAAGCCAGCCTTCCGGATCCATTTTCTTCATTCTCCACTAGGCCCTGGCGCACGGCGTTGTCTGTAAACTCTTCATTTGATCTATACATTTCTAATATCCACATTTGATTTGTAGATGGCTTAGAGGGCAGATGATATGTGTGTTGCGTACGGATTGTTATGTGCCTGTCATGTACTTTGTCCTCAGCGTTAAAAACGATGGATGAGCGTAAACGATGGATCTCTGTCACAGAAAAATCTCGATCTGACTAAACAGTAAAGATACTGTAGTAATAGTAAGGGTATCTTCATCCTGTTGTATTTAGCTGTTCTTTGAATCTTTGTAATCTTTCAAAGGGTGAGGTAGTGCTGTTATTGATTTTTAACCATGCGAAGAGTGCTGAATGTTATTCAGAGTCTCACACTGAGTTGAGATGAGTTCATGGTTGATTCAAACATAGACTGAAGACTGGGCATCAGCACCAGTGACTGGAAAAAGTATGTAAGTCCTTCTCGTCACTGAGGCTGTGGTAGGACATGGGTTCAGATCTCACTGGGTGGGACCAGATGTTGTCCAGCCAGTTGAAGGCTATAGAAGGCTTTACTTAGCTATGGGTTTGGGGGAGGAGTTTGTCTCCTAAGGACCCAGAGTGTCCAGTTACAGCCCGAATAGTAGAAGCTGAAATTCAGGCTGCATATTCGAGAGGTGGGGAATTTGAATAACTTGTGTTCCAGAATGGTGAGCAGGATGGAGGCTGAAGCAAATACAAGGAACTTCAATGCTAACCCCATGAACTTCAAACAACCTCCCCCCCCACTGATGTGGGGCAGTTTGTGGCGTGATGTGGTCTCTAGTAGACCCATATGCAGCCTACATTCAGACCCCAAAGATGATGTGAAGATGCATGCATGTAGTACGTCGGTGCGTCTATGTCTCCCGCGATCACAGGGCTGTGATCACAGGGCTCCTCCAGACGCTCGACAACTTCATGCAGAGTAACTCATGGCAAGATAGACCCTTTGCTCCAGGATCAAGGGCACAACTAATGTGTACGATGCCTTCCCAGGCTGGGATGTGTAAGCAGATTCTGCGTATGCTTGAGAAAACAACCCTGGGCCTTTTCTCCATCATACATCACATACAGCAACAGTTCCCAGTTGTGAAATGAGGTGAAGAATGCACTCCAGTGTAAAGACAGTGAAATCCGCTGTATGTCGCTTTAATCTCTGAGGTTCCCAGTTTTCATTCACCCTCTCTCTACACCCCCTTCCCACCCCCACTTAGCTCTCCCCTCCTTTCAAGCTCCTCTTCTCTGGGGACTGGTAGAACCACAGGTGTGGAGAGCTTGATACCAACACACAACTGTGAATCAAGCGAAGAGGCTCCCTGGTCGCCCCTTAATCATATTCTCCAGCATAGGCAGTCGACCTTCTGTTGCTGGGAGCCGATGGGACAGGAGTTTGGAGGGGAGGGGTGGGACTCAGACAGCTGCCCCCCCATCCCCCTATTGGCTAGATAATCGAACGAGATGCTTGTCTGAATTCCCCTCCTGATTGGGAGGGAATGATTTATTTTGTGTCAGCCTCCCATTTTTCTTACTTTTTTTAAATCAGGAATGTCATGCAGCACCCTGGGTTTTTCCTGGTAGCCAAACACGCTGCATTGTGTTAAGGATGTATGCTGCACCATGTAAATGAAAGTGGTCAGTTTCAGACTCTTGTTTTTCCCACAGGTCAGTGATGGGTCTGCTTTCTTGACAGTAATGTTCTCAAGCTTGATTTCCAGGCTCAGAGGATGGACGGTTTTCTCCAGCGCCAGAAGGTCAGTCTGTATTTTTCCTGTCAAGAGCTTGTTTTGTATGTGAAAATCACCCCCCCACCCCCAACATCTCAACTAGGAATATCTGTCTAAATTCAGTCCAGAAAAAGATTCTTTTCCTTGAAACTCTCTTTCTTTTGAAACACTTAAAACAACCACAACTTTTAAAACTTTTCAATATTCCTCACCTTCAAAACTGATTAGCGATATCGTTTTTTTTTTTTTAAATAATATTGAGAATGCTTTTCAAGGTTTTGTGGTGATAGTCTCTGTATCTTTACTTAAAATTGTGAGAGTATATGTAAGAACATTTCTCCATATATTTTTGTATTCACAGTTTTTTCTCATGCAGACGTAGTATTTGCTATGCACTAGGCCAAAATGCTACAGACCACGCACATACATTTATCACAAGTTTATTTAATGAATGATGTATCAAATTTCCATCTATCCATAGGTTTACCAACTGCTTTTAAAGATTCACAGAGTAAGTGAATATTTTATGAATTCAACTAACAATTAGTGACTGTGATGAATTGGTTTGTGTGAAGTTTTCATGACCTTGTGAACAATATGTATATATTTTTTTTAAATGTGCTATCATAAGCATCTGCAGTGCTGGCAATATGATGACCTCTACCCTGTGACATGGTAGACAAAACTGCATTGTTTATTTAAACACCAAAAGCCTGTATTCCAATTCTAAAACTGACATAGCTAAAAGATGGTTTTGTAAGTCACACGATATGATGTTTAAGACCCTTATTTTTATCTGGTACATGTGTGGTTTGTGGTTCTGTGCGTTAGGATGGTGGCCCTGTGATTGGAAGGTTACTGTTTCAAATCCCATGATTTCACCAAGGCCCTTGACCCCAATTGCTCTGGTATCTGCTAAACAAAAGGTAACCATATTTGCAGGATATAGTTGTTTCCTGTCTCTTCTGATTGTAATAATTATATAAAAGTTTAAAGGGGCAACAAGATGTTGGTGTGGCCTCAGTACGGGGGGTTGAATCCCTTCTCTGTTCTGTGTGTGGAACAATAAGATGTTCTCACGTTCTCCCCGTGGTCCTTTGTTTTCTTCCAGTAGTCTCATAGTTAGGCAAACTGGCGTCTCTAATTTGCCCATAGCGTGCCTGACGGACTGTCTTCCCATCCGGAGTTCAATGCGACCCTGGGTGGATACGGAATACGGATGAATAGCTGCAGCGTTTGACACTTTTTTGTCTTTGCCTTTTCTTTAACACTGTGCATTTCATTTCCGGAAGCCTCCCAACATGAAATTAAACCCACGGTTTATGCTAATGGGAAACAGCAAGAACGCACATCTAATTTGGACAAAAAAATTGTAGGTGGCTACAATCAGAGTGCATTTACCAGTAACCCCAGTAAATCCAACATCTGGTGCTCCTAAGAAATGTGTTTTACCAGCAAATATATGCAAATTTTTAAGGACACCAGATAAATGAGACCTGCCGAATGAGGCCCGCCGAGAATATAGTGTTTTGTTTAAGTTTTTAGTCATTTTATTTATTCATTTTGTTCCTGTATCAGAACTGGATCAGGACCGGAGCAGTCAACAATTTTACGCTGGATTTCTTGGAGGTCTTGCCCTGCCGTCAGCCAAATCAGCCCCTCTTCAAGTGAAAAAACAAGGGCTGGAAGTCCGACTTGCACTTTGCTAACGAGGCAGGATGGTGGCGAGAGGGATTGGATTTCCATGGGTTTTTGCGGGCCGCTGTACGGCACTCTGCGGTCCAGCTCTGGCTGAAGTCTTGCTCCCTGCCTCTTAATCTCTCCTCCGATGTGCCTGTTCAGGCTTTACAGTCCTCGTGGGGTAATTAAGCCGGTTGCACTCACTGGAGTAGCCTGCTAGAAGCAGCATAGTGAAGTTAGAGTGTACACCATCACGGGAGGGGATTTCAGCTGCTCCAGTTTGCCATGATGCGACCACACACTACTATGAGCTGGAGGGGGG
>JAODLC010000007.1:17099960-17114229 GCA_026781145.1 Hippopotamyrus pictus | reverse complement strand
GGGGGGGGGGGGGGGGGGGGGGGGGGCGAGGGGTCTGACATCTGCTGCCCACACACTCCTAACCCTTCCCGGCTTGCGCAGACACACGACACATGTAGACGCACAAACACATGCACGCAGCAGAGCTGACCTACACCCCCATTCTCCCGAAACGCAGAGATGTATTCAGACGTTTTACCCAAAAGTTCCGCTCAAATAAGCAGGGAGTCACTATCAGCTATCATGCATGCGGTAATTCCAGCATACAAACAACTGCTGACTGGCACACACGTACATACAGTAATTAGCTAATGCACATTATCCCAGTCAAATGCGAAGACCTGTACTCCAACGTAAACAAACATTTACAAATAAGCTAAGTCATAAACACAAACACGCAGGCCGTACTACTCAACACCGCAACCCATGTCACCTTCAGCTATCGGCATCAGGACTGTGCAAACGAATCAATGTGTTTGTTTGTTTTCCATGCCACTAAAAGCGGAAGCATTACGGCCCCCTCGGGATGCAAAAGTGCGTAGTTTTTGCATAGCTTTTACATTTCTCATTTCCACAAAGCACCGTTTAAAGTGTGACAGGTTTGATGTCACATCCAGAGTTGCTACATCAGTTCTTTTGTTTGTGACACAAGACTTTGTGTCACCTTACTCCATGGCGTGTTGTTTTACACCTGTAGTTTTTCGGTGCCGTGCAAAATCAAATCATCCTCTCGGATCACAATTCAGGCAGCATTGTCAATTAGCTTGATAAAATATCTGACGTTAAATACGTTCAGGACCGTTTACTGTAATCTGCATTTAGAGTAGAGAACCTCCAGCCACGTTTTTTGTGTCATACAAACATCTAGTCCGGTTAACCCCAGAATGTCAAGAAGATAAAGCTCCTTTAGGAGAAGTTTACATAATATTCAGTTGTTTGTAAAGTAAAACCAATAAAGGTGGCTGGGACTGAGGAATGGTACCTTCTGGATGTTATGGGTTCAATGTCATGACCATTATACCATGACCATTAGTCCTTCAGTTGCCAACTGACCCCCCCACCTCCACCACTCAGGAGACCGCAGCTCATTGTAGCCACAGTCCAATCCCAGGACACCTTCTTCATTTCTCACCAAATGTGAATTAAGAGGCGTTGCCGTGGATGATATCTGTGGTCTTTTGTGGACGGATAATTCAGACTCAGTTCTTCAGCTGTTCTCAAAAACAGTTTCCTTTTTTTCTCTTCCATGATGCAGCTTGCAGAGCCAAAATCGCATACATATGCATGAAGAATGTACAGATTTACCATGGAGCAGACGGTGCTGCTTCCACATATGTTGACTCCTTCATTAGCAGTGTGAGGGTACGGTTAAATTGATGCTGTCTCTCCTGCTATGAGATGATCACACCTGCTCTCCAGGGCCCCGTGCTCAAGACAGCTGTCCGTCAACAGCACTGCTGGAGCCCTGGGAGAACAATACAAGGCCGGAGGTCCGCCCACTCAGCGCAGAACCCCCCGGGTGCCGGAACCGCTCGGTCGGTCTTCAGCCGCAGCACCACTGGTGACCCATCTTAGAGATGCCGTGCTTTCTCCACACGAGTCGGATGGCTAATCCCCTCATTACAGGGCTGCAGAGGGGCTACGTGTTGGGGGGGGGGTTAGGATCTTGAGGAGGGGGGTGACAGATGGCATGTGGAGTGTGTACTGGGGTGGAGGGGTGTACACAGGGAAAGAGAGATTTTAAATAGACCACACTCATGCCTAGACCTTTTGGCTGGAATTGCATTAACCAGATCAATAGCACTGCTGTCATGGGAAATGGAAAAAGAACCTAACGCTATAGGTAGAGTTTCTCAGGTTCCGGAACCCCTAATTCCTGTGCCACTTTTCCTGAAAACTCAAGTTGAGTGCAGGTTCTTGTATTGGTCCGTATTGATCTGTTGCTAATTGAGCTGTGGTTTGGGGGAGCTGTGTGCGCGTGCTCCAAGCCTATGGAAACAAGGGGAGTGCAAAAATAGAGACATCACGGGTCAGGGGGTCATGGCCTTAAGCTGTGCGCTAGTGCAGGAGCCCTTGGTGTCACTACACCCTCTGGTACCAGCTGCCCAGGCCGGATGGCCGGCTGACCTCTGGGTTGTGTGATGGACGGGCAGTCCCTCCTGCACTGGGACCTCACGCCGGCCTACTCTCTGGCAGCTTTGGCATCAGGCTCTCTGCTTCACATTCTGGGTCTCTGGGCGTTGGACACAAGGACAGCCCCGGTGAGTGTCATGCCAAGAGACAGAGAGAGCCAGGCTTATGACCGACGGCGGAGTGTGTCGTCTATGATGTTACTGTCCCCAGACTGACTGAGGACATCATCTGAGGACACAGAGCTTGTGGGTGGGTCTTATGAGAGGAGGAGGAGCCGTCGCATAATACAAAGAACTTGTGAGGATGGGTAGTAGGGGTGCCAAACACAGTATTACCAGAGTAAGGGAAAACACCAGAGACAATTCGGTTATTACTATTTATTAAAATGTATTAATCATGGTTGAATTTAGTTTATTTACCCTTCACATTACACACTTGGGGCCCCGATGAAAATGAATTCTTAACGGTACATTTTTTTCGGTAAATTTCTTAATTGTTAATATGAGCTTTAAGAGGAGCAATTTCACTAAAATTCACTGACATCTTGACAGGGTACCAGGGAGACCTAGAAAAACAGACCAAACACACAAATTAGAGGAGTTTAACGAAATAATAAAACAACGGTATTAATATCATAATACAGCATCCAGTTCACTGTCACCCAGCCCTTGTGGTCGTGTGTTTGTCATCTCTTCCAGCACACTTGAAAGCATGATTGGGATTCTGGAGCTCACAGCTGGACATCCTGCAGAAGATGAGATCTGACCATGAGAGGACTTCAGTTATGTCTGGGAGTCACTTATTCTATTATGGACAGTCCCTGAGGCTCATATCAGGCAACCAAAACACAACATCTGCACTTCTGCATGTTTATGCCCCAAAAAGTCAGATGTGGCTTAAATCTCTTGATGATCCTCCTACTGAAGGAATCAGCTGTTCAGACACACAAAGCTGTATTTCAGTAACTGCCTTGGTGTTTCACTGGTGTTATCTGTGGTGGTCAATTTATTCCTTGGTGCAGTGTGAGAATAGTCATTGTCTTTTGACTCACGATGCAGTTCCTGGTACTTCTCAGTGTGAGAATAGTCATTGTCTTTTGACTCACGATGCAGTTCCTGGTACTTCTCAGTGTGAGAATAGTCATTGTCTTTTGACTCACGATGCAGTTCCTGGTACTTCTCCAGAGGGGGATGTTGTCAGGTACTGCTTTGACACATGAGTAGGCGGGAATCAAATGTTTGTGAAGCGTTGATTTTATCGCGCTTTGACTTGGAGGGACATCCTTCGAGGACTCTTGTCAAATTGTACCCAGCTTTGAGAAGCTTGAAGTAATGGCAGCAAGACTGGCATTGCTTTATAGACCAAGACTAGTCATGAAGGTGCTTGTCAGGACCTTTGACCTAGGTCTCTCTCTGTTCTGACTATTTTAATCAGAACAATAGGGAATAATGCCTATTCAGGCCAAGGTGCTGGTCATTTTCATCAGAAGAATACATTTGGAGGATGAATTATGGATTACATATTAGAACTAGGCATCAGCTATCTATCACCATCCAGGATACTTGTGACGGTTTTATTGATCGATCCAGTAATGATACTACTCTATTGTAAGACGTCTTCCATGCAACCGCATACCGCAGAGTTGTCGTAAAACACGATCAATGCAGGATAGGTTTGGCCGACGACGATGCAAAAGCCGCAAGAGCTTAAAGTTAACATCCTGCGTGGCAGGAGTTCACAGAAATACGTCCAGCAGAGGCGGGTGTTTCAGACAAGCAGGTCTGCCTACAAAGAGGAGGGCAAGATCCTCGGTGAGGATCTACGCAGGGTGTAGTTGGGGCAACATAACCCTCCTGCTGCAGCGAGCAACAACAATCCACCAGACTAGCTAGCCAAAGAGAACCACTTCACCTGGGGTCAGAATCACGCAGCCAGGCACTAATTTCCCTTGTGTCATGGGCTCTATCATTCTCTGTTTTCTTGCTTCACCCCCCCCCCCCTATCAAAAACACATATATCCAGGTGCTCTAGATATTGACCATATGTCACCAATCCAGCATAATGATGAGAATCATCTCATTCAATCTCAGTGTTCATTGGGGATACTATATGTACCCTTGCTATGCCTAATGTAATTCATGTGCAAGGCATGATCTCTGTCTGCTAAAAATCTGCCAGAAAATAATCACTTCTGCCAGAATAATAGTCATGCCTCGCACATTCATGACAAAGTAGAACGGTACCGGTTCATTTCCTTAACATGGCTATTCTTCACGTCATCTAATTGCAAATAGTTGGGCTTCAGAAGACTGAACAAAGGTCTGGGAATGACATCTCACGTGTTCAGTGGTTTCCAATGTCTAATAACTTGATTTAGACCATGAGTTTCAGCCAGATTCCAGTAACATCCATGCCTGTGGTCCAATTTGATGTATTTGATCTATTCTGTTCTTTCTTAGTACTCATCAATTGTTAGTTGACTCTTTAAGTGAAAAATTTGTGAAAACTGCTACAGAAAAGTTCCAGAAATCCAATTTAAAGCTGCTTAAACTTGTTTTCTGGGTTTAAAGTATTTGTCTTTTGTGGATGCAGACCACAAAAGAAAACATTTCCATCAGCTGTGGATGACAGCAAACCCATTGCTTTTAAAACTGAGATTTCGATCGTTATTATACAGCACGCCGGGGTAGCGCTCTTAGGGTGAACTTTACACAGGCAGTCATCATCTGGAATGCAGATGCTAACGCAGAATCTGCATTTGGAATTCATCTGGCGGGGGATTTTTTTCCCGAAGTGCCTTTAATGACATAGAGGAACAGCTCTGTGGAAGTGACCTTCCTCACCAGCGAAGCCAAGCTTTTAGTGGCAAGGGAGGTTGAGCCGAAGCCATAACATGAAGAGTCCAGGAAAACGGTGAACTGCAGGCCGGGTGGGGGGCGGGGGGGGGGGACAACATGTTTCCTCTCTGTATCCGTCTGTTTTGATAGCCATATTGTTATCGGGTGCCTCATTGTGCTAAAGGCATCTGCCAGCACCGGGCTATTGTACCATGGCTGCGTCACATTCGTAGGTTTCCTTCAGAACGGCGTGTTTTATGTGCCCGCGCGATTCTCCAGTGACAGCACCTGCTAAGCACATGTTACGCTCTTTGAAGGGTCAATAGCCAAACTGCTCTCAAATTTCACACACTATAAATAGCTTACGTTCTGCAGGTCTTCTGGAAACAGAATCGGCGTCACGTTTAACAGGACGGGGGGGGCACATATAAATACTTAAAGTGTCGACAGATGCATAAGTAAAATGCCTGAAAAGACCACAAATGCACCTGCGTTGCCACCCCCGCCCCCCCGACACGCAACGCCGCCGCGGGAGCCTGTCTCCATCTCTGGGACGCTCATTAGCGGCCTCTGAAAAGCCTCCTTCCGTCCTGGGTCCTGCCGTGACGCTTCCCTCCAGCAGATCCGCTCGCTCTTCCGGGCGACTCGTGGGACACGACTGATGCTTCTGGACTGGAAATGGAGATCCCCGGTGGGCGATCTGCGGGTTCGAGAAACGTCATGCGGGACCTGCAGAGTGGTGGTCGTGTAATGAGAGGCCAGACCGTGAGATGGAACCGGTCTCCTCAAAGAGGAACCGTGCGGTTACCCCGGCTCCACACGCAGCCCAGGGACCATTCTAGGATTTTTTAAGCTGGGGGGGTATAACAGGAACTATAAGTGATACAGAAGGGCCAGCATTACTGTTAGATAATGATATGTTTAGACTCGGTGAGTGACAGGGTTGAGGGGACCCTGGAGACCAATCAGCTTTCAGGTGGGGCCAGTGTCCTTGTGGCCCCGCCCCTGTAGCCCTACCCCTGACAGAGACAAGCGGGCACTCATATGGGCAGACTGGGAGCAGGGTGACGCAGGGAAGCAGCTGACCTCACAACCTCTGAATAACAATGGACTTCAACTCAACTTGGCCCTTTGACCTTTGACCCTGTCTCTGGAGCACTGGCCTATACGATCGCATTTACAAGAGACGTTACGACATTTACCACACTTAATGGAACTAAAAAATAATTAAATCCACCATTAACTTTAAAAGCTAGGCGGCTACTTATTAAAATGGAGAAGAAATTGCTTTACCCTGGTGTCGTTCTTATTTTTTAGATTTTTTTTTTGCTTAGCTATGTACATTGCATTAAGAAAAAAATGACAATAAAATGAAAGTAAAGATTATTCTAATCATCATAATCATGACAAATGGTTGCCGACAGTACCTTAGAACAGGAGCGTGCAAATGTATTACCTTGCCGCACTGTAAAAGCAACTCTTAATCTGCTCACAAATGTCACGGCTTAAGAACCGCAGCTAATTAACCACACATGAAAACAGGAATACATTTTAATATTGATCTTTCCCTCCCACTCCCCAGCGGATTCAGGCTGTGCGTGTATGATTATGAATATTTTAGAAGCGCATTTAACACGGGGAAGACAGGCGGCCTCGGAGGGGGATTTGGGCCCCACTCTTCAGCTAATGACCCAGGGCACTTCCAGCAAAGCCTCTTCATATTTTAAAGGAAGTCAATAAGCGGTGGAGCCCCGTCAGCATCATTGGGATTCATGCAGACGCCACGGGACCGGAACAAAAAAAAATTAATAACACGCGTGCCTAACAATTCTTCCCGAGACTTAGCTGCGCATTAAAACCTCCTTGCTTGAAATGCAAAGTGGCGACGTAGACTTGGGAAAGACAACTTTGGAAACCCTCCCCCCCAAATAAGGAAACGCAGAGAAAAACAATGTTACACACAATAAATTCTGTTATCACCCCCTTCTTTTTTGGACATTGGGGGAAGAAGGCTTGGGGTGAGATGGCAGCAGCAGGTCCAGACACAACACTGCCTCTTTTGACCCCCCCATGGTGAGTTGACATAAGCCATGCCCCCATGCCCTCTGACCACAGGACCATACTGAGAAAACCTCAAGGCCAGCTGGGAACTGGGGTCACACCAGCCCCACAGAAACCTCCTTGTTTCATAAAAGGGTAACAAAAGGATCTAAATTGGTATATATATATATATATATAAAATCAAGTTATTAGACATTAGGACATTGGAAAGTCATCAGTTCAAATTCCAGGACTGAGATAGTGATGTCACCATTGGGCCCTTGACTAAGGCACATAACCCCTAGTTGCTTCAGGGACTGTCTGACCCTGCATTTTCAAAAATGTATGTTGCTTTGGATAAAAGGATCTGCTAAATAAGTAAAATGTAATGAAACCTAATGGCATTGGGGAAACGGTGTGGGGGCCTGATGCGAAGAGGGGGACGGATGTACCTGACCCCCGACTTGGCCCCGGGCCCCGCGGTCTTACCGCTGGCGCTTGCCAGGGAGCCCAGACAGCATATGGCGCCGTCTCCGTGTGAACACACCACCAGCGTAGTGTGACAGACCCACGCTGTCGCTGTGGAGACAGTCGAGGGGGGAGGGGACGGGAAGGGAGGGGAGGGGAGGGGAGGGGGAAGTAAGGTTGCAGGAGAGACTGACAGATGTCAAGCTGTGAGCCCGAAGAATAGGAAGTGCTGGGAGGGAGCGAAATCAGCCTCATGTGCGGAAACAGATGTACGGGCTCTGGCTGCTTTATTTTGATGCCGGAGACGGCAATTCCCCGCACCACTCTCTGATTGTTCAGAAAAACACGATCACATACAGCACGAGGTCCCCGTAAACAAAACGCGCGCATCGCAACGTGCGGCTTTGGCGGACGCCTAATGAGTCTGCCCCACCACCGAGCGCATTTCGTAACAGAAAGGATGGATTATATTAAAGCATCAAAACGAACATCTGGATGCAATACAAGACGATTAAAAAGAATTAAAGTCTGAAACGTTTCCAAGATCTAATCTTCTGGGAGCCCGCAGTAATGTGCTATTTGTTAAAAAGCCGGCGCTGCACAGTTCGTTTGGTCTAGATTTTCTGTCATCTCCGATCCACTTTGTACGTCTCTGCCGAAGATTAAGGACAGGAGTTCAGTAATTCATCGCGGGGGGAATGAAAACAAACCGCGCTGGGCCGTCGTTAGACCTCAAGTAACCAGCAGAGCAGGCTGTACATCCCTTGTAGGTCAGGGCCAAAAGGAGAGAGGCCATCTTTGCAGGGACAGTCAGCCTCTGCCTTGGGGCACTGTGGAAGCTCCGGCTGTGGTAGCCCTCTCCGGCTGTGGTAGCCCTCTCCGGCTGTGGTAGCCCTCTCTGGTTGGGGTAGGCAGCGCTTAGAAGCGGGGTCAGAGGAACAACCATAAAGTCGGCAAACATGGGCGCCAGGGACTCGCCTCGTTGCCGTTCTCCGCTCATTAATAACGCGGCATCCATATGGCCACCACACGGCCCCCGGCCCCAGTGGACACGGCTGCATCCATTCCCCGTCCAAAACGGGGTGTCGGGGAAACCCTGCCAGCAATCGGCGCTCTTCAGCACTCCAACAATGAAAGGTCGGGCGGTATCCAGCTCTGGTTCTTTGTCATAAGTCGTCCAGGGCAGCAGCTGCCCCCCTCCCCACCTGCAAAACCCTGCTGGCAGTAGCGAGCGGCGTTCCTCCACAGCCCTACCAGGAACATGCCAGAATTCTCCTCCCACTTGTCTACCTCCGAGGTGTGAATCCGGGGGCGTTCTCGACGTTCTCTGAGGGAAGGGCGCAGCCACACTGTGGGGCCGGTGTCATATCGGCAATATGTGTTTCCCAGTCCCGCGCGGCGATGATCGCTTATCCCCCCGCCAGCGCACATATGTTCAGGACACGGAACAGTTGGACGTGGCCGTGGGCTAAACTGGGTCAGCCTGCCACAGATGGAACCAACTCCCAATGGGTCACTCTTTGCTGGAAAAAAAAGCTTCTCTAAATCTTCACTGCAATCATCTGTTTGCCTGCAAAAATCTGTTTTATTGTAAAAAAAAAAAAAAAACATCAGTTTAGAGGCCTAATTAAGTCACAGAAGCATTACTGCAAGTCTAGCCAGGGGTCCAGAATAAAAAAAAAAAAAAAAACGATAAATCATGGAATCCACTTTCTATGGCATCCGTGAATTTCCATGTCATGTGCCAGGAACCACGCCGGTGACTTATGCAGAACTCTGCGTTCAGGTCCTTTTGGAAAAAAAAAATCAGGTTCATCTGACAGACAATATCTTCATAACCAAATTGTATCCTTTGAGGCTAATGTATGTTTTATAATCACCTTAGGAAAACTGCACACCCAGGCTTGGCAAATTGCAGGCTTTGGGAGTTCTCCCAGAAAGGCAGCATTTGGGACTCTAACAGCAGATATTTTAATTAACAGTGTGGTGTAAAAATCACAGGTTTTCGCACAGATGGGTTACATTATGCATCACTGAAGTCCCGTTCAAGTCCCGTCAAGAATGCAGAGCAGTCCTAGTCCAAGCATCGCGAAGCATATTTCAGACTCTGCAAGACCTCTGCTGGAAAGAAAGGTGTGAAATCGTTGTACTCCTCATGTAGCAAATAATACATTTTTAAAAAGTCCCTCAGGCTTGATATTATTTCAAACTAACTGCTGTTTTTGTTTTTGAAAGAGCAAAAAAAAAGCATTTTCCACATGGGTAAAATTGTGAAGATATCACCCCTTTTTAGAAAATCAAATCCATTTCAAAGCATTATTGAAGCCGTCATCGCAGTTGACTGTAGAGTAGTCCCATATGCAAATCATCCAACAAAAGACTGCGTGAATGAGGCTTCTGTTTGATGCAACCTTGGCAATGCCAGGCAGCAACTAAACCGGTATCCAGTAGCTGCACAAGCTAACAGAAGTAGCGTTAGCTAAGAGCAAAAACGCCAGCTAATGGCTTTAGCACCAGCTATCGTAAAACAGCAAAAGGGGGTAGCGGCAGCTAGCAGAAACGGCAATATCTAACAGCACTGGTTAACAGTGATAGCATCGGCTAACAGCGACGGCAACCTCAAAAACGACGACAGCACGCACGGTGATGCCAACTAACAGCGGCAGCGGCTAACAGCAATAGCGGCAGCTTGTTAAACACACGGGTGGCACGAGACAGCCCCCGTGTTTACCGTACTGTATCTCTTGGAAAGATGTCAAGTTTGCAGCTGCAGTACAGAATTATTCATCGCCCCCCTGCCCGCCCGGGAGAGCCACAGGTAGTTGATGAAGTGGCAGTGCCAAGTGTCCCAACTGGCGAAGATAAAGCGCAGCTGCTGAGAGTCAGCGTGGCCAGATGCCGCCCGACGTGCCATGTGTTCCAAGCAGGGCACGGGGGGAGCGGGGCGCTTGCCAAGACACTCTCATCTGGTGCCAAGTCGACACATGTTCTGGCACTCCGACAGTTTCCACTCCCGGCTCCTGTTCCCCTGGCGGAAGGACGGGCTTCTCTCTCCCCTCCCGTTCTTGCCGTGTGCTCCATCCTAGCTGGACCGGCGCCTGGCACCCGCTGCCCTGCCACACAGTCTGCCTGCTCCGTGGCGCTATGCGGCAGCCCGAAAAAACCGGGTGCCAACCGTCAGATCAAGGGGTCGCTCCCTGCCATGCGGGCACGCATTCCCGTCCGAGTCCACCCCGGCGGGTCCGTAGACGCCATCGGGATGCCGAAGCGACAGATCTTCTGCCTGCGGAGGTTCTGCCGCACAGGTAATAAGCAGATCGCGGTAGCCATTATACAACCATGCGTTTCTCTGGTCATTTTGAATGTAAATGTTGATTAGCAGATTGTTCAAGCACTGCGAGGAAAATACCACAAAAGGGAGAATCCTTCAGTCCTCTTTTGGGGTAATATCGTAGCGCGACGTAATGATATGGTTAGTTTTAGCACTAACCGTGGTGCCAACGTTGCCTTTTTTGCGCAGCAATCTCTGCAAGGAGCGAGGCTGTAGTTGAAGATGCTCGCCTGCGTGGCGCGTCCCTGCTTATGGAGTGATTGCTCTTTGACGATACTATTTCTCCACTGCAGGGGAGTTTCCGAGGAAAAAAAGAGCCAGGTTCATAGGAACATCCCATCCTCGCCTGCAACATGGGGGTTCAGGGACGTGCAAACTTTTTGAACGAGTGCCATGTCTGAGCAATCCTTATCTGAGGCCCGCGAGTGCCAGCTGGCGGCTGTGTGTGCCCGCACCGCGAGCCGGTGCCAGAAAGCGCTGGCGTGCCTGGGTCCTGGCAGGAACGATCTGGCAACAAACCGCTTCCAAGGCACCTTCCCGCTCATGCCTAGCTCTGCTGTTCGCCGTTTCCGTCGAGGTGACATCTTGTTCACCACAGGACAGAAGATGCTCTGTGGCTAATACAGCTCCAATTTACTTTGTTTCAAAAAGTACCAGGCTTAGGGTACTTGAACTTATTCTTCATAATAAAAGTGGTTTCTTGGGTATTATTGCAGAAATGGTTAAGTAATATACTCAGACGTCTATCAGTAAGAATAGCTTCTTGTTTCCTGCAAAACAGATAACATGTATTTTATAAACATACAATTGAAATATAAATGTATTCATTTATATCCAAAAACGTGTATCAATTGTTTTACCACGGATAGCTAAGCTAGGGCGATCATCAGACATTACCGTTATGATACTGCGGTTTTTAACAAGTAAAATTCAACCCAACTGCATAAATTCAATCACAATTAATAACTGTGATTAAACAGATGATGAGATGCCGGTGCATGTTAAAATTTCGGTTTTGGAAGCTCCGCACTAAACAGCAAGTTCCCATCCTATGCTCGGGATGGGTGTTTTGACGCGGGAACTGTGTGTTGCCCGTGCCGCGGTTTCCCTCCGGACGCTTTTAATGCCGTACCGGGCTCTTATACGTACGATTGGAATAACTTGAGGGTAAGATAAAGTGGACAGAAAGCGTATTTAATCAATTAGATGCTAGTGAAATTCTTGATATTCAATTGTTCGTTATTATTGACCGTACCGACATAGAGTATTGTAATTGCTAGAAATTGTATATTGAATTTGTACCGGAGAAAAAAGGGGTGACAGTTGTCCGCGGCGAATTTGTATGTGTGTACTAACTTACGATTGCTTGTATGTGCAATAAATAAGATGATGTTATTACTAATGCAGTGTATTAATACACGTAGTACGTTTTGTTTAAACTTCAACCTAATCGAAGGGACTATACCCGAAATGTTTTAAATATTAATTTGTTATGTAATTATAACCAGGGGCACATTAATTATGCATGAATGGTGATTATTGTGTTATCTTTCTGGAGTACTGGCCTCAAGGAGGACCCACGTTCCCAGCTTGGTATTTTTTCATATAAAAACTATTAATCTCTCGGTCCTAGTCCATGCTTAGTCCTGTGACTTTATGGTAATCATTACTCAAGTCCAATTTTAAGAATTATTCACCCTGATCTCGTTTATTGCAGTTATTATCCCTTAACCTCCCAGCTCGTCCTGCTTAATTAAAACGGGTGCAGTCCGTGTCAGGGGGCTTCTGTGGTGAGAGCAGGTGTGAGAGCGACTGTGGCTCCCAGTATCCCTCGCCGCTGCTCAGTCTGTGCGTGTTTGCCTGGGATTTATTCCTGTCGGGGGACTTGACTGTAATCCCACAATGCTGTCAGGCCATATTCCCGGTCTGTACAAGAGCAATGCAGAACCGCGGGGTCTGAGTGTATGCTCACATTGAGTTCGTTTAGTGGCTAGAAAACGAAATTAAGTACATGTGCAAATCAGCTCGAAAAAAAAACAAAAAATCTTTTTCAAAAGAACCACCCGATGGACAATTATAATTTAAAAATGTAATACAATTAAAAATATAATTCATAAGTTATGGCAGTCTCACAAGTCTTTGTACTTTGTGTGCATTATTTAACCTTTGGACTCTAGCTCTGTAGTTAAACATTTCTGGATTTTTTTTGTGCATTATTGTGCTTGGTATTAGAATCAAATACTAGTCTTTAGAAATACCAGCATGAGCATAGATTATAGACTTTATCGTTAAAATTATCAGTAATCTAAAGCCACTAATTTCTAGTTTATTTTTATTGTAGTTACTGCTGGAAGCATGAGGCTTTGAAATTGGTGTCCTGGGAGGTGCCTGAGGGAAGTGCACCAATGCTGCAGGGAATTGCTCTCTGTTCAATGCACAAGGGTCCTCTGTGCATTTCAGGCCTGGCATGGACACACTGGGAACCTGGTAAGAAAGCAGCCAGGTGGCTCCTGAGAAGTGGTCCCAGGAGATGGTGCGTCTCCACGGGCACGAGCCAGTTAGCTGGGACGAGGAGGGTCACTCCCGTGTTCACCAGAGCTCCGAGGTTTGGGGACAAGCTGGCCGTTTTAGATAGCAGCGGTGGCCACAGCTACCGTGACCTGTATGACAGCAGCTTGGGCTTAGCGAGGAGGTTGCTGGAGCAGTTGGGTTGCACCTCTGGGGACGTGCAAGGGAGAAGGATCTCCTTCCTGTGTGCTAATGACGGCTCCTACGTGGTGGCGCAGTGGGCGACCTGGATGTGCGGGGGTGTCGCCGTCCCCCTCTACAGGAAGCACCCACCCTCGGAGCTGGAATACATCATCACCGACTCCCAGAGCTCTTTGCTGCTGGCGGGGGACCCTTACGCAGACACCCTGGGGCCCCTGGCTGAGAAGTTGGGCCTCCCTTGCCTGGAGCTGCCTCCTTCTTCTGGCCTGGCTGAGCTGAAGACTGCGGAGACTCACGCAGACCTGCCAATCGCGGACTGGGCCGACAGACCGGCCATGATCATCTACACCAGTGGCACCACAGGCCGTCCCAAGGGGGTCCTCAGCTCACACAGGAACCTACAGGCTATGGTAAGGGGGCCTTGAGGTCAATTCTCTGCGGCAATCAGACTTACATAGTTCAGACCCGTCCAGTATCTAATTAATGTATTAATACAGCGCCAGTTAAGAGTCTGGACACACCTACGGAAAAATCATTTGTTTTTCAGCAAGATAATGAGGTTGGTCACGACTGCTGGAGAAGCTAATCAGGAAGTCTGCAATGCTGTCATCAAAGCGAAACGGGGCTATTTTGAAGAGTCTAAAATTTTTAGATGTTGAACACTTCTGTTTGTTGCCATATTTGATAAGCATTACATCAGGGGTCTCCAACTCCGGTCCTGGAGGGCTACTATCCAGTAGGTTTTCTATCCTACTTGGCTTCTGATGAGCCA
>JAODLC010000007.1:17064881-17077236 GCA_026781145.1 Hippopotamyrus pictus | reverse complement strand
CCCCCGCCCCCGCCCAGTCTTTATGTTTTCAAGTCACATCACACATGAAAGCGGTTCATCATAAATGATTCAGCACGGGGCTGATATCGGATTTGTCTTTGAACAGTCTGAGCGCTTGGTTAAATAGGTCCCTTTGTTTGAAGTTACTGCAAGACATAAAAACAACAAATGTTTGGAGTAAATTGAATTAAAATGCACGGTTCGGGGCTCGGGCTGGCGAGGTTGGCGTGCGAAGAGGGCAGCCTTCGAGAGATCGCCACCGTCGCTAATCAATACCCCCAACTCCCTTTTCGTGTTTGCCTTGTCTGGCCCCGAGACCCGTTGCGCAATTTGGATGGTCGATGTCAATACAGGAAATGAGTTTTCGCTGCGCTCAGGTATGTATTTCTTCAAGAAAAAAGAAGAGGAAGAAAAGAGGATTTGCTCAGAAGGTGCAGACACACACTGGACCATTCTTGATTTTCCTTGCCTTGGATGATTTTGATCGACGAGGCTGAATCCAATGATCTGGAGGTCCGGAGGAATGTGCTCGGAGGTGGGGGAAAGGTTGCCGTTGGCCCGAGAAAGAGATCAATCTCTTCACGAATCCCCCACCGCTCAGTCAACAGGAACGTGTGTGTATGCATGCAGGTGTGTGTGTGTGTGTGAAGCTCCAGGAAAAGGCGAGTTCAGCTGCCGCAGCTTTTATCTTTAATGGACTGAAGATCTGGTTTAAAACTTTGGAGGAGCAGATCAATATTAAATTATGTCCCCGTGCTCATAACTCTCCGCGCTCTCAACAATGTAGAGAGACAAGGTCACGGGCGAATAAATAGCAGGCCGACTGGCTAATGATCTATCATTCTGGACAAGTGCAGGCACCCCGGAGCTGTGTGGCTGACAAGATCATTAATAAAACCTGCTGGGAGTGTGATCGATCGCTCTGATGGATGATCAGAGCCACAAATACTGTAAAGTACCTGTGCATCGTGTCCGGCTGAGGTGAGCTGGGTGAGGGGGGGTTGGGACTGGGAGCACCTAGTGGCCGCTGTCAGAAATGCGGTTTGAAAGACGGAACGTTCTTATACCCGACAGGATTTTAACCTCAGATCCTTATTTCCTTTAGTGATGTAATTTGGAGCGTTAGGTTTGATCTCACTGTAATATAGGTCGGGCTGCCCTTTGAAATTGTTGTTCTTCATTGATTAGAAAAAAAAAAGGTGTGCCACAAATCTGGCCTGAGATCAGCGGGCCTGCGTCGTATTTGACTTGGCGTGCCGTCAGTGAGGTGTGTCGGTGGTGTTTAATCTTGATCTGCTGCCCTCCATCCTAGCCTCGCCCATCCCTGGGGAGGGACTGGCCGCGTGCTCTTTCTGCTTGGATGCGTAGCGTCGTGTCTCCACATTGATCTGCTGCTGCCCCCCCCCCCATCCCACCTCACCATCCATCCTGGATATTGATTATTTTTTGCGGACGGAGGGGACAAATGGGCTCTCCTCCAGTATCTCGACGCTGGTCCTCCAGGTGAGTGCGTCAGGATGGGTCAAAATCTAAAATCCCCATTATTATGGGTCGATTTAGGGGGTAGGGGAGGGGGGGTGACTGGCAGTTGTTTATTGAGACTTTATCCCAGAGGCTTGGGGGGGCTGGCGGGGTGGGGCGGGGACCCCGTTTGCACTCGGGGCCGAGCGTTTGGCTCGCGGCTGTCCTGGGCGCCTGCTCGTCCATCAGTCAGGATCCCCACGCCGCACTTAATTACCAAGCTGACATTTAAACAAGACCGGCCGTGTTTCACAACAGAGGGCACCGGCCCCGGATTTAAAAGTAAAGAATTGTCGAGACGTAAAAGGCATCCTGATGCCTCGTTAATGGGCTGCGGTATTAATTATTCAGGCCTGCCCATTTTATCTGTGCATTAAGAGGGCACCTGAGGGGGAGGGTTGGTGCGAATCTGCAGCGCTCTACACTGGCTCGGTGATTGCCGCTCATTCTCAGGATCCAGGCCTGTCTCATCTGGACCGCTGTCCTGCCCAATTGGTGGAAGGACTTGAATACAAAAAGAGAACATTTTTACATTTGCGTCTTAACTGATTTTATTCAATTGTGCAAGATAATTCTATGCTGGCTGGATCCTCATTGGTCGGTTTTAGGTTAAGAACCTCTCTGAAGCTTAACCCCCTTCTCTCCAATGGGACTTGAACCACCAACCTACAGGTCGAGTCCTTCTTTAACCCCTATATTGCCTGCTCCTTTTTGATCATTTACAAGAGCTTAACGTTTTTTTTTTTTGTTTGTTTATTTGGAACTGGTTTTGACATCTTCCTTTAGATGTGCTCCCGCTTAAGCTTCCTGGAATCAGTCCGACGTCGGAGATGGGGAGATCTCGTCACCCCCGAGGTCTCGCTGCCCCCAGATGCCCGCCTCTGCCGCCGTGCTGACAGTGACGCGCCCGGGCGGGGAGAGGAGCATCAGCGCATCCTGCCATCCTGCCATCCTGCTCGACCTCATCCGTCAGCGCCAGCGCCGTGACGCCGCTGCATTCATAAGTGTTGGGGAACAATTAAAATGCCTTTTTGGCCCTGTGCCAGTGCCTGTGATCAGCGGTAATGACAGGATGGGTGGCGGCACAAAAGCGGCCCCCACCGCTAATTGATTTGACTTGATGTAGTTCTCCTCTTTTTTTACCAGCAGTCAGACACAAAGAACATACACACGTTTGCCTGTGTGTGTACTCACACACACATACACACACACACACACACACACACACACGCACACACACATGCACACGCACATACACACACACACACACACACACACACTGACACACATGTACACACGCACACACACACACACACACACACGCACGCACGCACGCACGCACGCACACACACACGCGCGTAAACACCTCCACCCCCTGACAGGGAACATCTGTGGCTCTGTACCCTTACCACACAGGGTTACAGTCAGCGTAGGGTGTTCAGTCGAGTGGTCTGTTGTGGGGGGGTGGCGGGAGAATCTCCTGGCTGTCTCTCCGGTTTTGCTGGGGTTGTCTTCCTTGCTATCCTATTTTAAACCTTGTGGGGGGGGGGTGATTTCTACATGGCAATTCTGCATGGTACTGTCCAGTTCTATGGCGACGATTAGCCTAGCCTGTCAATCACGAAAGCAATGAATGGGGTAGGGGGGCAAACACAGGAAAACAATGCTCCCGGTCCAGTTTTCGGGGAGGGGGCGGGGGCCTGTGTGCGCAGAACCTGACTCAGGGGCATTTATCATCTTTAGCCCTGGTCGCTTGTCGCCGGGCCGCTAAGGGCAGCATCCCGCTAACAAATAGGGCAGTCAGGGACGAGATGGGCAGGGACAGAGCGGCTCTCTGTTCGCCAGAAAGGACACGGCTTTTCATCTCTGCAGGCGCTGTGGGGGGAGGCACGGCACGCAAGGAGAGACCAGCGGTAAGGAGAACGGGCCATAAATAAAAAACCTTAAGGAAAGTTGTACGATTGATACAGCACTGACAGATTGACAGAGCTCTGCTGTATTTTGCCTACAGTTACCTCTGTCTGTAATTTGGGAATTTGCTCATACTCTGCCTCAGACCAATACTGCATTAAGCTGCCGGTCAGACTACAATTAGCCCACACTGTCCATCTTAATCCAGCCCTGCATGTGTTTAATGATCTTCCTGTTCCCTTTGCTCGGGCAAAAACTGTGTAAAAAAAAAAAAAAGAAAAAAAAAAGTCCCTGCAGATTTATTGGTGATGTAGAGGCAGCCACCTTTGGCGTGCGCAGTGTGCATCCAGTCCAGCAGGGGGCGATCTCAGGCCACGCTGCCATGGGTGTAATTGCTGTCCTGATTGACAAACAGCTTGATGCCCTCCCAGTGTGGGAATGACAGCAGGTCATCAGTACCGCCTCAGTTAGGCCGCGCTTTGAATAAACTAATCTAATCAACAATATTTTTCCTTTTTTTTGTATATTAACTTTTCTCCTATGGGATAAAATTAATGTTCTTGGGACCGCAAGTTTAATAAAAATGACTAGAACGGAAATGCCAAACAGGCATGTTTTAAAAATTTTCTTTCACCCTGCTCTTGGGTTATTTATTGGGGCAGAAAAAAAATGTATTCTCTCCCAACCCGCCCCCCCCAAAAAAATCCCTAGGGACAGGTCAGGCAGGCCTGTAGAGAGGTCGGGGGCTGGTTGCCCCCCCCCCCCCCTTTGTCGTAGCCCAGCATATGTGGGCTGACAAGCTGACATTGCCGGTGGAGTGAGCGGCGTGGTCCTGACGTGCGGTGATCTGACAAGCGATGGTGCCGATTAGCCTCACCGTGCTGGCAACTGTCATCTCTAAATGCTCGCCGCTGCTTCCTCCTTGTCATGAGGGAAAAAGAGGAAGAGGAGGAGGTGAAGGCGTGACATCCATAGTGTCCTAGTCCGTGTCTTTTTTGATGTGAATTAAATTATCATATCATAAATGCAAATTGATTTTGAGGATTCAGCTGTAAAAATGAAGAATTTCCATTTATCTGATTGTATCATTTGAGTTACATTTCGCACCATAAGTAATTTGAGTAATTCAGGGCTTTTTTTTATTATTTTCCTCCATCATCGCAACCACCCTTGATAAGGGGATCTTGGAAAAAAGCCCAGGCCAAAATCCCCACATTGTCATGTTCACTAGGCCGCCCAGTCTTTCCCGAAATGCGCCGATGGGATGGTGAGGACTGGCGCGTGAGTGTGTTTTGTATCCATCCATCCGTCCATCTGCCATTCAGTCATCTTCTAACGAGTTATCCAGTGCAGGGTCAGGTGGCATTGGCCTGGAGTCTTTCCCAGGCAGCCTAAAGGCTGATTTATACTTACACTGCATAGGATCTATACTATCAGTAGCTGTGTACCCTACGCCGTAGCCTGACTGCTGTAGTTACATCTCCGGGAAGCGGCGTCGGGCCATCAGGGTGTGTGACTACACCGTACCGATAGCGGAGATTCTGTGCAGAAGCATAAATCAGCCGTAAGGCGCAAGGTCAGAGAACACCCTGAACGAACTGCCAGTCCGTCGCAGAGGACACACACTCTCACACACAGTGGGCAATTTAGAAACGCCAGCATTTATGTTTTAGGACTTTTGGGACCAAAGTGGGATAGCCGGGGAAGAAACTCACAGGAAATGGGGACAGGCAGACTCCACGCACATAGGAACAGAACCCCCAACCCTGTGTGTTTGTCGAATTATGATTTTGCTTTAACAGCCTCTTTCCGCTCTTTTGATAGCTGTGGTTTCAGACATGCAGGACTGTGAGCAGCTCCTTGTGCCCGTCTCCTGTAAACGCCAGCCCGTCTCCGAACTGCCATCTCCCTCCATGGCAACTGTGAGGGTGTGTGGAGGAGGGGGTTCTTCGCGTGGTTTTGCATGAGGGGGGAGCGGACGCACTCTCAGCACCCCAGATTCGGTAGGGATCGATTCAGTGTGAAGCGTCCATTATCTCTGCGCAAGGTCAAAGCGGTGAGTCAACGCCACGAGCTGCCATGTGGCACCTTCTGAAGAAGAGCACGCTCAGGGGTCTTTGGTGTGCCCTGGGCTCCGTGATCTTTGCGGTTTTGCTCCGACGTCGACGTAGATCAGAAAGAATGCACCAGAAATAATACGCACCTGTCTAAGCAAGGCAATCTTTTTTACTGATCCCAGTGAAGGGCTTTTTAAAGAGACACAGCACATAATTAACTAATGCTACATCACCTGCGTTTTTTTTTTTTTTCGGCTCAGATTAAACACCATTTCCCCCGGTGTCCTCCAAAGTCCCTGTGCCGTTTGCAGAAGCAGTTCGCTCCACATGGATCTGCGGTCCGTGGCTGGAAAGCTGGGCTTTGATGGAAGTGACATCATGAAGATTTTGATAAATGTTTGTTTGTCTTGTGGCACCACAGTTTGTACTGACAGGTTTGGTGTCGCTGTCTCACTGACGCAGTAAAGAGGAACACATTCCCGGGACGGATTTTAAATATCCTGTAGAGATTTTTATACGTATCAATTTAGACTTGATGTATCTCCAGAACAAGGTGTGTTTTAAGCTTGGCTGCACCCGAAGCATTTATCACATGCCCACACTGTGCATTTCTACGACATTAAACTTTCTGTTTATGCTTTTACGGGAGCCAGTGCCCGGCGTTTTCAGGAAAGCCAAAATTATTCTATTTAGATGTAAAAGGCAAAAACAGGACCCCCTGAAATAAAATGCACCAATAAATCTGTTTGCCATAAAGTAAATACGGGTCCCTCAGCATGCCCTCCCCTCAAAGGGACAGGAATCTGAAGGTGGTGCTCTACTGCCCCCTGGTGGCACTTGCTCAAGTTTCCCTTTTCTGGAGCCCAAAACCCTCATTTGTTTTTTTTTTTCCTTTTTAAAATTTATTTTTTTGTTTTATTGTTGAAATATAAATAGGACTGCATTGGAAATTGCCTGAAATTTCGTTGTCACCAGGGGATTTTGCCTGACGCTATAAAGTCAGAAAGATGCATATACCGATGAGTTTCTGCTGTCCTGTAAATACCCCTCAGGAGCTTCAGAGTCATTTTTCTCTGCAGTTGCAGCTGAGAGTCCATTTGGGCCTCCTGGCACCGCAATAGCAAATAGGGTTACAGCAGCCTGGCCATCATCACCCCGGTATGGTCATAATGAGAAAGAGAGCTGATGTAATAGGCACCCATCTGCGGCCAGGCTGTTCTCCCTATTAGCACCTCCGGGGGGCGCTAGGCATGCTGGCAACAAACACAGCAGCAAGGGGCAGGGGAGTGGCCATCAGTCCAGGGAATGAGCACTCTGCCATCAGTCAGCTTGTTTTTATAAGCATGTGCAGTCTTATTGTGGCTTCGTTACAGTGTCCAACACAGCCATAAATCTACATTATACTGCAGGTCCAGGCCCTTTAAAGTAACTTATTTATATGATATAAAATTTAAAATAGCTAAGTGCTGTCTAACACATTTGGATCTGTATCACTCAGCGGCCACTTTAGAGGGTAACGAGACAGAGTCGTTATCTTACCCGCTTCAACCACGAGCCGTTATTTCTGCACTTGTGCCCTTTCCGTTCACTTGGATGAATCTCCTTCGACCTCTGCCATTAACAAGGCATTTTTGGGCAAACAGACCTGCCCCTGATTGGATGTTTTGTTCACCGCTCTATTCTCTGTAAACTCTAGACGCTGTAGTCTGTGGAAATCCCAGGAGGGCAGCTGTTTATGAGATAGATGCTGGAACCACCACGTCTGGCGACAATCACACCGCATTCGAGACCGCTTAGATCACGTATCCCAGCCTTTCTAACGCTCAGCCAAACTGTAAGTGGACCTCTTGACCCTGCATGCTCGCTGAATGTATTCAGTTGCAGCCACATGATTCTGTGTTTGGAGGAGAAGGCTGTTTCCATTAACGTGTGAGTGTATCTAATAAACTGGTCCCTGAGTATTTGTACTGAGTGTGTATACTTACAGGGCACATATGTGTCAATAATATTTAATAAATGTCTTAAATTTGGGATGTATACTCTTGGGAGCATCTGAAATTCAGTTAAACCGGCAGCCACCAGTAGTGGGCAGTCACGTCCCCTTCTTAAAGGGAATGTGCCCCCCACTGCACGCGCCACCCTACTTTTCCCATCACTAGGAATGTGGGGCCTGGCGATATTGAGCAGGGTGTGGTGCCGCTTTTAGGCGTGGGGCAGTGGGGGGAGGGGGGTTACCCTTGCCAGCTGCCCCGCCGTGTCACACAGACAGGTGCCGACCCGCTCCAGCGATAGGGCCTGGACGCCGGCATCCCAGTGGTAGCTGTTAAAGTGTTTTCCAAGAGGACTAGGTATTTCACAGACATAATCTAACCATCACCAGTGTGGTGACTAGGTCACAGCCCCCACTGTAACTGCTTCTCCTCCAGGGTTGGGGCTATTCTGGAATGCAATCATCAATTCCAATCCAAATCAGGAAATGGAACTTGAGTTGGAATTTAAATCTCCCTGATTTGGATTGGAATTGATGAATGCATTCCGCAATGTCCCCAACCCTGCTTCCCTCCTGTTATGTGTTGCTGTTGAATGACCAGCTGTAGAGTAATCTCCGTTGACCTTTGACCTCTGTTGATGGCCCCCAGTAGAACCTTCTGGGAGTGCCAAAGCCAGAGAGGTCCCATTTTCAGGCACACGCCAACCTCTGAATGCTGTAGTACAATTGACATGAATCCAAATACGCAAGTCTAGTGAGGTATCTCTTTAAAGAAATCACGAAAACGATGGCTGTCATCTTTATTTTTTTGGGAATCCATAGTCCAGCTTGGCATGGCCAGCATCCCGAATGGCATCTTTACCATAGTGGATGCTGTCTGGACCTAGCTTTCAGGAGGAGGGTGGAGTTCAGTAGGACCAGTGGGGCCCTCTGATGCTGGGAACAGCTGCTCCTTGTCTCTCCCTGGACTTGGTCTTGCCCCCCTCCACCCCACTCTCAGCCCCAAGTCGGTGTGTGGACGTCAGGCTAGGGTTTCAGCCCAAATCCTGCACGCTCCAGCACACATGTGCTGTCACTCATCTGCCTGTCGCTCAGCCCAGTTGGAGAGAGAGAACGCGGCACTGAGCGAGGCCAAGAGCGACCGGTTCACATGCTCTGCTCTGCCCCTCCGTCCTGCCAGGAATCCCCCAACACTCCAGACTGGTGATCTCCGCTGCTTCGGACGTGTCGGCAGTGCGAGGGAGAGGAAGATGGCCCCCCAGGCGTCACTGGGATTCTGTGTGCTGGTGGCTGTCGCAATCCAGGTAAGAGAGTATCACTGGGCCAGCCACACCAGCTTACTGGTGGGGGGGGGCTTTCCCAATATTGGAATTTACCTTCCCCAAATTGGGATATACCTTCTCTAAGAAATGTAGTGTGGAAATATATCATTAATCTAATTAACAGTCACTTAAAAACACCCAGCAAAGTCTTTGTGACGGTTCAAATTTTGTTTTTACTTTACATTTTTTTGTATCTTGTTAGCATATCCATCCAGGCTATTATGAAAAAAGTTAGACGGCAGCCTTGGGAATGTAATGAGGCTGCTAGCCGCTAATTAAATTGCTATTAGAAAGTGGGAAAGGCTTTGATTCGCATCCAGTCCTTTCTGAATAAAAGTTTAGAGGAGAAGCTGTGGTTGTTTGGTGTGTGCTGGGTGCAGCAGACACCTCAAATAGCCCCCAAAACAGGCTCTGTCCAGCCAAATCGACATTTGGTGTTCCTGAGAAGGATGAAAGGGGCTTTTCCAGCTGCTAAGCATATTCCTTGCTGGATAAACAATGGAAATAGCCAGTCTAAACACTGACTAATTATTAACGAATATGCTGTAATGAATATTCTTGATTAATTAGTCAAACTCCACATAAAACTTATGTTGGATTTTGTTTATAATTGGGTGGAAGACAAACACGACAGCATGTCATCAACACCATTATAAAACTTTCTATCAGTGCTGATTATGAAAACAGAAACATTCAAAGGTAATTGCAAATGTAATCAATTACTCTTGTGTGTTTATGACGCTAATGCTGCACAGACTCTGCGCTGAAATATGTGGCCTTCACTTGCCTTTAATGAAGAGACCTGCTGGAGTGGGAATGAACCAGGGGGAAACCATGACGCTTGCTGACGTTTGTGAGAAACATACAGGACAAATAACCCCCGCTTAGCAAAATGGCAGCAAAAGCCATTCATTCACTCGTCAATCTGACTCATACAGTTAGTCTCATGATGGAAGGTGTGGCGACGGAACATCTTCCACCCCTGTGATTTCTTTAGAATCGTGAGCTAGATAGAGGCAGACTACCTCACGAAATAGTAATCACCTACTGATGAATGAAGTATCTCTTCTCTGGGAACTGGAATTGCTAAAGGACCACAGACATGCTACGTGAATTGTGGATGGGAATGTGATGTCATATTGTCACGATGTCATACTGCCATGATGTCATATGCATACACAGACATCACTCACTTAATGGTTACATGTCAAGCAGACACATCTGAACCTATAAGGGAGCTAGATCAGTTGGATCAAGGCAGTTTTACATTTGTGGGTGAAAGGCAAGGCTTTCAAAGTAGCAGCCTGGTTTTGACTGGAGCAAAGCATTAGCTTGTGGCTGTGCTCTCTTAAGTGATTGGAGGTGCCCCTTTGAAGAATTTTCGTGGAAGGGTGACAGGACTTTGTAAGAACCTCGCAACCCGTACCGAAAAAAAGTCATAGGAGACCCAAGAACATGTGCTTTACAGGAAGCCAGTGCAGTTCCAGTGTGGGCTGTTTGATGGCCAGTGCAGGGCTAATGGCAGGCAGCTGTTCCCACAATGACGCCTCAGTACATGTGTTGTTTGTCCGGTCTGTAATCCCAACAGGGTGAGCAAAGAGACTGTTGCTCCTAAGCCATGAAATCAGGGATAAATGCAGCTGTATGGAGCGCTCTGTGCACAGTGACCACAGTGAAGGATCGCCTGTTGGAAACGATCATTCAGTCTAGAGAGGGCATGGCCTGTTCACATGAATTTTCGCCCCCTCTTGGCTTTTGGGGTCCTGAGAGTGCCTTAGCCTGTTTTTAGCAGCTCAGCTGTGCTATCCACAATTAATGCCGTTTTTTTCCCCTCCATATTGTCGTCTTTCTTCCGTCATTTTTAAAATGCCCCTATATTTAATCTCTCTCTCTAAAAGTCCCTTCTGGCCCGTTACTTTCTGCGGGCAGAATTTACGTTTTCATCTCTTCCGTCCAAGGGAGCTGTTAAAGTCGGCGTTTCAGGTTGGAATGCTTTCATCTCGCGGGTCTGCATCGTAATCGCTGACCTTGGGCCTTTCATCGCTCAATGGCTGGGCCACGTACAATTTTTTTCCACAATTGTCCCCTCAAAGCTGCCATTGAATCCAGGAGAAAATAAATGTCTGTTACCAAGGCTGATTGAATAAAAGGCCGCAGGTTGCATCTAAATTAGTAGCTGGGGGCCCATATTTCAGACCATTATTCTGACTTTGCATTGGTGCAGGTGATGGAATGACGTCTCGTAGCACATGGACGGTAAGTTAGGGCTTCTGGGTGGGGGCTTCTGCTGTGTTCTGCACTGTACACTGAAGAGGTTGCATGTTGCCAGGTTCAAAAATGTGCCCAGAACTCCTCTCCTGTGATTTGGGCTGAGAGGGTGAATAAGGAGAGGAGAGTGGATGTCTGATCAGTACCCTGTGGCCTCACCCAGGCGTGAGACATTGGTCTAATTCACCACCACAACATGGCAACCCACTGGCTGCAGCTCCCACCCTCATATGCTGGGTATTCGGGCCTGTCTTCCACTTCCTTTAATCCCCTGATCCTTTTCTCTCTCAGACACACAGCTGCTCTCACAAACAGTGTCACCTCCGTGGTTATGAGACCAAATTTTCTGGTGCCCATTGAGTCTTAGCAGATTCCCGCACACGGCTGGAAATAAAATTTGCTCCCTCAGCTGACGCAAGTAATTTAGATAAACAAACTGAGCGCTAGCCTGTTGGCTAGTAAGAAAACTGCATGCTGGATGACTTGAAGTAGTCCAGTCGGCTAGTAGCTACAATTCTTAAGTTAAGCCTCTGGTCCTACATTCTCACAAGACGTTTTGGTGGAAAACCTGCAACACCGGTCTTATTGAAGAATGCAGAATCGTTAAGGAATGTGGAAAGAATGATGAGAGCGGGACAGATTATGATCCCCCTCCCTTCCCCAGTTAGTTACCAAGGCCTCATGCTGGCAAGGGGCGATGGGACATCCTGGGACTCATCGCTAGGAATCACTAGTATATCCCACCCACCCATCCATCCATCCATCCAGGGGTGTAATTTGGGGGGAGGAGACAATCCTGTACTCCACACTCTAGGGGCCCCCTGCTGATTTAAGCATTTTTAGTAACAAAACACATACATCAACTGTCCATTCCAAACCATTTGTATAGCAATTTTGATAAAATATGATAATATCATAGCAAAACAAATTCTGTTGGAATTTGTCCACCTGATTGGTCCCCACCATGATCCGTCCCCCCCCCCAAAATGAGCATATTATTGATGTTCCATCATTTTTAATTCCCGCTTCTTAATCTTTCGGCTCCAAAAAATATAGCTCAAGCAGTCCATTTGGGGGCCCCCTACCCATATCAGCCTAGGGCCCCCACAGTTAGTCCATTGCTGGATCCATCTTTCCTTCCATCCATCGTCCACTGACCCATGCACACAGGCTTGTGGTTCCCTATATGATTTAATAGTGTGTAATTAACAGAGGTGGAAATTTCAGGTCCAGAAAGTACAAATCCAGACCAGGATTCTGTTTCAACCAACCAGTGGAGTACTCTG
>JAODLC010000007.1:17033488-17054312 GCA_026781145.1 Hippopotamyrus pictus | reverse complement strand
AGACAGACAGACAGATAGATAGATAGATAGATAGATAGATAGATAGATAGATAGATAGATAGATAGATAGATAAAGTTACTAATCCTGACAGACATTGCAGGTTTACAGTAGCACAATATAAACATTTACACAGTAAAAAGATATGTAGACATGAATAGTTACAATAAACAGTAACAGTGAAAGAATGTCAGGGAAAGTACTACAGTAGTTCATATATGAATAGTATTGCACAGTGGGTTGGCTGGCCCCCCATCCTGGGTTGTTCCCCGCCTCATGCTCATAGCTTCCAGGATAGACTCCGGACCCCCCGCGACCCAGACGGATAAGCGGGTTGGACAATGGATGGATGGATGGATGGATGCACAGTGGGTTGTACAGTGAATGGGCCTAAGCGGTTCTGGTCCATTCGGGTGGTTGATTGTTCCCCCCAGTCACCGAGTTGTTGTACTGTCTACCAGCGAAGTCGGGAATTCCCTTATGTGGTGCTTCTCCTGTCTCAGTCTGGTGTTGAAAGGGCTCTTCTGTTTGGCTAAGACACCCTGCACAGAGTGGGAGGGTGTGCAGTTATCCAGTAGAGTGTGCAGTTATCCAGTAGAGTGTGCAGTTTTCTCACTGTCCTCCGTGGAAAACCGTTACGTTCCTTGGTCGTTTAGCTAATGGCGGCTTCTGACTGAGGCGGCTGCTCGCTGTGTTCATTGCAGATGGGGGGGGCTCGTCCACCACGGCCACTGTGGAGATAAAGCTGAAGCAGACCAACGACTTCCCCCCTCAGCTGGTTCCCCCAGCAAGCAGGGACGTGTGCATCGGCCGTGAGGCGCGCTCAGGCCTCTTCCTGAGTGCCCTGGATTTGGACATGCCCCCTCACGCCGAACCCTTCTCATTCAAGCTGGTGGATCACTCTACCACTAACTGGACCATCCAGAGGGTCAATGGTGAGGACTGGGCACTGAAACCGCAGCCGTGAGGAGAGTTAACAGAGAGTATCAGTGTTTTAGTGACCGAGACTCGGCTCAGTTTCAGCTGGTAAAACAACAAAATCTAAAGCAACGTGGTACCATTAGCTGCCCGCTCCGAATTAACCTCAGGAGAGTATAAAACATAATCTGACAACTGAAGTAAAAACTGAGAGTAATAGTACAACAGTCACATGTCACTTAATGACAGGTATACATTCTGAGAAATGTGTCATTAGGCAATTTTGCTATTGTGAGAACATCACAGAGTTTATTTTCACTAACCTAGATGTTATATCTTACCACATACCTAGGTTATATAGCGTAGCCTAAATAACGATAAAAAGTACAGTATAGTAAATACATAAACCAGTAATATAGTTGCGTATTATCTTTATCAGGTGCTATTATTCCACTGTCGTACCAGTGGTCTTTCACGGAGTGAAATGCAGCACATAACTGTATGCTGAAGGGGAATGCACAGACCTAGCAATACAGCCCAATTTATTGCATGTTAATATATGCACAGTAAAATGCATTTGAGTTACTGTCTTGAAGATAGTTGCTCTGCTAATTTCACTCAGCCGCTCTTTTTTTTTGCTTTAAATCTTACAAACAACACATTTAGTTCAAAAGTCTGAAATTAGAACTGTACAAGGCCTTGTCATTTCCTTGTAGTTTACTCTCTCTCTCTCTCTCTCTCTCTCTCTCTCTCTCCTCCCCCCAGAGACCCACTCCTGGCTCTTCCCTCATTCAGAGGTAGAACCTGGTCTGTATTACATTCCCATCCGCGTGTCAGACATCGGCGGACTCTTCACACTCTCCACGCTCAACGTGACGGTGTGCAGGTGTGACGTCTCTGGGTTCTGTAATCCAGCAGCTGCAGCGTTCTTTGCCCCCCATGTAGGGATCAGCATCACTGCCCTGCTGGTTATCATCGGCAGTATTATTCTCCTAATCCGTGAGTAATAATCTAAAAAAAAATACTCATTACTATACCGAAAAATTCTGTATACTTGGAACACAATCATGCAAAAATGGCATAATTTTAGCATGTAGTTTTTTGTATTTTCATTTTCAGTTCAAATTTTACAAGTAAAACAAAAAAGGTAAGACAAAAATAGCTTCACATACTCTCATTCATCTCACTACTGCAGTAATGCTGCTCCTTGTGGTGGCAGTGGGGAACTGCAGATTGCGTCCCGTCAAAAAAGGCAGTATTCTAAAAGGTGTGTCGGACGATGACATTCGCGACAATGTCCTGAACTACAACGAGCAGGGCGGTGGAGAGGAGGACGAGGTACAGCTCTGTCTGACAGTTACGCTGGTTCTTTCAGAACTTCACCTGGCCTTGTTAAGCTTTTTGTGTTCAGTGGCAGATTATGTGCTCTGAAGTGCACAGAGGAAGGCTGTGACAGCTCCTTCAGTGCTGCTGTCATCAGGGCCTACAGCTCTGCCCTAGGTTGAGCCGTCCAGCCACGTACCTGCAGAGTGTAACAACACTCACATTCCCTTCTCATTATTCATCTATTTATTTATGGCATTTATTTATTGATCACAGTCAATTTGTACTGCATATTTTATACTGTTTGGTATGTACATATCCATGTCACACTTGTACATTTTTATCTATCTATCTATCTATCTATCTATCTATCTATCTATCTATCTATCTATCTATCTATCTATCGATCTATCTATCTATCTATCTATCTTGAGGCAGGCATTTTGCATGGCCACCTACCGAATTGAAAAAGGTCCTTCCTGTCATTAAGGCCTGGTGCTTGCTGAGGGCCTAGGCTACATCTTATATATCTAAAATATCTCACTAACTCACTAACTGCCTCACCTTCAGCTAATTGTGTGAGGGTGTTACGTGGTTACGTGGCAGCCCTCTCACTGACAGTGAAAAGGTGGCGCTCTCTCAGTGCCCCCATGTCCCCTCCCTCCCCAGAATGCTTACAACATTGAGCAGCTGAGAAACCCCAGCAAGCTGGTGCCGCCCTTCTCAGGGAGGGGCTCAGCGGCAGTGCCTGGCACCTTCTTCCCCCCAGCAGGCTCTGGTTTCCCCAGTGGCCGGCAGCCGCTCAGGAAGGACGCCCCTCACGATTTTCCCTCCCCTATGTATCCGCGGAAACCGCCAGCAGACCCCGCTGACATCGAGGACTTCATCAATGACGTAAGGGCGGTCAGTCTAGTCCAGCTAATGGAGGATGAACAAATGAATAAATGCAGTCCCTGCAGTAGAGAATCACATGGCTGTACTATTTGCCCTGAGTATGACAAGGCTCATCTTCATCCTGTCACAGTGGTTTGGAAACTATTGTCAGAAGTGGAAAGTTCAGGTTCAGAAAGTACAAATCCAGACCAAGATCTTGTTTCAATGAGCCAGTTGATTACTCTGTGAATGTGACTCTTTATACTCAACTGGTTGGCTGAAACAAAATCTTGGTCTGTATTTATACTTTCTGAACTTTCTACCTCTGACCCTTGCACCTTAGCCAGGACGCTAACTGTTGCAGTATTTTTTATGTTGACATTTATTCTATTCTACTGTCTTGTTTAACATTATTACCATGTGTGTCTTCTGCACTGCCTCATTTTGCTTTGCATGCACACAGTGACAATAGAGTTGACTGTGACTCTGATCCTAGGGCCTGGATGCTGCAGACAAAGACCCCAACATCCCCCCTTACGACACGGTGCTGATCTACGATTACGAAGGCGACGGCTCTGTGGCGGGCAGCCTGAGCACCATCGCCTCTGGGAGCTCTGATGAGGACCAGGACTATGACTACCTCAATGACTGGGGGCCCCGCTTCAAGAAACTGGCTAACCTGTATGACCCACACTAAGGCCCTGTCCTCGGTCCGCTATCATGTTGGACTGGAACCTGGCACTCGTCTGTAGTCATGTGACCTGGCTGAATTCACAGTTGAACTGACGGCATGAATCTTGCCCTGTTTGGTGCCCCACACCCACCGGCTCCCTCCACTCAGGGACCCACTGCTTTTATGAGAGCTGAGCATGCTGGGAAATGACTCCTGTGTGACAATCCTTGTCATTGTGGGTTCTCTTTGTAACAAAATCGCAGGAACTTTAATGCTGGGTTGCCAAAAACCTGTTTTTTACTGCTAAATTTCTACTTGTACTGGTAAGAGGAAGCAGTCAAAATTCTTCCAGTATGTTTCTCATTAATTTACATTGCATACATTGTATAGTCATATATGTATAGTTTCTTTTGTTTTGCAATTTTACCCACTGTGTTGATCTGCAATTTACTTGCAAGTGGTTAGCAGCCCTGAATCCCGTGGATGATGTGGCACACAGGAATGATTTAGATGGTGAATAAAGCAGGGGCACAGATGTTTGGGGTGATGTCCGGGCAGGATGGCACGGGATGCCAGGCGAGCTGGCGGTTGGGGAGGGGGGGCAGGTACACTGAAAGCTGGGTCAATATCCACCATTATTTTTAATTATTCCTGAATGAACAGATGATGCTCATGTTTACACCGCAAAGTAACAAAACATGGCGCTGCAAGCCAGACCTTTTATCAACTGAGTATAATTTCAGGTCCAGAGATTAAAAATCCAGACCAGGATTTTGTTTCAACCAACCAGTTGAGTAACTCTGTGATTGTGACTCTTTATGCTCAGATGGTTGGTTGAAACAAAATCTTGGCATGGATTTTTACTCTCTGGACCTGAATTCTCCACCGCTGCCAAACGGAAATACTGTGCAGCTACAAAGCTACTTCTTTCGGGAGCTGTGAGTGTGTAGTACTGCCTTTGCTTTCTGATAAATATGAACATAGTCAACTGAGCAGTCTAAGCGAGGGACAGTGCAGTCTTCATAGGTACTCATTAGAGTTTGTCCATTGTTTTATCGAAGAAATTTTACTTATGCATTGTTTTATTACTTTTACTTATTGTTTTTATATTTAACTATATACTTTTCTGTTTGATACTGCAGTAAAATTGAATTACTATTAATAAAACATTTTAAATAAAAATTTGCCGCAGTATTGTGCGGTCTTCTGAACATGACCAGTATCAAATTTTCCTTTCATAGAAACCATACTATATTCCCATTTAATGTGCCATTAAAGGCAAGTTGATCTTTTTTGTTCAGACCTTTAAATCTGCATATGTAAATTGTGTAACTATCAGCAAGATCTGTCTAAGTCATATGGATTTCTAAGTTGTCACGTCACTATTTAAATTTCTTACAAACTATGCAATGTGTCCAATGTGCTCAGAGTGAAATCCGTAACGTCTCATAGGTGAAGTCTGTCTGTCACACACTGGTAAAACAACTGCAAGGTCTCCATTTAGAAGATTACAGTTGCACTGATAACTGCAGTGGGAACTGCTACTTTTTACAGGTTTGCTGGTCATTAGAGGTAAAAGCTCAGCCGCTGTGGGGTGATCGGTGATTCGTGGCAACTGGAAGCAGAACTTCAGGATTCAATTCAGATGAAACTGGAAAGATCTTACATAACCCAAAGCCGCCCACATCCATAGAACTGCTGCTGGATCCACAAAATCCCCAAGTCATAGCAAAATGACCTATAATCTATAACCCTAATTTATATAAACACTACGGACAGAGGAACAGTCTTAGGGTTAGATGGAACATTGGATTTTGTGCGACAAAATTCAGTCTTCCGTAACACCAAACAAGTTTATGGCCAAATATTTATTATGCAAAATAGATTAAATGATTCATTTAAATTACATACTTTGAACAGATGCATCAGCAGTTCTGGCCAACGCAGCTGATTAAACTGACAGTCCTCTCACGATAGCGCCCCCTGGCTGTTGCAGGCACAGACGACCCGGAAGCTACAATGCACCCTTAGTGCAGTACTATCTGTGACCACCAGGAGTGCTGTTTAGCTCACACAGCATCATGACAGGCTGTGGATGCGGGGTTCATGCGGGTCCCAGGCTAAGCTCCTCGTCTTCCTCCTTGCGGGGGGGGCGTCTGGGCCGGCGCGGCTCATCCTCCCCCGTGTCCTGCTTGTCCTTCTCTGCCTCGATCCAGCTCTGGGGGGCGATCATCTTCTTGGGTCCGTGGGGTGGCGGGCCCAGCAGGGCCTCTATGTCGTCGTAGTTCACCACCTCGCGCTCCAGCAGGGCACTGGCCAGCTGGCAGGGTGCAAAGGGTTACTAGCTGATAGACATTGGCAGGATATTAGCAGCAGATTAATCTCACCGGTCTAATTCATTCAGATGTAGGAATGAGGAGGTGAGAAGCTCTTACCACTATCAGCTTATCCCTGTTATCTAGGAGTAGCTTCTCCGTCTGCCTATATGCCCGTGAAATCAACATCTTAGCCTCCTGAAACGGCAAAAACACACGGCAAATCCAGTCAAGTTCGGCAGTGGTTCCAAACTTCGCACGTAACTTTCACTTAGCTAGTCACTTACACCTGTAAAAACTTTGGTTTTAAGTATTAATTTCAGTAATATTAATAAGAAATTTACAAAAAAAAAAAAAACCTGACAGGCAAATGAACAATGGAACAGGGCTACAGCCAATCACCCACATGGTCCATCTGATGCTGGAGGCCCTGACTGAAAGGCCGGCGGCCAATGGCGCCCTCTTCCTCCGTTTCAGGGAAGGACACCTGGCCCACGCTGGGCACCATGCCATACTGCTTCACCATGGAGTAGGCCACGCGAGTCACCTTGCGGAGGTCGTCCTGGGCTCCTTCGATTGACGGCAGAGAATTAGGGGGGCGGTGTTGATGGGCTTGCTGGAGCCAAGAGGCGTGACGGACGAACCCTGGACGGATGAAATGACGGCGCCGGATTCTCACCTGTGGTGACCTTGTTGAACGTGATGGCTTCAGCCGCCCGGCCGCCCAGCGCCATGCACATTCTCTCAAAGAGCTGTTCCTTGGTGAAGAGGTACTGGTCCCGGGGCAGGATTTGGGCGAATCCAAGGGCTGCGTTTGTGCGAGGTGCGATAGACACCTGTGGGGCAGAGCCAGTGCCAGGTGTTGATTGGCAATTACTGCTTGCGCTTTGAGAGATACCGCTAAGAGAAAATGACATGAGTGGGCCGCGGGACCACAGCAAACCCACGCCGCTTGGAGCTCCCTCCACCACACGAAAAGTGTCACCCCCAGACGGTTCCAACGTGTCGTCCCCCAAGGATGGAACGAGCTGCCGAACCACATCTGGTTGTCAGACTCCCTCTCCACCCTCAAGAGCCATCTGCTTCACGAATCCCTCTACTAGCCAGATACCTCTTGGTGTTCCCTGACTGGTCTTAAGGTTGCACTTCTGTTTATTGAATAGTCTTACTAGGTTCTTGCTTTGTCTGGTAGACGTTGTGTAATTTCATTATGTAACCCCCGTGACATACTACTTACTCCCCAACGCTGCCTGTATGTTGCCTTGGACGAAAGCGCCTACTAAATATGTAAATAGGAATGAGAGGAGCTACCTTCATGACAGCCTCTGTGTGCTCCAGCAGCCAGCCCACCAGGGCGTGGCCAGACTCATGGACGGCCACCACCCTCTGCTCCTCCTTCGACAGGATTTTGCTTTTCTTCACACTCCCTGCAAAGGCGCACACACACACATACACACACAGATATCTCAGACATAAGACCTCAGTAAGGAGCCTGTCTCCGTGGTGATGGTTGCTAAGTGGTAGTACCCGCAATGACCCTCTCCACGGCGTATTCGAAGCTGAAGGTATCGATGGACTTGTATCCTTCCCGGGCAGCGTGCAGCGCAGCCTCATTGCAGATGTTGGCGATGTCGGCCCCTACAATCGTAGGAGATCAGACGTACCATGGCATGTTTTCACTGGATCACGCTTGTTTAAACACACTGCTCACGGCGGAAGTCGTTTATGTTAATGACAGCGATAGCTCCTTCAGTGCCGATGACTATTCAGGATATTTGTACACTTTGGCCTTAAATTCCAATAACATACACTTCCCCTTGCATGGGAAACCACTTCCTTTTATGCCATTCCTTATGAGTCATTCAAGATAAACCCACGTCCCATCAAAAATACTCTGATAAGTGTGTATCCCAAACAAGGGCATAGGGATGGCTTCAACACTGGTAGGGACCAAATCAGCCCCAAATGCCTACACGGTGCTCACACAATATTGGTAGGGACACATCCAAATCTACACCCTTGATCCCAACCTCCAAAGTACTAAACTGACAGGAAAATGTAGAATTTACAGGCACTCACATAAACAGTGCAAATGATCCAGTAGTATAATTTGCTTAACATTTTAGATTTAGGTGTAGATGCCAGATAGCAAGCTGGTGTAGAGTGTAAACACAGGACCATTAACGGCATGATTACCGCTAAACCCAGGGGTAAGTTCTGCCAGGCGCAGAGAGTAAAAATCGGCTGGCTGGGTCAGCTTCAGGATCTTCAGGTGCTGCTCGAAGATCTCCTTCCTCTCCTGTGTTTCAAACACACACAGGCACCACTGAATTGCTACGGAGCCCATCTGTGATGGCCAACAGAACATAAGCCCAGAGGTTAAGAGATGTGAACCTGCAGAGTGGGAAGGTCAATGAATATATGCCTGTCCAGCCTCCCTGGTCTCATCAGTGCGTTGTCCAAGATGTCTGCTCGGTTGGTGGAGGCCAGCACAATCACATGGTCTGTGGTTCCCATTCCTGGGGAATGTTGAGACATTTGTTCCTACCATTCCAGATGTTTATAATATATAATGTTACTTGATCTTCTCCCAGACAACAATACCTTCATAAATTACTTGAAATACACAGGACTTCTGAGATATTCATTAAAACCTTATTAGACTTGACTTATTAGCTTTTCAGAAACAAATCATGTAAGATGCATTTCTATGGGAATTAACTGAGCAGACTTTATATTATTACAATCTTACCACCCAGACACGTTTTGCGGGACGTGTCCCCTCTTACCGTCCATCTCAACCAACAGCTGATTAAGGGTCTGCTCCTCCTCCGTGTTGGAGAAGCCCGACATGTTTGTGGAGCGTTTTTTCCCCACCGCGTCGATCTCGTCGATGTAGACGATGCACGGGGCACGAGCACGGGCCTCCTTGAACAGACTGCGAACCCTGGCAGCACCCAGTCCTGCACACAGTGGCAGACAGCGATCACCGTGCTACCAGGGGCCACACAAGGCAGAAGGCATTGGGGCACCCACTTGCTAAGAGAAATGCTCCATTCAAAAGTGCACTGCTAAGCCATCAGGTCAAGGCAAGACAGAAACACAACTTAAGAAAACACAAGCTACGTGAAAACGTATGCTTTCTCCTTTCTAAGTTCTTCTGTAACTTAGACAAATGAGCCGCTACGATTGGTCCAAGCCTCACCTCCGATGACCTCCACGAATTCTGACCCTGCCATGGCCAGGAAGGGCACTTGAGCTTCCGTGGCAACAGCCTTAGCCAGCAGAGTCTTGCCACAGCCTGGGGGCCCCAGCAGAAGCGAACCCTTGGGGACTTTTGCCCCCAGCTGGAGGTATCTGTCTGGGTTCTGCCAACAGGAAAAAACAAGCACTGGATGTTTAAAATGGCAGATTCTACTAGCTTAAAAATGGAAGACTCTTCTATCTTAAAAACGTCCTTCCCTTACCTTCAGGTAATCTACAAACTCCTTCACCTCCATCTTTGCTTCATGCATGCCAGCCACGTCTTTGAAACTTACTCCTTTCCCAGACTTGCCGTCCACGATAGTAAATCTGGCCATTTTCAGTTGGTTCTATTACAAAAATGGACAAGTATGAGACAGAAATTCCTTCCCTCAAAACTGGACTGGCTGGAAGCACGTCCCGTAGCTGTACTTACAAATGCACCGAATCCACCCTCCCTGCCGGCCAGGCCCGCCAACCGAAAGATGTACCACAAGATGGCCACACCAATGGCCGCCATGCCTAGAGCATAGAGAGCGCTGTACCAGAATAGGAAGGGAAGCAAAGTGTTTGCAAACCTCTGAAAACAACCTGTCTTAAACGACAGTGCAGCTATTAGCAACATATACAGATGGAGTACTGAATCACAATCAAATAGTTATGGAACTCTTCTGGAATGCTGCATAAAAACCACCAACACCAATCAGTAAAAGCTATATTTTGAGAGCCAGGAAACTCACTTCCCAAAAAACCCAGTCCGCTTATACGAGACGGGAATCCTGTCTTTCGCATCAATGTTCAGGTCTTCCTCTGCAGCCCGTAGCTTCTCCTCAAACTTGTCAATGTTGGCTACTTGCATGCGGTACATCAGTGCCAGCCTCTGTGAGAATGAGAACCCTCTGTTTGCTTTGCAGGGTTCACGAGTGCCATGATAGATGTACAATCCTCAAATTCTGCATGGAGTTCCACTGTGTGGGCTATTGTACACAGTACAAAGATGCCTAGCACATTAATAAAAGCAACATATTAACAAAATGATGTCGACTGTGGAGAGGCTGACCGGTCTGCCGAAGATGACAGCTCCAGGATGCAGGTAGATTTCCACAATGTCGCTCTCCGGGACCACCTGTACACGAGACACCTCCCCCTTGGCCAGCATCTCATTGACAAAGTCGTTCCAGGAGATGTTGCCACCGCTGCTATTGATGGTGTTCAGCACACTCATGATGAGGGCGATGATGAAGAGCATACGAAGACGTTCTCGATACATCTGGTCCTCCCGCTCACGACGTTTCTTATCCTCTGAAGAAAAGTGCAGGAAGTCAAGTTTGCGAATTGGTTGATGACACTGGAGAAACTTTTTCATAAGTTTGATCTTATATGTTCTTCATCATACCCACCTTCATCTTCTTCAGTAGGTTTTCCTTGTGCCCCATCGTTTTTCTTTTTCTCTTTTCTATACTGGGAAGTACTAAAATAATTTATGGCACCTTAAAATAAATAGATGAACAAATGTTAGCCTGAGAACCCAATAATCAAAAATGCTAAAATCATCACTAAACTGTTTCAAATGGGCTTGTATACTTACCTAAAATGTTCCATAATCCAACTGGGTTTTTGGTTAGCTGTTGTTTAATGAGGTTATTGCTAATTCCAAGTAATCCAGGACTCAGCGGTCTATACAGTATTTGCTGCAATGCATAACCAAAAATTCGTATAACATATTAAAAACAATATTATTATAATAAGTCAAAAGACCGCTAATAGGATTCTCTTGCTGCATATTTTGAAACTACAGATCGGACAGCAGAATTCAGTGGTGGAGCAACATGACTGATATGTTAATCCTCCAACCCTGACAGTTGTGCAGTCCTTCAGGAATCGACATTAACGACAGCACTCGCTTTGAATGAACAGTAAACTAGTTATCTACCTGCAAAAGTCCGGCGCTGAAGCCATGGCTCTGTTGTTTCACAAATGACCTCTGGAGAAGGGAGCTGGTGGAGACGTCGCGGTTTATGCACAGAACATTCTTCGATAAAGGGGGCAGTCTGGTGTGGCTCTTTAGGATATTAAAGTTTCCCGAAAGCGAGCCTTTCTTCGCGGAAGAAAATACCCAAAAGGACCTGCTCTTCATATTTCGGCAGAATCTGCTATTCAGGAGCAAGAGAAATGCGGCCATATTAAAGGAAAATATTAGTGCATTATCAGTGGTAATTACATTAATAAAAAAGCATGTTAACAAACTGAGGTAGGCCGTTATGCAGACGTTACTAAAACGTTCCACTAATATTTTATGTCGGTTATGTTCTTTAGCTACGCATCTGACGTTATCCACCTAGCCGTCTACCCCGCCCCTCTGCCTTGAACTTTCACCTTTGTGTCGTCAAATCAAAATAAATGGCTACATAATTGGGTTTGACTCCTCATTATATATTTACCATTTACATGTAGAACAGTCATTTGATTAAAACGTTTCAACAGCCGCCGTTCTTTTGTTTAAGATGTTAAACTGACTTTCTTCTAGTGACGTCATCACTAGTGGCTGATTCCGCCGCTTCCTCGTTCAAAAACTACAAATGGCGCCATAGTCATATCTCTAGGAGTCATAGTGAAACTGATGATGATAATAAGAAAAAGTACAAAAAATAATAAATATTTATTTCAAAACTAGGTTTAAGAAATTAAACATTTACTGTTGAACATTTAATATTTAGAATTTGTATACAAGAGTCTTTTCTTAAGACTCTTTCCCATGCAGTTTTCATATATTTAAATTGTTTTTGTTATGTAACATTTCAGTGCGACCACCAGGGGGAGGTATTTCTTTCTTATTTTTTTCAATTTTCACACGCGCAGTGAAGAGTTTACCGTTTTAGATCATTCGAACTGGCACCCTTCTTTAAAAATAAAAGTGCTAACGGACGAAAATAAACAAAACCCCACTTTCTTATTACCGATGCAATTAATTATGTTTACGTAGTACACGATTTCAATCCAAAAATAGATAGTTTCAAATACAATATAAACACAAACATATGCTCAAAAAATATATGCCTGCTTCTGTGAATCTGTTGCATTATACATTTAAAACACACGAATTTATTTTTTCAGGAAATGCTTAATTCTGACAAATCCAAATTCAAATCTTTGTTTTTAAGAATAACAAATATTGGCCTTCTTTAAACTCGTGTTTACAGTACCCTGTGTTATTAAGAATAATTAGTCACGGTCACGTTGTCACACATATGTCATTGCAGTACACCTACATGTTTCAAAACCATTTTAGAGAGAAGACGAAGAGAGAATAACTGTGTAGCAGTACATAGTCAGAAAAGTATGATTCCTTTTGGCCATGAGAAAATATATTATTACATAAAGCATCTCATTATTAATACACAGTAAAGGAAAATAGCCAATTGATTTCGTCCTTGCAATACAGACAATTCTGCCCTTCCATCTGACCCATCCAAAATACGACGTTCTCCATTTCCTTGCGTGCTGCTCCGACTGCCTAATGGAGAATTGATCCTCTCTGAGAAACCGCGATACGTGCGACTCCATCTTGGCTCCGAAGTGCCCTTTCGATTACCGAATGGCGACGCGTTTCGGCGATCCACAATGGCGACAGTTTCGTGACCACGGGCGTTTGGAACGGCCCACTTCCAGCAGCCTATCACGTAGCGCGCTCCGGCCCCGATTTCGTCAGCAGCACGGTCGACGTCAAAGGCTGGCCTGAAACGGTTAGCGAGCTGCAGTAGGGAGCCTGCCGAAAAAAGTCGAACCGCGACATCAAAATAAATCGAGCCTTTTAATGTGCAGAATCTATACGCACACGACGATGAAGTTCATATAATAACGGGGAACAGGCTCGTTTCTCGCGACGGTGATTCGTGGAGTGTGAGAAGTCTTTCTTTCGATGTGGGATATTCGGGAATTAGACTGTCCGTCCGCCTGAGATGTGTGCTGCTTTTGTCGGATGTTTCCGGAGGGCTGTCTGCTGAACTGCGAGGCCTCAAATGGGAAAAACAAACCTGGGACAGGACTACCGAAAATAAGCGAGCGGACGCACTTCAGATTTGGCCTAGGGTAAGTCTCGCTTGACAAATTTGACATTAGCAAGCAGTAATGCCGTATAAACTGCGCCGAATAAACAGCCCGCCTCGTCCTCGTGGGAGTAGCTCGTACTAGTTTGCTAGTGCGCTAATCTAGCAGTCCGAAGTGAATCGACAAGTTAGCGTGCTGGAGTCCTACCTTTAACCTAGTTGCCTCTGTTAGCCGCCGTTAGCTCACCTTGTGTCCGCGTTTTGGTTGTTTATCTCCGGAGATTAGCCTCGAAAGATGACGTTTTATCAGGTTAATTGTCGAAAGTTTTTTTTTGGCTGACTACGTATTTAGGTTATTTGGGTTTTAAGCGACCTGAGCAGCGTTATGCGGCGAAAACCCCGTCACGCCGCCCACGTACAGGATTATCTGTAAACCTATACGTGGCGTGTTAGTGGATACCTTGTTATTAAGGCAGCAGCCCGCTTTTGTGAGACGCGGGGTTCGTGTTTTCTGCTGTTTGAATGGCGTGTTATGGGGGGGGGTGGTGGTGATGGTGGTGGTTATTTCGAACTGCCAAAATAACCCTCGTTATTTTCTTATGATGAATACATTCCCGGGGAGCGAAGCATTATTATGACACCTTGTGATTTCCTGCAGTAATATTTCTTCTATGCTTGTTCACATTTTTTATATAAAATTATGTTGCTTGTTGCATAACTACTATCCATGAGGCATTTAATAAGAAAACACAGCTGATTTTAGACACCATGTGGCTTTCGTCTGTAATGTCAGCCGTGGGCGAAATGTTGATGATAGAGAGTTACTGCGGTGATGCATCGGTGCCCAGTCACCTGTACGGGCTGCCCGCTGGCATGGCCCTGCTCGTCGCCTTCACATTTTGTTTTGGTTGTGGGTCGCAGTAGGGAGCTCCGGTTCTGGATGCTGGTGGACAAGGCTGCCTTCCTTTAAATTGCGTGTGTGAAATCACGCTTAAAACGTTAAAGATTTTTTTCCTCTTGACTTGCTGGAGGTTGAGTGTTTTGTACGGCAGCAGATAGTGTGTTTTATTTACTGAGATGGGTCGCATTGATTGCTTTTGCAGCAAAGCGTGTTTTCGTCTTGAAATATTCAAATGCATCTTTCTTGTTTTTGCAGTAATATTTAACACATCTGGTTGCATTATATGTTTAGGTGTGTTTATCTGTCCAAAGCTTACGAATTGCGCAAGATAAGCCCTTTAGGAAGAGAAATATCTAGTAGATGTAGTATTGCTGCGGCATTGGTGATTGAGGGGAAACACTGCAGTATGACTGAGAGCTGTTTTCATCTTTAAAATTTCGTGTCTGCTTGAATTTCAATATATACTCTGATTGGAGCCAAGCATAGGACATCAGTTTGTGGTGTCTGCGTTTTGCTAAATTTTTGCAGTTATTCTGCAATGTTCTTCCTTCCTGGTTTTGAATTTTACGGTACTGCATATTTTTTGAAAATGCAAACCCAAATTGGTTTTTGGAAATGATTTGGAAATTTGGTGGTTGGTGTCTGTATGTTTGCATGAATGTTTCATTCTGTTGTACACAATTGTTGGATATTACCTTCAAATATTAAGATACCTTTTAGTGCGGTGCCATTTTACTTTACCATTAATCTTGATTTTTACATGGGCGTGTCATCTTAATGAATATTATCTTCTACCAACCAAGAGTTCTCAGTTTCTTTGCCTGGCATTTGGTTTCTGGGGCCCAATTAAAGAAGATTAGCCACAATAAATTATTGTGGAGCTTTAGCTTTGGTGTTGTGTTATGGGAACCAGTCATTCAACTGACTCTTGTGTAATCTGATGTAGTTTGGTGCTTATCAAACAGTTTTCTCTAAAAATCACTGCACTTTAGGAGCCTCACAAAAGAGAACCGCCATCGGTCTTGGTTTTGTGATAAACAAAGTATGTCTCAGTCTTAAGCGTAGTGTCTCTGCAGCTTATTTTACATGGCTGTCTCACTTTGTTATACTCGTTGAGGTGATATGCTGAAAGAGGCATGTGATGTAGACAGGAAATTATGTTCTGTGGAGTCTGTGTAGAAGAGAGCCCAGTTATTTGATCTTGGTTTCTGGAGGGGTTCCCCCCCCCCCCCCCCTTGTCCTAGGCCTTGTTTCAAGCCTTTCCATGTGCTTTAGCTTTAGATGGCTCGTGGGGGTGAGTGGGAGTTGCATACTAAGACTTTTGTCCCTGACCAAAGGCCCTCCCTATCTGAGGCCTCAGTAAAGGTCCAGGCAAAGTCATTTTCAGATGTGCCCCCCCATTTTCCCTGCGCCCCCGGCACGCAATGTAATGGGACGCCCTGAACGCGGTGGTCAGAAATGTGAGCCGCTGCGGGGGGAACAATAAAAGGCCTTCACGCAGCTGACGGCAGCCATGCAGTTAGCTTGCCTGCATCATACCATCCCTGTTAGCTATGCAGCATTTACTGGGAGGGCCTGGCCTGGCCTGTCCAGGAGTGGCTCCCAGCTGCTACTTATGTCACTTAGTTGCTCTTGGTTTTTCACTGAATTAAACTACTCAGTATTTTTATATGCATATTAAGCTTGTTGACATGGTTCAGTGAAATCCTCCCCTGTGTTGCGAAAGCTGAAGTGAAATGGTTGTGCTTAGCACAGTGGCATATTGCGCACTGTCTCCACGCTGGGGGACCAGACTTGTTTGTATGTTTGCTCTTGACTTCAGACCACATGGGTTGAATGAAATGTTTTTTCTTTCCTGTTTTCTTGGAACAAATGAGAGGAACCCTGGCTCTGTTGCTCCCTTCCCCCAGTGCGTAAAGCCAAATTGTTTTTAGGTGCATAATCCCTTCCTGGTGCCAGCAGATATGGTGACGTTTATAGTTGTGCGATTTATTAATGGATGGTGCACCGCACAGCAGCGGTGCACCATCACGATTACACAGGCCGCACGTGTGGATGAAGAACAGGAAAATACTATAGCTTACTCTCGGACCATGGACAGTCCACGTCGTGGGGTTTCCTGACCACGCACTTCGTTGTGCTGGTTTCATTTCCTGACATTCTCCACATTGTATGGTGGGAGATTGCACTTCCTGCTTTTATTTTTCTCTTTCCTTGTTTCAGCTGTCGTCTTATGTGATATTTGTAATGTTCCGTTTGAACCATATCGAGTACGCACCCATGCTGTGCTCTTTCGTATTTCTGGTTTTGGTATGGTGCTCTATAAGTGGGCCCCTCTGTTTGTGTCCCTAGTTCTTTGACCTTGCATAGATTGAGGGAAAGGTTTGGTGCTGGGTCTGGGGTAGTCAGCCTTTAAATTTTACATATTTTGATTTGTAGCATAACTTAATTGTGATCTTAAAGGTCAAATGAAATTTGAGATCTGTGAGATGGAATCTCGTCATCGCTGAACGGTGAGTGATAAGAACGTGGATGAAATATTTCAGTAATGTTGTATGGTGTGTTTGGTTACATACCTTTAAAGCACTAACCAGTTGTGTGATTGTGAGATGGAGAGGGTGGCAGTAGCTCTGGGAACTTTATAACATGGACAGTGTGATTATGAGGGGGGTGGGGGTGAAGCCAGGAACAGATGTTGGTGTTTTGGTTGGGGAGATTTTTTTTCCCAAATTTTCTTTGAGTGTGTCCCTAGGTGGCTAGTGTCTTGTAGACTCATTTTCCATATCTGATAATCCTTTCTGATGCTAATCTCTGGTTTGCTTGTCATAGTAGAACGTGTATTGTATGTACTAGAACTCTGCATATTTGTTTGAACTGCAGGGGGTTCCCTCTTTTACGGAGATGTTCTGGAGATGTTAAGTAGAATTAGGAGATGGCATAAGAGGATTGTTTTTCTTTATTTCATTGATTAGTACACGGGTGTTCAAGGTTCTGGTTGTCTTCAAAGATGAGTGAAATGTGACTTCAGTGTATTAAAAATATGTAATGGAGATCCAACCTGGTTATTTTATATGGTTATAGAAATTTGTTTCTATCAGGGTTGCTAGGCTGAAAATTGATGCCTTTATCTGGTGGATCTATGATCCATTATCCATCTGAAGCCCTCCATTTACACAGAAGAGGTGTAGAAAATCTTGAATAGCCAAACAATAAATTGGGAATGACAACGTTTCAGTGGGCCTGCACCTACAGACAAAGAACAGAGGCCATAGAATGTGGCTCTCACATCTAACTCCATCTGAAGGGGCTTTTGAATAGGAGAACACAGATGGTGCTTTTGGTGTTAATGGACCTGAGACGTAGCTTGGTATGGCTCAGTCGGTTCTGGTGGAGGATTCGTTTGGTGTGAAGTGTACTAAGCCACGCATTGGGGTAGGGTGGGGCCCAGGAGATAACATGAGAAGCCCTAGGTGTTAATTCTTCTCCCTATTTCCTTTTTTCTTTGTGGCTTCAGAACTGGTAGCACTCTTCCTACCCTCCCCCCGGTGTGATGTGGGGTGGGGCGGTGAGCTTGAATCACAATCACTCAGGCCTTTAACGGCAGCACCCTATTGATGGACCAGCTGGATCCATTGACTCAATCCATTTGCATTGAAATCCAGCTGCAGGAAGGAGGGAGGACATTACTGACAGGCATACCTAACCAGGCCAGCCATTCAGCAGTTGACTGTGCTGCCTTTTATGTTACTAGACTGCATGGTTCCCAATCATACACCAAAATGTTGTTGTTAAATTGCAGCATTTAAGGTGATATACCAAAAAAGCCCAAACTTATCATTTTATATCAGTGACTTCAAACTCACAAGGACATTCTTTTGAATCTCACAGATTTAAATATGTTGAGGACGGGCTACATCAACAGTGTTTTTTTTTTTGGCTGGATAACTGGTTATTTTTGTGTTTTGCTGCCAGTGTGGTATGTGTACGTGGCTTTCGTGGGTGCTGCTGTCCCGGTGAGGAATGGGTCACTGCAGCTCTGCCTATCCCACAGTGTCATGCTCAGCCTTACACACGGCCCTTATCTCTCTTTATGTTCGTGTTTATGCAGTGCATTTTTTTCCACTGCTTTTGCACTTTAAGACCTGAGTTTTTTTTTTTTTTTTGTGAATCACCACATCTTTCCATTGTGTTTAACATTAGGTAGCAGCTGAGAGCTGCTGGGATGGAAATGGGCTGCTATTTACCAGATAATCTAACCACTGACTATAGTGCTCGACTGTCACCCTCTTGGATATTTTAATAAGGTAATGGTCACTTCCAGAGCCTTGTTGGTGAATGGATTTAATGTTAATCAGTGGACCTTTATTGCTTCCCTTTGAAATATGTGATCATTCTCCTTGCTTTCTTTTTGTCTGCCAGCATGTTGGCTCCATACTCTAGGTAGGAAGCTTTATTTAGGTACCAAATCTGCATCACACCCTTAATTTATTCAGTATACAAAAAGAAATTTGCAGTGGAAATGAAAATTGGTCATTTGAGTATTTTGCTAATGAACTCATGTCCAGCGTACTCACTCTCAAAACCCTGGTGTGATTGCTTGCCAGAAAATGGGTGCAGTTATCTAACCGAACCATTATTTGTCTCATGCCCTTAATCTACACAACAGACAGATTGCAGAGGTGCAGACAAGCTTAAATGGCTTCGTTGTGAATCATTGGTCCTCTCATTGCTTTCATCGAATGTGTATGGTAATAGAAGCTGCAGCTGTAGCTCTGGTTCTCTTCTTTTATTTAACCATGTGTTAGTTCCAGACATAATCCGAAAGCCTTGTCGCCTTTTTCGGAACACTTTCCATCTGACTGATCGCAGTCATGGGGCGCCTTCTCACCCCCATTTCTCCATAACAGGAATCTTAGAAGTCTATAAATGATTGGCAGATTTCCTTTCATTTCAGTGGTATTAATTTGAATTCTGGTTTGCAGAGCTGGCGAGTGGAGAATGAGATGCGGGTCGGGGGGATGATTGCATGTGTGCTGGGCCGCATTTCCCTGAAATTGTCTGCTGCACCGCAGGGCAGAATTCAGCACGTCTGCTATTGGCTGTAAAATCTTATCCTCGTCAGAGTTTGTATTAAATTAGTGTTACTTTAAATACAATTCTGAAGGCATGAAAATGTTTATAGCCGTTCTTTCGGTTTTTGATTAATTTCTGATGCCGTCCCTTAAATGATCCGGCACGTGTGAAATTTGCGCTCTAACGGTTACGGTTACTTTTGGCGCTGAGCCTTAGAAATCCAACTCCATTTGCTTCCCGGCAGCCCGCCTCTTGGATACCAGGTCGCCCGGGGTGTTGCTCGGCGCCGTTTTGCCCGAGAACAGCCTGGCAGGGGGGTGTGCTTGGAAGCGCGGGCCCAGAGGGGAGTGTTCTTATTTCGCTTTGTCAGGCCAGCTTGGTACAGGCGAGCAGTTGGGAGATGTTGCTGGTTAGCGCGGGGGACCCAGGCACGGCACTCTGAGAAAAGAGGAGTGGTGAAATAAAGGCTTGTTAACATGTGACCTCGGCCTCATCATGGGGGCGCTGTGCAGTGGAGCTTTCTGTGAGTCTGAGTTAGTGAAATTGCCTCCCTGCAGCAGATGGATGAAATGTGACTGTCCTGTGTCTGTTCTTTAGTTCTCTGTTTCTGAAGTGAGCGTGGGGATTTATTTAGCCGTGGTGCACCCCGGTGCATGTGTCAGTCTCTCAGGACACTTACTGAGGGAGGGGGAGGAAGCTGGAGTTTTAACTGTAGCTAGCTCTTTGAACAAGGAAGGGGAGGCGAGCTGCAGCCTTTAAATAAATAATGTGTGCTCTCATGCAGGGCTCAAACAGGAGAGTACGCCCAGTCATCCTCTGCTCTGCATCCGTTTACTCCCCCCCCCAACCCGGTGGCGATTTTCTCCTATCTGTAATTCATGCATTTCCCACTCCAGGCTTTCTGATGAGTCGTAAATGAGAATGGGGGGGGTGGGGTAGCGGAGTCGCCTAGGATGATGCGACGTGGTGTCTGAAATATGCTCTCGGCGTCACCTCATGCACCCTCCGCTCTGCTCTGCTCTGAAGACCGGGGGGAAATGACGATGGGGAAGAAGAACTCGGGACGACATGGCTTTCAGAGAGTGTGTAGAGAGCAGCTGAACAGATGTCATTACTGATGGCCTGATCTGGTCCCAATGGGTGAGGCGGATCTCATTAGGGAGGGTGAGGGGTCTATCAGACATGTCTCCCCACATTGGTTTGATTTCTGCTGTGCTTGGAAGACTCAGGTGTGTCTTACTGCTTTTAATCAAAGGTGTTAGCATGGCTTAGGGCTGGTGGGGACAGTAGGTGGTAGATTGCCTTGCTCTGTCAATACTGCACAAACCCTCCAGTGCTTGCTGCCATGGCGATGGTAGGAGACAGCAAACTGAATGCCTCCGAGTTTCCAGGTGCGCCGCTTTGGCCTCTTGGCAAAACTCTGTGGAGACACGGGGATTGGCCTGGAGCTGCATGGCGCGC
>JAODLC010000007.1:17020462-17033480 GCA_026781145.1 Hippopotamyrus pictus | reverse complement strand
GATTAGGGTGATAAGGTACATGATTAACTGCAAGTTTAAATTATTACTGAGTGAACAAACCTGTGGGCTTGGCCATGCCACCCCGGTGTTGCCTCGTGGGGGTGAAGAGAAGCTGAAGGAGAACAATGGGCTTTTTGCCCCGCACATCTGTGAAAAGCTCCAAGGCCCCCGTGACCTCCCTCGTGACCTCCCCCAGACCAGGGCCCCCTCGCAGTTTGAGGCCTCATCTGCCCACCACTTACTCTGCTTTCCATGTCTTATATTGCGTGTCTTTGTGTTACTGCCACAGAAACTCTGCTTTTATCATCTTGTTTACTTATTAGCTTAGCACGAGCGCCTGAGCAGAGTGCTTATTTTACACCAATTTACACAGCTGGGTGTTTGCTTGCACAATTTGGATTAAGTACCTTACTCAAGCGTACAGCTGGGTTCCTTAGCGCTCCTGCAGCTGCTGCTATACATATCCGAGGTTAGATCTTGATGGAGCTGCTGTGCGACAGGCTGGTTGCACCCAGAGCCTTAAACCGCCTCAAGCCGGACTGGCTAAACCAACCCGGCCTGGTTACTCAGTGGATGAATGTTCACGGAACCTTGATTATTCACCAGTTTCCTGGTCTCTTACATAGGCTGGGTGCCGCTTCTTGGTTTCCAGGTGATCTCTGTTGATTTTATTCGTTCCCTGGCTGCAGCGCTTCTTAAAGGCTTTGCCGAGGCATTATCTGTTCCTTTATTGCTAACCTTGGCTGGAATGAAAGCAGTTCAGGGTTTCGCATTGAAAATGGCTGAAAGAAACATTCAATATTTTTCTGTTCAGCGAGCTGAATGCAGTGAATACTGTACACGTTAAACCTCATGACTGAACCTGCAAAGGCATTATGACAGCCTGGTGTTTCAGTCTCCAAATAGCCTTGGCGAATTGACGGTAAATATTCCCATGGTGATGGGCTGGGCAGTGTATGGACGCGCGTGCATGTGGGTGGAAAATGTGCTCGTGGGGTTTATCGTACACTTCATCCCCCCCGCCCCCCCCGTCTTTCGTTCTTTTAATTGGGTATTATAATGAGAGCAATATAATACCCCATTGCTGGGTTTGCCAGGCTGCTCACTGTCAAATGAAAGGCAGAGTGCTCCTTCCATCTGATGTGAAATGAGATGATGGGGGTGGGGGAGGGGACGCATTCTGTGACACGTAATCCACCTCTGCTGAAGATGGTGGGGGCAAGTAAGGGTTGGGGGATGGGCCTGGGCAGCGTCCCGTCGCAGTGTGAGGGAGGGGGCAGAGCGCGGCCGCGTCGCCCTGACATTTAGGCTCCCCACCCCCCACCGTTTGAGCACGCCCCGTCTTTTCCCAGCCGCTGCAAGGCATGCAGGCCTTTCCTGTCGGCTGCAGTATTTTTATCTGGAATGTACCATAACATGCGGTCAGCCGGAATGCATCATAGTAGCTGCATTAGCACCTTTACATCTTGTGAATTATGTTCCCTATGTAGCTCGCTTCCTAAAAACAGACTCTGTCCTGTCCGTAAACCCACCCCCTGCTTTGATATAGTCGTGTGTAAATTTTCCACTTGGGGGGCTGACAGTCTGCCTTTGGCTGGCAGCAGGAAGCAGGAGTGGAGTTGTGCCGTACGAGTCCTTTGCTCGTGTCGGTTGACCTTGCGGATCAATCTGGTATGATGCCGGGGCTATTCATTACCGTGAGAGGGATGAATCGGCCGGCTGTATCGATCAGGCGGCCAGAGCTCTCAGGTACACGCGGGCACTGCAGGTGTTCCTGCCGTTTGCCGTTCCATTTGCCCGTCAAAGCCACACCGCAGCCGCTTAATTGAAAGAAAAATCGCGATCCTCTGCCGTGCGAAAAATAATTGCATGTCACTGTGTGGAGGGGAGTCTGAGATGTATGGTCTTCGTGACAGAACACGTGTCTTGAATTAAGGCCGGTGTTTGAATGTCTCCAAATGCGGGGCCGGCGGTATAGAGGAACAGTTGCCATGGCAACGGGGCGAACGTGGGGTGTTTGTGAGGCGCATGAGCTGAGTGCAGCCGCGCTGTATAAACAAAGTGGCTAGTGCGACAGGAGTGATGCCTGTTCCAGGTTCGTTGTGTGTGTGTGTGTGTGTGTGTAGGGGTGTGTGTGTGTGGGGGTGTGCTGGTAGTAGCATTTTATCTGTGCAGCTTTTGCTTTTCTTCATAGTAACTTGAATTATTTTCTTAGCCGACTCGTCAGCACGTAGGTTGGATGTACCCAGATATAACGCTCGGTAATTACGCCAGTGGTTTAACTTAAATAACGTCTCAACAGTCCCTGCTGTGAATTGAACCAGAAGCTAACTGGTCACGATGCATTTTCCCCGTTCTCTCTCCAGTGTCTGTAGGTCTGTCGTATCCTTTTGGTATCTGACTCGCCTGTCTGCAGTGACTCCCCTCTGACTCACATGTCTGTGAAGCAGACAATACAAGCTTCATGCCTCTTTTTTTGCGTGGTCAGCCGTCAGTTGCTGTGCGGGAGAGCTGCATGCTCATTGGATGATTGATTGAGTTTGACATTCCGCCCTGGCTTCTCTCAGGTGTGTGATGGGTCAGCATGGCCGCTTTGTAGAGAGGAGTCAGAGTGAGGCCAGGTAGTTCAGTAACTCGTTCATGGTTGTCGAGTGACACGGCTCAGTCTTCAGCACCGCCCTGAGACCCAGCAGATCCTCGCCTGCTTTCGTTCTCGATGCACCACTGTTAGCGGCCCTAGGGTCTTTGGCACTCTCCATCCTGGCTCTTTTCGGGCCGTGCTTAATGCACGAAACCCCCCAGACAGGCCATCTGATGTGTATTGATGTTTTAATGCACGTACCAGTGCTGGTGCTCAGAATTTGATTTTGCTGGGTATCAGTGTTGAAATCGATGAGGCCCATATGTTGGGGTCCCGGACTGCAGCTCGGCCTGTCCCCCTGAGCATTTGTAGATAAGAATGCTCCAGAAATGTCCTGGATATCGTCACTGCGCCTCGATTAGTGCGTATTTTATTTCGTTTGCCTCATCTCAGCCGTGGGGACCTGGGGGGGGGGGTTGTGATGGCTGTCTGCCGGGCATCCCACTCTCGGCGCCCTTCACGACCAGTTTTGCTTGCCCGGTCATCTAGGAGGCGAAGGAGCATGGCGTCATCCCCATGGAAAACTGGCCGATCAATACTGGAGTTGTTTTGGAGATGAGCCCTGCACTCTGCTTCTCAGTCTCCCTTTCCCACCCTGTCTATTTCCTCCCACCAGTCTCTCCAGTAGCTGGGTCAAGTTGCTCCCCTTCATGGAGGGTCAGATATTAAGCTGGCCTGCGCTGCTTATAACAATGGGTCCCTTCCTGCTAATATGCGATGCTTGAAATATACAGCTTGGCCCTGTTGTTCATTTGGACTGACTGCTCTGTGTTAGGAACAATATGGCCTAAAAATCGGACTCGTGTTTGTAGATCTCATGTGCGTTGCAGTTCTAACAGCTTAATATTGTAATTTCCCCAAATGGTGCTCGTCTCAGGCTAACAGTTGCTTAAATGGTTAAATTGAATGTACTTGCTACAGACTATGAGCCCAGACAGATTTTAAACCCGACACTCGGACACTTAAAGGTTCTGCTTATCATTAAACAGCTGAGCAAGGTATGTAGTATTAAGTGGATATGAAAAAGCTGGAGACACCAATACAGACAGGCTGTGATTCGTAGCTGCGGAGCTGTCTGTCCTGTACTCCACAGTGCCTGTCGTGTTAGGCCGAAGCACTGCATCTATGATCAGGAGAGAAGATGGCTGGTTTGCAGGTGTGCCCGAAACAGGCGGAGAAGATGCTGAGCAGTAGGTGGGGGGTGTTGTCCTGATTTCACAGATAAGTGAAACGGACCAGGTTGTGGGGAGCGTGACAGTTCCTGTAAAACAATGCTTCAGAGAGCAGGAGGAGGGGAGAAGTGACAGCAAGCCATCAAGCCGGGCAGGAATGGCTGCACTGTGGAGAGCATAACAGCACCCATGTTCTCCAGCAGTCCCAGAATGCTTTGCTTTCACATCCAGAGATGTGGTCATAGCCAATCTGTTACCTTCTGTTACAGTTTTCATTATTCGTGGCTCGTGTTTCCCAGTAAAGCTGCAGGCTCCTAGCACCTGTCCATAAGGGTCTAGGCGTGTGGTCTTCTCTCTTCCACCCTAATCAAGCTAATTTACTCTCCTCCAGTGGTGTGAATAGGCAGAGCTGGAGAACTCCACGTGAACTGAGGCTGCTCAGGGCCATAGATCTGTCAGCAGAGCTCTGGTGGGGGTGGAGGGACCCAGTGTCTTGGCCGCTGTGTGTGTGTGTCACTCTTTTTTTAGAACTGTCTGGTGTTCACACTCCATCTTTAACCCTGAAAAGACCTTCCTTGACACCAGCATGGGCTAGAGAGTAGGGCTGCAAGATATCACATTGTGATTATATGGGCTTTAGATGACGGGTGTAAACATTTTGTCCAGAAGCCAGCTTTTTGGTACTATACGGACGTTTACTTACACCCACAATTTGGTAAGCAGATTAATAGTATGCTTAAAATATTAATGACAGGTGTATTGTAAGGCCCAAAAGTTAGTAATCTGTGTAAATTCGGCGTATCCCTAAACTGCAAAAAAATAACACCATACCACCAACGTTTTTTTTTTTTTAACCTTGTTGATCGACAATATCTCCTCTGTCAAAAGATGTTGTGGCTGTTGAACTGTCCCTTTCTTCTCCGCTGCTTCAGTGCTTATCCCTGATTTACCAGAACAGTAGCGTGTGGCGTGCTTCACTAACCAAATTTAATAAACACAAGGTTATGTCGAATTTATACAGATTACCAACTTTTGGGAGTCACAATAAGCCCCTCATTAATATTTTAGGCGTACTGCTAATCTGATTACGTCTGTGTTGTATTGAAAAGCTGATGTCTGGACAAATGTTTATGTCCATCATCTAAAGCCCTGGTAGTTATTTCGCAGTTATTTCCCTATAATCAGGATTGTATCGCATATTGAAATCATGCAGCCCAACTGGAGAAGCATTTTGGTCTGGGTGAAACTGTTTGGACCACCATAGTGATGTCACAACCAGCTTAGGTATGACCCACACACACTGAGTATTGCTCGAAGCAGATCTTGTATCAACTGGGCCAGTTAGTTGGTAATTATGTCTGGTGTTTACATCTGAGTATCCCCCCCCTCCCCTCCCCCAAAACGGCATTAAAATAGCATGTTTAAGTGCAGAGCATTTTAAATGCAGACTTGTATACCTTATTCATGTGAATATTGCCATTTTACCTGTGCCTGTACTTGTGTGGGTGTAATTATGGAAGTCATAACGCATTATATCTGTAACACTGTATTTTCTAAAGCTAGCTGTCCAAAGCCACTGACCTCCTGGTAGTGGGGTGGGGGATGGCAAGTTTGTAGTTCTTCACACATTCAAATGCATAAACAACTGTTTGTGAATTGGTAGGCATCCCATAAAATAGAAAGCAATGACTGTCCTTGTGATGCACTTGTGTAATTCAACCATGGAGTTTACAACAGCTACACTCTGTAGTTCCTGTCTCACAAGTACGTCAAACGGTCCTTGGGAGGTGGTAGCTCCGTCGGGCAACCTTTCATGAGGAGGAGACGAGGGGTCTGTGGGGGGTGGAGGCCCAGATTGGCGCCGTTAGTCTGTATTGACTTTCTGGCCTGTTCAGGGTCACTATTTCGTCAGCAACACGCGCACAGGAGATGATAAACTGTCATAGCGCCAAAAAGGTATTAGAACCGGTACTTTCCCGGTGCCCTGCCGCTCTGCTCGGGCGCACGCAGTTAGCCCGAATCGGGGAATGGTGCCATTTCACATACCTCATCCTCTGGATTAGAGACGCGGAAGTGGCGCTCCTTGCGGGTTGCCTTTAAGACCCGTCGGACTCACTAGGCCCGTCTGCTTGGGTTGAGGTGGGGGCGAAAATGTTGAGTTTTTCTTTATTTTTTTTTTTGTTCTGTGCCATGGGAGTGCAGGTGGCCCTTCTGTGTGAGGGTGGGTGTGGGAGGGTGCGTTTGTGCCATTGGGCAGCCGGAAGGCCAGAGCACGGTGCTTTTAGTGTGGGGCCCCAGGGCATCATGCTGTCCTCTGGCTGGGAACACGACCCTGCTGCAAAGGACTGCATCACAGGGTTATTAAATTCTAACAGGGAGTCTGGGTTTGAAATCTGTCTGGGCTCATAGCAGTCTGTGGCAAGATTCGACTGCCTCACAGAGCTGCTGTTACACGGCAGTTCACTGCATTGCGTTCCTCTCTTTCAGTGATATGCACTTCTTTCCAAAGCTCCTCATGCAGTTTTGCAATTTTTCCCCTTTGTTTCACATAGGGATGGGTGATCTGATTTTATATCGTGATCAGTCTTGAAGACATCTGCAATCTACTTTTCATGCAAATCACAGATATCTTGAGCTTTTATGTCCTTCTAAACCTCACATAAAACTTCGATAGCCAGTTATAATGTGTGTCACTACCTGACCCGTAACACACTTCCTCACCTGCCATTGAATTGTTTTTCAAATATATCATGCATGAAAGGGACCCTGTAATACAGATGTGATACAACTTGGCCAATCAGCACAGTCATCTAGTAGGAAGTCATTCTGTTGCATAGCATGAAAGTAACTACCTGGTCCGTACCAGCTGCCCGATTTGCACCTTACACATCTGCACCACATTATATTTCCTGGCACTGCCAAATCTGTTATCCTGCCATTTAGGTATGAGCCACACACACTTTATATTGGTTGAAGAACACAAGGAATCCAAATTCAGAATGGCTGAAAATCCCATTCTGTGCTAGTGGGGATCGCTTACAAACAGCTCGTAAGATGCACCTGATGTGGTGAAGAAATTTTAATAGGATCAGGATGGGTCGTGAAAATGTCATGAAGCACAGTGGTACAAATCGTGCAACGTTATAAATGCTAGAAAAATGTTAGACATGCAAGGTACAAATCAGGCATGTGCAGTCACAAACTTTGTCGGGTCACGGTTAGCACTTCCGGAGGTAATACAACTAATCTATTCAGCCACCTTAAGAGGAAGCATCCAACATAAACTTTTTTTTTTATATTGAAGTTAACTCAGGATTTAATTACCATTTTGTGTCGAAGTGTCTTTTATGCAATATATAAAATACAAAAAATACAGTGTTTTAAATGGTGCTTGTTGGAGTCAGGGTATTCCACATCTCAGACTGGGAAGAAAGATTGTAATTCAGATTGTGGATCATGATTGTGCATTATAAAGATCGCAGTATGATTTTATGGAAAGATTGACCACCCCTTGTTTCACATACTTAATCCATCTGTCTCGGCTAGGGATACAGGGATGCAATGATATTACACTACTGTTTAGGATATAATTTATACAGTGACTGTTTAAGGGGAACTTGAGTACAGTTATCTGATTAGTACTTATGTGTTTTTGTTGGTTCGCAATACAGTTGGTAATTCTGGGTCTAGTTCAGTAGGTGAGGTTGGTCCCTGATGCTTTCAGTAAGGTCCCCTTCTGAATGATCCAACACTGATGGTCTAGAGGTACCCAGTTCAGGGTTAAATGCCTCTTTTATACTGGGCCCAGGGACCTTTCCTGAAGTGCCAGCAAATGCTGCTAAGTGCATTTATGAAAGCAGGTTTTTCGTCTCTGGAGAAGCAAACTGCATGTCAAAGAGCTGAGGAGTTGGCATAGCACATGCTACAGCCTGTCTATCCTTTTATGGTTGCCTTGTCTGCCCCGGATGGAGAACAATAAGGCAGTATGTTCATCCTCTTTCACTCACTCTTCAATAGCTTCCCTTCATGAAGGCTACATGTGAATTTTTATCTTTTTCCTGCCTCTTGCTGAAGTTTTCAAGGCCTTAAACATTTCATTGTGTACGGCCGTTCACGGGTGTCTAGGACTGTAGCTGCTCTCATTTGGGCCCCTTTGCAGAACCATTCAGGATATAGCCCTTTTTCGTGCCATAGGGAGGGAGGGCTTGTGTTGACGAGACTACAGCTAGGACCCCATCTAGGCAACCACCTGCCGAACTGTATCAGAGGTTCTCTGTAATGGCCTCTTTATTTTTTGCCCCTGTGCTCTTCCCCCTGCCCATTTGCCAGCTCTGACGGCAGTCCAGTGAGTGTGTGTGTGTGTGCGCACGTCAGGAAACACTTTTAACTAAATGTCATCGTACTGCAGTTTCGTCCTTGGAGCCTGACTTTTCGAAATGATCTTGGGTTACGAGGAAGCTTCTGCGCGGCTGACGGAACGTGGCGACCCGTGCTGCCGGAGAAGCGAGAAGGTGCCGTGGGACACGTTTGTGCCTCCCTGGGCGCCCAGCGTGCATTTTAATGAAACCCCACTGAAGGGTGGGGTTGTAGCCAGTGTGTGTCTCAAAGTATTTGAAGAGCTTCTGAAGTCCCCCTCTGAATTCAAATAAACCATGTCTAAATGCGAGGGGCAGGTGGGGCTCCGTGCAGGGTTAGCGGGAAGGCTGGCGATTCGATTGAGTTTTAACCAGTGAAAGGAATAGTGCGTCAAACTGAATGGCGTGTTAATTTAGACATTTGTTGGTGTGTCTGTTTCAGCTTTATGAAAATGGAGTTAGGAAACCTGATTTCCCAACCTTTGCTGACGAAGATTGTGAAAATGGAGCGTTCTGTGAACTAATCGTGTCTTTTTTTTTTTTCTTTTTTTTTGTATCTTTATTTTTTAGTATTTTTAAGGACTTGATCGCTGCAGTCTTTTGGATTTAAACCTCGCCCCAGTGAAGACGGCCATGGAATCGGTAAATATCTGACTTTCTGCTTCTCATGAGCCTGTGATCCGCGTCGTGTTGTGATTGCCTGTTGTATAGTAACGCGCCATGAAGAACTCTGCAGTAAGACTGGGCTCGCTGTTGGAGGGGAGTGTTTTTACCCCTGCTTGTGTGCCAGATACCTGTCCATCATCTGAGGGACTGGACTGCTAAAATTCCTCCCTTGTTCTCTTGTTCTCCCTCACTCATTTCTGCTGCCTTTGGATGCACCACAGAGCATGCTGTGGCCCGGGGCCCTTAGGGGGCGTGGGCTCGCCGTGCCGGCTTTAGCGCCGAGCAGCAGGCTTCGGCTGGCCCATCTTGTGGCAGATGGCAGCTGATTGTGAGGCGTCGTGTGTCACCCGAGCAGCCTCTACAATGGGGCTTATCAGCGGGATCTCTGACTGGTGTCAGCGGGGCAGGGAAAGGGTGCAGTGTTTCAGTGCTCTCTAATCACCGACGCCGAGCGGGTCCCTGCCGCCCTCCGGGGCCCAATCAGCCGCGGAAGGAAGTGGGCTTTCAGAATGGCCGCCACTCGCCCCCACCCTCGTCCCGAGACTCAGTGGTGCAGGTGCTGTGTTCAGAGGAGGACCACGCCTTGCTGGCTGACTGTGAAAGAGTGCGTGCATCTGTCCTTAGTGGCCAAGCTGGTGCTAGGTGGAAGCAGCGAGGCAGGCCTCGGTGTACGCTGCAGATGAGCCCTCCGGCCAGTCACAGGATGGCAGAGGTAGAGGTGTGGCTCAGCAGTGGAGGAGACCCAACAGCCTGACCGGGCCGTGTCCGCCACAGCCAGCGGGTGTGTGTGCGGAGGCTCCGAGGCATGCGTCTGCATGCGCCCGAGCTGTCGTCTTCTCCTGAGACGGCCAAGAAAGTGGGTCACAGCTCCAGCTCCCCTTCCAGCTAATACGGCCATTGAGGAGCCGCCGCCCCAGCCTCTGGGTCACATGACATGACCCCCTCCTCAGTCTGAGTGAGCAAAACCCTGCGAAGGGAGGGAGAGAGAGAGGGAGAGAGAGGCAGCCTCCACTCTCTTGCCTGCGTGCTGTTTCGCCTTTGACTGCAGCGAACCTGCAGTGTTTACAGTCTCTGCTTAGTGTCGCTGGGAACCGGGGAGCCGGATTACAGAGCTCATTACGTGCTCAGATCCCCCACCCCACCCCTTCCACCCATGTGATGCTGGTCACATGGTTTCCAGACATCCAGTACCAGCACTGTAAATCAGAACTGGGCTTTACGCTCTGCCTCCCTCAATCCTCAAATGTGCAGATGTGGTTGGGTGGAGGCCAGCTAAAAAAGCCTTCAGCTGTAGTGTAAGCCTCCCTCTCCTCTCTCTCCCTCCCTTCCCCCAGATTGTAGTTCACTGCAGTAGTGTCTGAGCCTGCACCACTGTGCGTGCTTGCAGCATTGGGGTGGATTGCCTCTCCTCATGAGGGGGATCTTAGCTGTTTTTCCACCGCCCAATCCCCCACTGCCCCCCCTCCCCACTCTGTCTCCGGTCTGCTCATTTAAACATTTTCCCGAGCCGAGCTCCATCCCTCGCTGGGATTAGTCTGCGGTGCTCCTAACGGGGAAGTTGTCGCTGCCAGTCATTGCATAAGTGGCATAGCCTGAGCCGAGACGACTGTGGGGTCTTTGTTCCTCGGGGCTGCGCGCCCCTCTCCTCGCAGGCCCCATGCTAATGCTCCGTTAAAGGGCTCTGTGTGCTTCAGACAAGCACTGCTCTGTATGGGGAGAGGGCAACTTTGGGCTTTACCCTGCAGAGTAGCATTTCTGTCATAGCTGAGCAGGGGATCGCCGCCCTGCTGGCCGCAGAAGGAGCTGTGGCGTGGCATCATGAGCCCCTGTGGGGCCTTCTCTGTCTGTTTGCCCGTTGTCCTTTGCCGGGTCTTTTTTCAGAATAAAAAGCAGTAACATGCATGGTGTACACGCATGCCTTTATTAACAGTGCACTTTTCCAACCATGTGGTATAAAAAGTAATGCCATATGTAAGTAATGTAGGAATTTTGAATGGCAAGCTTACCGTTCTAGTGTTTGAACTTTGGTCTTGAACTCTGCCTGTGTGGCCCCTCCCTGCTGGCTCCAGTGTCAAGCTCTGCCTTTAATGTAACATCTGCAATTACGGGTCGTAGGATCCCGTCTGTGGTGCACAGTGTTGGGTGTGGCGCTTGGCTGGACAGTGCTGACTTAAGTAGGCCCCAGGGCCTAAACGGCTTCTCGGCTAAGTGGATCGGCTTTTTGTTCGTCTTCGACGCGGTAATCTTCATTGGTGAGCAACCTTGTGAACTAAAGCGTTTGACCCTCAAGCCGGTTATACTTTTAAATGGAATCTTTAGTTTCTGTAAACACTCAGGTGATCAGTGGGTGTGAGTGTATAATTATTAGCTCCATTAGTTGCTGTCAGCTTGGATAATGTAACAAAGTGAATTAATTGTAAAATTAATCAATCAATAGTAATATTGTGCTTAAAAATTATGGACACTGAAGGCCAGAACCTATACTGTGTCTCTCCTATCCAGTGTCACGATTAAAATGAAGTGTCTGCGCCTTTAGCCGGAAAGCCTGGGGCAGCAGGTGGGAACAAATGATCCCTCTTTGCAGGGCTCTTTGTCGCTAAAGCCATTTCACTGAAGCACGTGAGCTGGATTGGCATTAAAAGCGTGATGCATAGGGATGAAGTCATCACCATGTCGTCTGATTGGCCGTGGATCCCACTCGCTCAGTAGAGGAACCAGTCAGGCCCCTGGGGGGGGAGGGGGTGGGTAATGCTTTTCTGGCCTGTGCAGAATGAACTGCCGTTGACCTGACGTTTCCTTTGTTAGCCTCAAACCAGCCGTATGCTGGAGCAGCCATGTTACTTCATCAGACCTCAGGTTTGAGGCTGATTTCCACCTTTTTTTGGACATGTCCTGTGGAATGCTTCCGCTCTGACAGCATGAAGAAACGAGTTTTAAAATTTGCTTTTATGATATGCATTTTGAAGGCTAGAATCTGAACAGAAACTTTGCTGATGGAGTTAGAACAGAAGACTGTGTGTGTGTGTAACACACTCTCTCATGGTTTGTGTTGGAGGGCAGTTTGCTGTGGCCTTTGACATGGAGGAGAGGGAGCGTATTGGGACAGTTTCTCTATGAATACTCCTTTCATGTCCTCCTGAGTGGGCTAGAAGCAGATTTCTGTGTGCACGCGTGACCTATTAAACCTTTGGTAAATGCCAGGCAGCTACTATAAGTCATCCTGCCTGGTGAAATGGTTCTGCAAAGGTGGAAAATGATGCCTTTTATATAAAGGCCTCCCTTAGTCCACAGTTAGGAAAGTTTTAATGGACAGAAGTATCTTTTTTCTGAAGGAGGGGGAAAATGATCAGGGGTTTTAATGATCTGGGTGCAGTAGAAGAATCCATCTTACTAAGTTTGTGCACAGAAAGTTATCCCTCCTTTTTATAAGTTAACTCATTATCGTTATTGCAGTATACTGTTAGACACATGAGATTCCTAACACATGAGATTTATATTTACTGAGCACAGTTATCCATTTCATCTTCTTTCCTGTTTATCCTGATTTGCTCGTTTGGGACGCATGTACCAAATTAGTGTTACTGTTGTTTGGTATATTACATGTTTAACTAAAGGAGAATTTTTGGGGCCCATTCATTCTTTTAAGCTTAAATAGATCCTTTGGTCAGTTTTGAATGGCAGTATATCAGGTTGTACCCAGAGATCTTCTGTCCTTACGGTGTTTTGATTTGAGCTGTGACTCATCTCAAGGTTGAAAAAGTGAACTGCCATGCTTTCTTTGGGCTTGTTTGAGTGGCTGCCTCCCAGTGATGCCTTTGCCTGTGCTGACGTCTTGGGCCTGTGTCTTCCCGACACTCGGGGTTGGGGGGGGGGGTTGGCCCTGATTATGGTCTCCTTGATGTAGGTGGCCGTGGGCATGAGCTTGTTTACTGTCTGACACCCGGCCATGGAAGTGGTCAGGTTTAACCAGACGTGACACTGACACCACAGTGGTGGGGTGGTGGTGTGGGGGGGGTCGCTGGGTTAGTTAAATCCATTGGGATCCTGAACTGCTTTGTTCCAGTAAGGAGGAGGGTGGAAGGAGTGGCAGGCAGGTATTTCGGTGGGAGGCCTGTTCTGAGCGGCAGATTGTGGCACAGCCGGGTGCTACGGAGACAGCTGCTGCCACCTCCCCCTCTGCCCCG
>JAODLC010000007.1:17008701-17020440 GCA_026781145.1 Hippopotamyrus pictus | reverse complement strand
TTTGAAAGCAGTCGCTTAGGGGTCAGGGCTCTCTGTGCATGGTTGCCGTGGAAATGACTAGATCGGTTTGCCCGGCTTTTGGGAGTGTGTGTGTAGGTGCGAGATTGAAAAGGATAAACGATGAGGAGGGCATCTGAATAGTGCCGTTTGTGAGCAGTGAATCTGTGCCTCAGGTCACCAGGAAATGGAGTGCAAGGTGGAGAGGAGGAAGTTTGTGTGGATTCCTCCATGCATCCATAATCCTGTGCAGGAGGAGAGGCACTGGCTTTTCTCGCAGCAGACAGCCAGCCTGATTTCCTTCACTAATAGAGATGTTGTGCTTCCTTTGGCGCATTTCCTTGAGAGTAGAACAGGGCCAGTTTTCATGCCCAGAGCCCAAGGTCTCAGGCTCTGTTTTTGTGGTCGAGCCTACGACACACAGCAAAAGCTCCACCTCCTAGGACCCGGTTAAGTTGGTCACACTGATTAATTGCAAGGGGCTTTATTCCTGGACTGCCCCCCACCTGGCCCCCGTGTGAAGAGGCCCTAGTAGACCACTCACCAGTGTTACAGGCTGCTCGGTGTCTGTGGGGAGGAGGGAGGGTTTGGGATGATCCAGGACAGACCTAGTTGTGCAGTCTGTCTTGTGATGCTGTGCATTCCCATGCGGGGCATGTACTGGAGTCCTTGTTCACTACAGGTGACCTGTGGTGGTTCTAGGGAGGGAACTCGCTGTTCAGGTTGTGCACGTAGTTGCTGGCTGGGGCCCCTCCCAACACGGACATGCATGCATCGATTCTGATCCGGTCTGATCTTCAGTGCGGCTGGGTCTCTTGTTTTAATGAACCCTATTCTTGCTGCTGCTGTTTTTCTCCTTCCTGGGGGCAGTTTGAGTAAAGAGCGCCATTGTGGTCTGTTAGTCATGCCAGGTAGCTTTGAATGTGTCAACATCGTTGCCTCAGGTGTCATCAAACAAAGGTTGGTGTTTTTTTTTTTAATAAATGGTTTTTATCTGTACGTTAAATAGTCTTGATATATGAATAGATATCATATAAAACACAAGAATGTCTTGTTGGATCCGGATCTGAACATTTTTCTCTGGATGGAGCAGCAGTTAAATACATTTACAAGTTTTAACCTTTCCTGTACATCTAAATTATCCAGTTCAACTTTGTTCTGGCTCAGCACTCCAGTGGAAATGTAGAATTAATCTTTAGAGTCACTGGGAGGAGACAGGGCCCAACCAAGGCCCCCTCCCATCCCTCAGCAGTCCCATCTCCCTGGAGAGAAGGATCAAAAGATGGTCACCGGTGCTGATGCAGCCTACAAACTGCAAAGCTGAGCGGACCAAGTGAGTGTTCTGTTTGTGTGTGAGCTGATGGAGTCGGCCCTTCGACCATGATCGCCTGTGCACAGCCCTGGGGAGGAGAGAAAGTCTACCGTGTTTCTCTCTCTGTCTCTCTTACACATGTGCGTGTGCACACACATGCTTGCTTATCCAGCTTCCTGAACAAGCACCAGGTATAGGTTATATTCTTAAATGTCCAAGTACAGAAGGGTGTTTGAGACCCAAAGAGTTCTTGCCGTTTTATTTATTACAACATCCCCAAACTTCAGCGAATTGCTTGCTGAAAGAGATATATGGCACAAGTGATAATAAGGTCTGAGCAGAGAGAAATCAGCCCTCTGCTTTGTCCCCCTTCCTCCTTTTGTCAGCTTCCCCTGCCTGGCCCCCCGACACTTGCGTGGGCTAAATTCTGCTTACCATGTGTTTTTTCCATGGTAGCCTGTCCTAGCCCTCACCCCTTCATGTCTGGGGCTCCTCGCCTCTGGTGGACTGCAAGCATTGTGCTGCTCATCCTTGGCCTCCCCTGAGCTCTAGGGGCATGGATCTGGTTTGATCTATGCTCACACATATCAGGTGGGATTATTTCCACTAGCCTAAGTCTTCTTGGAATATTACACTTGCTGGGTCTTTTTATTTTCATGGATGTGCGGCTTAAAGCTGAAATCCCCAGAGTTGCTCAGGATGCAGCAGTTTTTCTCACAGTTCATTTTCCCTTTCTTTTATTTTTTGCTTTTATGACTTGTTAGGGTCACGGTGAGCTCAGGTTACACCCCTGAGAGTGCAATGCTTCAGACAATTTAGTCTTTGCCTGAACAACATTACTAGGTGTAGGGGAACCCTGGGAATGAACACAGGGAAAATCTAAGTTCCATGCATAGCTGGGGCTGCTTTCAAAGCTGAAAGCTTTGTTTGTGTTCTGTCCTTATTAGTTTGCAGAGCTCTTTGTCACATTCTGGAGGCCTCAACCAGGGTCTCTGGCCTTCAGCCCCCTTCCCCTCTGCCAGGGTTATACAAATCACGGTGTCCAAGGTCCAAGCACTGCTGGTTTTCCAGCTTTCCTTTACCTGTCAGTCAGGTGTGAAGCCTCTGGCCAATCAAAATCAGTAATTATTAAACTAACTAACTGGGAGAACTGAAAACAAGGCTTGGATTTGGAATCGAGGTCCAGATTTGAAGAACCCTGCCCTATGCTGTACCTTGAGTTCTTACCATACTGCTCCGCTGGTGCTTCACTCTTCACCTGTTAGACAAAATGTTCTCCGACTTTGTCTGGCTGTCATTGACGGGCGACAGACGGCTGTTCTGTCCAAAAATCCAACACCAGTGCCCAGCATAAATTCAGAGGCCAGCCTTTTATTAATCCTGTTCCAAGCCTTATTTTGTCTCTTCTGATTCCTGGTATTCAGGCTTCTATGTGTTATCGGCAGGAAGACTACTAGAGAAAGACCAATCAGAAGGTCTTCCTCATCTCCCCCCCCCCGTTTGAAAGCTGATCCACCGAATCCTGATAAAACTGTGTTGTTATGGTATCTGCAGCTGAAGAATTCTGCTTAGACTCTGCGTAGAGTAGTGAGCTCCAGCCTTTTGGGTGGTTAGCTTTTGCGTGTGCACTGTGCCAGCACTAATAGCTTTGTCTTTGATTTTACGCCGTGCTGAGTGTGCGCATTGTCACTAGGTAGGCTGCCTCATAAACATCCCCAGCGATGGACCATGCCTCCCAAAGCTGCCCTCCCTCTGGGTTTAAACCAGCTTTGGAGTTCTTCAGATGTAGGCTCGCTTAGTGTTAGGCCTTTATCTGCTGCTGTTCCAACAGAATGTTGCCTTTTTCCCATTGGCGTTTTAGATTACTCGTATCTAGCAGTGCTCTGTTCGCTTTGATGATTTCAGTTTTCCACCGGGGCAGCTGATAACTTGCACATGTCTTTAACCTCCTGTTTTTCTCTGTGGTCGTGTGAATGCCCAGCACCCTCTTGCGATTAGCTTCTAAGCATTTACTGCTATAAATGAATGCTGGTACATTTTCTGCAGAAAAGCAGCATGCTGATGTTGGCTCCGACGTGGCGTCTCTAGGCAGTACCTGAATGGGTTAAACGCGCTCCGGATCCAGGTGGTCCTCTGTGGCCCCGGCAGCCTCTGGATGTGGTCGCTCTCTGTTCCCCCGCCTCCTGGCGTGCAGGCACTGCAGCTGGCCTGCTGCAGTAATCTCAGGATCTGCCTCAGCTTGTGTACCGGGAAGAATTCATGCTTGGAATTGCAATTACTCTACTATTTGAGGCTTTTTTGTTTTCCATTTGAAGTTCCCATATGTATAGATGAGATGAGATTTTAAGATATTTCTTAAGAATGTGTATTTTACAAAGCAAAAATCTGAAATTGACTAAATATTATGGCCTTTAAACATTGTGTTAGAGCTGACTATTAACCAACTCTTTCTGGATACAAGCGACATGTGGACGGTTGCTATTCTGTGCACTCATTACTTGCAGGAAGTTGTCTGTGTTATCTCTCTGATGCTGTTCACTAATTTCTTATTTATTCTCTACTCCTGTTTAAAATAACATCTATTTCTGACTGATCCCATAGCAAATTATGTGTGGAAGATGACAGCTGGACATTGTTTTTATTATAGATTTGATTTAGCTTATTTTGCCTCTCTGACCAGAAACATTGAGCGAAAGTCTTTTACTTAAGATGCCTTTTAGCTTTTGATATTGTGCAGTGGCGAACCCTGTAGGTGGAGGTGAGGTGTGATGACTGTCAGGGCGTAGGCAGGTCTTGGACAGGAGAATTGTACATGTTCACGTCCAGTCAGCCCCCATGTCTTCCATGCGATTACTGTCCTTTAGATGGAGAGTGTCAAAGCGGGAGCTTTAGCACTCAAGTGCCTCTGTTTTCCGAAGATTACTCTGTTTCCCTGCCCTGGTTCAAGGCCAGCAGCGTAAGCGCCTGAAGAACGTGATGGTTTTTCCGATGGGTCAGGGACGCCAAGGACGGCTGACGCAGCAAGGGAATCCCTGCCAAGTTAACCTCTACCGCGCCATGCTCGGCTTTGCACGCATCGAAAGATGAAGCGACCTTAGCTGTGAAGACTTGCATAGTGGAAGAACGGCTGACAGCTGCCTTGTTGTCTGTAGGAGCAACATCCCGCTGCCTTAAAGATCCACAAATCCCCAGCTGCCTTGTCTTCTTTGCGCCTTTTTTGACACGCCCTGCTAGCTCCCCGCCCCGCCAGCACACTTTCGCTATGTGTGGCAGCCATCATGATGGCCAGCGTTGGAAGTTGACATCACAGATGTTGTAGGGAAGAAACAGTGTCATGGTTCATCTTCATTCATGTTCAGCCCTGGTGTATGACACTGGCATTGTCGCGTCATGCCGAGTGTGCAGATAGCAGGAAAACAATTGCATTCCCCAAAAATTTAGGCTTTCCTCAGAAAGCATTTAATGTTTCCTTTGTTAACCACTAATCAATTCCTGCTGAGTTTACTTTTTGGGAAGCGCTCTGTGTTCATTGCGCTTAAAATAGGCAGCCTGGGGAGAAAATCAATGCTTGCTCAAGGTAATTGATGAGAGAGGCTGGCCCACCAGTGCCTCGCTGACACTGGGGAGGGGGGGTACTTACAAATTCAAAGGTAGGGTCTATGGTTCCTCAAGTTAGTTTCCTCTTTACAGTGGTCAGAAACACTGCCTCAGCATTGGTTCAGAGTTACTTTGTAATTCCACCTTACCTGTAGATGTGTGTTCCCTTCTTTCTTGCTCAGGATTTTCTGTAGTCCAGCTCTCAGCAGTTCCATTGTTCTTTCATTGCTCAAGCCATTTCATCTCCTTCATTGACTCCATGGTCAATATTGACATCAGAAGTGCTTTGCCCAGTTTCAGAGTCCTCCCCGCAATGTAGATATAGCTTGTAGGGGTGAGGTGGGGTTAAGTTTTGTTCCATTTGAACTCTTAACTTGTAAATTCCGAGTTCCTAGCTGGGAACTGGAACTGGAACGCCTCCTGAAGTCGGAATTCCGACTCTGAACTCTGAGGAATCGACACAACCCCGAGCTCAGAATCCAAGATGGCTGCGCCCTTTACCAACAGAAGTTAAAGCTGTAGTTTTATACTGTGTATTAGCACTTGCATCTTATTTGTGGCTTTTTATATCGGTTGTACACACTGTGCTGTCCATCCGCTATCTGTGGACGTATTGCTATGCAAAATACCACGTAATGTGTTATCCACTGATATTGCTAACAATGGCTAACAATTAACCGGACACGACGGACCCTGTTTCATTAAGCAGGATTTTTTGCTTATGCGGACAACTTGTCTGATTTAAAGTAGTCTGGGCTAAATGTAAGTGAACGAAGATAAAGCCCATTTAAACTGGGTTAAATTAAATCTGACAAGTTATCTAGGTAAGCAAGAAATCTTGCTTTTTGAATCAGGTCCCTGGCACTGTTAAATGGCTTTCCGACTTTCTGTACTGGAACACTGTTAACTCGTGTGTGACGTCATCCCCAGTTCCGAGTTCCGACCTTCGAGGTTGTCTCCAGGGGTCTCTCTGCCCGAGGGACTTTGAGCAAATGGTGAGCTGACTGCCTCCTCTTTGGGCACTAAAACATGATACCCGGGCACCTGCATGCCATGACACAGTTCCTGGCAGTCCTCTCACTAAGATGAGTGACTGTTACAGACCCGAGGCCCTTTATATCTGGGATGCTGGGAGTGTGTGGATGAGCACTTCGTTCTCTGAGCTTTGGGCCATCGTCTTCCTACCTGGAGAGGCTTGGGGCTGCTGTTTTTATTTAAGTCATTTTTGCAAAAGAAGAACTGGATGTTTATACATGTCAGTATAAGATGGTAAAATGGTGAAGTGATGGTTAAGACTGCCTCATATTTAATCAGAATTATCTGCTGAATTGTAGGTTCTCTCCTGTTTGGCAGGGACTGTGTGACTGAGTGTAAGCCAACCTAGAGTGTAGACAGCATGTAGATTGTAGTATGTACTGGTGATTTTGTTCTTTGTAAATTTTTGCGTATCTAGTACATAAGCATCTAAAAACCCTTTGTTTTTGTCCATTTTATAAAGGCATTTTAATAGATTAAGTAAAGAGATTCAGATTAACTGGCACTGCAGATCCGGCCCTTTTGTTTGAAAGCGCCATGCAGCCTGTTACCCGTTGTGCAGAACAACAGATCAGTATCATGGGCAGTGACAGCTGTGCAGCGAGGTGCTCCCAGTGAGCCCTGCATTTTATGTGTCTGACAGCTAGCTAATGTGTATGTAGCTGGTCCTGTGCTGACTGCTGACATGGAGATCAAGGCTCTAATGCAGAAGCATTAAAACTTTGAGGGCCGTCTTTAATGTGACGTGTCAGTGTCACACATACAGCTGCATCGCAGACTTAAGTAGTTACACAACATTCTGGGTAAAAGCGTTGGCTGTGTGACTGAAACCATCTTCTAAGCAGTATAAAAATAGTAATAATACCAGCAGATTAAAGTAACAAAGTCAGTGTTCCCGAGATTAAAAATCTGTTTTAGATGTCCTCTGAGGCAAGGCACGAGGTTTGTGCATGGCTGTTTGTGAGCTTGTTCATCACAGGGGACACCACATGCGATTGTGCGGAGTTAGGAGCTTCACCGAAGAGCATCATCGTCATGTTAAAATGATAAACTTCCTCACTCGGGCACATCTGGTCAGTTTTAGGGATCAAGTTCAGCAGTGTAATGGACGTCTGAATAGTATAAGAAAAAATTATCTCTGGAGTGTTACAGCGGTTCAGAAAATGGTTTGGGGCTGTTGGTGAGCACGGGCTTCGGTGAGCTGGATGTGTTTTCTAGCCTCAGGTATTTCATTGCAGGCCCCAGATCAGCACAAAAGTAGTGCCGTGCGGATCAGGCTGGCTGCGATTTGTAAGCGTGGAGGGGGGGCCCCCGGCCAAGCGCCTGTGTTTTGAGAGGAATGTAGTCCTCCTCAGTTCACTGAGTTCACAGAGCTTCGAAGCACTTCAGGTCCTGCTTGTTTACATGGAAGTACCCACAGAGTGACTCATCACGCCGGAATAGGTTATATTTTCTCAACCAAAATAGCAAGGTAATTATTATATTTCTCACTCCCTCTCACTCTAGGCAAGCGCTGGTTCCCCATGTTTCGCGTGTAATTGCATTTCAGAGATATAATCAGCCTCGATTCAGGCAGCCACCCAGTACTGCTGCAGTGTTTTATAAAAAAATTTAAAAAAAGAGAAAAACTTGTTTAGGTGCCTTGTCTGCACACGTGAGATCATCTGTGTCAGTTGACTGACTTCATGCTATTCTCACAATGCACTCGCCTCCTTTAGGTTCATACTGCAAAAACCACGAAGGTTTCAGTGCCACTATATTTTCCTGTCTCTTACGCTTCACTCCGTCATGCTGTGCAGGCAGGATATTCACCGACGAGAGCGCGCCTTGCTCCGTGCGTGAAGTCCCGTGCTTGAGCACCTCTCTGATGCCAGTTTTGATCCATCTTTGATTTCACGGTTTTTTTTCCTTTCTGCTTGCCCGTGTTGTCATTTTGGTACCTTTCGGCCCGGATTTAACCAAACGTACATGTTGCAGGCTTCCCTGCTGCATGCTACAGTACAGCTAAATAACAATAATTAAAAAATTTCCTTAAATTGGAAAAATCTGACCTTGTTGCTCTGCTAGGGGGTCCTTTCTAGCTGTATTTGGGGCCCTGTTGACTATGACTCTTTTTGAGAAGGGCTGTGCAAATCCTGTATTTGTTTCCCATAATGACAGCATTGTCCCCTGGCAAGATGAAAAAGTGCCATTGAGTCACGCACTAGTCTTCTGAATCGACCAATCATCCCTCCCACCACCATGCTAGTCTCTTGAATCTCTTTCCAGACTTTGAAACTCCAATTCGGGTGTGGGGTTTATCTTAATAACCCCACTATTTACAGTGTATGCCGGAATACTGAGTGCTGTTCGTTTGCATCAGCCAGATGTATGGCTTAGTTCACTCACTGAGATGTGGATTCCGGTACTCCGTGCTGGCGGGAAGACAAGTGTGTGGTCAAGAATGGGAAAGCACAGCTTGCACATTCGTTCAGCATCTGCAAACATTTTTGTGTGGAAGGGCAAGCCATTAGCATGGGGATACGAGGACTGGTGGCTCGGTGATGCTCCTTGTCCGGCATTGTCACAGCGGGGTGGTGCGTGCTATCAGGATGCGGGTGGAGAAACTCGGAGGCTATGATGAAACTTGAAATGTCTAGATGGATGCGAGTGATTCAGCCCTCCTCGGCACCAAGACCTCATGCTACAGCAATCCCCTTGAACTGGATGTGGAAAGCAGCACAGCTGAACGTGAACGTGATTCACGTTGCTTTTTTAAAGTCCTCTGGTCAGGACCTGGCACTTTGTTTAATTACAGGAGAGTCTGTCATGTTTTTCCACCTTCCCACATGACTGCTGACACCAGGTCCCCCAAAAAAGAAGCCTACTGATCTCACAAATGGAGCCGTAGAAAGTGGAGATGCTGTCCTTTCTTCCATGTCTTTGCCCTCAGTTGAATCTGTTTTTAATCACTGGCTGTATTTTTGTTAGATTCCGTGGTCAGGTGACTACCATACTAAACTATTTTTAAACATAGGTTTTAAAGAGCTTCTTAGAGAGATTGGCTAGGTTGTTTCTTTTTAGTGAACGACCCGGATGGATGTCGTGAGCACACCTGTTTTGGAAAGTTGTGTTGTTACAGTAAAGCTGTTGCCTGCCGTGCGGCATTTGCATAGTCTTCTCCGTTAGGGGCTGGTGTTTATGATGCCTTTGCAACGTTCAGCTGCCGCAGCCCTCAGGCGGCCAGTGCAGGGGAAGGACGCCAGAGAAGGGCAGGGCCAGGAAGAAGGCCTGGCAGGGAAACTGGGCTGGGGGTGGGACAGCCCAGAGAAGGAGTAGGACATGGACCTAATCTGCTTTCGTCTGAAGCAGATCATGGAGTTCAGCTGCTGGCCTCACAGAGGCCCCTAGTGTTGGTAGCGGTTTGCTCGATCCTTATCACAAGCATGAACAGCAGATGGATTTTAAGGCCGTCTTTGCTCTTTGTCATGGGGGGACGATGAGGACACCCAGTGGAATGGGGACCTGTGGAAATCTAGCATGGGTGCAGCGCTCCGTGGATCTGACTGGCTTCTGGCCCCATGTAGGCCCCATGGGGACTGTTCTGCAGCCCCATTTGGCTTTGCTTTTCTCGTCATTGTGGCAGCCTGTGATCGCACGCCTGTGCCTTATAAGCGGCTTTTAATGCCCTTTCAATCCTCCCCCTGCTCCGTTTAGAGGAGCAGGGCCACATTTGGTCAGGTCCTGCCTGCGGGGACAGGCCTGCAGCACTGGGCCTCCGGCGACACGTCTCCCCAGCTGGTTAATGTGCTGGGGGTTGCCATGACAACGGCAGGGTGGAAGCCTCAGCCGCGAGGGAGGGGACGAACGTGAGGAGGAATGCGACGAGCTGGATCAGGGAAGGCAGGGGATGGGAACTCTGTGGGCTCAGGCAGATCATCCCCCTAAGGCCCGGATCTCATGCAGATCCAGCTGTTAGTGTGTGGCTACACGCAGCACTGCAGGAACACGGTGTTTGGTCTGGAAGTGCTCGACCACAGAGCAGATGAACCGAGACATGTCTGAGCTGTCTCTATGGGCCGGAGTTGCCGTGACATTTTCAATTCACCTCTTTTAATTGGTTGTTTTATTTAAACATGCAATCTGGAAAATGTTAGTGTTGCAAATGTACTTCAATAAGGAGATTTGGGTCTGGACAAGGGTCTTTTTTTTTTTTTTTTTTTTTTTTTTTTGTTTTTTTTCCCTGTGTGACATTGTGGGGTTTGGGTAGTGAGGAAAGGCATCATCTGGGCCTGAATTTCCAGGACTTTTTGGAATTTTCCCGCCCCATCAGTCAGAGCAAGGCCACTGTGGCAGATGGTCTCACCCTGTTGGCCGGTGTCATTGATAGCCTCACCATATTGGCCAGTGGGTCAAAAATGGCGCCCTGGAGACTGTGTGGGGAGCAGCGCTCTGCCAATCTGCCGATCTGGACTGGAGGAAGTAACCCTGTGTGACGTACGGTACATGCTGTACGGGCCACAAACGGGCACAGATGCAGGAGCCCCAGCAATGGGGAACTGTAAGCAGATGTTTAAAGAACCTGAGGTTCTGTGGATGAAACCATTTGTACAAATGGCCATCTGTGGCATAGGCAGTCAATCGCAGAGCAGCGTGGATATCTTACTGCTACCAGCGTGGCCTGACTGTGCCGATGGATCTGTGCATTTGAGGTTGCGTGACTAATTTGCTGTGAATAACCTCATCACTGTATGTGTTGTATAGTCTACAGGCACTTTCAAATCCAAGATATTTTAAATGTGCTTAAACATGTTTTGCTTCTGACCACCACCCTGCAATATGTATGCATTGAAAAAGACTTGATCTCCTGGTCTTCTTTTGTGTCAATAGTTCAAACAAAATCGTAAAGTTAAAAAAGCAGGCTTTCAGGTTTTCTTCTGACAAAGGAGGATTCCAGAAATGGGAAGGTTTTTATTGTAGAGTTAAGGGAACAAACTAAAATAGTTGCCTTTGCTATTTATAAAACTGCCTTTAAACATTTACACTAAGCTTTGGTTGCAGTAGTATGTAAGCAGGGCTGTTTGGGTGGGGTTAGGGTCCTACCACCTCCATCAGAGTAGGAAGTTAATGGGGGCAAAGAGCAAAAATGCCCCGAGAAATATGTTTCTCTAATAAAGGCATTCATCCAAATACAGGCCGATCTCTGCCTGATTGTGTGGCTACCAATCGTCAGCTTACCCATGACTTTGCCACCCACCCATTAACAATTTTTACAGTTGCTTAGGACTGGGTAGTATACCAAATTTTCACGATATTGAAATACTGTATTTTCAAAATGACATTGGATGACACAATGTCATTTATAATGATATACCTTTGTGTGTTAAAACCAATAATATTCCTACTTGGTTGTAAAGAACATGAGAGTTGGAGATTTCAGGGGATTTCACTAATAGGAATCTCAGAATTCACAGCTAAAATGAAACTGTTCGACATGAGTCTCATAGGGTAATTGATGGAGGAGAAGAATAATTGGTATTTGTTTTATTTAGTTTTAAAACATTGACAAATGGTTAAGAGCATCGTAATTTGCAATACGTATTTTATTGCAGGGAGCGGTTTATAGTTTCTAAAGAAGACTTTTTAAAAAAAGTAAACTAGTTCATTTGAAAGACTATAAACTAATGTGTTTTATATATTCATATATAATTAACAGAACTGTGGGGTGGCACGGTGGTGCACTGGTTAGCACTGTTGCCTCACACCTCTGGGACCTGGGTTCGAGTCTCCGCCTGGGTCATGTGTGTGGAGTTTGCATG
>JAODLC010000007.1:16960694-17008601 GCA_026781145.1 Hippopotamyrus pictus | reverse complement strand
GCGATGGGCTGGCCCCCCATCCAGGGTTGTTCCCTGCCTCGTGCCCGTTGCTTCCGGGATAGGCTCCGGACCCCCCCACGACCCAATAAGGATAAAGCGGGTTGGAAAATGGATGGATGGATAACAGAACTGTCTCTTGCTTTTGCTCACATACAGATGGTATTGTATACACATACAGATTTTTGCACACTCCTCTTTGGAACAGCAATTGTGTGCTTTTGATTTACTTATTTTGGCACAAGGTGATGATTTCTGTATATATTTGAATCTGGGCTTATTTCATATTAAAAACAAACTCTGCATTAATGACTGTTTTTAAAGTGCCGCTAAATTTTGTAAATGCCCCCATTTTTTTTTTACACTGGGTAGAAGTTGCCCCCCCCCAGATAAATAAAAAAACAAATTCTCATTCTGACCTCACCCCCATGCAGCTTTCCCTCAGAGACAAGTCAAGTTAAAAGCTCGCCAGGCAGATTTCGAGGGCATTTTCTGATGGCCGAGTCCGACTCAGGCTCCGCCAGTGGGGCTAAATATAGCTTGGCGTTAGTGCTGTGATGTCATCAGCCGGTGTCCTGCGGACTGGGGGGCTGACTCAGGATCAGGTAATGCTCATGTCGGTGCTGCTTTGATGGTAAACAGCTGTGCCGTGTATGAGAAATAGAGGTGAAGCTGCAATCTCTGAGCCACACTCTTCTGAGTTAGCAGCGGTCCAGCACTCCATACGTGGTCCTCACACAGTTGGAGTTTTTGTGAAACTTCATCCCTCTTAAATTTGTGTTTTAAAGTCAGTACCTTGGAACTTTTTGGTTATTTGTTCTGGGGCCCATGGTTACCTAAGATACCCTATAAGCGTCAAAAAAGAGCTGAAAATAGAAAGCGTAGGGCTTGTAGGGAGTGGACACCTGCTCTCAAGCACACATGACTCAAGATGAGAAAGTTTTGCCGAAACCGCCGGAAGACAGATGGTAGGCACATTAGCATAGCCCATTGTGGTTAAAATGTCAACTTTTCTGCTCCCTAGTTTGACTCTTGGTTAATTAGAAATGCAGTTCGCTCATTTTTGTTATTAAATTCTGCTGAAGTACATCCTTCTGTGCATACTCCAACATGCCCCTTCCTCATTTTCCCATCTCTGTGTAGTGTGGTGTAGCACTCTGCCCTGCTGCTGTGTGCACATGTGCTGGTAGACGCTGTCCTGGCAGCTTTATTTAGGCCAGCAGACGGGGTGGAGGGTGGGTGTGGTGCATCTCTACCTGAAGAGGAGACACAACAACGGGCGTGGCTGCTACAGAGACGAGGCTCTCTGGGATTACCCAGAAGGCAGTGGGAGGTCGCAAGCACAATACGCTCTTCTCTCATGAATTGTTGTAGTATAGAGTTATAGTTAATGCGACTCATGAATATGGGTCTGTCACAGTTAGTATTACATTGTCAGTGAGTTCATAATGAGAGCAAAGTGGTGGTTGAAACATACTGAAACGGACACGGAGTCACAGTATCTGGGGTCATGTGTTCGTGGGAAGCTGCTCCACTCAGCTACCATTGACAGTGAGTATTATTTTGGAGGTTCTGATGGCTTCAGGTCATCTGTTGTCCGCTTGTCTGGTTGTGTCAGTCCAAGCAAAAGGAAAGGAAAAGCTCAGCGCTGCCTGTTTGCGGTGGGCTGCTTTGAGCGAGGGAACTGGTCAGGTGATGGGAGGTGCAGGGAGCATGGCATCATGCCCAGACTTGGCATGTATGTGAGCCAGTGTGAGCAGTTTGTCCATGTTCATTCCAGTGTAGCCTGTGTAATGTGCATCCTGAGTGCACTGTCGTTCCATTTGACTGTAAAATGTCATTGATGTCCTTGGGTACATTTTTCCTTTAGATATTGTCAATGAGTGAACCAGGGTTAATGTTTTACCTGGTCAATGGCACCAGTTAGCTGGGTGATTTGCTCCAAGTGCACCCCTGCTCCAAGGGATAGACTGCTGTGATAAATGTAGGAGTGGTAAAAGCAGAATTACCCTTATTGTTTTTATTACCTCATTTCCTTTTGGGTTGTTTCTGGGCCTTCAGCCCTGGGGTTTGATGCCTTTTGGACCCTCATTACCCCCAGCTGGATGTGCCCTGGTCAAAGTGCCCCTGTAGGAGAGCAGCTCCTGCCATAAAATCAATCTTGCTGCGCTGCTTGTGAAACTGCTTATATTTGCTAATTGTTCTTGGAACTTGCAGAAGATGGCATTGAGTTGACAGGCTAGGAATTGCTTTTAGACACCAGGTCTAAAAGTGGCTCATTGAACTAATTTGTGGCTAACCATTGGTCCTCAGGACATGTCATGCATGAATATGGTTGATCAGCTCAGCTGCTGTGTAGAATGAATGCCACTGTGCCAATTATTGGCCAACGTCTTGTGGGGTTAATGGGTTTGTAGGCCCAGTGTGATCTTGTAAAAGGTAGTAGTATGGTGTAGTGAATTGAGCTTTGCAGTACTGTTCAGTATCATGTGACAAACATGCTATGCATGCATCAGTGATCTGTCTGAATGGCCTCCCTTCTCTGATTTTACTCAAAAGCTTAGAGTTGACAGTGCCCCCCCCCCCGCCGGCCTCCAAAGACGTTTTTAATGTTCCAATTTTCCCATTTGTTTCCTGCCTTGGTGTTCTTTTCTCCAAGAAAGCTGCTTCAAACAGTTGTACAGTTCTCACTACGCTCTGTTCGTTCACACTGGGAGGGACAGGGCAGAGACACAGGGGCCAAGACGTTGTGTAACTTGGTGTCTTTCGCGGCCAAGTGCTCGAGCTGTTTGGGTTTGGTGCGTATGAGACGGGTGGGAGGTCCGCTCGGTACACATGCTGGAACAAATCCCGGCTCTGCTGTGGCATTGCTCAACGCCATCTGAACGCTGAGCTGTGGGAACGCCGTCCTCTCGCCACACCCATTACCATACAGGTGTGGCTATTTGTGTGCCTACAAGAGATGTGCTTTTTACTTCCTGGTGCCATATATTAGACTTGGCTCTGGATGTGAAGCTGGCCATGACCCCGTGGTGCTGCCACTCTCTCCTTTGGCCAGTCCCACTCTTCTCTCCATTTTTATTTTATGGTATCCCCCGATCCTAAACCTTCTTCAAATGCCTCCTCCGTGTTCAGATGGTTTCTGGTGGGACACTTTTTAACTTGCCAGCCAGTCTTTCATCAGCGGTGCGTGAAGGAGTGTCTCTACTGGTCTGTAGCCCCTCCTGAAGACTATGAGGTGTGAAGTCACACTAGGGCAGGAATGTAGTAATTCTCCCCATTTTTTCTGGAGCTATTTGTCCACCCAGCCTGTAAAAATGCTCAGATCCATGCAAGGTATGACCAGAAAGCTAAGTGGAATTGTGCTTTTATAGAGTTCTATTTTTCTGCAAGTCAGCTTTTTACATTTGAGACGGAGTAGCACCAGCAGGCCTCTGGGATCCCCGGCCTTGATTAGCGAGGCTGCTGAGGAAAGGCATTCTTCTGTGGGGTAGGCAGGCTGAAAGCATAAGCGTGTGGAGGTGGAAGGCCTGGCAAGCTGCGGGATGACGCAGCAGTGCAAACAGGCGCCGATCTGGCCCTCGGCTCCGGCCATCAATAATTCACAGCATCTTTTCAATGGCCACCGCTCTCACCCCCATCTCCCCCCTGCTTCTGACTGCACTGTGCTGCTGCTTTCCTGCCATTGTTTCCATCTCGCATGCAGCTGCTCCTCGAAAGCTCTGCCCGCTCTCTTCCCAGCATGCTATAGGCTGTGCGCTGGGGTGAGGCAAACTGTACTGCAGCCACTTTTCCCTGATCTGCTTTGCTCCGAGAGGTCGGCCAGGAAATGGGCTGGTGCTGAGACGGAGTTTCGGTGAGGGGATTTCACTGATAGGTGAATTTAGAACAGAGCACATGACAGTCACTCACAAGGCCACTCTGTGGAAAAAGAAAGATCAACAACGCTGTTGTTTTCTTCCAACCTTCTAAGGGACTTTCCCAGGAACTCTGGGTCATACAAGAAGTTTCAGTAAAGTGTGCTTCTCAACATTTCTGCTTGCCGGTTGACTGTAAAGCAGCAGTGGAATGTTCTGGGTGAAAGCAGATACGCTCACTCTCCACACTGTCCTCTGCAGTGCTCCTTGGATTCCCTCTGTATATTACTGCTAAACAACGGAATAGGGAAATGCAGGGAACAAACAGGATAATGTTGCTCTAAGCTTGTTTGCTCTATGAGTATTCCGGTTCAGAGGAGTCTCTGCAGTCAGAAATGCAAGGCTTTAGTGGATTTCAGACATTGCTGCTCACTGAACCTGGTACCTGAATTGACCCCCTGACTCCAGCTCTGTGGGAGTGTCTAGTGAAAGTAAAAATGTTTCCACCCTTATATGGACTTTTTCTGTTCTCAGCCCAGCAAATGTGGTGTGGTGAAGGAGTCGCGACGGCTATGTGCAACAGAGACATGTATGTGTGGGTGTGGGGGGGGGGGCCTCCACGACAGCCCACCATAGCAGACAGCTGGCCTCCTTTCAGCCGTCGGTGGGGCGCCTTTTTCTCGATGGAGCCTGTAGCTCTCCTTGGCTCTTCTGACTCCGCAGCGAGGATCTGATCCAGGGGAGCGCCGCGTGAACAGCAGTGTTACGCAAGTGGCTGTGTCCAGCCATTCAAAGCATCCCTCTTTGGCAGTGGAATTGTATTAAAGGAGCCTTTTTAAAACGTGAAAGCCAAGAATCCCATCATGCAAACGGATAACCTGGTTGCACTTGACAGTCACAGGTCTGTGCCCCATCAGGACTTTATTTGGCATACTTTCTGTGAGTTGTGTCTTAGATGGTTTGCACCTCTGAGGCTGCATGGTCACACTGTGGACCAGGAATGATGCCTTTTGATGTGTGGCTTTTCCTTCTGAAGCAGAGTTAAAGGGGATTTGCCGTGGCTAGTGTGTTGAATGCCTCAACCAGCGCTCATGGTATTGGCAACGCAGGAGCTCAGCTTCAGGCTTGTTTCTTGAGGACCCCCATCTCTGCTTTGGGTGGGATTGCAGCTTTATCAGCCTGCGATTCAGCTGATCTTCGTGACGCCTTTCTGTGCATTTCAAAGCCTCCCCTCTGTAAACACATCATCCCCCTCCCAGCCCTTACCCCACTGCCTCCTTCAATGAGAGCTTCACGCCTTGCACGAAATCTCCATTGTTTTGGAAAGGAAGGGGCTGGGATGATGGAGGGGTCATTAGGTAATCTGATCCAGGCCTGTCATCAAAGGCAACCAAATACTGCAGCAAAGGCTGCTGATTAAATGTGGAATGCTTTTACTTTTCCCTGAGCACTAGAGAGATTGGGAAGGTGGCTTCTTTAAAGGCCAAAGTCTCTGCTTCCCCCAAATGGCCTCAGTCTACTTTCCTCTTGCCCCTAAGTCTTCTGACCAATGGCTGAAGTATAGGCATCGTTATGACGGGTAGAACAAAACCATTAGCCAGGCCTGTCAGATGCCATTTGAATTGCTGGAATCTGGTCTCATTTTGTGAAATGGCTGCTGAAATGGGCCAGCGGCTGCTTTTTAAACGGTGGCATTACCATATAGTTGAAGATGAGTAGATTTTCCTGTTGTGAATGTCTAATTTATAAGCATGTTTCCTGAGTAGAAGTTGTTTCCAACTGTATATAAAATACGAGGATTTTGGTTCCAGTGTCTGTCCTGAAAGCTGATGGCTGATAGTGGCTGGTGGGTAGGTGGTGACTATTTAGTTACAGGACATCCTTTCAGTAGTGTGTAAATGGTAATCTCATTGGCTGTTTCCTCTGTAGTCTCATTGGCTGTTTCCTCTGCTCAGTGAGTTTATTTTTCCCCTCTTCTGCTGTATTCCTCTCCCCCCACTCCATCTTAGGGCCCTTCAAATCCACTGTCCCCTAGCCTCCCGGTCATCGTCTTTGACACATGCAAAACCCCTCTTCTGAATATGTTGACAAAGTAGGAAGCCATGGGTCCAGAGTGAAGAGTGTTCTTCAACACATTCTCCACAACAGCTGCATTTTGCTCACTTTGTATTTTGTTTTGCTCGATCTTGCCTCCCAGAAAGAGATTAAAGGATTTATAGTGGTGCACTTGTGTGGTTATGTGCCCTGTTTATCGCTGGCTTTTTTCCCTCCTTGTGATGAGTTGTAGCCGTGGAGTCCCTTTCAAATACAATCCGAGGAACTGGGAGAAGTTCACGCTTAGACAGGAGCTGATGCGTTTGGCCTTGTTTCTTGCCTTGTAGAAATCTACAACTACAAGGACCAAAACATTATTTTTATGCATAGCCAGCAATGTTTCTTTTTGACAGTGATGAAATACCAAAATGGGCCGTTTTTGAGTGACATGTGGTTTGTTCCCATCGCATGTCGCCTCCGTTGTGTGCCATTTGTTTTGTAGTTTAGCGTGACAAACACGGCAGTTTCAGTTAGTGATTCCACGCTTTGCTGCTGCTTGCCTCGGGGTCTTTTCCTCTCACGTTTGGAGCCATTTGTCAGCTACTGCAGAAAAGGTAGTGATTGCTCAAGAAGATCCTAGTGAAGTGAGCTGGTCGTGATACGAAGTGGTAGTGTTGTATATAACCTGGTTAGTTCACCCCATTCTGCACAAGCTGTTTCTGTGTTTGCTATGATCTGCTTGCTTAATTTAGCAGAAATACTTAACTGGCTACCTCTAAGCTTTCCTAGAAGCCCTTGTGCCAAGTAAAGTGTTAAGTGGTTTCTCCCAAAACTGGTCCAAAACGTTCATAGGAGAATTTGCTTGTACAGAGACCCTGAATATTTTTGAGTGTTTTTGAGCTCAGAACTATATTATATGTTTATTAGAATATTTTATCTGTCTCCATATTGAGAGTCAGGCTGAATTTGATTATTTCTGGGTGATGATCACTGGATTAATCTATAATCCTAGCCAAATAAAGAATTCTGTCCGGACCAAGTCTGTGTAATGAATGGCGCCTCTGAAACTTATAGTAGCAAATGATTTAACTGGCCCCTTTTTTTGAGCGCAGGGCTGCCTGTGCTTGATGTACTGTATCTGCAGGGCATACGGCTGGCATTGTAATTATGGAATTATGGCTTTGCAAGAACTATTGTTAAACCCACAAGAATCCAGGGTGCTTCTTTTTTTTAATCCTCAGTTTTCAGGTGAGGTTTGTATTTCCTTTCGATCTGTTTCTCTGAATTTCCTGCCATTCATAACCTTACCTCTGTTTGTTAGAAACAGCTGTAGGGAGGGAGGTGGCTTGTAAGAAATTGACAGATATATTTTTCTTTGTTTAAAAAAAGAGCCTGGTCACCTGCCATTTGGGAAAGTGATTCTTCTCTCACATGGTTTCACATCTGCATATGAATCCAGCCCTTCTGTCTCCTCCCATTGTTCTGCTGGTCACCGGGGCCTCACCATGTCCAAGACCTGTTATGCAATCCCCCTCTCTTTACAGCAAGCCTGGGAATGGCTGCGTTCTGGAGGAATGCGGCGTGGGGGAGGGGTGCCGCTGGGGCTGCTGTGGGAGCTCAGGAATGGAGAGCCAGGCTAGAAACTGCTTACTGCTCTGACCTAGTTTTTTGTCCTGGTACTTTTTCTCCAACCCCCCCCCCCCTTTTCCTAAGCGGTTGTGTATATTTTGAAGTGCGTGTGTTTAGTATGAACTGCTCCTGATGCAAGAGCCATTCTGGGCACTTTCAGCAGTCACTTGACTGCAGAGGGCCAATGGAAAATTACCAGACCAAACAACAACTCTGCTTTTGCTCTGAGATAGCTTTTGCAGTATGTAAAGCCTGGATTGATCCTCCCTCCTACGACTGCAGCATTTATTCAGCCTTTACTATGCATGTAGTAATGTAATAATCCAGTTGTCATGCTAAATTTTAGTACATGTCATAGGCAAGACACAGAGGCTGCAGAGAAACAAACAGCAGGGACAGGACATATGGAAATGCAAGCTTTGCGTGAGTGAGAAGTAGGCTTAACCAGTACTGGTCAGTTTAAGTCGGTAATCCACTCTGCTTCCAATAGCATCCCTCAGAGAGCCCATGCCTTCCCAGTCCAGCTGGTATGACCAGGTTGGCGCGGGCAAGATGACGCCGGTGCGCCAGATACTGCCACAACAGTATGTAACGTTTTTGAATGCATTTGCAAAACCCTTATTTGGGGCTTTGAAGGGCTCATTTTCCCCTTTCCTCTGAGCTGTTTTTGGTGCGTGTACCTTCCCCCTTGCATGGTGCACATGCAGAAGTCCACATGTGTAGAAAGTTGCAGTTGTTTGCTTGTCTAGCCTTGGAGAATAGGGACAATGGGCCAGAGAAACGGATCTAAACACTAGTAACCAGTTTAACCTGTTGTTCTGAGCTAAATCTAAAAAAAAAAAAAAAAAAAGGAAAAAAACTATTTCTCCTTCAGCTGCTAAGGCCATTAAACTAAAATGAGGGGAGACTGGTTTGGCATCTGGGACTGGAGAAGAAATTGCCAAATAAGGTGCTGCTAGCATCGTTGTACTTTGTTAGTTACCTTGGTAAGGTCATTTTCATTAAGTCAAATGCCACTTGAGTAACTTGTAGAACAAGCAGCTATTTTTCTGCTGGATTTGTTGAGAAACATATCAAACAAATGGGAAGAAGAGCATTTGGCAAGTTGCTTTCTAATTGTATTCAGGTAATTATATGTAAGAACTCTTGTGTGTTAAGGTACGCAGGTAACTGGGGTAGCTTAATTTCTTATATAAACGCCATTGTGGTGAGGGTACAAGGTTGGGTAGGAAAATGTTCAGTGAGGCTTCTGAGATTGACGCAAGATTGCTGTGGAGCGGGGCTGTTTTGACCAAATTATATTCTGATTGTTTTGTTGTACATCTTGTGTAGGTCAACCAGTGCACTTGATGATGCAAGAAGGATTAAAGATTGATAAGACGTCAGCTCTCGTTTATTTTCATTTACCTTGGTTACGTTGCCATGATTGTTGTGTTCCTTTTTAAAATAGTGAGTGAGCATGACCAACTTAAACATGGTAATGTTTTGTGGGTTGAGCAGCTATAAAGAGACAAGGGTTTATTCAGGTTTACACCAGTAGAATACTTCCCATATTAGTCCGAGGAAAATGTGTTGTATGTTGTGATGAATTTTTTGGGGCCTTTTACCCACGGTTGATCATCAACAGCTTTTCTGCTGCCAAGCTGACCAGCCCCAGGAGAACGATACAGGAGTCAGTGTTTCATGCCCAGTACGGCTACTGTGGTCCATGTAGTGTGCCTTCACAATACATTGTTTTTTCAGTCTATATTACTACCTGGCAGCAGGTCACTGTGCTGACGGGCCTTTAGGTGTATTTTTTGTCAGTGTACCAAGTGTCTGCATGGACCCTGCATGCTTCAGCTCTGATGTTAGCGCCCCTCTGCAGGTCGCAATATCCAGGTTGCTGCTCTCTTTTCAAAATTCCCTTTCTTGCGGCTTCCCTGACACTGTATGAGATATTGACGCATCTCGTTCATTCCCTTAATGGTTGGAGCTACAGCTCTGGCACCAGACCTGGGCCAGGACTGGAGGCTGGGAGGCGAACTGCCGAGCCACCGGAGCATGCTGTCAGAATATGGCACGTGGCATGCTGCGTAACGTGGCAAGATGTGGAGATTTCTGCTGAGGATGTAGAAAAGCAGCAGAGGGATGTGATTTGCAAGTTAAAGCGGTTTCTGTTCAGATGTTGCATTTCTCTGCAGGGGCTTTTCTGGGAGGCTGCCGGGGCGTGACGGCCGGATCGCATAGCTCTTGGACGCCCCGGTGTCGCCCGGCGGCGTCGAGCCGGTGGGGTCCGCTTCGAGTGGGAGGGGTAAGCAGTTGCCACAAGGTCACTTTTTATCTCGCTTACAGTGAACACACACACAGACACACACACACACACACCCCAAACATACACAGTGTTGCAGAAATGGTCACAGCAGTCCTTTGTGGGTTTTTTTTCGTCCCCCCTCCATACTGGGTGTGAGAATCAAAGGTTACCAGGTTAAAAGCTCTTTTCTGGGTATTTCATTCCTCTTCATTTTGTGGCAGTGAGAGGCGCATGTTGGCACATGGGGTTAGAGCTCCGGGATTCGTTAGCAGTAGTACTGGAACGTGACAGGCAGCCCAGAAGTTGCAGGCCCTGTTCTCTCAGCCTGACTCGACCCCAGCCTGGGCCCCCAGCTACAACCTCAGTACTGAGACTGACCGTCTCTCACCCCCCCCCCCACCCCCACCATTCAGAGGCCCCAATTCCTGCCAGATGAACTCGACGCCTGACGCCGAATCTCGAGCGGCCTGTGCTTTGTCTCGCCAAGGTCTGTCAGGCCCCTCAAACAAATGGTGGAAACCCAATAGGGGCCAGATGCTGGGGCCCATCCGCCAGGGCGCTTCGGAGCTTGCAGTGCAGGGCACAGTGGCTCTCAGTGCTGGTCACCTGGGTCAAGAGCAGTGGAACAGAAGGCGTTTGTTTCCCTTCTGCGTCTGAGACAAATGGAGCTGTGTTTAGAACCCTCAAAAGGTTAAATTTGAATTTACATTTCAGGGATGCAGGTAATATGGTGATTAAAGACAGGGGCCCGGGGCCCAGGATGGGCCCTCCTGGAGCACCCTTGGTGGGGGGACTTGGCTTGAATCACTGCAGTTGTGTCATTGCTGGTACCTTTGGATAAAAGCATTAGATAAGTCTCAATGGAAATTTAAGGTATCCTAAGATGGCACAGAATTGGAAACCACACACAGTTATAAAACACCTTAACTCTTACTTGTGTTTAAAGCATTAATGTACCATCTTTGACTGCTTTCAATTTTTTTTTTATGCTGAATTGACTGACCGGGAAAATACTGCTGGACCATGGGGTTTGTGCTGAGAGAGCTGATGTAATCGTCCTTAGGCACACAGCCGTTACTGAGAGAAATCCCTCTGTGTCTTTTTCTGGTCCTCCTTTTTGCGTCTGCTGCATGTGACGTGCTCCTGGGGTTATTTACAAAGCAGCCAATAAAAGGGTGGTGATTCGTTTTTAAACGGGAAATGCTTCCTTGCCCAGCACACTTGCTTAACTATTTATTTATCATTGAGCCTCTCGTAGTTAACCCTGTCCTGATACGTTATTACATATTACATATAGTACATATTTTTCTTTGTCTTGGTAAAAACTGAAATGTCTCCAGTGTACATTCACAGCTGTGAGAATCTGATGCAGACTTTGGGTTGCCGGCTTTGCGGGGTGTTGGGGTTAATCCAGTCCCTCGCTGCTGTAAAAGCCGGCTGTGAGCCACACAGGGAGCCCACTGCCTCCCTCTACCTCAACAGGAGGCTAGCGTCAGTTTCCATTAACATGGAACCTCAGCTTGTGATGAGTTTAGAGCGCCGTTCCTCCCAGTCCTGCACTGATGACTGCCAGCCTGCCCCCGGGCTCTAACGAGGTGAGACACGGCCAGCCTCTGTCTGCGGCGGGCGAACTGACGAGCGCGCTAACCAGCTGCTTCTCAGCATTCCCAGCACGTGGCAGCATGCCGCATTGCATTCTGGGTCGCCTCCCCCACCATCCCACTTGCATGCACACAGACCTTGCTCGGGGTGGGGGAGGGCAGGTGTAAGTATAGGGTGGTGGCACTTTGCTGGAAGCCCCTTGGCCTTGCAGGATTTCATTTATTTACGTTTTCTCGGCACTCATCAGAGCTGCAGCGCTCTTACATTTTCTGAGCCTGCACTCTTCTGTGGTCTCCCCCGTGAGACTAGAGCATCCATTATTTAGATGGGACGCGGTCAATGGTTCCTGCTCTTGGAGCAGCAGCAGCCTCCCTGCTCAGGTTATCCGCTAAAACCTGAGCTGGCTATGCCCCTTCCCTACTCCTGGCTCACACGTGGGTCTGGACAGTCTGGACCAGCCATGTCCAACATAAGGTTGGCGTGGCGTCTCTGAGGTGTGCTCTGGAGAAAGTCAGACGCCACAGACCGGGGGAGGAGGATCATAGCCACACCCACACGGGAGCCCGCTGAGGGGAGGTGTTGAGTTTACAGACTCAAACTGAGGGATTTTTCAGATGTTTTGGTTCGTTAATTGGCCTTCAAGTTCGCGGAAGGCGGTTATCCCACTGATGGTGTCGACGTCGACTTTGCCCAGCAGAAGCATTGACTGGTCCTTCACATGGCTGGCTGGCTTGTTTCTGATGTTGCCTATGCTGCCGGTTCTCCGTTGAGGCTTCTGAGGTGCCGTGTGTGAGGAAGCGCGTGCCAGCTGCCTCCTGGGTAACCGAGAATGCGGCCTCAGCGCCTTCATGAAAGATGCATCAACACCATCTTCATTTAATCTCTCTGCTGGTACGGCACAAACTTCTCTGCTTGCATGCTTTCATCTGGGGTGTCCTTGGTTGTGCTCATAGAAAGATAGACAGATAGAAATACTTCAGTGATCCCAAGGGATAATGTGCATGCATGCAGCGATGAAGAAACGTTAAGTGCACTAACACACAGTGCTGGGGGGTGAAGCAATACACAGTGCAACAAGGTTGTGCAAGATGGATAGGAAAACGTGTACATGTGATATACATATGGCACAGTTAACAACTATGTCTTATCTGTTTTTAAATGCTGGCCTGGTATGTCTTATGGCTGAGATGAGGGTGTGTAAAGGAGGGAGGTGATGTAGGTTATTGGTAGCAGCCTGAAAGGGTCCCCAGTAGTGTTCCTAAGCTCATCAGGGTGAAATGAGCTGGTGGATAAAGCTGTTACAAATGGGGTATGGGCAGAATTACTAATGATTTGCTCCCGTTTTGCCTTTTGGGCGGATGGGTTCAGTGTGGGGTCGTTAACGTGAGAGCAGAATAGGATGTGATGTTCTATTTGATATGACGTGGAGTGTCAGTCTGTGTACATACGGCCTGCTGCACCAGGTGGCTCTTGGGGCTCCGCCCTACCCAGCCCATGTCCCTGCTGCTCTCATCAGCTAGATTTGCACTGATGCATAATTCATCCGTGATGTGATAGGCCTGAGCAGCTGTCGCTGTGCCTGTAGTCAGAGTGGCCCGGCCCGGCAGCCTATAGTCTCCAGTCAGGCCTTACTCTGCAAAGTGTTTATTGCATGGCTTGTGTTGGTTTTATTTTTTATTGTCGCAGATAAAAGCGTGTTTCCTGTTTCTTATGTGACCGTATTCTCAGCTTTGCTACATGCCCGGAACGGTATGGCCAGTTTTACTGCCCCCACCATCACCTGCAGCAAATCAAGGAATCTCATGGGTCAGAACGCTGCATGTTTTTCCTCAACCCCCATGCATTTGTATGATTATGTGCAGAGATGGCCAGGCAGACTTGACTTTGGGCCAGAGGGTCATAGGGTCAGAGACCCGGTGAGCAGCTCCGCTATCCATCGGCGTGTCACGTCCGTGTGGATTTCCCCCTGAGCGGTGCACGCTGTGGGCCTCGGTACCAAACGTAGCTGTGGCTGCCTGGAGGGCGTGGGTTAGCACTGGAAGCTAAAAGGAGGACCTCGAGGGGCGTGAGCGTAGTGCCATGAGGCAGAAGCCCATGCCGCCGTGTCAGATGTCCCTCGTCAAGAATGTGAGGCGAGCAAATGGGGCATTCCAAAAAGCGCGGGCCTCTGCTGCCATGTGTCCTGTCCCTTCCCTTAATATAAAAACCAGCATCTGCTTCCAGTGCAGGAAACGTGTGCTGGATGAGTGGTTGGAAGATGGATGAATCTGTTTCTAGTCCATTGTTGTCATCGGTGAATAAGCTGCTGTAGTTTCTTCAGCTGTTTCCATGTGGAAATGCTTCATGCATCCGTGAAGGAGGAAGGCTTTTGTTTACATACGTTTCCAGGGGGAGGGTGCAGTCGCCGCTTAGAGTGGCCCTACCATGGCGTGCTTTTAACAGGGGCAGCATGGAGTCGCTGTGTGTTTAGTCGTGTTTGGTAACTTATCTGTTTTTAATATGACACTCTCATGGGTCTGACTGTGGAGGGAACGCCTTGGAGCTAGAACCCATCCCCTCAGCTGGCTCTGCACCGAGGGACCGGCACTCTCACAAAATGCTGACAGTTCTGCAGGGATCGCCCAGTGGAAAGTCTTACAGTGGATAATGTGTGTGTGTGTGTGTGTGTGTGTGTGTGTGTGTGTGTGTGTGTGTGTGTGGAGCAAGGGAGCTCTTAGCATGTGCGTGTTTGCGCGCGCGTGTGTCACAGCTTAGACCGGGTATAAGCTGTTGTGCCGCCTACCCGATCTTGCTGGATTTTAATGCGGCCCGGGGACAGAACCTCTGTTGTTGGAGGCCCACTGTCAATTGCTGGCTGTTAGAGGTATTAAAGTGGGGTTCCTGACTGAGCCTGTCTGTGGCCGATCTTACACTGGGAGTCACGTGGCCTGGTTTGCGGGTGTGGGTCTATGTGCTCTCACCAGTCACTACCACCGGTCACTACCACCTTCAGTAATTGGGTGTCAAATATCCCTGTAGAAACTGCAGTTTGAAACCAGCCAGCTGACATCCTGCTGAAGACAGGGTGCCCCTGTCACCCCTGTATCTACTGACGCTGGAATACTCTCCTTTCATTGTTATTAGCTGTCATCCTGATTCCCGTCTGACACGGTTTATTTCTGTGAAGTTAAACTGAGCCACATGGGCAGAAATGCCTCTTACCGCCTTAATCAAACTTAACATGCCACTAGAAAGAGATCGATGTCTCTGAGGTTGGATCTGCAGTAGGGGTGTTGGAGTGTAATCACAAGGCCATTGGGTGACGTGGTGCCGACTCTGCCGAGGGTCATGGGCAGGTCAGACACCATCAACTTACATGCAGACATCTGTACGGATGTGCGTGTGGAATCCAGTATGGCTGACAGTCACTGGGACGTGTGTGTGTGTGAGAGAGAGCTGGGCTCAATCTCCTGGCCCTCTTCCACACCCCAAGCGGAGTTGAGTCGGTGCAAAGGCTGGCAAGAATTAGATGATGCTCCTGGGGTCAAGGATGTGAATGATTGATGCAGAGTGTATATATAGCAGATGTGAAGTCCCAGTGGAAAAAGGGACCAGTGCTGCAGCAATTAGCAAGAACTGGTTCAGTTAAACTGGCTTTGGTGCTCTCGACGAAAGGGTTTTATTAGGATCCAGATGAATGTCGGGTGCAGCTCTCTTTGGGAGAGGGACTGTTCAGGCTGTAAGCTCTGCAGCATGTGTCCAGTGCATGCACACAGACTGTTTCGTCTGAGGCCCTTGTTCCAGCATATCAAACATGGAGTTGCACACTCCAGTCTCCAAACTGCCCTTTGCTGCAGTCGGGTGCCTCAGTGGGATGCTTTCAGCACAAAAAGTGGGCGTACCTTAGCAGGTACAGGGCTTTAACCCCTTCGGCGTCCTCTCCGTTCAGCTTCCAAAGCAGTTGCCTGCTGATTTTATTTTTTTTTCTGCTCTCTGCCTTCTGTCAGTCCTGGGTGGGGGACAGTTTACCATGCTGGTCTCCTAGCACCAAGTATTTTCAAACGCTGTCTTACGTCAGCGCTCTCTCGTTAACTGGTGTTAGTGTTGTGGCATGTGTGTGAGAGAGGGTGTGCGTGAGACCCCAGCTTGCGGTCTACCCGTCAGGCTTGCTAACTGCAGTATGCCGCCTTTCAGCTTCAATAAGGCTTGAGGCTAACGACCTGTAAATAAGTGTAGCTACGTATGAATTCATGAATGTTCTGAAACAGCTCAGAGCTGCCGCGCGTGTTTGTTTGCATGCACGCACCTCCCCACGTGCAGATAATCAAAGGAAGAAACGCCCCCCCATTGGGGAATCGGCAGTCCTTGTGCGCCGTGTCCCGTCTGGCTCAGTCACAGCAAAGGAGCCGCGATTCCCCACTTTGTCTCCTTCCTCTGAGGCAACGTGAGCCCCGTGGGTCGGCTTGTGCATTCACACGGCTGGCTAAAGGGCACTAATAGCGATCATGTGATGGAGATTTCAGGTCCTCGAGCTCCTTGCGCGACGCCATTGGCTGCCAGCTACCCGGGAACGTGTGCTCTCGTCCCCGTCGCTAGGCAACAGTCCCTGCATGCATGTCACGGTGGCCGTGTGTCACCCGCCCCCTCCTGCTGCTGCTGTTTCTCCTCAGCCAGTGCGCGAGGGTGGGATGTGACGCTGTCGAGGTGGGGGGGTGGGTGGTGGTGGATGGGAGGGCAGATTACTGGGGAAATCGATTCATTGGCGTAGCTTCCTTGTCCATACCGAAAGTAACCTTGTGACCATGGTTAGCCATAGTGCTGGGGCTGGAGTCTGCAGGTCGTCTTCAATGTGGCGTCATCGGGGAGGTCAGGGCCCCTCCCAACTAAACGCCCCATCCAGTGAAAATGTAACATGGACCCATTTTGCGTATGAAGCCGTGCAACAGCCATAGCCCTGGCCTTGTCTTTCAACAGAGCAGATACCTCTGACCACTCCCCCTGGGGTGTAGTCATACCAAGGCCCACCTTGCAGGGAATGCCCGCTTGTTAACCCCACCTACCCCTCACTGCCTGCCCCCAGCCCCCAATGACACGTTTGCTAATGAAGCGAATTTGCTCAGGTCAGGCTATAGAGCCAAGCTGGGTCTGGTTGCCTAGTTACCAGCACGGTGCCATATTTGCACACCAAACAATGCCTGCTGCGGCTGGGCCCATTCTGATCGGGTCTAGCGTGAGGGAGCCCCGCTTCCAGCTCAGTCCACGCAACAGGAACTCTGACCGGCCGTCTGGGAAAACGGTCGACCCACCGTGCTTTGGCCAATGGGGACAGTCAGCGTGGAAATGCAGAAATGCGCAGTTGTGAGGGTTTGTCTGGGATGTCGCAGCCTGGCAGGCATATGACCTCTCTGTGGCCTACCTGGACAGCCATCTCAGCACGTGTGATTTCAGTGACTGTGCAGACGGACCCTTTGGTGTTTACCTTCATGCATCTGTGTCAGAGAGAGCTGGTGCCTGTAAGACGAGATGATGTTGCTCAACAGATGCTACCATTACCTTGCGTTGCCCTGGGCTGCTCTATCTCTAAGGAAATGTGGTTGTAATGAGACAATGTTCCAGTCTGGGGCGGGTCACTGCAATTACGCACCATTACAGGAATAGTCAATAGGCTTTATTAACTTGAGAAGAAATTTAAATCTTTTTTTTTCATTGTTTTTCAGCGTTTTGGCATGTGTGGCTTGCTGGCACATCTCAGCTGCTGTGTGAGCGTGCTGTTCGGATGTGCTGCACGTGCCCTTGCCCGTACGTTTGCGCTTTGCGTTGGCCCGGCTATCGGGGAGGCTGATCTCACGGAGGGGCCAATCAGACAAACATCTAGTTATCTCTGGCCCTTACAAGGCACTGCTGATTTTTCTGAAGGCCGTCTCGCATGTCACCGGCATCCGCTGGCTCGGTGCTCCACGTACGTGGTCAGCTTCGGCAAGCGCATCGATGCCCCGTTTCAGGGATGATGCGGAAGGAGAGCATTACATTAGCAATGTATTACATTTATCCTGAGTATCAAGTGGCTGTTGCTGCTGAGCATCGAGCCCTGCTTGTGAGGTGATGCTTGGAGCCCTGGTACCCAGTATCCTGTGAAGGAAAGCCGGGGACCGTCGCTCACTGACGTGTAGCTTTGGCACAAGCAAACTTAGGGCTGTCTGCTAAAGGCGGGTGCCTGTATATTTTTGTGAGATCATCAGTAGGGAAATGTGTATTGACAGTGTCGGGTTAAGAGCGGCGTGGGAGGGGAACCGCAAGCTGGAGGCATGGGGGAGGGGGGTTTGCGGCAGACACGTACCTCGGGGCAGACTGGTCACAGGAGAATCCCAGCTGCCATCCTGTGGTCGGCCGGCGTCCTGGCCAGCTCTCGGCTGCGATGCAGTTATGGGGGGGGGGGGGGCACGTCCTCCTCTCGGCTCCCATGCTGCGGGAAACATACACTCACCTGCGGCTGGGATCACAGCGTCTGGTGATGTGGCGGCCGTTAGGAGGGATGACAGGGATGAGACACCAGCCTGGGTGAGATGTGGGAGATGTCACACATGGCCACATTCCATTCCAGGTGCCTACCCTGCATGATTTTCAGTGCTTGGCCTGGGTATTGCTGCAGTTATTCATTTTAACCCACAGTACTCTTTCTATAATAATTACTCTGTTACTTTGTTTAACTGGGTTGCTCCACTGTGGCTGTTTAGGTTTCATTCCGAACCTGTTTTTCCCTCAGTCTCCTGTCAGTAAAACACAGTGCCTTGAGTATTATAGGACATTATGGATAACAGCACTCTTCTGGCCTAATCACCAATTTGGTTGCATGATTAATGGTTTGAGTGGAGTGAAAACCGAAGGCGTCTCTCATACTCCTGCCCCGGAGCAGGGTGCTCTTGGAATACTGAACGTTTTCAACATTTTGTAAGATTTGTTTTGGTCCCTGATATGTAATTTAAAAAAAACAAAAAAAAAAAAACAAACATTAAATGTGGATGACACACAGTAATTTGAAAGTCTCGTCTCGGCACTCATGTTTGTTCGATGCTGCCTGATAGATTAATTCGGTCTTAACTTTGGTGGCAGTTGAAATGCTTTAAGAACATCTCCTGGGGTCTGGGTTTAGCGTGTTTGTTCACCTCTGTCTTGGCATTTGACCTTTGGGTGCTGTGGAGTTTCTGGGCGCAGTTCAGAGAGGCTGCTGTGTGTCAGCTTTCCATACACTGGGAAGAGGATGGCTCCCTTTTCTCACTGTGTTGCTGGCTCTGGGATATAAATAGCAGCTTTAGAAAGGGAGCCGACCAGGGAGGGGGGGCTGGGGGGGGGCATGGCGCCGGGGCTCTGTGGAGTGCTAGCGATGACTGGGTGGGGATGGAGGCGAGGGCGCGTGGGGGTGGGGGCTCCCAGCCAGACGTGTTCCACGCTCCTCTGGAGTGTTTTATGGATGCGGAAATATGCAGGGACTCGTTCCATATTATTTATTTATGCCACCCTGAAGTGAGTGTTCTGCTCCATCTTGTTCTGCATCCTGTCTGAAAGGCAGTGGGGTTTTTAACAGCACGGAGAGCTGAATATCCATGACCACGCTGCATGCAGTGACCACGGGTTGTGTCGCTATTGGCCAGTTAGTCACTGCCATGACCCTCTTTGCTGTGTCGAGCTTTATCCAAGCCAGCTTCCTTCAATGCAAACGCTTGCATATTTTGCCCCTGCAGATCAGAGCAGTAGTGTGTTTGGGATCGGAATGCCTTAATTCCATGCTTTTAGTGGGGAGGGGGGGAGGGGCATGTGAGCGGAGGTGGGAGTTGAAGGCTGTCCGGGGCCTCGGGGAGAAAAAAGCATTGACGTCTCTGTCTCTCTGTCCCTCCCTTCCTCTCCGTCTGCCCTGTCCCTGTTGCAGACGGTGGACGACGATGCGATGGGAGCGTGAGAGCGTGGATGAGGTTTGGCGTGGCGAAAGCTGAACGATGCCCAAAGGTGGGGCTTCTAAAACGCCCCAGCTGGAGGACTTCCCACTCAACACCGACATGGTGGAGAAGCAGACTGGGAAGAAGGTAAGGGCCAGGGCCCATGTGATCGGACCTCTTACTGCACTCCGCCGGCAACCCCTCTGCTGTGACCCCTCCCCTCCTCGCCGTCTTGACGATGGATTCTTGGCCAGCTGAAGTCATGCTATGTACTTCATGACTTTCCTGGAAGATGGTGGATGTTCTGTCACCCTATGTGCCAGCTGTCCATTATGATGATCAGGAAAATAAGTTTTACTTCACATAAATGCAACGACTGCCACATACAAGCTGAGGCGGAATAAAGCGCAGTTTGCTTTGCACTCCTGGTAAAAGGTTTCTTGTATCCACTCCCCTAACCTATGGATACAGCTGCGCAGTCTCACATGGAAAGCAGCCGTGCGTGTGTGCGTGCGTGTGCGTGTGTGTGTGTGTGAGAGAGAGCGTGTGACTGCATGCGTGTGTGGAAGTCTGGCCCGGCATCCCTTTAAGAACGCTACGTTCTCTGTGCTCAGCCCCAGTCATTCTCCTGCACACACTTCACATGCTTTTGCTAGAAGGCCTGCCTGAATTCAGGAGCAGGAGGCCTTGGAGAGACAATGATCCTGCCGTCTTCGTACGCTGCTCCTGCCCTCGCTGTAAATATGAGTAGGTGTCATTTTAAGTTTTTCTGAAAGACGTCCTGTTCCAGTGGTAGGCGTTTGTGCCCGCTTTCATGTGTAAGACTGTGTGTGTGTGTGTGTGTGTGTGTGTGTGTGCCTGTATGTACGTGAGAGAGGGAGGTAGCGCACACTGCAGTGGCGGCGGAGGTGGATGGTGCAGTGGCGGAGCAGCAGCGGCTTGTCCGCGTATGTACAGCATTCCAACTCGGATTGCATCAGACACGAAGGAGAGCCGCTGCGTTGCTAGGAGACGCATAAACACGGGCAGTCGCGAAGGCAGCTCTGGGGCAACGCAGTGGCGCACCGCCTGGCCTGGTGCGGCCTCTTCCTTCCACGTGGTGGATCGAGGCCGACCCTGTGTGAGCGCGCGTGTCTGTCTGTCATAGGGATGGGGCGGGGGCTCACGCAGGCGGTGACTTCATCCTGTCATGGCTGTCCGAGGCTGAGGAGAAGCTCCGCCTCCAGGAACCCAGAGAACAGCGTGGTGGGAGCAAGGAGGCCCGGGTGTTGTCTCTCTGCAGTGAAACTCACAACCTGAACCATTCACATTTGCACATTTGCAGATATGGGGGCCACAAGTCTGGCATTAAAAACAAAAAATAAACCCCGGACAACTGTAATAATATTGGATTGTGCCAGAATTTGATCTGCCTTAGATTGAAAGTAGATCCTGGTTTTGAAGAAGGACAGAATTATATTGTATAGTGCCTCCCCTGAATTCCTTTATTAGTTGTTTTTGCCGTTCCTCCTTAAAATCTGGTGCTGAAATTAGGCCTTATCTTTGATCAGTGCTGAGGTGACCCCTCCCTGCAGTTTTTTGGCATTTGATCTGGCAGTGAGCCTTAAGGTTACAGTGCCTTGCGCACGGCTGTACTTTAGTGTTTGTTCCGGGGGAGGGGTCTTGCCCTTTCCGGACTTTTATCCAGCCTCACCGGGCGAGAGCAAGAGGACCCGTGGAGTGGGGTTCTCTCAGTTTCCGGCAGGGCCCCTAATGGCTTCCAGCTCCCATGCCACCCCCCACCCATCTGGCACTCAACACTCTGCGGTGGGAGTAAATTCGATGGAAAAGTCATGCTCTGCAAATCCCGTAATTGCTGGAAGTCAGACACAACTAAGCAGATGGGATCTGGCTCTGCACTGTGTTGCACACACCCCACTTCTAGGCTGCACTGTACCACAATGTAAACACCCCAGTTCTATTCTGCACAGAACCACACTGCATTTACCCCACTTCAGCATTGTACTGCACTGCAAACACCACTGCACTGCAGGCAGCCCATTTCTGTACTGCCCTGTATCACTTTGCATGCACCCCACTTCTACACTGTACCATGGTATATTGCACTATATATACCTTGCTTTGGCATTGCACTGCACCTCACTGCACTGCAGACACTCCAATTTTATGCTGCATTGTACTGTACTGCAGTGCACATGCCCCATTTTACAGCACTGTTGCACCCTGCTTCTGCAGTGTAGCCTGCTTCACATGCCCAGCTTTTTCACTGTGCTGTAATGAATGCACCCTGTTCTGCATTGCATCACACTGCACACACCCTGCGTCTACACTGCCTCACACTGCACAAACTCTGCTTCTTCACTGGAGTCTCCCACAGTGCTGGTGCTCAAGCTCGCCCACCTCCCTCTTCAAAATGTGTGTATCTTTCCCCTTCTCTGTATTATACGACTGTTTCAGTTTCACATTTACTGTTGTCAAGTATAATTTTCGGTCTTAGACACCTCTTTTATTCTTGTTTTTTGCTCAACTCTGCTCCACAAAGAGGTGTGTTTAGGTGTTGTGTGTGTTCTCTCCATTCATCTTAATTTTAATATTTTTAAAATAACATTTTCCCCCTCTTCCCTCCTTTCTTGTCAGGATAAAGTCTCTTCAACCAAGACTCCCAAACTAGACTGCAGCGATGGACTTAAAGAGATGAAAGAGAAGGCTCCGAAGAGGAAGCTGCCCTTTACTGTTGGAGCCAATGGAGACCAGAAGGACTCAGACTCTGGTGAGGCCTGTGGGGGGGGGTGCTCTGATAGCCCAGTGTTGCAGGAAGAAGCAGTGCATGCTGGGAGATGATAGGTCCTACCGTCTGTGCCAGTACTCAGTCTGTGGGCTGATGTTCTTGTTGAGCTCAAGTTTCTTCTAATGTCCTGGGTAAGGAGAGAATAGGATTAACAGGCTCTGCAGGCATGAGAGCCTAAAGCATTTTTGGTAAGGTCATTGTTTTTGCTCTTGAAATACCTGGTAGTGGGCTGTTGGCTTTGCTGCGTCTGGCTCCCATGGTGATGGGTGTTTCCTGGCTTCTTGCCTATGGCTTTCTGGGCATTCAAGCACTTGCTGTTGCAGCTTTCTCTTTTGACTTAAATCATACTGCTGAGCTGATTGGACAGTTGTGCGTATTTATAGAACACTGTTTCAGCGGAGAGCATTGCAGTACCAGTAGTATTCTTTCAAAATATAACCAACTTACAACAGGCGACAGGTAAAACATGGTAGTTCACTTTGATTGATATGCAAAGTGTTTATGTCACTCACTCCAGTTCAGTCCCCTGACCACGAGTTTTTTATGCTGTTGTGATAACACAGCAAAAGGCACACAGCATTAAGCATTTGCTGTTTGGGGGGGGTGGGGGTCCGTGGGGCTGTTCCTGCCTGGCATTTGGCATGTTTTTTTTTCTGGTTAATTTATTTCTCCAGACAATACACTGATTGTTTATTGTGATGCAAATTAGGCAGGGGTGTGGGGTCATTCAGCCCCCAGGAGGGCAGGCCTTGTTGGCTTCAGTAACCAGCCCTGGTGCATTGGAGAAGTTCCTCTTTTGCCATTGTGCTGCCCTTCGGTTTATAGGGAATCGCTTACACACAGTGATTTACCATACCTCCCTCGTACGCTCCCAACACGTTCCTCTTTTTTCCTTTGTCCGTCATCTCCTCCTCCTCCCCCATCTTTGTCTCCTTGGCCCCCCTCCCCAGCACCCGCTGCATGGATGTGAACCCTCTTTCGTCATGTCTCCATTGTCCCACATGTGTTTGTGCTGCACTCTCTGCCCTTAATCACCACACACGTTTTGGCCGAGTTTTCCCTCGGCCCCCTTTTGTCTTCCCTGTGCCATTGTCCTCCCGCCCCCGCGTCCCCATTCCCAGTGGAATCCGCCTGCCACTTTGCACCTCGTCCCGCCGCACCCCTTTTTTTTTTTTTATCAGTGGACGTCTGGCGCTGCGTGGCCTGCTTTGTACGCTCTGTTTTTTGGCTCTTGCTGTCTCTCTTCCTCTGCCCACTCTGTGTGTGTCCCTTTTTTGGGGGCCAACATCTATTTGTGTGCATGCGTGTCCTCCTCCCTCTTTCCGGACCGTTAGGTTCTCAGCCCGGCCTGTGGACCGAGGTCTGGGAACCCCCCCCCCCCCCCCACCCCCGGTCACCGAGCTTCACTCTGTGGGCAGCCATAGGCCTATTCCCCTCATTATGTGTCCTCAGTACAGCCCTCGGTCATCAACCATTGGCTGTCTCTCTCTCGCTGTCTCTCCTCTGTCCATGTCTCAGCAGGCCGGCGCATTGCTGCCTCATTGCTTCTCCTCTTCTGCCAAGGCCCAGTGTGTCACAGGTTGTCGATAGTAGCAACAAAGGTCACAGCCACCCCGCTTCCTGTGTGCTTGCTGGCACTGTTATCTGTGGCTGAGCATGTGACAGGGCGGTTTGTGCACGCGGGGAGAAAGAGATGAACGGCTTGCAGTGTGAGCATGAGGTTCGGCGCTGACAGACTGGTAAGGGAACCATTAAATAAGATTGTATCAGGATGTAGGAAAATGCAGCCCCTTTCTAGAAACTTATCATATGGACAGCTGCAGCAGTTTCATCTCGTGCTGAGCAAAGAGGCATTCACATTTTTGTTCCCTGTGGTCATCATCAGTCTGAGTGTGGTTTAAAATGATAGAGCGGCTGATGTATCTGCAATCTCCACAATGACGTCATGCCTCTCGTACACTCACAAACCCCAGCTCCTTGCTGGTTTAACCGCCGCCATGTTTTGGCTAGAACAGCACTTCTCTTTTGTTAACGTATCATCCTGTGATGACATGCATTGACTTCTGCAAGTCTGCCGGTCATTAGCCAGCTGGCATCCTTCATGTCTGTGTCCCACTGACATCACACAGACTGAGACTAGCTCTTTCTGGTTTGGTAGTGTTTGTAGAAGTGGGGGCCCCCATCCCACTGCCTCCTGTGTTCCAGTCCGGTTTCATAGTGGCCCTGATACCACACTGTGGGTCGCGTTTTACTGGGACAGCCTGCAACTTGGAGTTTATTTGCATGCGTGACTCAAGCTAAATGTTGACGGTAACACATCATTTCAGAAACTTTTTTTTTGGTGACTTTTTAGTGATATGTCGAGAATCCAATGAATCATTTGTGCTACTGTTTCCATTTTATTTGATTTATGGTGATGTTGGGGGGGGGATACCATGGTGGTTGTGTTAAGACTTTTAGGGGGCCACTGGATGGTGAAGTTCATGGTGAATGTTAAGTGTATGTGCAATGAACGCTGGACTTTGCTCCTAATTACGGCTCTCTGCAAATCATGTGTTGGACCTTCGTCAGCTGAACCCAACCCTGGTGGGGCCTTGTGTACACCAGCTTCTCTGGGAAAACTGAGAATGTGAGTTCATTGAAGGTCAAGCGTGTGGCGATCATTTAATTTGGTCTCAGTCAAAGTTTGCCAACTGAAATGGCTTGGTGGCTAGTTGGGCTTCTCTGTGATTTGCTGTTTATCCTTTGACTGTTTTTAAACATTAACTCTTAATGGAATCTCCTACAAAAGAAGGGGTCCAGACTTCCTGAAGCAGTTTAATGACTTTTTTTTTTCCTAAAGAGTAAAGTTCACAAAGTTCAATGCAAGGAGTTGCTTATTTGCGAGGGAAATCTGAGTATTGGCAGTAAAGCATTAAAATGTGGGCAATTAATGAAGTTAGAGCTGAAAACTCACATCAGTAACAGTTTCTTGTCAACGAATGTCTCGTTAACAAATTTGTAAGGGCTGCTAACTGGTTCTTAAGGTGGGATGGTGAGATTGTTTCAATACCACAGTCATAAATGTTTGCATTATAAGCACTTCCTGAAGTTTTTCTGTGGTTCTCTATTGGATAAATGTTACTTTGCAGTACATGTAAGCAGTGTGAGCTTTGTTCCTGTGTTCAGATGGGCTGCAATACTTCTGACCGATTAGCATTTTAAATTAATGCACAGCTCATTACAACTCAAGTTCTTGTCGTTATACGAGCGTTGAATGTTCACAGTTGAACTGTTTTTCGGATGAATATTAATCATTTCAGATGGCTTACTTCTGCCTTACCTTTGCTTGGATTTTATTCTTCTGGAAACTTAGTAATATTTTTAAGCGCATAAATGAGCAAAGTTGATTTGTTCAGGGCAAGTGACGGTGACTTGGATGTTTATATTAGCTATTTATTAACAATGCTTGTTAATAATGTTTAATAATGCTCTCTATACTGCCTGTATTCACAGAAGAGTCTCCTTCCTTTAAAGCACCATTTTGTTAAAAGCATTGTTGAGCAAAACTTTGAAATTTAATTCATGACATTCAGTTTTAATGTGGAGTTCTGTGTTGTTGCAAAATTACAGAACGTCCTTGGTAGTTAAAACCCAAGATGTATTTTTCTTGTCTTTTAACACGTAGGGCTCTGTTTCCTTTCGTGTCTGGCCAGCCCTCCCATGTGCTGTGTTCTTGCTTCTCAGCCCTTCTCCCATTGTATCATGGGTACACAGGGCAGTATGTGCCGTTAAAAATAGACTGATGTTTCCTCTGCAGTATGCATGTGTTCGTGTCCAGGCCCATAAAACACAGCCTTCCAGCGGTTTAATTTATTTGCATCTTGTTTACTTTTTGTCATGCATTCCTATAAATGCTCTGGTGTCCGATCCCAAATGGCTGAGACCAGGTGAGGAATTTAGGGATGTTTGACGCATACTGGGGGGTGGGTTGGGGGGGTGGGCTGCAGCCCTGGTGGCCCTTCGTTCGCTTCTGCCTGTGTGCGGCATAGTGTAGCTCGCAGGTGAAAATGCACGTCCCTCAACCGGTGTGGCAAACACATCAAGGACAGACGCATAACACACACACACCACGCTACGGTACCAGAGCTGTGCAGGTATACGAGTAACGGTGTGCAGTAGGCCTGGCATGCAGCACATGTGCAGGGAGGATGAGCGGTCGCAGTGCATGCGTGTGCTGGAAATGCTGAATGGGTGGGAGGCTCGTGCTGCCTCTTACATAAGCCCTGTTCTCACTCACACACATTCACAGGCAGTGCAGCTGCTTTACTAAGCCAACGGATTGCTCTCTCTATACTGCCTGTATTCACAGAAGAGTCTCCTTCCTTTAAAGCGCCATGTTGTTAACACAGCACTGCACGGGGAACTTGGCTGATTAATATAGTTGAAAAATTTTTAATGTATTTTCAACCATCCATCTTCTAACCACTTATCTTGGTTTTGGTTTTTCACTGGCGTTACAGTAGTAATTTATATCAGCATAAGAATGCAAAATGTAACACTGAATCATGTCCCAACTGTGTTAACCACAAAAACAGGAATCACTACTTATCTGTCTGTGGTCAGGCATTGCTATCTAGGTGGTACTCATTTTATCTGAAGCAAGGTCATTAATAAATACTTCCTAATAAGCTTTTTCAGCTCTCTTTGCATCTTGTGAAGTCATGAATCACACTAGGAAGACAAAATCTACACAAAATAACATTCACGTGATAAGTTGTGTGAGAGAGAGGAGCAAAAGAACTTCAAAGTCAGAAAAATATATAAAGTTTAAAGTACCAAATCATGTAACTGTATAAATCACATCAATTAAATTAATGATCATAGTAACAATATTTCCCAGTGAGTATCCTCATCTGGTATTTGAGGTATATTTTTTCGGGGCATGTTAGAATATTGAGGAGGGCAAAGCCAGGGGCAACCTGTCAGAGTGCATAGAGAAAACAAAAAAATGTGCACAAATATCTGGTTTGCAGAGCTGCACTTATTTAAATGGGTTACAAAGTAACCAAAAGGTTTAAATGTGCAAGCAAAAAGAGGGGAGGCTTTATCTGATTATTTACATTAGATTAAATACAATAAACCATACAGATACAAACTGAAGATCTCAAGCTCAAAATAACCTTTTTATTTCTTTGAATTAGTCAAATCAACAGGAATGCAGTAATAACCCGAGCACCAGTTTTATAAAAATGACTTGTTGCACATGACATCCATATGACATTTCTGTAGTCTAAACTTTTTAGCTTAAATCTGCGGCTTAACTGCAGTGCTTCCTGTATTAGTGAGCCATTTGTTTCAAACCAGGTCTGGTTTCTTAATTGGTTTGCTTGTGTGTAAAATTACTCTTGTGATGAGTCACAGGCTAAAGACAGCAGAGCGTTCAGAGTTGAAGACAAGGGGAAATTGTGTTATCAGGCAGGAGTAATGATTGTTTGTTTTTTTTTTATTACATTTATGTTTGTACCTTTTATGTCATTCTGAAGCATTTCATTGCATTCATCCCCAGTTTAGTGGGACAAACACATCTACGGTAAATGTTCAGTCACGCGACACGTTTCTCATCCTTAAGATGGTCTTTTTATGGACATCGCTAGTGTTTTCAGTTAGCGTGCTGCTAATGTGCTGGCTTTTTCCACTGCTATGAATACCCTTATAAAGAGGATTAAAGGTTTTGTGCTGCAGACAGCACTTGGGGCTTTACTGGGGTTCCTTTATTGCATTCATTAAGAATAGATCAGTGTGTTTTCAATTCCCAGTGTTCACTGGTGTGCAAAATATGTAGATAAATAGGTCAAGCGATTAGCAGGGTGCTTAATCATTGCGAACGCTCATTAGTCTGCTGAACATTCACAGGTATTCACACAAATCGTCATTCTTTTTTCTTGAGCAAAAATCTGAGCTGTTTATTTCCTTTCCAGAGTGATTCAGAAGACAGTGACACAAACATCCTGTAGGTACTTCCTGTCTGCTGTTCCTTCATTTCCTGTTTCCTCTCCCTGGCCAGCTCAAGAGCACTGCTTCAGAAGCAAAAGTGGGTTGCTGGACCTCTTAGCTTTTGTTTTGTGGGTGGTGTCTTAAAGAACACCTAACACCTAAAAGAACTTTATTTACATTTATATAAACTCATCCACCCTGTAAATGCCCTTTGCACAAGCTTGTGTGTTTGTCAGTGCAGCCTTGTTGCCATGATCCAAAGCACATGTTCCAGAGTCACAGATTCTTCAGCAGCTGAGGGGGGCAGGTGTGCTGCTAAGAATAACCTCAGGAGTGAATTGGATCCACAGGATGATCTGGAATGGCCTGTTGAGGGGGAGGGTCGGAGTTGCCTCCTGTACAAGGCCCTAGGCCCTTCCCCCTCAGCTGTTGACCCTCATTCCTCACACCTTTCAGGCCTCTAGGGTTCAGATCCTCTCTGAACATTGGCTAGCAGGCTCACACGCCGACCCTCATACTGTAAACATGAGTTCTCGTAAGGGGCAAAAGACAGGGTGTCATTTCTGTGCACTGTGTTGTTTGGAAGAATGAGAGAATTGGGTTAGCTGGGAGATTAGGCCTGTCAAGGCAGCGCTCTGTGTCCTCCTGGAACAGGTCTGCACAGTTTGTGCCTGGGGAATGTTTACAGTGTCAGGTGGGGAAAACCCTAAGAGATGTGCCGTTCTGCTAAACAGGATCCCGTCAGTTCAAATGCTTGGCTTTTGTCGTTGGAGGAGTTTGTTGTTAAACAAGTCTGCCCACAACTACCACGGAAAGGTCGTCTGCATTTTGCACTTGAAAATGTTGACGACGGGGGTGGGGTGTGTGTTGTCAGCATGTAATCCCCTGGCATTTATTGTCTTTGCTGCTATTGTGGTGATATCAATGAGCCTTCGGTAGTGCTGGCCTGAGGCTGACACACCTGAAGGCTTAGAAGTGGCTGCGGGGCCCCATGGCTCAAATGATGGGCGATGAGCGTCAGCTAACTCTGCAGTACTGAGCCGTGAATCCCCCTTGCCACTTGTGCTAAGAGCTGCTGTTATGGGTTAGGCAACACCTCTGGTGGCCGAGTTGAAAACATTCCAAGAGAAGTGGTCCCGCCTTCGGTCAGGCTGCTGCCACTCTTCCTGGAGCTAGTTTTGTCCCTGCCTCTGCCTGTCTGTGTACGCTAATGTGTGTCTGGGCATGTTATGTATATAAAGCATGTTCTGTCCGTTTGCATGTTCCTGTACTGTTATATATGGCTGTGCTATAAACAAAAATGGCCGAAAAGATAGCTAAAAGGTCTTTTATTCTTGTCACTTTCTTTTGAGAGAAGACTGTTTTAATGTTGCTTAAAATAAACATTCATTGAAAGCCATCAGTAAAATGATTTATGCTATACAAGACTATTTTTCCCCCTCATACGGTCTGCCTTTATTCCCCTGTGTTTTTTTTTTTTATTTGGAATTCTTGTCCTACTCTTCTACAGTAATTTACAAGTCTGTCATTTCTTTGATGCTTTTCCAGTTCTGTGCACTTCATAGCTTTCTGAAAAATAGTGTATTAGATGTCCATCAGTTTATATCTGTCTTTTTTCCCTTCCAACAATGAAGATTCTTGGGATTTTCTGTATCACTTCCTAATGAGCTTTAGGAAACCCTAGGCAATTACAGAATTGCAATGCATGAAACCGGCCTCTCGGCTGTCCATAATACAGGTCTCATCTGTAGGCTGGGGCCCTCGCATTGTGCCAAACCTGGAAAGGCTAACTCTGCAGTTTTTCAACCTGAAAACATGTTTAGACTGCCTCTGTGGTTCATGTTATTTAAGCCTGAATAAAAGGAATGTACCAAAATGCATTTTGGGGGGGGGGGGGTGAAAGTTAGCATAAGCATTTACAGATGTGAGTGAAAGTTCACTAGAAGGGACTGTGAAGCAGAATTCCTGGAAAGTGCTAGTGACCGGAAGCAAGCGATGACATGTTTCCTGTTCATATTAATTACGATCGTGGTCTTGTCCTGTCGTGCCACAGTTAACAAAATGTACATCTTCTTGAGGATACAGGTGCCATTTTAATATTTGTTTTGCATTCCTTTGTATACCAGTGAATATATAAAAGGGCCCCCAGCCCAGAGTCTGGCTTCCGGGAAATTGGACACCAATGTTATTGTGAGGCTTGGGGCACAAGGTGTTTGGTGGCCCAGCGGTGCCGTGCCTTTTCATTGTGAATTACAGTGAAAATAGAAAGGGGAGGAGTGTTTGTTGGGCGTGTCTGATTTGCACCTGCTGCTGTCCAGCACGTTGCCAAGGCAGTGACCTTGAGCGCCTGGCTTATTGTATCGATGTTACCTCTTTAAGAAAAACAAACCAGCATGTGACCTCACGCCCATGCACCTGTCTGTTGCTTCCGTCCCTCTGCTGTAGCTAGTAGGCGATTCAACGCAACCTTCAAGACCAGCTAATGAAGTGAATGTAAAGAATACTATTCTCTGTGGTTTCGGTCCGGTTGACCTCATTGTTCTGCGGCTGGTGTTGATTCTGTACCCCAAGCTCGCTTTACTCCTCAGCTTTCAGTCTCTCTTCCAAGACTCACACTAGTGCTGCTGTCCCCTTTCAGAGAAACAAGGCCCAGAACGCAAGCGGATCAAGAAGGAGCCCACCAACACCAGGAAGTCAAGCCTGCCGTTTGGGATGGGCTTGCCGGGGCTCCGGGCTGGGTACCCTCTCTCGGAGCGGCAGCAGGTGGCCCTTCTCATGCAGATGACGGCAGAGGAGTCTGTCAACAGTCCGGGTGGGTCCAGCTCTAGATAATATTTTCAACTTTTACACTTAGTGTGGTCTCCTGAATGCAATTTGAGAGTTGAGGGCAGTTTCTCTGCATACATGTGGCTATAATGAGATAACTGTCCTCAAGGCATTAGGTACCATAAAGATCGGCGTTGGGGGGGCTGTAAAAAGAGTTAGGAGCTGTTCTACAGGGTCATAGCCAGATCCCAGGAGTTTGTTTCTTTTCTTCTCCTGCTCTTCTCCAGTTAGATCGTTTAGTTAATATGGTGCTTTCCTTCCAGTTCTCTACCATTCAAGTGAAGATGTTTTCGTCAATCAGTAGTTTTATTTCTTCAGTTTGTGGTGGACACCTCCAAGATGATATGGAAGGTGTGTTTTAGGCTCCCCTGGTTCCTTCTGTAAAGTCACCAAATTTACTTGACCCTGTGAACACTTTTGCCTGGTGCAAGGGCGCCACACAGTGACCAAAACTGGCTCTGCAGCATCACTACATGGACGTTCACATAAAGATGAACAACTTTTTATTTTATTCTTTTTATTTGTGTCCATTTATAATTGAATTGGGATTTGCTTAGTGTAACACTTCCATCCTGCAGACACAACACCAAAGCACCAGTCCCAGTCAAGTCTGGGCCAGAGGGGAACACCAAACTCTGCCTCAAAAACCAAAGATAAAGTGAACAAGCGCAACGAGAGGGGAGAGACGCGGCTGCACAGGGCGGCCATCCGCGGTGAGGCACGGCGCATCAAGGAGCTCATTAGCGAGGGTGCTGACGTGAACGTTAAAGACTTTGCAGGTGAGCCGACCCTGCCCCGCCCCTTACTCGCCACCCTGTTGTCGTTTAAGGTCTGTGTATGCTTAGAGTGGTATCTCCCTCAGAGCTCTTAATACTCCATCTCAAAGACCTGGACCTGAACATTTACCTAAATCCATTGCCAGGTTGATGGGCTCATGCCTACCTCCTGTCCCGCCTGTGTCACCTTTTGGTGTTAACCTCGCTATGTGATTGCCACCAGGTTGGACCGCACTGCATGAGGCATGCAACAGGGGTTACTATGATGTCGCAAAGCAGCTGCTGGCAGCCGGGGCAGAAGTCAACACCAAGGGCCTGGATGATGACACTCCGCTGCATGATGCGTCCAACAATGGGCACTTCAAGGTAGGCTTATTAGCAGGGACCGTCAATAGACATATTGCACAGTTTTGTTTTAAAACGTTTGTTCACATTGTTGTGCTTAAAAGGCACACAGTCTGTCTCTGGAGAAAGAAAATGGTCCACTTGTCAACATTTATCTTTGGAATTTATTTTCTGTACAAACCATGTTTATTTCAGTTATGTCCAGTACAGGATTAGACTTGGTTATTTTTTATTAATACCTGGCTGAAATGGGGACCTGCAGCTTCTCTAGGGATTTTCTTGATTACTCCTGATTTTGCCTGTATGTTTGGATTGTTTTTACAGGTAGTAAAATTACTCTTGCGATATGGAGGGGATCCGCGCCAAATCAACAGGAAAGGGGAGACGCCTCTAAAAGTGGCCAACTCCCCCACCATGTTGAACCTGTTGCTTGGTAAAGGCACTTACACCACCAGTGAGGAGAGCTCTTCAGGTCAGTGTATGGTTAATAGTGACTGTATGTTCAATTTTTTTAACCCTAAACTAAAACATTTTGGCACATTTGAATTTTATGTGTGGGTCTTGTAAAGTAAGACTTGATTTTGTTTTTTTCACTCAACAGAATCCTCAGAAGAAGAAGATGCACCATCATTTGCTCCATCAAGTTCTGTTGACGGTAATAACACAGACTCTGAATTTGAGAAGGGCCTGAAACTGAAAGGGAAGAACTTAGACCCACCCAAAACCACAGTGACTCCTGTGAAGGACGAGTATGAGTTTGATGAAGATGATGAAGAGGAGCGGGTCCCCCCAGTTGATGACAAGCACTTGCTCAAGAAAGAATTCCGCAAGGATTCTACGAGCAAAGCCAACAGCTTAATTTCCATCCCTAGAATGGAAGTTAAAACCTATTCCAAAACCAACTTGCTGACACCAAAGAAGACTCCGCGGCGAATCCTTTCTGATACCAATAGCTCAGATGAGGATGACCAGACCTTTTCACGAGTTCCCATGGCAAGGCAACCGACAACAACAGCAAATGCTAAAAGGCGAGACTCTGGAACTCTGAATTCTAAGCAGCAGAAAGAAAAGAATAAAGTCAAGAAAAAGAGGAAGAAGGAAACTAAAAACAACACCAACAAGGAAGTGCGGTTTGAAAAAATCAGTGACAAGTTCTGCACTTCTGAGTCAGATAGTGGGGATGTGGAGAGCGAGGATGATAAAGGCTCTATGAAGAGCTCAAACTGTGTTAAGGACTCTAATCCTCTGAGCCTTAAAGAATCGTGTGTCTTTAGTTCACTCTCTGCATCGTCCACTTCCTCTCATGGCAGTCTGAGCTCTCAAAAAATGCCGCAGTCTTTGGCAGAGCAGCACCCCAAGCAGTGGAGAACAGATGGCTGGAAGACTGTGTCCTCTCCAATGTGGTCAGACGTCAGCTCCCTTTCAGACTCTGTGAGAACTAGACTCTCAAGTGAATCTGACTTCTCATCGGCTGACTCAAGCATAGAGTCTGTAAAACACATGAAAAAGAAAGCACAGGAGAATAGGAGGAACAGTGTGCATGCCAACTCATCAGATAAGAAAAGTTCTTTGGAATTCACCAAGAACTCCAACTTGGATGGATCGGTCTCCAAGGCTGACAAAGATGGAAAAGTGTTAAAAAAGCATAAAGTAAAACACAAACACAAGAATAAAGAGAAGGAGAAGCCTCATAGCCTCGTACTTAACCAAGATATGAATGAAAAATTTGTGAAAAGTTTTTCCTTTGATTTTGACACACGACAAAAGTCACTCATCATGGAAGCAGAGTGTCCTGCAGAAAGTAAAGCCAGGCTCTCTAAACATGAAAAAGACCATTTTAAAAAGGAGGACAGGCTGTACAAAGGCAAACTGGAGGATAAGGAATGGACTCCTGGAAAAGAGAGTGGCAGAGCATCTAAAGAGGACAAAATGAAGAAAACAAAAGAAATTTCAAAGGAGAAGACAAGCCGTGAGGACAAGGACAAGACCCTGAAAGCCGATAAAGATAGAAGCATAAAGGACAAAGAGAAGGCTAAGGACGAAAAGCAAAAGACCCACAAGGATGAAAAAAGGAAGAAGTCCAGGGACAAATCCTCTAAAACAGACAAGAAGCCTGAACAAATTGAGGAGAAATATTTCAAATTGGAGAAAGAAAAAAATGTAAAGGAAGATCGTGAAAAATCATCGAAAAAGGACAAAGTACCTAAGGAGGAGCCTGATTATGAGGACTATGATATTAAGAACCATTTTTTAGAGGACAGCAAGCTCAGTCCCTCAGATGATGACCATGATCCCTGGGTCTCAGACTTGTCTTCTCAATCCTCTCTCTATGGAGATGATAGCTGGGATGTTCCAATAAAGGAGCACAAAGGATATAAGTCAAACACGGTTAAGCTTATTGTAGAGACAGTGAAAGATGATCGAGAACGGAGAAAGGACAACAAAGTAAAGGACAAAAAGCAAGAACACAGCGAAAAGCGTAATGAAAGAGAGACTGCATCCAAAAAGAGAGAGTTTTCAGAGAAAGGGGGTGAAAAGAAGAAGGATTCTGATAAATTGAAGCTGAATTCTAGCTACCTCTCTGAAAAGGACAAAAAGAAGAAAGAGTCCACTGACAACATCAAGGAAAAGAAGGACTCTGGTGACTGTGGTAGAGACAGAAAAGACCCCTATGACTTCACAAAAGAAAGGAAAGATTTCCGATTTAAACAAGATGATCCTTTGAGAGATGAGTATGGTAGTGACAACTTCTTTAAAGATAAATCTGATATTGACTCTTCTGGAAAGCTGATAGAGACCAGAGAGCGAAACCACTCTGGAAAAGATAAGGAAAAGAAAGCAGATGGTTTGGAGAAGAAGGATAAATTAAAAACTGACAAAAACAAAGATAAACCTAAAAATATCCAGGACTCAGAGAAGGATAGGATAGAGAAAAGCTCTGCTGAAAAACCTCCAAAGGAGAAGGACACTGACAGAAACTCAAAGGATAAGAAGGAAGCAGCAAAGGAGAAATACAAAGACTCGTACAGTAAAGACAAAGAGAGGAAGTTGTCTTCTGAGCAGATTAAAGAAAAGAAAGATAAACACAATGAGAGAGACAAAGACTTCCTGGACATAATGAAAGAAGAACGAAAACCTGAGAAGGTAAGGGAAAATACCTGGAGCGATATTGCAGATATTTTCACAGATGAGAGTGAAGATGAAGAAGATGATTACAGTGGTTGTGTAGGTCTGTCAGACTCTCAACGGAAAGATCCTACACCTGACAGGGATGAGGTGGATGCCTTCCTTGAGAAACACAGAAAGTACTCCACAGAAGGGAAGCAGCACTCGGATAAACAGAAAGAAAGGGAGTATAAGGACAAAAAGAAACTTTCATCTGATGGAGGAAAAGAGAAAAAGGGTTCTTCTGACAGACACAAAGATAAAAAGGAAAAGGACTCTGGAGATGGCTTAAAACACAAAGATCGCAAGGAGCGGGTGTCTGTTGATTCAAACCAGGATAAGAAAAATAAGCAAAAGTTGCTGGACAAGAGGTACTCCACTGAGGATAAGCTCAAAGGAAAATACAAGGATAAAGTTGACAAAGACCACCTGAAGGACAGGAAGCCTTTCAAGGGCAGTGGTGAGAATGAGAAATCTCTGTTGGAGAAACTGGAAGAGGAGGCCCTAAATGACTACAAGGATGATTCCAATGACAAAATCAGTGAGATCTCTTCAGACAGTTTTACTGATCGTGGCCATGAGCCAGTGCTCAGCAGCTTCTACGACTCCTCCAACAACAGCCTACCAGATATCGCTGAGGAGAGGAGGGACTCTCTCTCCATTTCTTATCCACAAGATAAGTTAAGGGAGAAGGAAAGGCACAGGCATTCATCATCATCCTCTTCCAAGAAGAGCCATGACAAGGACAAAGAAAAAGTAAAAAAAGAGAAGGCTGACAAGCGAGAAAAGCTAGAGGAGATCAAAGACACTTACAGGCGAAGAGAGAGTCTACCCTTTGAAAAGGAGCCCATGCCTTTGGAGGCTGACCCATATACTTTTCCCTATGGGACTAAGCCTGATGGAGAGGATGATTTGGACAAAACAGAGTTTGAAAAGGAGATGTTTAAAAAAGCTGCCAAGGATAAAGCTAGCGGTGTCATCAAAGACAAGAAGAAAAAGGCTAAGGAAAAAGTAAAAGAGGAGAAACACAAATACACTGAAAACACTTTGAAACATTCAAAGGAAAGTCCTCAGACAACTAATTTAAAGGAAAAGTCAAAAGAAAACAAGGACAGAAATAAAGATATCTTGGACAAAGATGGAAGGACTGATTCTATAAAGATGAAATCAAAAGATGATGACAGAGTTAATCAGTCTAGAGACTCAATTCGTAAAGACAGCCGTCCACGAGAAAAGCTGCTGGTTGATGGTGACCTCAGATTAACAAGTTTTGGAAAAATGCTTAGCCAAAAGGACCAAGAAATTGAAGAGCGTCACAAAAGGCATAAGGAGAGAATGAAGCAGATGGAAAAATTGAGGCACAGATCTGGAGATCCTAAACTGAAAGATAAAACCAAATCCAGTGAAGAATTGCGCAAGAATCGCACAGAGTCATCGGTGAAGAAAACAAATTCATTTGAAACTTTGAAAGAGAAGAAGCTCAAAGATACAAGCCTTCCATCACAGATAATGTCTCCAGAAAGGAAGTCACAGCCTATGGACAGTCAGAATACAAAAGATTGGCTATCTGGGCATCCAATGACAGAGAACCTACCTGCATCACCAAGGCCAGATCAAAACAAGCTAACTGGTGTTCCTACTCCTACATCAGTGAACTTGTGTGAAGAAGTCATGCAAACTCCACGCACTCCATCTTGCAGTGCAGAAGACTATCATGATCTCATGTTTGATGGCATTGACTGTCCGAACTCATGTACTATGCCCTATATCGATAGATATTCAAACACATCACATAGTATCCAAGAAAATGGCTGCCTAACTCCAGCAAAGAACCTTCAGATGCCCACACTTAGTCATTCTGCTTCAGATGATGTCAAAAGACCTTTGGAAGAGGAATTCAAAATGGACACAGATCAAGACTTCCTCCTAAAACAAACTATGCCCGATTCTGAGTTTGAGCCTACGGCACCACACCCTCCAGAGGATAAGCTTGTGTCAGTTGACAGGCTTGATTGCATCTCTCATCCAGGTTTTTCACCTGATATTGGAATGCCGTCCCCAAGGCTTGAACCAGCTGAGCCTGCTTCAGATGGGGCTTCAGCTGCTATTGCTGCCACAGCTGGCACTGATCACCTCCCTGACAACCTTTACAATAACCTGTTGCTAAAGCCACCAACTCCAGTGCACAGACCTGATCCACAGGAGTCCTGTATAGATATTGTTGCTCCTCCTACTCCCGCCCCTGCGGTTCTTCCTCCACTGGAAATTGATCTGTCAGAGTCCCACCATCTTCTGCCTCCCTCACCACACAGTGAGCCAAGTCTAGTCTCCTCTGATCCTGTCAATCCAGATGTCTTTGTGCCACCAAGTGAGCAAAAACTTGAGGACCGACATGAGGAGGAGGAGGAGGAGGAAGAAGAGGATGAGGTAGAGGAGGAAGATGATGATGACGAGGAAGATGATGCAGAAGACTTAGAAGCTGACAATGTTGGAAAGCCAGCAGAGCATCCAAGGGAGAGCTGTACTTTTGTTCCATGTGTTACCGGGCATTTGAAAAGAGACTGGTCTGAATCTCCAGAGAGAGCTGAACCAGAGGATATAAAATCACATATACCCAATCAGCCTCCTGTAGGCACCATAGAAGATCCCAGTGATCATAGCGGAATCAGCTGGACAGTGAACACTGAGATACTCTTGAAATCACCCCAAAGGCCTTTTATGGAGTTGCCACTGTCCTCCAAGATCATTCCTGGCCCACCTCCTGAAGATGGTCTGCAACAGCATCACTCCATGGCATTGCCTTGTCCTCCATCAGCAACACCACCCTACCCAGTTTTTTCTCGGTCTTACTGTACTTCACACAATCCTGAGTCGGATTATGAGGCCCAGAGGAATGCTGCAGATGAAGTCACTACTCCATCAAAGTCAGTTTCAGCACCTGTGGAGACTGAATTAAACTTCATATCCTCCAACAGATTGGAGTGCTTTTTCAATGAGTGCAAGCAATCTTCAGAAGATTGTGGGGTAGCTTCAGAATCTCAGTGTTTAGGGGAAGACAGCCATCAGGATTCCCTTAACTACATAGTTGAAAACAGTGTGGCCCCACCTATTAGGCATGAGCCAGTGGTACAGTGGCCAGACCCTTTTACAAGTGCAGTGGATGATTTAGATTATCTGCCATTCTCCCTGCCAGACTTGCCACTGCAAGACAAGGAAATGCAAGACCCTTCTATGGAAGATCCAGAATTGTCAGACTATAAGCATGCCCCTGTTCCTGTTGAATCACCACTTAATGAGGTCAAAGATGAGTCCGATTGTAATCCACTAGACTTACCAGGTGAATCTGATGCCCCTTGTTCTCCTGCCGTTGTGCCATTAAGTGGACCTGCACAGCAATGCCTCCCAAGTTCAGAAAGCACCAGCCAATCAGAGCAGGAGCTGGAACCAGAACTGCAGAAAGTTCCTGAGAATGACTCTGTGGATATGGTTCCTCCAAAGGATGAGGTGGTGGAGGATGAGAGAGATGGACATCATGATAATTTGCAGTTTAGCACTGCTGACTGCAACAGTAACCAGGAATATTCTTCTGTTGACTCTACAGTAAACAATGACCAGTCCATTCCAAATACTCTTGCTCCATGTCCTGAGTCCGCAAGCACTGTGGACTTGGACAGCACTAGACAGACTCCATCTATTACAGCACCCTCTCAGAGCAGTCCAGTCCATGCTATTCCAGTTTCATCGATAGTCACACAACCAAACCCACTTCCGGTGTCCAAAACCCAAGAAGTGGCTCCTAAGACAGTAGTCCCACCGACTGCTGCTGAAGTTCCCAAAAAGCCAGAGGAGATGCCATTGAGGATGACCAGGAACCGAGCTCAAATGCTGGCCAATCAAAGCAAGCAGAACAACTCTGCTATTGCTTCTAGCGTGACATCACCTGCATCTTGTCTTAGCACCATTGGAACCCCCTCCATCACCACCACAGCCTCCTCTGTTCCTGTTGAAAAAGAAAAGGAACCTCCCATCTCCACGTCTGCTCCTGGGTCCAACTCCACTACTGGAGTGGTGGTTAGCAAGAACAAAGGCCGGCTTGTGGAGGAGGACGATCCCCAGGCACAACATCCACGCAAGAGAAAGTTACCTAAGACAGGCTCGCAGCAGGTTCAAGTTCAGCTGGTTAACACTGCCATGCAGCAAACAAGGGAGATGATTCAGCAGACACTGGCTGTCATTGTCAATGCCATCAAACTCGATGACATTGAACCCTACCACAGTGACCGCTCCAACCCCTACTTTGAGTACCTGCAGATTCGGAAGAAGATTGAGGAGAAGCGGAAAATCTTGTGCTACATCACTCCACAGGCACCTCAGTGTTATGCTGAGTATGTTACCTACACCGGCTCTTACTTGCTGGATGGCAAGCCCCTCAGCAAATTGCATATCCCAGTGGTAGGTGCTTTTGTCATTATTTGAGGATGTTTTTAAGCATTTCCTTCTTAGCACAGGTGACAAACCATATGATGGCTGTTTCTGCTACCTTCTCAGATTGCGCCACCACCCTCTTTGTCCGAGCCTTTGAAGGAGCTATTCAGACAGCAAGAGGCAGTCAGAGGGAAGCTGAGGCTACAGCATAGCATTGAGAGGGTAAGTTGTAGCTGTGCTGTATGCTTTTTCTTCTCTTTTCAATGAAGATTTTTAGTCTGTGGTTGCATTGCTTTCTGTGGAATTCCTGATGTAATGTTTGCATGAAATTTCAGATCTTTGACTTCAAGAGTTTGCTCAAGGGGAGTCAGTAGCTGTTATGAATAAACTGTTTGTCTTTCTCTTTTTTTCCTTCTCCATTACAGGAGAAGCTGATAGTGTCATGTGAACAGGAAGTCTTACGGGTCCATTGCAGAGCTGCAAGGACGATAGCTAACCAGGCTGTTCCCTTCAGTGCCTGTACCATGCTGTTGGATTTGGAGGTGTACAACATGCCTTCTGAAAGTCAGGTGGGTCACCTGTGTAAATGCATAAGGTAAAGGCAAATCCTGTGGTTGAACTGTAGGAGAAGACCCAAGCAAAGGCAAGAAGTGTGGCAGTAATTGAACAGACTCCTTCACAATGCTGACCATGTTGTAAATTGTGCTGAGTGAAAGTAAATCTAATTTAACTCCAGTTTCTATGCTGTCTGTCAGCTGGTATGTGAGCCCCAGCAGTCTCTCCACTTTTTATTGACATTTGTGTTCTTTTATCTCAGGGTGATGAGAACAAGTCAGTGAGAGACCGCTTCAACGCCCGTCAGTTTATTTCCTGGATTCAGGACGTAGATGACAAGTATGACCGTATGAAGGTACAGCTTTGTGTGACGCGTCAGTGTCCCCGACCTTGCAGAGCCGTGGGGTATTTCAGGTTCTCAGTTACCCTTGACTAAGATGTAGACCGAGTGCATTAAGCTGAAACTTGTGTTTTTAACTGCACTAAATATTTTTAAGTGAATTACATATGAAATTTAATCAATCATTCAGATATTGTTCAGAAGCTACGACTGATAACCCCATAATTCTTTTTGTTTAATGTAATTTAGTTGCCAATTCCAGATGACATAATTGGATTATTGACTACCTAAAATATTGCTTTGAATACAAGGAAACAAGGAAATTAAATTAAATGGAGATGGTTGTATTTTTATGTTTCAGTGATCTTTGCTAAACGAGGCCTCTTGTTCCCTCCTCAGACATGTCTGTTGATGAGGCAGCAGCACGAGGCAGCCGCCCTCAATGCCGTGCAGAGGATGGAGTGGCAGCTGAAGATGCAGGAGCTGGACCCTGCTGGACACAAGTCCTTGTGTGTGAATGAGGTCCCCTCCTTTTACGTGCCAATGGTCGACGTAAACGATGACTTTGTGCTGTTGCCCGCATGACAGGGAAATGGGGTCTCACCTGTGTGACGTCGCCATTAAAAAAGAACTTATGGTAAGGGCTAGCCATCTGAAAAGGAATCATTTCTCGAAGATCATTACGTGTAAAGGAACAAAACTTGCTAATGATTCCCATCTTCAAGAGGAGGAAGCATTTTTTTTTACCGGGAGAACACGACTGCACTTTCATCCAGTTCTTTTGTTCTTTTGTTCAGAAAAAAAAGCAAAATGACTTTGCTTTGAAGCAAACCGTCTTTGGTTGATCCTTGGTAAGGAGAGAATAAAATATTTTTAGTCTTGAAAATACGAACCAGACTGAGAAGAACCCTCCTTTTGTTGTGGATCAGAACCAGCAAGGGGTGGATCTGCAAAAGACCTAAGATGGAGGAAAATAAAAGGGCAGCAGTGAGAATGGACAAGAGAGAACCTCAAGCTTCTCCTACTGTAATGGGTGAAGTGTACCCAAGTCACTCCTGGAGGGGGTGAGGAGAGGGGCTTTCCACCAGGATCCCCTTCCATGCAAGGTTCAGCTGAGCCCCCGCACGGCCATACAAGGGCAGCCCTGCAGCCTGCTGGTGCAGGAGACACCACAGCAGAGCACGGACGGGTTGTCCGTGGTGTTCAGGCCCGTGCACCAGGCCGCAGGCGTGTACGGGCCCCACAGCCTTCCCCGTAGGGAGGAGAGGAGGCGGGCTGGCTCCAGAGGGAGTCTGACCACGAGTTTGCATGCAGGTTGAATCGGCCTCTACCTTCACATCTCACACACCTGTTCATTGCAGACGAATGCATGAGGAAAAGAGGAAAATTAAACCATGGTGACAAGAGGTAAAGACTAAACGGTTAGCAGAAAAAAAAAAACCTTTACTCGGGCATTTCATTGTTTCTCTTTCTGAGAAAGTGACTTGAAACACTACAGAGCCAATGTTAGTTTAAAGGAAAAAACTAAATTGTATCCCGTAAATTCTGTACAGTTTTTATATGTTAACCAATGTATTCTCGCTGCCTTCTAGATAATTTATTTTGCCACACATTACTGCAAAGTTGTAAATAACTTATGTACTGTAACTTCACTCTCAGTTAAGTGTAAAAAATTAATAAAACTATCTTTGTATGTACAGTTCACCTTTGGGAAGCACTTTTCCCGGTAACAATGGGCCAAAAGGTGTACCCACATTCAGTATTTTAAAGACAGTCTCCTGTCCACAGTCTCAAAAGGTCCTTCACATTCTGTCCAGTCCTGGTTAAAACTGGTCAGAAGGTAGTTCATAGACAGATCACAGCTTATGACCCCTTTTTCACATAAAATAGTTCTCAAAAAAAAACACACACAATCTTACTCCAGAATGGGTTATAGATTAGTCAAGGTCTAGTAAAGATGTATCAGTTGTTTTTTTTTTTTTTTACATAATTATCAAAGTTTTAAAAATTTAAACCGAGAAAATGCCTTTGTCGAAGTTTCTTAGTCAAGCAATTCAAAAGCCAAATTAATGTACAACAAATAAGGTTCTAGGCAGTTCTGTCGTACTGTAGAAATGGCAAAGATTTCCACTATACCATACAGTGATATACATCTATTAAAATTTTAATTATTACATTTGAGTTTTAGTTAATGTATATCTGTGATTATAGGCACATTACACATGCTATAGGTTATATAGTATTGTATCCATTGGAATATGGTAGCCTGCCTCTTATTCTGTATCCCCAGTTTTAGTACATTTTTTTTTGCTAAGCTGTGCAGTAGGCTTATTGTAGTTTGTAGTTATAATAATTTGCATATAGTATTTAACTGAGTGGAGTGAGGTTTTAGTTCATTTTTAATTTGCGGTATAAAATGTAAAAGGTTATAAAACATCTTTTCTAAAAGCAACCCTTTCTTCGCATTTGCCATGCAAGTGAAGTTCTCGTCGTTTAGTTTTTCCGATTTCAGCTTTAATTTGAAGAAAGCTAGTGCTATTTTCCCCCTAAGCATTTTCTTAGCATGGTTTTACAAACCAGAGCAATTTTCCCCCCCACAGTCAGAAGGTGGCACTAAAGAGAAGCTATTGGTTACTAAACTAAAAGTTCTGTGGTTTCTGTCATGGCAAGGTAGACTTGCATATTCCTCTAGCCTTCTCCAGATGTCAGTTAATCGTTTTTGTTAAGGGGATAGGCTTTGCTCATTTATAATGATGTATTTTTTAATAATTTTGTAGACACAACATTCTTTTTACCTTTCCCAGAGGACTTGCTTTTAATTGTTTTTAATTTCTCCTCTCCAAAAGCAGGCTTTCTCTGCACACCGCACTGATATAATATGCTGCATACCAAATATACTAACATTTGTCAAAATTACAAATTTTCAGCTCTGTGGAGGGAGACAAATTCAGTTTTACTGATTCGTGACTTTCACTTTTACTCAATTTCTTAAGCCACAGTTTGGAAAAAAAAGTCAGTAATCAGGCCTTTAAGTTTTGTACAATTTGATTTTAAGGTATATTCCTGTGTTTAGGTACTCTGTATGTGGGTCTTTATCTAATCCTTGGGGTTTAACAGGATGTTTTTTTAAGGTTTTTATTATTTTACAGATAATCAGTATCTTAATACACCAGATACACACAAGACAGTATAACTAAACAAAAGTGACATCCTAAAATATCTTGGGACGCTTTTGACTCACAGGTAAAAGTATCACATTTTATCTTTTACTGGTTGTGATTAGTCATTCATGTCCATTTACCTGCTACCCTGACCCTTTTAATGTGTGAAATGTGTGCTAAAATTGGTTTGTGGGCCTTTGTTTTACCACAGAAGCTTATATAAATATCCTCTCATAATTCATGTACATCCACTTAATTAATCCCGCTATTGTGGTATATTGCCGAAAGATGATGATGTACACAGTTACCTGCAATGCATAAACGCAATTTTCAGTTTTCATTTGCATTCCAGAGAAATCGTCAAAACAAACTTCTCTGGAATGTATTTGGCAGAGTTATGCATTTTTGCCACCCCTTGCATTGGATGATCATGATGATAATCTTGAATTCTGTGCTAAGCATAAATACTTCCGACATGGTATTTAAATAGAATGTATTCCCTCCATAACTCCTGCATCCCCGTTGTCTAACAGTTATGACTAAGTGGTTATGACATATGTGGTTTTATTTTTCCCAGATGCAGTTTTTTTATTTTTATTTATTTTTTTCCATTCATAACAGAGGCTTGAAATTGTGAGGATCCATTGTCCAGATCCTTTGTTATACTGTAGGTCTGCGCTGTTTGGATGTTGTTACCATGGCACAAATATGGCTGCTTGCCATCTCTTCATCCTATTTCAATGGCAGCATCCCTGCCATCTGGTTCACATCTGCTTATAGTACCTTGTACCTGCCATATTAAGGGTTATCCAGTATGACGGCACCCGTCCTGCTTGGCTAAAAATAAAGTCCATTTTCCTTTTATCTAATTGGCATCTTAAATATACATTGGACTTGGTCCTATTTCAGGAGCATCCTTACGGCCAAAATGAAGCCTCGCACTTACTGTAGTGGAATACCTGGCAGTGCTCTCGCCTGTTTCGTGACCTCGCAGTGTCATCCCACAACTTACCTCTACTTTTTCAACTGGACAGAATCCGGAACCATTTAAGTCGCAGTTTCAAGCCTTGCCCCCCGCTTATGTTACTTTCCCCTTCTATATGAACCTAAACCGGACAGTAGCTGTGTTTAAAAGGATTGAAATCATAACAACGCATGGAGAACTACTCTTTAAATGGTGAAATGATAACCTATTTATTATCTTTGACACCTGTGGTATGTTGGAGCAGTCTCAGATGTGTAAATTTCCCTCTTGTAATGCATAAGCGAGACGTTGTATATAGATGTAAATATCTCCCAGGACATTTTGCACCCTCCTCTTTGTACTAGTTTAAACTTGCGTAGAATGTGGGGTTCTAACAGCAATGAGACAGTGCGCTCGCTGCCGGTGATGTAACAATGTAATTTTTTTTCCTTTTTTTGTACAATGTAGTTCAATTGTGTACATATTGTTAGAGCAGCTATTGGAAGGGGGGGCGGGTTTGTTGATGCTGTCGTCAGTGCTGTAACATCTCCAGTACTGTTACGTCTAGCTGTGTTGATTTACTGCAAAAACAAAACGAGTAAAAAAAAAAAAAAAAAAAAAAAAAAAAAATTAAGGAAAAAAACTAAACGGAATTAAAAAATAAAAATTATTTTCTACAGTTGCATGTACAGAGAGCGGGAAAAATGCTGTTGTCCCTCAGAGATTATGTTCGTAAATAAATTTTAAAAATACATCTTTGGTCTGGTCTTCTGTTTTGTGCAATATTCTTGCAGGGCATGCATAGGCATCACCCAGAGGAAGTTTTGTGATTAATTGCTCCAGATCAGTGGTTCCCATATAAAAAAAAAAATGACACACACCCATTATTTCATCAGATCGATCGATTATTACAGTCTTTTGGGCTTTGATAATGCGACTGAATATTTCATGTTTGTAATTGTGCGCAGCATTTGTGCTAGACTCAAATTGAGTTTTCCTATATTCATGCATTCAGACATTTCCATGCATATTCCATAATTCATCCAGTTCAGGGTCATGGTAAGCTTCAAGTTCATCCCAGTCATAGAGCACGAACTGCACAATTTTGAACGCACCGACCCACACATTTAAACTGCAAGATGAAACCCACGTGAACACAAAATGAGAATCAAACCCACAACCCTGTTTGTGTGTAACCACCGAGCCATCTACTAGTTTAAAATAATCATTTGCATGACCGATAAACCTCAATTGATTCGTTATTAACTCAAGGCATGATACATAAATAAAGCTTTTGTGGTGAATAAGTGTCATGAATTATATCAAGCAGGGAAATAATACAAAAGTCACACAAAAAGGTTCCGTTAAGGATTCGACTAGGGTTGCCGCCGGTGTTCTGACGAGTTGAGCTACCTATCGAGACGTACGATCGAGCCTTTCTGCGCATGTGCAGTTCCACCTTTTTGGGGTTAAGGTTAGGGTTAGGGCTATCGATTAGCGCTACGTCGGTAGCCTACCTCGACAGAACACCGGTCCCTCATAATAAGGGACGCATTAGTTTATTTTCCAATGCCGGATGATCCCGTATTACAAGGGACGGGTGACAACCGCAGATTCCACAAACGGTCCAACTAACCATGTATGGCAGTAAGGCAGGCCTCCGTAGAGCGGTCTATAGCCGAGATCCAGACATCTGGATGGGCAGGCGGGGCGCGTAGCGTGGAAGGGATGCTGCCCAGGCGTGTAAATGGAATTCAGTTGGTTTCGTTCCAGTGAACCTCTTAGCTAATTCGCAGCAAAGTGTTGTTTCTTTACCAGTCGATTACACCGGGGGGTTTGTTTGGTTGCTGTCGCAGTACGTTCCAGTGTCTGTCTGTATATTGGAATAGCCCATCTATCCACAGTGGAAAACCCTTGGCGATTATTTGCTTCTATTCACGTTGACTAATATTAGCAATGCTTATGCTATACCGTTTGGATTATATATGATGCGTAAAAGGCATGTGTGTGGTGCAATTTCAGTGAACAAACCGACAAACGCCGATATCAGGGACATTCTGCCTGATAAGTGTCGCCATGTGAGGGGGCGGATGCTCTGCAATGCCCGACGCTGATTGGCCCTGAGCGCTATTACACCATCTTTAATTTCATATCATTTGCATATTGCCCGCCTTTTAAAAGTTTTCCAAACCCGTGTTTTCCTTGTTCGGACAGCTGTTTTCACTGGTACGGTCCCTGAGAATGGACTTTGAAAGCAGGATTTTTCCCAGAATAGGCGCTTTTGGACGATACAACCGTATTGTGGTTTTCTTCACTTGGATCCCGAACTTTGCAGTAGCGTTTAACCTTTTTTCCAACGTATTTTTCACTCTGATACCCGAATCGTACCATTGCGCACCAGACCCGTCTCTCCTTCCTGCTGCCTGGGCTTTCAGCAACCTGTCTGAACAGGAGAGTCTGAACTTCACCATTCCTTGGGTGAAAGGATCCGGTCTGAGTCACTGTGAATTGTACAAGTACTCCACAAACTTCACCAATTTCACGGACAACATGCCGAGGGAAGCTGTGGCGTGCACGAGAGGATGGGAGTACACGGAGGCGGCGGGACTTCATAGTAACTATGTGACCCAGGTCAGTATGATGTGTACCTTTTATTTACATTGCTGGGAATCAGATCACATGTACGAATATCCTTTTTCTCTCTCGCTATATCAAATTCACCATGAGCTGAAACCATCAGAAAATATGAGGCTGAACGCTGCATATATTCATAGGGTTTAAAACTAGGCATTTTGGCCATTATATATTGTCTTTAATACATAGATCCGGGTTGGAAGAACTGATACTGCAAATGCTATGCTGTCCAGGATTGATAATTGTCAATGTCTGTCTGTTGCTATGTACCAACGGGATGACATTAAAGTTGCTATTTGATATTTGGAATCGATTCGCCAAATTACATCAGCTGTTTGTTTGATATATACAAAGGACCTCATCGCAGTTTTTTCTGTTTTTGTTAAAGATATGAGTGTTTTATTGATAATCTGCTTCTTAAAAGTATTAGTTTAATTTAAAACCCAATGCCCAGCTCTGTACGAGGTAGTGTGTCTACTTTGCTGATAGGTTCCGTAGGGCTTGGTTGAGTCACCGCGGTCTCTGCCTCTGACATTCATCATCATTTAATTTTATTTTCCAGACTAAGCACATTTTTACATTTGCTCTGTTTGTGTGTGTGCTCCTGTGATTTGTGGGATGGATGGATAT
>JAODLC010000007.1:16948089-16960572 GCA_026781145.1 Hippopotamyrus pictus | reverse complement strand
TCAGAACTCGAACTTTTTAGGATTCGATCCGGAGTCCGGAACGGATTAAGTTCGAGAACCGAGGTACCACTGTATTATTTACACTAAATTGCCAGAAGCAGAAGACCAGAGGTGGAGACTTAAGGTTCAGAGAGTACAAATCCAGACCAAGATTTTGTTTCAACCAACCAGTTGAGTACTCTGTGACTGTCACTCTTTATGCTCAACTGGTTGGTTGAAACAAAATCTTGGTCTGGATTTGTACTCTCTGGACCTGAAATCTCCACCGTTGCAAAGTAATGTTATTTATGCAATGTTTCGCAGTCATATTTTACAGTTTTTGCAAATAAGTATCTCACTCTGATTTCTTGATTAAACCGGCTTGCTTCCCCAAGCTTGATTATTTTTTTCTGTCGTCAACTTCGATTTTCACAAACTGAAGCGACTCGACCACCCGGTGCTTCCGCATTAAAGGTCTATCAAGAAAATGTGCTTTTCGCCTGTTCGCAGCTCACAAAATTGTAGCCCACATATATAAATGTAAATTATATGTATTACTATTATTTCAGACCCAATTAGCATACGTATTGGTGGGGGGGGGACCATGCATGTTGCCCCCCCCCCCCCCCAAACCGCCCATGATCCCTATATGGACAGTAAGGGACAGAATTTTATTTGGTCTCCAAAATAATATTTTAATGATTGTTTTGAAGAAAATACATGCATGGATTTGCTTAGCATTATAATATGGGTACTGAGGATAGACAAAGGCCTGCTGATACAGATGCTGTCGCTTGGTGCCGTGACTCTTTTTGAAGGTTAATCAGGTACCGTCACAATGGATGGCTTTAATAAGGATTTAAACAAAAATGGTGCCCCAGAAGTCCTCTGTGCAAAGAAGTGATTTCCGATCATATTCCTGTAAAATGTCTGACTTGGTCTGAGGAGGAGATGAAGCTGAAAGAGCATATAGCTGGTTGTCTGAACCACAGACGCCATTCCTGCCATGGGCACGTCCTGTGTTTACGTGCATGCTGTGGCCGCCGTTTCCGATTTGTTGAAGACCAAACCCCACCCTACCCCCACTCTCCTGACATTTCTTGGTTTTGACGACTCTCTTCCACCCAGCCTCCTGCTCTGTGATGTCACTGGACCTTTGTGTCCCTGTAGGAGCTGGCAACAGACCAGAACTTTCCATTGCAGGCATTTCCGCCACATTCTTGTTGTGGACTAGTCGATGTGAGTTAAGAACGGACAGGCAGGATGGGCTGAGGCCGAGAGCAGGGCCTAATGCAATGGACATGTGATAAGCATCTTAGAGGCCTTTTCCTGTGAATCACTGGGCACGAGATCTTCTACACAGTCATCATCTTATGTGTGCCTTTGTGTTCTACTGCAGTTAGTGTTTGCGTGCCACAGTCACAGTCCGACACCTCTATACACGTATCTGTATTCCTGACATCCTCTTATGAGATGACGCAACAGAGTCTTTATCATGGAGTATTATTTCACTTTGTAATCTGACTTCAGTTTGAGTGTGAAAATCAGCCGCGCGAGTCATAATGGTGTGTTTCCATCCTTACATCCATCAAGTATCGACGAGGATGATGATCCTCCATTCTCAAAATTTGACCAGAATAAGGAAGATGCAACTTGCTAAGTGTCTGGATTCCCGAGCAGCAAGTAGTACGGGGCTGTGAATGTTTCTGTGCGATTTATATGCTGGTCCTTGGGCAAAAACACAAAAACATAATGTAGGACACTTTCACTGGGGGGGTGCTGGCAGTGAAATTTTAATTTTAAATTTTATAGGTTCTAGGTTTACTTGATGGGGCAGATACGTAGTAATAACTTAGTTACTACTGAAGTACAAATCATGAACTTGAGCGAGAAGTTGCGTGACGATTCATACGATTCATTAAGGATTAAAAAACATGACATTAGTATTTATCTTGTGCTATGCGTGACTTGTTCCTTCAGTAGTTCACAAAGAGTTACAGAATTAACAGATATAGTGACAAATATAGTAACTGCTTGGGATAAAACAATTCATTAATGATGAATTAACATGAGATCAGTATGTAGCTAAAACTTTGTGGTTAATTGATGCATAAGTAATAGAATAATACCATATTATTTTTACCCTGTCAAAGTAAAGTGTTACCAACAAGTTTAACCATTGAGTTTTTCCTGAGGCTGGGCGGGGCCCCTGAATTTGCTGGGCTCCTAGCCTAAGGTCACCTATCCATTAATCTGCTCCTGCGGTCCAATTACTAAATTGCTTTTATAAGATCTGTATCCTGGTCTCTCTGCAGTGGAACCTGGTTTGTGGAAACAGCTGGAAGATTCCCCTGCAGCACGTCTGCTTCATGTTGGGCTGGACCCTTGGCTATGTTTTGCTTGGTAGCTTTTGTGACAGGTGAGCGTCACTCGCGGGACGCTTGTGCGTCTTTCTGCGTCACGTATGCGGCGGCCTCATGCTCTCCAGCTGTGTGCTCTGTGCGCAGGTTCGGCCGCCGTCGCGGCTTCCTGCTCTCCATTGGCCTGTCGGGCTCGCTGGGCGTGGCCGTCTGTCTGGCCAGGGGGCCCCTTATTTTCCTTCTGCTGAGACTCTGCCAGGGGGCCGCACTGTCCGGCGCCTTCCTCTCTGCCTACATTACACGTAAGTATCTTTCCCTCCCCCCGAAATATTTATTAGTTACTGATCAGGTACGTAGCCAGGTATTACAATAACTAGTTTGAACCTCCCCTGGTTAGCAAAATTGATTGAGGGGGACATCTTTCAAAATTTATTTCTGGCTACATCCCTGCAACTCAAGTATGGGGTTCAGTGGTGTTTAAACTCTGCAGTCACAGCCCATTACTCCTCCTTACTAAGTCAGTGTCTCTGCTACTGCGATACAGGCTGATACATCCATAAACACAAGATAAATAAAATGTCACTTGTAGATCATAAGGTTCTGTCTCAACTGTAAATTTCCCGGGATCCTGTTTGAGTTTGTTGCATTCATTCTCTTTTGTTTAGGATCAGAATCAGAATTAACTTTGCCACGTTCAGCCCAAGCACAAGAAATTTGTTTTGGTGCAATTGATCATATTAAAGTAAAATTTAAGTATATTACTGAAGTAGCATGACATGTGGGGTGTTGCACAAAGCAGGATTTCTCAGCTAGTTGGGATAGCTTAATCTAGAAGTCATGATTTGAACTGAATATTCAATTCAGTTTCAATGAAGTTATATTTGCATAGTGCATTTTCACAGTGTTACATTGTCTCAAAGCGCTTTACATTATCCCTGCCCAAAGCCCCCAGGGAGCAAGCCAGAGGCAACAGTGGCAAGGAAAAACTTCCTAGAATGAAGAAACCTTAGGAGGAACCAGACTCAAAGGGGGAGCCCATCCTGGGGCCGGTGGAGATGACAAAGACACAGTTCACACTGGTCAAATTTTAACATTTGAGTTTCAATGTGGGGGGGCAGGCAGGTGCTGATGCTGCTTCAGATGGCAGGATGAACAGTGGTACAGCAGCAGGGAAGGGAGGCTCCTTAACGAAACTCGTATTGGACAATCCTGACTTCTAGTTTACGTTAACCGTGATAACTGAGAAATCCTGCTTTGTGAAACACCCCCTAGTGTGTTAGCATAGAGCAATAGCCAGCCAGCAACATTATACAGTATACACAAGTAAGTGAAGTGAGACATTTGGATGAGGTGCAACGGGACAAACCACCTGGACAGTCCAGTGCAAAAAATACCCTTTTCCTGTCATCGCAGTCAGTGAGGCAGCTGCCACGTAGTGGCTGGTTGAGGTTTTGAGCAATATACAGTCTAGGTCAGTGGTGGCCAATATTATCTGCAAAGGGACGCTGTGTATGTGGGTTTTCACTGCAACTCCCTAATTAGATTACTAATTAGAGGACTGATTGGCTGAAGAGTCCTCACACCTGGGTTTGAACAGCTGACCTAAAGGTTATCCCAAAAACCTGCACACACACCGGCCCTTTGCGGATAAGATTAGCCACCCCTGGTCTAGGTAAACACTTGTGCTTCAAAGTTAGATGGTTGACAGGTCTCTGAGCCTGGCAGAATCTGGCCGTAGCTGGTTACCTATCTGTGGGGATCTGTGTTCATGGTTCTGGGGAAAGGGACGAGGCCTCCCTGACACCAGTGAGCTCACGTTAGCGTGAGCTAAGAGGTCAGGAAGTCACAGGCAGTGGGATTCTGTTCATTTTTACCCACATTGTTCCCTCCCAAGAACTTTCCTGTCATTGTCATGGTGCGTGCCTGCATGTGCGTGCGGGTGGGTCGAGGGTGTGGTGATATATTTGTGTTGGGAGGTTTGCTGTGGAATACCAAGGACTGTAGAGGCAGGGAGAGCCAGCTAGACAACAGCCCTGCTGTTTGCACATCCTCAAACGTGCGGTTTAGGTCCACCTGGGCTGGACCGGGAGGGGGGGGGGTCACAGGCACTTTGTGTGTCTGCTCAGGTTTAAACCTGTTATGTTTCCCATGTCACACTGAAAGGAGTTTCCAAACTGGAAACCAGCCCCCATCATGCTGGCTGACTTACTGCAAGCGCCCGTCTCTAAAACCTCTTCTCAAGGTCTCAAAAACAATGAATGACCCTGAATGGACAGCAAAACAATTACGAGAAAGAACTGAAACAGTACGGTTAAGGTTAATTTCCTCTCTTTTGGTTTATGAAAAGATAATATTTAAACTCTGTATGCTCCAAGTATCAGCAAATATCATACAGGCCGATATTTTAAAGTAAAGCACTGATACATGCTGTCTAAGTTATAATATTTCTCTCTCCCTCTTCTAGGACTAGAAATATGCGACCCACCTCACCGACTTATGATGACGATGATTGGTGGGTTCTTTGCTGTTGGTGCAGAGTTGCTGTTGCCAGGGCTGGCAGTGCTGTGCCGTGATTGGCCAGTACTGCAAGGTGTGGCCACCCTGCCACTCTTATTGCTGCTTTCCTATTGGTGGTGAGTTGGCGGCTGTTGACCCTGCTTTTCGTAAGTGCCATGTAATATTGTTAGCGGGTGGAAAGGCTGTGTGTCTGTGCGTATGTATACATCAGCGTGTGTCTGTGTGTCCCTGTAGCTGTGCCTCACGCTTCCCTGAGTCTCCTCGCTGGTTCTTGGCCACCTATCAGATCTCTCAGGCCAAGAAGGCACTGCAGAACATCTCCACCCAGAACAAGGTGTTTCTCGGTGAGGAGATCTACCCGGCTGAGAGCCTGCTGTCAGGTGGGGTCATGTGACCATGCCAGTGTCCACTCTGCAGTGTTATTTGACACCAATGCTCTGAAAACCCCCTCGTCAGCATCCCAGAATTCCTATTTTCAGTCCTATTGCATCTTTGCTTCCTTTCTCGTTCTCACCTTTGCCCCAATCTTCGCACCCAGGGTTGATTTCTCCTGGGACTCCCATGGGAATTTGACGAGCGGGGGGATGGGGGGTTGGAAGTATGTGATGTGGCTGCGGAGGCGGCCAGAGCCATAAGGCCTCGCTTTGTGCCGGGGGCCTTTAAATGTCCCCCTAATGTTCAAGTCTCTGGCTCTAATTCCATTTGGGCTGTGCAGTGTGCCCTGTAAGCAACTTCTGTGGGCTGCACTGCAGATTCCAGTGCTGTTTGGGATGCCAGAGGCTGGGGGGGGGGATGGAGGGGGGGGTGTCAGAAGCTCATTCGATAGCGATGGAGGAGCTCTGCATTCAGGAACATTCTTGTCACTATTACCTCATTTATACATTCTGGAAGGGTTTCCTAGCAACGCTGCTAGTGATTGTGAGTGCTGGGGCATGACCGCTGTTGCTCCCGTTTCACGGCGGATGTTTCTGGTTTCCTCCCACCCCCCTCCTGGCCCCCCCCCCCAGAGATTGATGTGGCATACCCAGAGGACTCCCCGGCCCGGTACCATCACATCCTGGAACTGTGGCACACTCGTATCATCTGGAGGAACTGCCTGATCCTGGGCTTCACTCTGTGAGTGCTGCAGGCCTGACGCCATGGGGGGAGAAGCTACAGCCCCTGTCCTCCTTGTCATAGGCTCCCACCTCATGTGATTAAGCATAATTAACTTAGGTGGAGGGGGGCACTTAATGCCCCTTTTCTAATTTCTTTTATTTGGAGAGTTTTCTTTTTGGGCGCGGTGTGGCTTGGGGGGGAATAGGACACTGTATTTGTGATCAGAAGGTTGCCAGTTTGAATGAAAAATGCTCTAGGGTTGCCAGATGGACTCTCACCTCTCTGTGTGTTTCCAGTGCACCTCTTCTCAAACCTTGCAATACTACAAATGGCAAATAAAGCTGCATTTAATTTTCATTTCACGCCCCTCCTAGGTTCATAGGCACGGGAATCCAGTACTGCTTCACCCGGAACCTGCACAGCTTCTCCCCAAATTTCTACTTCAGCTACTTTCTGCGGGTGCTGACGGGGGCGGCCGCCTGCGTGCTGCTCTGCCTGTCGGTGGAGCGCTTTGGTCGCAGGGGCGTCCTGCTGCTTTCGGCCATCGTCACGGGCCTGTCCTCGCTCCTGCTGCTGGCCCTCACCCAGTGTAAGGCCCGCAGCCAGAAACCGTTCAGCCCCATCCATCCATCCATCCATCCGCTAAGCACTTGTGCTGGTCTGGGTGGGTTGGGGGGGGGGGGGGGCTGGAGCGTATCCCAGGCAGCACAAATAGGGTGACACTTCAAAACACTTGGAGGAAACAAATCTGGGTTCAGTATCTGATTGTCCAACCTGGCATTTCTAGATATGGGATGTAGGATTTACGTTGGTTGTTCCAGCAGTCTGTACTGGCACTGAAGAACATATGGAGAGGAATTTGCTAATCTTCTGAATTGCATGTAAATTTATTGAAATACACGACCCACCGGCGCGCTGGTACTCCGCGGCACAGGTGCCCGCTGCCGCCGCCGCCTGGTGATGGTTTGGGGTGATTAGCAGAGGCGCGGGGGCCACTCTCATAGTGCGCTGTCCGCTCTGTGTGCCCCCCGCAGACCTGCAGAGCGCCCTGGTCCTGCTGCTGTCAGCGATCGGCCTCCTGGCCTCCCAGGCCCTGGCAATGCTCAGCGTGTTCTTCGGCGGCGAGGTCATGCCCACCGTGGTCCGGTAGGTACCAGCCCCACCTCCACCCCGCCCTCTATACCCCAGGCTGAGGACACGGGTCACTTTACGCTGAGGCCTCCCCTATGGCGGCATCGCATGCTTCGGTTCAGTGACAGGAAGGGGTGGTGGGTCGCGACCCAAATGTGGGTCGCGGGACCATTTGGTTAATTGGGTTGCCTGAGTTTAAAAAAAAAAAGTAGTTTTGATTTTTCCAGCGTCAGACTTTTTAACAGTGTGTGAAGGCATTACTGTGGCATTTTTTTTTTTTTTTTACGAAATGGATTTTGTTCAAATTCCTAAAAATTTGGGTCATGACACATTGACCAATGAAAAAAGTGGGTTCTGAGGCTAAACCTGCTGAGAGCTCCTGATGTACTGGATGACGTTCAGCGTGTTGTGATTGCCCGGGAAATGCTTCCTGCGTCGTCTCCAAAGCCCTGGCAGCAGTCGGGCAGCAGGGTCACCATCTCCTGTGCTGAAGAGCGTGTGTCCGCTGCCAGCTGGTGGATGGGAGGGATATGCTGTGTGTGTGTGTGTGTGTGTGTCTCTATCGCCCCCTGCTGACCCGACACTTCCCGCCTCTCTCCTCAGCGGTGGGGCCCTGGGTCTGGTCCTGGGTGCTGGCTGTGTTGGTATGGCAGCCTCCTCCCTCATAGAGCTCCAGAACAATGGTGGCTACTTCCTGTACCACGTGGTGTTCGCCTCCTTCGCCGTGCTCTCCGTGCTGTGCGTCATGCAGCTACCCGAGAGCAAGCGCAAGCCGCTGCCCGACTCCCTGCGGGACGGCGAGAACCAGCGTCGGCCCCCCCTCTTCCCGGCCCGGGACGAACGCGACGCCCTCCCCCTGCTCAGGACTCGGCCAGCCGCCTCCGATTACGACCCTGAAAGCTACTCGCGCCTGGTCACCGCCACCAAGAAGATGCTGGGGAGAGAGAGGCCGTATATGACGGCCGCGTCGTCACACCGCCCCCTGCTGGCCAGTGATGAATGTGCACGGGATGCTCGGGAAGAAAAAGCATTGCGCAAAGAATCTTCCTAAGCCCATCCCTTGTGTGCCCCCATCCCCCCATCCTCTACACGCTGTTACCACTAAAACCTGTGGGAGTCTCCCCATGGGATCGAAGGGACTACAGTCTGAGCTGGACTCTGAACCCGCCCCTATGTCGGGAGTCGTCCGCAGAAACGGGAAGGTGATATCAGTGTTGTGTTGCTTGAGCCAAAATTAAAAATGATCGTTCAGCTGTCGGGTGTTGATCTGAGGCTGTGGATCAGGGTCTCCCTGCTGTATCCTTCCTCCATGCACTGGTACAATTTTAGAGCCGTTAATGGTCTCATCCTGTGCTACTGGCAGATTGCTCTCATTTTTGGCTTGACCATGCTCGTCAGCTTCAGGATGCAGTGTGGGACTTGCGTGAGTCTGCAGTCTGTTTCACTGGTCAAAAAAAAAAACAGACTTGTACGAACATCGTTCATTTGCTCTCAGATCTTGACTTTTTTCTCAGTTTGCTCATGTTGTTTCAGTTACTCTGCCAGGCTGCCGGAAGTGTTTTATAAAAAGAAAAAAAAAAAAAAAAAGTGTTTGTTTTGCCATCGTCCAGTGTCACTGAGAACTAAGTCAACACTGCTGGGGGAGTTTCTGGCAAACAAAAGCAGGCCCACGTGTTTGCAGTGCCCTTTGCACGCTGGACTTGTGTAAGGAGGAAGCACACTTTGGCGCTGCTGTAGATGCAGCCTAGAAGTTCTAGTGTGGTTTGGAGCTGGAGACAGGGCCCTTAGCATCTTACGTCAGTGTCAAGCTCTTTATGGAAGCCCCTGTGCCTCGTATCTGCAGCTGGATGGACAGCCGTGAAACACAAACTCTGTGTGGCCTAAATGTCTGGGATCTATGCTCATTACATCCTGCCTCTGCAGCTGCTTCTCCTCACATTTAGGTGACTCTGCATGTTTGCCTGGTTTGTGGTAGTAAGTGATGGTTTTTGTATTTTTAAGAGTGAAATATCCTTTTTATTATTTTGCAATAAAATCCTATGAAAAGATCTGAACCAAAAAACTGGGTTTGTATATCCGTATATGAACGAGATCATTCTAATTTAGGTGCATGGATTTTATTATGGAGTTATTTTAATTAACTCGTTACCAAAATCTAATTGGAGTAATTAGTAGTGAAGTAATTAAAATAGATTAGAGATTTTTAATTAGCACTCCGGTGTATAAAATGTTCAGATTTTTCTAGATAAGGATTGCGCCCCTCCCTCCAAATTACAGTGATCAGCCCTCACCAAACGATTTGTTGGCCGGGTGCCAGTGGAGTGGAGTCAGTGCTCAGAAATGACACTGGAAGCCACTGTATACCCAGTCTCTGTCTCTGCAGGTCCTGCATGTCTGGATGCATTAATGGGGTTGCTGTTCTTAAACTGTGATGTTTAAAACCTGCACTGCACCTGCTGTATTTTAAACTTATATTTATAAATACTTTGTTTATACAACTTTCTAAAACTGAGGATATGGTCATTTTTGAAGTATGGGTTGAATTGAGGGCTGCTGTGTAGCATTTCAAATGACACTTGAAAAGTTCTTCAACTTTAACAGTTTTCCCTTTTAGCACAAGGTGGCGCTAGCAGTGCATAAATGTAACATCTAACAGCTCTTATGGCTTAGCCAGGCTCGCAAGGCATATAGTGTATGTCAAAGGGATCTGACAGGGAGCCTTTCATCACTATATGATTCCGATACATAAACTAATCATTCATGCACATGAATGACATAAATGGATTGGACTGCAGGGGCTGGGAGATGAGCTAGCTATTTTTTCACATAATGTTTTCACACAACATTTCTGCCGATTTTACAGTTTTTGCTTTGCCGTATTTCTGAAATGGCAATTAACATTTGCAGAATAACAAGTGTAATCCCCACACAGTAACGTCACTTCTACACAGCTAAACTTACTGCTTCACACAAATTTCCAAATGTTTTATTACAGGTATGCAAATAATTTTGTACAATTATCATTCGGTTTTCAGTTGCTTTAGTCTCATTGGTCAAAATGGATTCCGTAGTTTTGCATAGTAATAATTTTACCCCCAAAACTGTATATGAAAGCGATCATCTTGTTAGCCGCCCCGTGCAGAACAGTTCACCAAGCTTTCAAAATGATTCAAAAATATACTCCATGAATTGTAGCAATACAGCATTGTTGTATTTTTGGTTCCCACAGTACATGGGTTTTGTTGTTGTTATACATTTCTTTGTGACTTTTTTTGTTTGTTGTAGTACCATGTCTTGAGAAGAAGTTACATGTGCATGTGAGTGCTTTCTCCTGCCAGTGAACTTTATACACTGTAATGCAGAACCTTGCAGTGTTGAAACTGGTGTCTTTGACATGAAAAATTAGTTTGCTAAAGAAAAATGATCAGTCAATGATAGCGAGGAAGCAGGAAATGATCAGAATTGCGGAGCTCAGGAGCAGACTTGCACTGACAATATACCTAAGCATTTTGGCTCTTTTGGTTAAAACGATGCTGATTGTACTTTTCATTTTGGTGGCACTGACTAATTCATTGGTGGAATTATTTATTTTTAAGACATGAGTTAATTGTTTTGGGTGGGATATGGGCTTTTGCAGCTAAACCACAGTGTTGTGCTGTATGCATAAATCGTTCTGAGAAATGCTCCTATAGAATGATGAGCATGTTTCATGAAATGCCAAAGCAATTGAGAAACACTGTGAGTGTAAACCCAGCCAGTCCATTACACTGTAACAGGAGCAGGGCAACTGAAGCAGTATTGGGTGAACAGTGAAGCCTGCTGCTTCTGCAAACTTTAAACTTTAAACTTTATGACACAAAATGACCTCCGTAACGAATGAATCATAAGCTTTTCTCATATATTTGGTATAGTCTGCATCTTTTCCTGGCCATAGATACTGTTAGATGTCTTTTAATCGTTTTGATCAATAAAAACTTGGTAAGCCATTTTTTTTTTTTTTTAGCATTTTGCAGTGTGATCATGTGAACATGATAAGGCTGCCGTGTGCGAGAGGAGATAAGAGTGCAGCTTCCGGGCTCAGTCTGCAGGCTGCGGGCTCCACGCTATGAGAACCATCAAACACAGGCCCAGTACAGTCACAAAACCTTGTGGTGATGCCACCTGACCCATTATATCATGATGGTACTTTATTTGTCAATTGTATATGCAAGTAGAGAAACACTGGAGTTCTTTGGTTTTAAAATAGTCCACCTTGGTCTCCTGTGAGAGCAGCGCTTGGGGCAGTGGGTTACCTTTTGGGTGTGAGGGCATTGCTGTGATTACTCTGCAGGCCATGGGATTCAAACCACTGACCTTCTAGGTACCGGCGCAGTTTCGTAACCAGCAGACCAGCAGTCTTTGCTTGGGAGAAACCTCCTCTCCTTTCTCCACTGTGGCCTTCATACCTTATCATTCTGCACTTAGCATGGTTCTTAAATTTTTTTGAACTGGGGAATTAGGTTAGAAAACCTGCTTTGTCCATTTGAAGAGGCCACCGTGTGGTTGTCATCTCTGTCCCGTAACCATCCGTCTGCAATGCAGCGCTACCGTTTCTGTTAGCGCCATCTAGAGGTGGGACAGGGTTTGTGCCAGGATCAGCAGCATGGGGCTGAGGGGCAGGAGGCTGCTGGCGCCGTTGCCTGGCGGGTAGCCGTAGCTGGTCCTGCAGGGGCTCTGGACCTGCTCATAGGGGATCGGCACGTCGTCTGGAGCAATCGCTTTCTTGTTATCCCGCACCTGCGAGCAGGAAGGGGATGAAGTTCGGAGTCAGAGGGGCCGTGCCGTCCCAGGATACGCGGGATATCATAGGGATTTTATGGTTTTATATGGCGGAACATTTTCTGTAATGGCTTTTTACTGTAACCGGCGTGCTACTACTGATTGGCTGTTAAACTTTAAACAGAGTTATGAAGGGGGAGGGGGAGTGACAGCATGTGACCGCTGCTATAAAGGCACTCTTACCTTTTCTACCGCTTTGAAGACCCTCAGCAGGTTTTCCCCCAAGGCCATCTTCACTTCCTGGTCTGACCAGTTCCTCCTCAGCAGTTCTGCTACGAGATCGGGATACTTAGAGACGTCCTCGAGGCCTTCGGGGACCCTGGGGATCGGCATCAGGTCTTCAGTTAGCCCTCATCGTCATTTGTATACTGTTCACATAAGGCGACTGAGCATAACCAGAAACCGCGACGAGCGAAAATATTCCATATCTGCTGCGCTATGGAGTCTCTTACCTTCCAACTCCATCATAATCCCCACCAAAACCAACGATGCTTGCGTCAGCCACCTTCTTAATGTAATCAAAGTGATCTGCAAATGACAATGAAAAAGGAATAACTTGCCAGACTGCCCAACCCCCCCC
>JAODLC010000007.1:16887708-16915683 GCA_026781145.1 Hippopotamyrus pictus | reverse complement strand
TCCTATCAATATGGGCCAATATTTCTAAAGAATGCTTTCAGCACCTTGTTGAATCAATGCCACGTAGAATTAAGGCAGTTCTGAAAGTGAAAGGGGGTCAAACACCGTATTAGTATGGTGTTCCTAATAATCCTTTAGGTGAGTGTATGTGTGTGTCTGTCATCATTGCATATTCCAGTGACTTAGTCAGTGATTTGAAACAAGCTTTAGAAAGATATGCATGTAATATATCTATCATAAAAATCAAGGCTAGCTTTGAAGCCTGCTCAGTTTGCAAAGTAATGAGAGACTTTAGCATTTTGCCACCATTTATCCAAAGGATCAATCAAAAATAATATCTTAAGTATCTAAAATGTTCCTGGGTTAAGTTCTGTTGTATTCCTGTTTATTGCAGAAGGACAGGATGTCCTCCTGTCTGATTGTTAAGTCGATGGTGAAGTTGTTTGTACTTTGAGTGCGATGCACAGTCAAAAACATGCTGAGGCTCACTGGAGTTACTAAATAGTCTATAGGTGTGCACATGTGAATGAATGGTATGTGCGTGTGCCCTGTGATGGGTTGGCACCCCATCCTGGGTTGTTCCCTACTTTGTGCCCATAGGCTCCAGACCCCCTGCAACATTAAATAGGACACGTGGTTTCAGAAAATGGATAGATGATTTCTTTGTGGGCTATACTCCCCACTCACCCAACCAAAGCCACACAGAAGCTCAGAATATAGCTTATAATTTCTCCATTTATATCTTTCTGAAAAATATCACAATCCTCTCCGTACAAATCAATTAACACAAGTTAATTTTGGACTAATCCTATCTAAATGTAAAGTTATTTTCATTCTGTATAATTGGCGCTATTGGATTTAACAGAGTTTAATTTGTGTGATGTCGAATGTTAAAATGGCAGTAATATGGCACCGTGCACCATGTCTTTTCTCCTCACGTCCGTCCCGCATGACAATGAGTGTGCACTCTGAGAGACAGACCCATCTCCCGTCACCTTGAGAACACAGCAGAAGCCATGGCCCCCTAATTAAAGGCAACATGAAGAAATTGACTGGAAAACATTTTTAATGATCACCAATGCTTTTAATGGTGCTCTTGCCATCCACAAAATGAAAACATTCACACAAGTATCCAGTATCTCCATCATCCTGCCTCATGACATTGAGAGTGACAGGAGATGCCTGCGCCTCCATGTTAATCAGATATCAAGCATCAGTTTTGACACCAGCTTATCAAATGCTAACATCGCATGGTAGAATTGCCCCTGGCAAGATCACAGAATTGCAGCTTTCTCCCTTTGAATTCTTCTCTGCTTATCCTCAGTTGGCCTGTGTTAAACTTCAGGGCCAGCTGGTAACACTAAGCTATATGCCGTTATGGACGTGCAAGGTATAGGACAGACATGGTATAGGACAGACAATCCATGGCGTGGCTCACAGACAAAGCGGTTTTATTTAAAGTAAAACAGCAAGAAACACACTGCAAGAAATGGCCTTTGAAATTTAAGATAAACTTTCTGTTTTGAGACAAGCGCAGTAAGAAAATTGCACTTGATAAGATTGATAAGAAATCCAAGCAAATTAATCTTATTCATAAGATGTGTTGTTAGTTTATTAATGAAATTAGAATTTTGTTTAAATATAAGAAATAAGACTTGCTTAGATTTTCATTTCTTGCAGCGCAAAAAAGAGACCACGAGGGATCAAAGGCAGGAGGGTAAAACAAGAATTAAAACAGACACTGGCACTGGACAACACAACTGAACACAATGACCAGCTGGCAAGAGGAACAGAGGCAAGCACCAAAATACATATATACACAACGAGGACAAACAAGAGACAGGTGTGGTCATTAATTAGCACAGGTGAAGGCAATCATCAGACAAATGATCAAACGTCAGGAGAGACTAAAGTAACAAAAGGTAACAGACTAATACTACACACAGTGAATGATGGAGCAAAGACAAGGAACTGCAACAGCAATACACAAATACATGAAACCACAAAGAAGCATAAGTGCTTAACTATAACTATGACTGAAACCCACTATGGAAGGGGAAACCTGGATGACATAGCTGCCCACTCAGCTTGCCACATGCGACAGCCTGGGGAAGAGAAGAAACAAGAGGAGCTAACAAGCGGGATGGACAGCGACACCTGCTGGTCAAATAGAGAACTGCCATACAGAACGGGCCAGGCCAGGCACCGATCCTGTCACTATGCTGTATAGACAGATGGTGCGTTCTGTTTGCCCTCGGAACTCGGATTCCGAGTTTTGAAGCCGGAAATAACAACGTGTGTGCTCCCGTTTCTCGGATATCTGAGAAATATCTCGGAGCGACACAGAGGATCCCGAGTTCAGAATCCAAGATGGCTCCACCCTTATTAAGGTATCCACATACCGTATGATGCTTCTGGGCATGGGATTGTAGCTAAGAGGTCCTGTTCATCAAGCCTGCAGCTACCACATGACGACTTCAGTTTAACAACAGCACCACATGATGACTTTGGTTGACTTCCAGCCACTTATATTGCAGGGGACCTGGAGCCAATCCAAGGCTGCATTAGACACAAGGCAGGTGAACATCCTTTATGACATGCCAGTCCGTCACAGAGCGCATTCAGACAATAGGCAATTTACAGATGCTAATTCACCTAAACACAAGTTTTTGGACTGCAGAGAAAACCTGCCCAACAAAGGGGTGAGAATGAGCTTCAAAGCCCCAGTCCTGGCTGGATGAGGCTATAGATCTAACCCCTGAGACTCTGTGATGCTTTTCGGTTGTTTTTTGTCTTCCATGAAACAGTAACTGGTCCTGCCCTGCTGGCTGTGGCTGAATGTATGATCCAGTTCTCTCTCCCTCTGTCTGAATCTATCTTCTCAGAGTCGGCCCCCAGTCTGGATCCCAGGGGCCTGGGACGGCTCTTCCTAGCCTGTTTCTGCCACGCTGCTCCCTCCCTCATCTCTGGCATGTCCATCCTCTGGGTGAACATGAGTGAGCCCTGGCCTGGGGCGGGGGCCACGGAAAGCCCCAACGTGACCTCTGGCATGTGGCCTGGACAGGACTGGGACGAGTCGATGGCTCCTCTCTGCCACTCATGCTGCTGTGGTCTACTCGGTCACGTGCTGGCCGTGGTCTTCATGGTCACCCTGGCCTTTGCCATCGTCATCGGCAATGTGGTCACGCTCGCCGTCTTCACGCAGACACGTCAGACTCGCACGCCGCAGGGGTACCTCAAAGGTAAATGCTCCTACAGCATTTCTCAAACCTTCCCTCAGGAGGTCTTCATGATACAGCAGGATTGTCTTCCACCCGAAGATGATTTATAAGGTCCAGAATTTTGAAAAACCAAAGAGGCGACATGAAATAGCCTATACGTGTTAAAATATCACCTCACTGTCCACACAGAGTGGATTCCCACACTCAGGCAGCCAAGGAAAATTCTCTCCGTGCCAAACTGACCATAAGTGGCCAGCTTTGATGTCGACACTGAAGTGAGAATGTGCTGAGAAACAGCCATTAGGACCAAGAGGCTCATTTACAGTATCAGAATCTGAAGAGATTATTTAAAAACATAAGACGATGAGCCCTGTCTTGTGTAGACCCTGGAAAACACCAGAGTAGTCATTAGGTTGAGTTTATGATAATGCTATAGGAAAGTGCTTCTCATTCCAGTCTTCAGGGTCCCCAGGCAGGTTTTTTGCTCCCTCCCAGCTGCCAGCACGCCTGAACTAAACAATCAGGAACAAAGCAAACAATCAAGAATGAGTCAAACAATCAAGAACAACGAATTCCTGGAACAGGTGTGCTGGGAGCTGGGGGGGAGCAAAAATGTGAACTGTCTTCGAGTCCCTGAGGCCTGTAGGTAAATTCTAGAAATTATGTGATTTCCAGAAGGGGTACAGATAGCAGACGTGACCGCTTTGAGTGGAATGGCCATCTCATTGCTACCATGATGTCTGTGTGTCACTGTCTCCCACAGTGTCCCTGGCCTTGGCGGACATGATGGTGGGCGTCCTCGTCGTCCCCTTTTCTGTCTTTACTGAGATCTCTCTGATGGTCACTAGTGTGCCTCCCACGTGGTTCCAGGGGGGATCCCCCCTCCGGGCAGAAAGGGTATGGCAGCCCTGCAAGCTGATTGGCCCCGTGTTCGCGGGCTGCACCTTTGTGTCCATCAGCACCATCTTCCTGATGACGGTGGAGCGCAGTGTGGCTGTGTTGTGGCCGCTGCACAAGGACACCGTGGTGACGCGGCACCGGGCGCTGTTCCTCGTCCTCCTCTCCTGGGCCTGCAGCTTCCTGTTGGCGCTGGCGCCGCTCTTCGTCGGTGGCGGCTTCACGCTCGAGTATAACGAGTGTAGCCGCATGTGCAGCTACGTCCCCCGGAGGGATGGGGACGGGCCAATGGCCAACGGCAGCGTGATGTTGCTCTTCCCTGCCTTCGACTTCACGCTGTTGGGCGGGACGCTGGCCGTCAACGTGCTGTCCTTCACCAGCATTCGACGTTATACCCGTAAACGGAAGCTGCTGTCTGGGGCGGGGCATGGTGGGGAAGGTGGGGCCGGGGCTTGCTCCCACAGGCCCTCATTCTCTGACATCAAGGCGGCCAAGACCATAGGCATCCTTACCTTCGCCTTTACGGCTTCGTTCTCACCCATCGCTGTCTTCGTCCTGGGCAATGTGGTGGGCCACGTCTGGTGCACTTTCTCCTTCTTTGCCTTCTGGATGCTGGCGGCCAACAGCTGCTGCAATGTGATCATATACAGCATGCGGGACCGGCATTTCCGCAGGGGTGTTGGTCTGTTTTTCCACAGGGACCCCGGAGGGCCCCTCAGAACGAGAAAAGCTAACCCTCCGGCGGCTCTTGCTGGCTCTGTGGTCGACCAAATTTTGGCTCCTCGGAGTTTTACTTAGTCAAAAATGTTCTGAGGGCAGAAAGAACAACAACAAATTTATTTCTGTATAGCGCGTTATCACAACATTACATCGTCTCAAAGCGCTTTAGAGTATCCCCACCCAAAGCCCCCAGTGAGTAAGCCATAGGCGACAGTGGCAAGGAAAAACTCCCTAGAAGGAAGAAACCTTGGGAGGGACCAGACTCAAAGGGGGACCCCATCCTCCAGGGGCCGACAGGGAGAGTCAAATCGGAGAGGTGGCTAAATGCCAAGTCGCACTAAGTCATAAGATTTGAGACACAACCGGGGAGCAGGGAGGTGATGACAAGCTGGTGTTGATGCTCCTTCATATCGCCAGGCAACCAGTAGTAAGGCAGCCAGGCATACATGGAAAATTATTGGTTCCAAGGGATAACCAATCAGATTGTAGAGGAGGTCGGTCCAAGCAACTAAAGGAGGCAGGACCAAGACATCTGATTGGTTGGTCCCACCTCCTCTAGTTTCTTGGATCCACCTCCACTAAAATCTGACTGGTTACCTCTCTGAACTAATCATTTTTCTTTTCTGCCCTCAGAACATTTAAACTCTCACAAGCTGTGGTTTGCCCCTAATGTGGATGCTGACGTCATCCCCCATTGTTCGTCTTTGTCATGGACAAAGCAGAGTTACACTGAAGAGGCGTTTATCTTATCAGGGCTGCTATTCGGTGACATCGGCGCCGCCCTGCTGGACATCACTGAAGTAACGCTACTTGAAGGAGGTGGTGAGCTTTAGCGGGGGATCTGAAATCACCGGGAAGCTCATCAGAAAGAGGAGCGCATTAATGTGTCTCTGTCCTTCCCTTTGTGAGGATACATTAACTGCACTTTTTCCCAGGTGACTTACTGGCTCATGTACCACTCAAAGCTCCGTACTCCTCAAAAACCACCAACCTCCCATCAGCACCAACACTGAGGTGGGATGTTCAAATTGTTCAAAAATGACCATTTTCTAGGACAGTTGTTTTACCTGAATTACCTCATTGTTATTTTAGCCACTATACTAGCCACTTATTTCTATTAAAATTTATTTTTAAAGGGATAATAAGCACTGAAATGCTTGTTGATGCCTCATATTTTGTAAATATATATGATGATATGTATATGAGTTAGATATACCGTTAGGACCATAAATATTTGGACAAAGACAAAGTTTTTTAATTTTTAACTTCTGTACATTATATATACAGTATATAATGTATATTATATACACATACATAAAGTTAGTCATTTTTATCAACATTCTTTGTGTCTGGGTCCTGTTTACCATTCAAATATAGCTGCAGTAATGACTTATTAAGCACTACAGACAACTTGTGTCCAAAAATTATTTTTTAATTTTAATAATGGCTCTATGGTATTCCCTTTTCCTGTAATTTATTTATTTATTTATTTTTTTACAGAAAATGCAATTGTCTCTGCTTCTGTCCTTGTGTTTCTCTGTAACATAAAGATAAGATTTCCTCAGATTTGGTAGAAGCAATTTATCAACATCTTGGCAAACCGGAACACTTGACGGGATCTTGAAGAAGACATCTGCAGAGCAATCTCACTTTATTGTTCAGAACTAGCTGTTCCCTCTCCCTCCTTCTCTAGCCGTCCATGTAGCTTAGCATCGATAGCTCCCCATATGCCTTGCTGATATCTCATTTCTCACTCTCTTTTTTATATCACTCTCCTGTTTATTGATCTGATAGGACAAAGAAATTGGAGATTTAGAATAAATAATTCAAACAACCAAGATGCTTTACAAGGCTGCAAGAACACAGACACACTGATTTTCCCTACCTCTGTGAACATGGAAATGTTAGCATGTCTCTCGCTGTGTGCCACATTGTCAAACAGCAGTCTGGTCTGCCGACCTATCAGATGCCAGCGGCCTTCCGGCTTCCTGTAATCAGAGATACGCTACTTCTCCTGAAGTCCACGGTGGCACCAGATGTTTAACGCAAAACGTCCTCGAAAAGCTTGCTGGTGGGCCGCACCACACTTCTCATGTCCCAACACAGATCAGGAAACAAGTTGACATTGGTGGAATTTGCAGGATCCCTTCTTTGCTAAGCTGTAAAACCAAGACTCTTTTCCTGTGTGAAGGATATATTTCCGGCTGGACCTTAACGGACACCTTAAGACATGTACTGATGTTTCTGTTCTTATGTGCTTCCCAGAGCTGGTCAGGTTGGTTTTTTTGTAAATCTGTCTGACTTTTGCTGTTGCTCACACCATATGTACTGTCTCATATACCGTCAGTATTAAGTTATTGAAGGATGTTGCACTTGTGTGTGCTTGTTCTTTAATAAAGACCCAAACGTGCAGGATCCAGAGCTTTGTGCTCTTGCCTGAGCGTGGGAACCTCTTAGTGCTAATTTCTTCGGAATAGGTCTTCAGATTCTCCTGATTTCACAGAACCTGCCTTATATGTCATATGTGTCCAAAGGGCGAGGTGACAAGGCTGAGATGAACCGTTGAACCGTTAAGATTAGAGGTCGACCGATATGGGTTTTTCAGTAGCTGATGCCGATATTTAGGAGTCAGGGTCAGTCAATGGCTGATATATGCTGCCGTATGGACTTGACATAAAACACTAGTAACTAAGTGCATCATGGTATTACATGTAGTGTACAAGGCCCAAAACCTTTAATTAACATGTTTTTTATGCAGACAGATAGCTTACAAGCCAAATTTACAATCAGAATCTAACGATCGCAGAAAATAAAATAAGTTTGTCGTATTACACAGCCTTGTATGCAAGGACAACGTAAGCCCCTAGTGATTATGACTTTGTTGACGGTTAAGCCCGTATAAAGGATAGACATGTTTAATGAGGAAACTAACTACACAAAGTTGTGCACTTTTTATCTAGATGTCTGACACATTGTTTGAATCTTCGCTCTCAAATGCAAACAAGTTGCACAGAAGGACCATTGTCAGTATCAGCTCAGGTGAATGGTAACCACGCTTTCGATCAAACAGTTTTCTCCGCCTTGCATTGTTCTTAGCAGCTCTGTGTCTCCGAGGACGGCGCTGTCTGTGATCGGGGCAGAGTAACGCAGCTCTACAACACACGCTGCAGTGTTTGGGAGACCTGCCTGCTCCGCCCCAAAAACACAAGAAAAAAAAACAGAACTGATAACATCGGGCTGATATGGTAGTAATTGAAATATTATGAATTAAAATGATTGACGATTAAAAAAAAACCTCTGTGAGCCCACCGATAAGCTAACTGACAGAATCAATGATCCTTAACGTTACCTGTGAGCTACAGTTGGTTGGAGGCTCATTATCATTACGCCTTCTCTTCCCTTTTCTTTTAAAGCAACATTCCATAGCAAACCAGTTAAATAAATGGGTCATTGAAAGATCAGAATTTAAGCCTTGCCGTTTTCTCCCAGGACTCTTCCAAAACTTCTGGCTGGGGTTCTGCACAAGGCAGCATGTGTCACGTTTTCCTCCGCAACAATAACACTGGCGGGGCAGAAAGGGCCGCTGTGTATGCAGGTTTTCACTGCAGATTACTAATTAGAGGACTGATTGGCTGAAGAGTCCTCACACCTGGTTTGAACAGCTGACCTACAGGTTACCCCAAAAACCTGCACACACACCGGCCCTTTGCGGATAAGACCGGCCACCCCTGATCTAAGGTAAGCCTGAAATTCACAGTTGACCCACATATGGAGCTTGAAGTTAATGGAGCTAGTTCAAGTGCACAGTTTCTCGACGCCCCCACCATTGTCTGCCTAATGTGAGTCACCTCCCACAAGTATCCCCCTCAGATATCACATGAGATAAGGGCATTAATTAAGGGGTTTGCCATCAAGCTCACTGGGGCTAATGGCCTGCGTGTCAAACCGCTGCTGAACATGTTTTATATGGATTTTGGGGGGGGGGGTCACACAGCTGTGTTTATGTCCTACACTTTCAAAAGTCATAAAAGTCAGACTGACAGCGCAGCTTCCACCCCCCGATAACCCGTCTCTCCAATATCTCATTATTATAAGCAGATATTAAGCTGTCAAAAAGACATCCCTTTGTGTTTAAGAAGGTGGGACAGCCGATGTATAATCCTACCTGACAGACCGTCCCTCCTCCCCAGCCCTCCCTCTATGCAAAGGTGTAAAGTACTTGAGTAATTTTACTTGATTGCTGTACTTAACTATTATTTTTGGGAATTTTTACTTTACTTGAGTACAATTAAAAATGAATACTTTTACTTTTACTTAATTACATTTTTAAAGAAAAAAAGTACTTTTTACTCCTTACAATTTTATTTACAATCCAAAAGTAAATCATTTTAAAATACTCATTTTTGGACATCACTTCATTCTATTTTCCCTTGCTAACAAACCAATTGTGCTGAATCCCAGTTTAATTAAAATGTTATTCATTGTGCCAATGAGATTTGTTTTCACATTCTATGAAATTAGTCAGACATGTTCATTGGTCCTTTGGAAGTGATGTCATGTTGCATCGATCACCACAATGCACAGAACCTTGAAAAAAGAGAAATTATAACATTCAATCAGTGGAAGAAGATGGAGGAAGAACATGATTCAGTAGCGAATGCCTGGACTACATCAGACTGCACCTGGAGCCTTCGAACCACAATGAGGCATTAGTCAACTTTTAAAAGTGTACTTTTTACACCCCTGGTCCTTGACTGTGAGGCAGCAGTGCTAATTACTGTGCTATCTGTCCACCCCCTTTTACTGTCAGCTGTAGGTAACTGATGTAGTTGCTTTCTTTAGGCTCCAGCTCATATTCTCAGTGATCAGTGTTTTAAGTTGTTAGTAACCATGGTACCTGCAGTTTGGATTGGGTAGTTTGTATGTGGCTAAGCAGGATTTGGTCTGGCCAGTGCTTGGATGGGAGCCAAGTTGGTTTTTTGGTCTGGGAAGATTTTGGTGCATTAAGGGTTGTTTGGTATCTTTTGGAAAAAGTAGTGGTGATGTCCTGACTAAAATGTGGCCATCTGTTTTTTCAGGTTATGGGCAAGGGTGTCTGGGGCTACACACACACACACACAGGGTGCTGGGGGGTGAGGGAGACTTGAACCCTGGTCCTTAGAGCTGTGAGGCAATAGTGCTAACCACTGCGCTATCCAGTCACCCCCATCTACTGTCAGCTGTAGGTAACTGATGTAGTTGCTTTCTTTAGGCTCAAGCGCATATTCTCAGTGATCAGTGTTTTGTGCTATCAGCAACCATGGTACTTGTAGTTTGGACTGGGTAATCTGTGTGAAGCTAAGCAGGAATTGGTCTAGTCAGTGGTTGGATGGGAGCCCAGTTGGGTTGTTGGTATGGGAAGATCCTGGTTCTTTACTGTAAGGCCTCATTAAGGGTTGTTTGGTATCTTTTGGAAAAAGTAGGGGTGATGTCCTGACTAAAAAACTTTGAGTAGCATGTTCCATATTTGCATTAGGTGTTTCTTGTATAATTAAATGGTTAAATCTAAACAGTTCTAAAGCAGGATAAAACATTGTATATAGTTCATTCACTTCATGTTTTTAGAGATTAAAAACTTAACAAGAATCTCTAGTTTTCATTCTTGCTTTTACTTTTAATTTTTTAATACTCAAGTACATTTTTAATGCGGTACTTTTTTACTTTTACTCAAGTGTGATTCTGGCTGAATACTTTTAATTGAGTAAAATTTTCACTCATTACTTGTACTTTCACTTGAGTAACATTTTTGAGTACTTTTTACACCTCTGCCTCTATGCAGGTAACAGTTCTTCTCTGTCTCAAGGGCCACACTCATTAAGACCACAAATTGTGAAGCCTTAATCGGTGCCAGCTACAAGCTGAAGTGAGAAGTGATGTTTGGAATAGTACAGCACTGAAGTGTACTTGGGATAAACACAAGGGAACCCTACGGTAATTAGCTGTCTCATCATCATTAACATTCAAGGCAGTTCCATAAAGTCATGGGTGAAGTTTCTTTCAGGCCTCCAGATATATCCTGCAACAGACGTGATTTTCCTTTAGTTTCTTCTACACGACCTCTGTCTGTGTGTCCTGACAGTGCAGGAAGAAGGAACTCGGGAGCAGGAATCAAGACAAAACAAGACAGGTTTATTCAAAGCTAAAGGCAGGAACACACAGGGATCAAGCAGGCCCTCGAAACTGAAACTATGACCAAAACTAACAAGTATAACAAGATCAATGCCAGGACTGGGGAACACATGACTGGGAAGCACCTTTATACAGAGGCTAACAAGGGGACAGAACGAAAGGCAGCTGGAGTGCATTACACAAGGGCAGGGATGCATAACAGGCGTGACTCATTAGAGCCACACTAGGTAGAAACGGGAGGGGTAGGTAGGCAGGATGTAACACTATTATACTCTCAGCTTTATCAGAGATGGCATTTTTCCAAAGCATTAAGCAATGCACCTACCTTACTTTTTTACAGTAGTAGTACTATGGTTGATTAAAAATCATATATGAACAGCCAGTTCATTGGAAAAGACCATAAAGTGTGGAAAAGTTGATGTTAAAAGAAGGAGGACAACCAGCAACCAGGTGGGTGGATTCAATCTTCATAACAATGAACCATGCTAGCAGGAATCTGAATGACCCTGATGGAAGATAGGACAGTTTGGAGAAATGCAGTCTTCAGCAACATAAACTGGACTGCATCTAATAATAATGCACATCCTGGAGATCAGAAATCCACTTCACAAAGCTGACTACCTTAAACTGCATTTAAATTGCCTCAAGGAAAACACTGTCCTAAAGGGATTATGGGGTTTTTATTTCTTGTTCTAGCATACAAAGAATGTTTGAATACCAGAATTTATTTCTGATCTTTCATAATGAAAAGTGGTAATAATTTATGAAGAAAGCAGGGTTTTTCCTGAACCAGAAGCTTACCATAAATGGAAAAAGGGTTCAGGTTGCAGATGGATGTCATGTCCAGCCTAATGTGGAAGCATTGCAGATGAGAGTCTCCGTGCCCACCTGATTAAGGAGCCCGAACATTGACAGAGCAAGCAGCCTCTTATGGAACAGCAAACAAATGTAGGGAACCTGAGGCATTTGCCATTCACATGGAGATTTGGATATCTGTGCTAGCTTGTACATCTCACGTGCTTCGTAGGGCCGAGGTGGCCTCGGAGGGCAGATCAGCTGCTGCCCGTGGGGACCTGCATATGCGTGTTTTTAGCAGGTCTATATGCAGGTGGCACAGGGCATCTGACGGCGGAACCAGTCCTTTGAAGAAATGTGATTCAGGGACAGAATGGAGGCTTTCAAAGCCGATTTTCTTAATCCCATCCAGAGTACCATTGTGATGCAAAAACATGTCCTGTTTTTTGCGGCTATATTTTTTTACTTCCTGGTGGAATGGAGTGATGCTTCTGGTTCTATAGTGTTCTCACCCCCCCCCCCCCTTCACTTTCCATAAAAAGAGATGGAAATGAGCTCTTGCAAAACAGTCCTATTGCCAAAAGAAAGTAAGAAGACTTTCTAAAAATCCTGGGGTCATCAAAATGATTTCACCGATGGGTCCTTGGCAAGCCCATAATCCCTAATTGCACCAAGAACCGGCTGACACTGCTTTCTCATACAGGTGTATTTTAGAGCACTAATGCATTGTAAATCTTTAAACCCAGTCAAACATAATTGACTATTAATAGAATAAGCAGTGAAGGTGCAGATATGAATCAGCACTTTCTGGTGGAGGTAATCATTAACTTATGTCCAAAGTCTTTTGACACTGTACCAGTATTAATGTTTAGGAAATTAGTTCTTGAAGGACCGAGGTACATTTGAATGTCTCATATGTTTTACGTATTGTTAAATTATAGTAATTGTTCCATGCTTTAACCATGCATATACTGTCTAAACAGATGTTTCTGTTTTTCATGCACAGAAGAAAAATGTTTACAAACAGCATCATTTTAATTTTAGTATTAATATTTTTTATGTATTTCAATCCCCTAATCTAAACCTAAAGCTTGTCATGCTCAGTGATGCAGGGCATGCATGTATTACATAAAATAATAATAATAATAATAATAACAATTCCATGACTGACACATTTTGCTTTACTCTGATCTTGCTTTTGTCATTTTTAATTCACAGATCTGAGAATATGCCACATAATGATCGATTGCATTAAACGGCATTATTCACAATTTGCAGGCGCTTCTTTGTTGATAAAAACTTTGGTGTTTTTCTACTCATTATGTATTTTTTCAGCTACCCCACTCTCAAGTTTCCCCCCAACAGCCAGCTGCTACATCAGTCATAGGGATCATCCCTCCTTCCTTCTCCCCCATACCCATTCCTCCCAGAAGGCCCAGGGTATAAAGCAGGGGGGCACCCTGAATGTGCTGTCAGTCCATCACAGAGCCCACATACAGCATTTCCCCTAAACATTTCATTTGTGCACTATGGGAACACATGGAAAACCTCACACACAATGACCTAGAGACATGAACCAAACCACCAATCATTATTCATTTTAACGTTTCCCCGTGTTGATCATTGTGTATTTGCACTTTTTTATTATTTTACATGTCTATTGTTCTTTGTGTTCCTCATTTCATTTTAGTGTTTGTTTAGCAGTTGCATTTGTATGATGACGATTTTTTGAGTTCCGTGAATCACCATCAGCAGACGGAGCAGGTCTTGCCGCAGCCAGTTTATCGCGATAAGGTTCACACATGCACTGACACATTAGGGTGGATTTGCTGCGGCTACTAGCCTAACAACCTTTGGGTACAAATCACAGACAAACGGTAAGCGGTGATCCACAAATAGGCAGTCAAACAAACAAACATTCAAACAGTCGTTCAAACAAACACGAAATGGATCCAAAAACACCAGTCATACGGATACAGAACAGTCCATCCATCTGCACGACAGCAAAAAACAAACTTCCAAACTCAGGGAGAGCCGAGTTTGAAATCTGTAGTTCTGTAATTTATCATTTAATTCTAAAAAAATGCACGTTTTAACTACACTATTGCACAAATGCTGTTTGCTATGGTAGTTCAGCATCAGAACTGTGTATGCTAAGCTGAAGAGACAGCTATTTCCCATCATAAACATACATGCTACTATTTAAAGTAAGGTCATAACAGATGTAGGCCAGATCATCTTTTATAAAGGAAAACCATTGTATATTTTGCCATCTGCTACAAAAAAAAGTTTATGGAAAAAGCCTTCAGGAGACCTCTATGCTTTTCCAATGTCTGCTCTCTCTTAGCTGGTGGTGTTGTATACAGCAGGGCCTCAATGGAGATTAAAGTGGCAGAGCAGGTAAGTCTTTGTAGGTGTGTGTGTGCGTACGCAGGGAGAATGCGCGTACGCTGGGAGCATGTGCGTACGCAGGGAGAATGCGCGTACACTGGGAGCATGCGTGTATGCAGGGAGAATGCGCGTACGCTGGGAGCATGTGCGTACGCAGGGAGAATGCGCGTACGCTGGGAGCATGCCAGTCCATGCGGATGAAATATGCATTCCTGGCAGGGATTCCTACACCTGCAGCAGCTGGACCCATAATGTTCGCCCTTGCTTTCATAGTCGCTATCTGCTCCAAGATCTTCAGTCCACTGCCATTTTCTCCGCAGCTTTCACATGCATGAGTCAGAAGTAAAAACCAAATGGGATTTCTGCGTTATTTTCAGGTTTGTCAGATTACAAATACAACACAAAATGAGTACTTCGCGATAAAAATTTAAAAAAAAAGAAATCCAGAAGGAATATTGAATGAGCAGTGAACTGTGTTCTCTAAGCTTTGCTTCAAACAGCATACAAATCATAAAAGAAAGAGAAAAACCGCATATGAAAATCATTCAGCAACATTTGCCATGAGGCCCACTGACACAGCCTACAGAAGGTACCCGCAGGAGCTCCTGCACCTTCAATCCGGGTGGGGGCCGTAGTATAATTAATTTCAGCTCTGCCAGCCTTTGCTGAGTCACACTGCAGCATCACAGGCAGGTCGGTCAGTCCGCTGGGGGCTAGTTAAGGCCGTTCCCTTCGGCTCAGCAGCATTATATGTAATTAGCTTCACTTCTGAGGAGCCATGACAGCCCCACCGAGCCTAACCTACCGCTCTGTCATATCTCCACATAAAGGTAGCTCCATTTGAAACCCACTTCACACCGCTGCTGAGCTCAGGCTTTGTTATAAAAATCGTAGCGGTAGCTGAGACTTGACATGTAAGTATATTTTAAAGTACTTCACCAGAAGGCCAGCCGTATCCATTTTTACATTTGCTGTGCTCCCAGTCCACACCCTGCTATGTGGAAATGGGCACCATTACTGGGATTTAGTTCAGAATTTATTTTTTTGTTGCATTCAAGAATTTGATATATAAATTCATATTCTGTACACACTTACATGATAATTATCATTGCATTCAATTGTAAGACATAAAATTCCTAATGTTTTCCACAGTTCTTATAAGTTCGATGTGTAAATACTTTCTTGGCACCTGCTACTTTAGGGGGGGCCCTGTTTCACGCTTAATACGGTGAGGAACAGCCACTGAATTCATGATTAAAGGTGAGGCAAAAGCATCCAGTGAGAATTTCAGGATTGCAGATGACAGACTCTCCACTGTATTCGTCTGAAGTCCACTTAGATCTTGGCTCTGCGTGGCCGTGGTTGGAGTTATCCTCCACCAGTCTTGACATCTGCCCCGACAGCTTCAGATACGCATTTAAATCCTTGCTCTCTGGAACACATTTAACGTTATAGCTTTGATCATTAGGACCCTCGCAGAGCCACAAGGCTGATTACGCTCCCTTTGATCACTCACTTGAGAAGCTGCAGCAGCTCTCGTTTAATCCTCATGGCGACGGGTGGCCCTTGATATGTAAATGCAGTGTGGAGCTGGACCAATGACGCTCCAGCACGAATCATGTCCAGGGCGTCTCTTCCACTGGCCACGCCCCCAGCTCCGATTATGGGGACCTTCCCTGGGGAGACAGCAGCATAAGGACTTGAGAAAAGTACTAAGCCTATTGCTTCAATTAAAACGTCCAACTCGAATTTGGTTTGGAGCACTGCTTCTCAACCCAGTCCTCCCAGCACGTTTGAAACAGTCAGGCAATTGCAAACACTGGACACCTGGTTCAGGGTTGCTGGGCACTGAGAGGGAGCAAAAACGCAGACGTGTTTGGGGGTCCCCGAGGACTGGGTTGAGAAACACTGTTTTAGTGAAAGGCATGAATCATAATGTCATAAACAAAGCAATCATGATACAGACAGCAAGCTGTGTTGTTGCCATGGGTTCGTGTTCCCTGGAGGAGAGTACTGGATACTTACTGGAGAGTACTGAATACTTACCCTCCGTCAGTGAGTACATCTCCCGCACTGTGTGGCTGGACAGCTCCTTGGTCGTCTGTCCACTTGTTACTCCCAGCATCCTTTGCTCTGAGTCCAACGCTGGTCTGGAGATGGCAGACAGCGAAAATGTTTGTGAGTAATTAGTTTAATTTTCCATAGATGGTTCAGGAACCACTGCCATTTGCGGCCATATCTTAGAGCCACGTATGTTTAACGTCTCAATACAACATTCTATACCCTCTTTTCGTTTGTAAATGTCATTTGTCCATGAATATTCTGTGCATTAGATGTTTGAAGAAGGTTGAAAGTCCCATTGTGCAACTTCAAATACATTCAACACAGCATACAATGTGAAGTTATTCCTTTTCAGTGGAATTGCCCTTTGCTAATGCTTAGAGTTAAGATAACACGGTGACATCACCACTTTGCCTGTCAAAGACACACACCTCAGTTATGACATCAGCAACATCCTGCTTGTCTTGTGTAGAGAGATCAGAGGCAATCCGGACCAGGACAGGGGGTCGCCGCTCACACGGCAAGGTGTCCCGCTCCCTTAGCACCTGGCCGCAGGAAGGCTTTTCGTTCAGTGTCTTTAATGTAATACTGCTAACATTTCTCATGAGAACAGACCTTGGTTCCCCAGATACTACTTTTTTAATATTTACTATATAACTTTCATAGCCTAAAGAAAAACAGAATGGTATACTCAATTCTTTAAAGTATCCAAATGTTTTAAGACCTTTATAATTTCAATTTTTTGAAGTCCACAACATTTTACTCACAACGTCCAGTAGGTGGCGCAGGTCTCCTTTGCCCATCTGGACCCTTGAGTCTGGGGACCTGGGCCTGCTAATATTTACTACCAGGTAATCTGCTAGGGGTCCCAAGGCCTGTACCCCTTCTGTAACCTCAGCCACGGGATCCTGGGAAAGGTCGCTCTGGCCCAGGTTAATTCCCATTGGTTGCCCAGCTTGGAATGCATCACATGACAGTCAATTAATGTAAGCTGCCTGTTAACTGACTTACAGTATTACAAACAGTACCAGCCAGTCACCCTAAACTGGATAAATAGTCAGAAGATGGATAGATTGATGGATGGATGGATTGATTTACACTATGTCAAAGGTTTAAGTACACTTGCTAGAAAGTTTGTTTATACATATACAATGTTATACATATTTTTCTGTATATACTCATATTTCTGTATATTTTCATTTTCAAATATGAGGTCTGAATACACCTGCCTCACCAGAACCAAGCGAGTAATGCGTTGTTCTATGATGTTGTGATGGCATTGAACTCCGTTGTAATCTTATGGAACCACTGTCATATACAGTATGTGGTGCATCTATGACTGATACTGTCAGGATCAGTCCCTGCCTGGCCAGCAGGTGTCACCGGTCAACCCTTTTCCTAGTGTTTGAGTCCTTCATGATTATGAAGCTCACCCATGTCTTGTAGTTCCCAGCCCATGTCTAATTGTAATTGGATAGTCTTGTTGTGATTGTTGCAGGTGTTTTGCATGTGTTCCCTCTGCTTTCCCTCTTCTAGTTGCAGCCCACGTTTCTCCTTGTGTCGCCTACCTGCCTTTGTTTTGACCCCTCATGGTCCCTTTTGTTTCTTGTCAGAGTTCAGTTCTAATAAAGCTCCCCGTGTATCAGTAAGCCGCAATGTGGGTCGTCCCTTCACCACGCCCGTTCGTAACAGATAATGTTATGTGGCGCATGACTCAAACCTTTTTGGAAAAATGTATTTTTTTTTCTAAATCTTGGATTTCTATTTGCGCTGATCAGTTTCACGTCCAGCAGGAAATCACTCATCACATCTTCCCAGCTTCTCTGCACCTTTGTTCTGCAGTATTAACGATGCTTGCGGCTTGTTTTCCTTTCACTACACTAACTATGGTCTTGGGAAACACCTGCATCATACTTGCATAGCTCCAACTACGCAAGTTGCTAATGTAATTAGCAACTATGTTTTTGGGAAACGCGCCCCTCAACGGTTTGTTGCATGCAAGTGCTATGGGATTGAGGTTGGACGGTGTTGCAGACCAGGTCATTTATTTGAGTTGTTCTAAAGCTCGTGCCCAAGCAGCCATAATCCTGATGGGACAGCATGACTTTGCTGTCACAGTTGAGACTGTCATTGATTAAACATCGTCTGTTACCCACAATGCACTGCCAAACATGACACCTCCATCTCCTTGCTGGACAGTGGGAACCACACATGCAGAACTCATGCACTCTGTCTTACAAAGACACAGCAATGTTACCCGAACATTTCAAATTCTGACTCATTAGTCCACCAAACCAACACACTCTCCCATTAACATAAATAATAAATAATCATGGCTTCAAGCATATCACTCATATTTCCGTATGATACTGTAAATTTATGATTCATGTTCTTGAAGAAGGCCTTCATAAGAAAAGGAGGTATGTCACCTGTGGTCAGCTTTGACTGGAAGGCCTCCCTCGCCTTTAATCTCTCCTGAACAGCGGCACAAACAAAGCAGCTGGGCTTGTACCTTAACAGTCACACACACAGACACACAAAGAGCCCTGGGATTAGAGTTAGCATGTACTGTCTGAGTCAAAGGTCACGGCACCACTTTCCCTGTGTACATGCAGACCAGGTCTCAAAGAAAGCATGAATACAAAATATTACAACCAACCCTAAAAAATGATCTACTGAATAATTATTATCAGCAAGTACTGAATATATATATAACAGTTACCCATAGTAATGCACAAGCACGTATAACACCACGTACAGATACTCCCCAGGATACGATGGTCAAAGTTACGATATTTCGACTTTATGATGGGTAAATGTTTTTCACTTGTAGTACATTATTCAATAATTATTTCATTATTTCTTCCTAAATTTCCTTCTGGATGAATAAAGTATATCTATCTATCTATCTATCTATCTATCTATCTAATAGATTAAATGAGATATTCAAACTTTCGTTATAAAACAGGCTCTGTGTTTATGATTTTGCTCAACGCGTGTTTTAAGGTAGGCCAGGCTAGGCTATGATGTTTGTTTGGTCAGGTATATTGCATTAAAATGGATTTTCGCCTTATGACATTTTTGCCTTATGACAGGTCAGAACATAACCCCACCGTAACCTGGGGAGAGGCTGTATTTGATTTTCACGCTGCGTCACATTTCAGCTTCCCTACGTTGCGTCACGCCTACCTGCTGACTGCCCTTTGGACGGTGGACACTGCCTGTGAGTCGGCAGCCCCCACCTCCACAAAGCCAAAGCCCAGCCTGTAGAACCCATCGATGGCTGTGGAGTGCCTGCCGAAGTCTGTCACCAGCCCCAGGGGGTTCTGGAAGCGATGACCCATGACCTTCACTTCCTGAGGTTGGCAGTGCACACAGAAACTTTGGCACACAGCTACTAAATGGACCCTTTTACCTCAACAAACTCATGTACTCATGTGAGGCTGCAGATATACTGATACAATTTGGATTATGTACCTTTCTAAAGGGTACAACAGCAGATACCTACCTCAAGGGTGTAGAGTCTACCTCAAGGGTATAGTATAGTATCATGCTAACCTCCAACTCTGATTAGAAAACACTCTGCCAGCGTTAAATATATTGAGTACAAACTTTGAAAAACACATATTATGCTGTTAAAAGTCTCCAGTAAAGTTAACTGAGGGGAATGGTAGCAAAAAGAACCCCAGTAAGCAGACTGACCAGTGACACCGGGTCCTGGTACCTGATGCCTGGTACCAGTCCCAGGCCAATGAGCCGAACCATCAGCAAGTGGGCTGCATCCACTCCCACAGTCCTTTGCAGCAGGGGCATCAGCTGGTTGGCATAGAAACGCTCATCTCCAATAGCCGTGAGGTAGGAAACAAAGACGATGCTACCTGAACCGATCACTTTCACCACATCTTTCAGACACCTCTACAAATAAAAATCAAAAGATATATTAGTCCGCATGTGTAAAGGGTCTGGAAAAACTATTCCAAATATCCAGAACCCCAAATACGCAAAAAGATATTGTCACAAACCATTCATAATCGGAATTAAATGAAAGAGGCGTATTCATTCAATAGTTATTATTATCAATAGTTATTATCAAATGAAATAAAATTTATAGTTTTTTTCTGATACCGTACTTAAAATCAACAAGGGAGTAAATTAAGACTTTCACATGATAAACCACGTTTCCAAATACAATTAAACTGTCAAAATCTTTGGCAAATCATAAGGACGAAATGATTATTATTGACTTAAACAGTCGCCTTACTATGAAAGTGACTTCCAACTATTATTATACGATATAGACGGAAAAAATCATGTTGCAAGTGTCTTTTCAGCTGTATTCCAGATTAATAAAAGGTTTTCTTTTACGCGCATAAAATCGGTCTGAACATTGAAACGTGCGATCAAAATATTTGGTACAAATTCAGATGATTAAAAAAAAAAAAAAAACAATACCAGTTAATATAGGCATTTTGTGTCTCAAAAAGTTCCGTTACCTTGTAGTGTTCTGCCATGTGCGTTAATTATTCGTTACTTTTTCCACTGATTAGCAGCCAGTTTCTTGCGGCCATTTATAGGCATTCGGCGCAGCACGGAGTTACGCGGGGGGCGATGCAGGGATTTATCAGCGCAAGGCTGGGAGCAGATCAATCCTGCACTCGCAAATAAGTTTTAGTGAACATCGGTATTGTAAAATAATCGTTGTTACCCATAATGTTGTATTGCTAAAGAATACAGATATTTTAACCCTATAGTGAATAAAATCGACCGCGCGAACGCAAAGATCAGTTGTAGGCCTACTCCATCGCGGATTTTTAAATAGATGATTTACATTGTAAAAGTATAATCATTTATACTATTACTTATGGACCACCGATCTAGTTTATTGGTCTGGCCATACAAATGTTGTATTTTACTTAATTCAGTGCTGCAAATTGATTAATAACGAAAGTATTTTAATTCAGTTGAATTTTCCTTTTTGTAATATTGACTACATGATGGAAGCCTTTATTTATTTATTTATTTGATTTTTTTTTTTTTTTTTTTTTTTTTACAAAAAAGAATCACTGGCCATCTCTAACCATTAGATGCCAGAATCGATAAAGTGACATGTCATTTGTACATATATTTGTAATAATAACTGAGAAAAGGGAGTTGATATCTTTGAAGCCTACAGTTAAAACGTGATCATGCACTTTTAATGGTTTTGACCTTGAGTCATGCAAATCTAGGCCTATATCCGCATATCCTTTGCATGCTGTAAAAGTCTGAAGAAAGTGATTTTACTAAAGAGGGAGCAGACTTGGTATTTTCATTGGCAGCTTGTACTGATTTCCCTAGGCCAGGCTGATCGGAACATCTGACTTGTTTCATTGGCCCCGTGGACACCTCGGAGGGACTGGTACTTCTGGCTCCTGGACGCTGTCAGCCATGACCGGCATCCTCCTCGTTTCTCTCCTTTTGTGGACGTTGGTTGCTTCTCACCCATCTAAGTCAGCAAAATGCAACTCAGAAGAAGACGGCGTGAACCCCGCAAGCCTTAACTTTGTCCAGATGCCCATGTCGTGGTCCGAGGCGGCGCAGTTCTGCAAGAGCCGAGGCGGACATCTGCTGCAGGACCTGAGCTGCAATACCATGATGGTCCTGGAACAGGAGGCGCAGAAGGATAAAGTCCCTAATTGTGCGCAATGGGTGGGACATAGTGTGCTTAAAGACGCAGAATTCAAAGAGGCGAAAGGTGAGTAATTGCGGGGCGACCGGCCGCGATATTTCAGCGGCGCTCTCTATGTGACGGCATTAGCGGTCAGACAGCCGCTCCATTGATTAAAGAGCCACTTTGACAGTCCGCTGCTTCAAAAAATACAGTGCCATATTTAAGAAATATCCATAATAACCATTTAAGCTAAAAACTAAAAATGTTATGTTGTGCTTTTTAAGGCTGGAAATGTGGGCACTTAATTAGGGCTAATCGCTGACTGAACAATAAAGCTGGACTATAGTGCATTCGTACTCCCGTCAAATGACATATAGCTTAATTACAGGTAGCCTAATAATGGTTAAGGGATAAGAGTTTAACGGGGAAATTGCTTCTTGCTGTTACCAAAAAGGTTTTGCTGCTTGGACGCTAATATACTTTTACTTGGATCTTTCCTGAATCAATAAAAGACACAGGGCGATTCTGTTTTGGAAGACCCTTGTATGGGTGTAAATATGGCACTTAGCCTCCGTTACACTCTGTGTGATTCTTTCAGGTGCGCAGTGTGATGCTCTGCATGTTATTCATCATTTGTGTCTAAAATCTTTGACCTGAATAGTGGCATCGGTTTAGGGTGTTGATTTGGGTATGGACGGTAGGAACATGTCTCTACCGATATTGTGTGAGTATCATGTGTGTTTCAGAGGATGGGGGTCGGGGCTAATTTGGTACCTATAACAATATTAAAACCACACATACGGGCATCGGTTACCATTCAGTGCTCCACTCCAGTCTGCTGTTTGCAGCCAATGAATTTCATACTTCACAGAATGGTGATGAAGAGTTTTTAAAATTATATTTGTCTTCTGGATAGACATTAATTAGGGTCAAACCTTACAGATGCAGTCATTGGAGGACCCATGATTTATCTTAGTCCTCATACTCCATGCAGGTATCTGCCTATACAATGGTGTCCCACAGTCAGAAGCTTTCAGTACTTAATGAGTTTGACTACTCTTATATACAAAAAAAAAAAACTTCATTTCATGTTATGACAGTTAACCAAAGATATAATGAGCACTGCTCTAGACTTACAGGGCCGCCAAATTTTCATAGTGGCTTAAATCTTCAATGAAAGCATTGGATCAAACCGCAGACTGAATGCGACTGAATTTGCATAGGATTTCCATGCTAACTATCGTTTGAATGTGGTTCATATGTTACTGTTTTTCTCTTTTTCTTGGCTCGTGCCTGTGTAATGAGTGATGGCCTTGTGGAGAGCTTGTGGATTTCACCACATCGGCCACGACTGTTAGTCTGTCTTCGGACAGAAATCGAGGGAATATCCGTCACTCATCATGGTTGCTTTAGAAATGTTGCGAGTTGGAAGAGTGTGATGTAATGCCAAACTCCCCTTGTCTCCGTTGCAGGCCCTTCTAACTGCGCCTACATCATTACAGACCCAGACGTCCAGCTGCTGACAACACCTAACTGCGACTTGGCATATGGATCCATATGCGTGATTGGTAGAGTCCCTAGCCTAGCACCTGTCACATTACTCTGTTATACTGTATTTACCACCATTCCTGGCAAAAATAGCAATTAGCAATAATTCAGTAAGAAGTATGAGAAGGTGTAACAGTGGCTGTTAAACAGTTTTGCTTTTTCATTGATTGTAAGGTTTTGTCAATGACTTTCTTTCAGATCTGGAAACAGATGGTTCTGACCCGATGACCCCGACCCAGGTAAGCTAATGTGCAGTGAGTCTGGATGTCACATTCATCTATGGAGGGGTGCTTCCAAGCCAATTCTCAGGCAATTCAGCTCGATATATTCTAATTTCCCCTTTATTTCTTAGAACTTCCCAGATAAGAGAAGAAAGCGGGGTCTTTCCATGGGTCAGTAATGAGTTATGCATTGCATGCAATTTGATTCCTCTTCCTTTCTGTCTGCTAATTTCTCAATTTTTGTCTCTCCTAAAGATGTGATAGGCACCCTGTCCAACATGGCAAATAACATGCAGAATCCAAGCTTTGTTGTGCAGGTTAGTCTTGATGGTGGCAAATAGGAATGTTCCCTCATATACAGTTGATATTTTTAAGTGGAATGTTTGCATAGTTCAGCATGAACTATTTTCGACAGACTGCTGTTAATTTCCTGGAAATGATGGAGTTGGGGGTAATAGAGCCTACATTTTCAGAGGAGGTAAGTCTATTACATTCATCTGTGGTCATCTATAATCAGCCATGCAGTCATGTTCATTAATATGGTAGGCTGATTAATATTTCTGTGTAGAATCGACCGCATTGGTATGGTGTAGCCGCATACCCTTGGAGGTGGTCTAAGCTGTAGCCTGACACACACCTTCGCAGAAATGTGACTACAGGGGTCAAGCTATGATGTAGACTATGGCATACATTCTACCCAGAAGTACAAATCAGCCCTTACATGCACCGTTATTTTTATGACGTCTAGAACACAAGAATTACAGTGCGAGTTATAGGCGACTGTCTTACAAAACTTTCAAGTCGCCGAGTGGCTGATCAGGGGAAATTTAACCTGGCCCAGCTGGTAATAATCCAAGGGCTGTTCTTTCGGTTTAATCCTTTATTCAGTATCAAAATCTTCAAGCATCCAAATGTTAATCATCCTACGAGTTAGCTCACGAAACATCCGTAGGATCCACAAGTAGCGCTAAAGTACATTCATTTCCAAGGCAATAATCCGTAAAAGCAAAACACATTCACTGACATTCGCGATTATATTCGTGATCACATTTGCGGTCATATTTGCGGTTACAAGTAGGCTTTCCCCCATCACCAACTCACTACTGCTTTCACCTAACAAGTGATATTACAAATTACTGCCACCGATACCACGTGACCCAGCGTGCGCGATTACGCAAAGACCACGCCTACCTCGGTCTCCTACACGAGTCTTGCCAAATCTATGGACTCATTCCATGGATAGCTGAATCAGCCATTTAACAACAGAGCAATCAATATGGACCAAAAGAATATTCTCTCTGGTGTACTGGGTTATCTCTGGGTTATTGCATTAACTAATGTTATTTTAATGACCACTAATGAATCTATAGAATTTTTGATACATGACTTTGCCACTCCATCCTCAAGCTCTCTCACCTACGCCCCACAGATGAGTTACCTACAGCTTCTGAAGAACGTCACATCAAGTCTCACTTCCGCTGATACGGACCAGTTCAGCAACATCCTAAGCTGCAGCAATGGCATCTTTACGCTTTCCACATCTTCCTGTGCCTATGAAGGTCTCTCAGAATCTGAGGTGCGTCTTTGGGTGTGATGTTGGAGTAAGGCGTCGTGATGATAAGCGTTTCCAGGTTCATATACTAGTATCGTAAAATAGATATCAATAATAATAATAATAATCACTGAAAAATGTACTTAAATAATTTACTAAATGAAATGAGAAGTTAAAACAGCTGTAGAGCAGTTGGCTGCTCTGGGATCAGTGTAGGGAATAGCTTATTCCAAGCTGGAAACTAGTTTCATTGCCTCTCTGCTGTCATGTATTCTGTCATAGCAATCAGATATGTCATCTTTGGTATTTGAAATCCTTGAAGAAGTGAGTCTCCTGATGGCCAGTTCTGGAACCGGTGTCACAACGATAAGCCAGCCTCTGGTGACTATCACCGTAAGCAGGTTTGTAGGTTTGTCTGGAATTAGTGGACTTCTGTCATATAGGGGTGTGAAGGTGTGTGGCAATGCCCTCTGCACTACCTCTTGTAGACAGAAAGTCCAGCAACTTGCTGAAAGTGTGATTGGGGATGCGGCCAATGGACCCTATTATGTGATGCCTTCCTTAACTGCTCTGGAGTCCTTGCTGAAGCACGACACTGAGGTGAATGTTCAGGTGAGTGAAGCAAGCTGGGTCAAATTTTTGGGACACTGATCTCAGACGAGGAGCTGAAGTAACATACTCAAACCTGAATTGTTTCATTAAATGCTACTAGTATGTAAGAAGTTAAGGACCTTTACAGTAACCATATAGTTGTTACTTCACATCTCAGAAGGGCCTTGGTCTTGTATTTAAGCCCAACATATTGCATTTTTATAATGCACCATGGGGGACCAGTGTGGAACAACATTTCAATACACTATATACTGTGTAAATAGTTGTATTGACAATAAACCAATCTTGAATCTTGAATCTTGACCTATAAACGTATGAGATTGCACAAAAGCATTAGATAAATGAATAAACAAAGTACTTTGTAGTAGAGTAAAGGGTCACAATTAACATGAGCTCCATGGGATTTGAACCCACAACCTTTGTATGGTTAGTACAAGGCTCAGGAGCTCAACAGCTAATATGTGCATTGTTTGTAATGCGTTTATAAAGGAAAAAAAAAACAAGAACAAAACATGAGTACATTTTGCCTTTTCTCAGATGTTCTCCTTTATGGTAAACCCATTACCGAACACCCCTAATGAAAACATCACAGGGTCCGTGAGCAGTCTGTCCCTCAAGGATGTGATCGGAGGAAACATTAATTTGTACAACCTATCAGACAGCATTCAGGTAACAGTAAAATCCTTTTAACTTATGGAAAAGAGCTCCATGTTCCTCGTCCTGGTTTCAGTGTGCTTCTTCTCCTGTGTTCATTTTTTTCTTCTCCCTCCAGATTTTTCTGCCACGTTCTGATGCTCCAGAGGTCACTTCCCAGAACGTCACGCTCCAGGGAGACACCATCATCACCCTGACCTTCGACGTCACTGATACAAACAGCACCATCGTCCTCACAATGGAGTCCAACATGAAGCACTCCCTGCAGCTTCAGCTGGCTCGCGGCACCCCATCTCAGAAGCCTCCTTTCCTCTATAGCACCGTATTGAATCAAACAAGTACGGATCAAGAGCGCAACTCCTGTGACTGTTAACTTAGCTACCATTCATTGCTTAGTTCATATTAACTTATGAAGACCTAAATAATCGTTTTGCTGTAGTGATTCATGTTGGGGGAAGTGTGTGGTCCAGCAGGTTAGGGTGCTGGACTTCTGATCAGAAGGTTGCTGGTTCTAATTCCAGCATCAACAGATTGAATTCACTATTGGGACCTTGAGCAAAGACCTTAACCCCCCAGGGACTCTCTGGCCCTGCATTTTCAAAAAAATCGACTTAAAAATACTGAAATGTGCCTGGCATCTTAGAGGATCTTGCTGTTTTAGGTGGCTATCGCTGGCTGATCACTCCAGACATGCTGCAGTTGGGTGACGGGCCCTGGTACGTGCAGGCCGGCCTGGGAAACTCCACAAAGAACGACAGCGTCATAGTGTTGGTCTCGCTCTTCCCCACAAAGTGCCTTTTCTGGAACAGCAACCTCAAAGCTTGGAGCACGTTTGGCTGCCTGGTGAGTCACCGTCCTCCTCCTCCCGAACTGGCACTCGGTCATCGTCACATGGCACATCGCCCCAATTCTAGGTGGGTGAGCAGACAGAACCGAACATGACGCACTGCCTCTGCAACCACCTCACCACGTTCGGGAGCTCCTTCTTCGTGATGCCCAACCAAGTGGACCTGTCCCGCACGGCAGAGTACTTCGCTACGGTGAAGAACAACTACGTAGTTCCGGCATTGCTTGGATCCTTCTTCACTGCTTATCTGCTGGCTCTCATCTGGGCCTGCCATGCTGACAAGAGAGCTTTCAGGAAGGTGAGCTCCCATACAGGAAGTGGTACTGCTCACTCATTGGTCATTAACTGAAGCCACTAGTCATACCTGAATATACACTATATGGACAGAAGTATTGGGACCCCTGGCCATTACACACTGCATCCATATGGAGATGGTCCCCCCCCTTTGCAGCTATAACAGCCGCTGCTCTTCTGGGAAGGCTTTCTGCAAGATTTTGGAGTGTGTCTGTGGTGATTTGTCCCCATTTATCAAGAAGTGAGGTCAGGCATTGATGTTGGGCGTGAAGGCCTGGCTCACAATCTCATCCCAAAGGTGTTTGATGGGGTTGAGGTCAGGGCTCTGTGTGGGCCAGTCAAGT
>JAODLC010000007.1:16873328-16886030 GCA_026781145.1 Hippopotamyrus pictus | reverse complement strand
GATTAAGAGTTGTGTGCCTATACTTTTTGTCCATATAGTGTATATATATAAATCTTTTCTCTCTGCTTTACTTCAATAGACAAATATTGATGGCTAATGCATCTTCATACTCTTCATATAGAAGAAAAAAGAAAACTGAAGAGGAACATAATTCTAAATGACTTAATTCCATGTTCTTTGTTATATAGGCTGTATAGTGTTCAAAAAGCATATTTCATAGTTACTATCAGTAGCACAGGTTAAAATATGCAGCAGAAGGCTGGCTACATTCTAGTAAGTTTCTATTGACATTAAATATGCCTCGTTTGCCTTCCTTTATCAACCTCGAGCCATGAATGAAGTCATTTCTAGGAATTCTGCAAAGGCTAACAAAGTGTAACAGAAAGCTGAAATCAACTGGCAAAAAGTTAATGCCTTGTGACCCTGTTTGCTACACCTTTCCCATTTGAATCTTCAGTGTCACTCACATTCTGCTTTTGAAGATCAATATGCAAACAGGACAGATATTCCACGCTGAACATGTTCAGCCAGTAACTGGGGGAGAGGTCACGAGGAGAACGATGGCGGCCTGTAATCCTGTGCGTGCAGCCAACCCGTGACGTCGTTAGTAATAGCGTTATGCTGGCTTGGCGGTGCAGTGGTTGGCACTGTTACCTCCCACCAGTGGGACCAGCATTCGAGCCGCAGCCCCATGTGGCAGAGCTTGCAGATTCTCCCCACGTCATCATGGGTCTTCCGCCAGGTGTCCCCCTCCTCCACAGTCCAAAAGCATGCTTAGGTGGGTTGGAGCTACCAAATTGCCCATAGGTGTGATGTGTGACTGTGCTGTGGGATGGGTTGGCACCCCAGGGGGATGGGTTGGCTCCTTGTGTTGCGCTATAGCCTCTGGTATAGGCTCTGCCCCCCCCCCCCCGCAGCCCTGAATAGGATAAGCGGTTACAGAAAATGGATGGAGGTGCTGTTGGGTGTTGCATTGTTGCCTCACGCCTTCGGGGTTCTGGGTTTAAACCCCCCCCCCCCCACTCTGTGTGTGGATTGTTCTGTGGGTCTTCATTGGGTTCTCTGGTTACCTCCTGTAGTCCAAAGACTCACATTCAGTTGAACTGGCATTTCGGGATTTCCCATAGTGTGTGTGCATACCCTGCTATGGACCGCCATCTTGTCCAGGGTGTTCCACCTCCAGTGCCCCCCCCCCCAAGACACTGTAGAGGAGAAGCAGTCAGAATATCAATGACAAAGCATTAAAGCATGATAGTAGCTTCAGTTACAAGCTTACATCTTGTCTTATAGACCTATAAATGTCTTTCTTCTGGATTCAACAGCGTCATCTGGACCGGTAACATAGAGCATAGCTAGTTATACACCAGAGGGCCAGATTAAGTAGGTGTAACACACTGTGGGGTTGAATATACTGTCCTTTGTCTCTGCCTTTCAGGGTAAGATCACTTTGGTGAGGGACAACCACCCTTGTGCTCGGTACAGCTACCTTCTCACCGTATATACCGGTTACCGCCAAGGAGCCAACACGTCAGCCCAGGTGAGAACCGGACCCACAAACTGCTTGGCCATTGCAGATTGTCTTCCATGGGTCTTGGCTATCTTGTATGTATATTTGTCTTTATTTAATGCACTCTATATATTCTGTCATAGACTACACTGGAATATGAACACTTAATATCTGTTCTTTATGCAGTGTTGGGCATTTCAGGTCCAGAAAGTGCAAATCCAAACCAAGATCTTGTCTCTACTAACCAGTTGAGTTCTCTGTGACTGTGACTCTTTATGCTCAACTGGTTGGTAGAAACAAAATCTTGGTGTGGATTTGTAGCTTCAGGAAATGCCCAACACTGGTTTTATTCTGTGTATTTTTGCAGTTTACATATTCAGCAGACAGTTTTATCCAATGCAACATACATTTTTGAGAAAGGAGGGTCCGACGGTTCGTAGAGCAATCGTGGGTTCAGGGTTTTGTTTAAGAACCCAGTGGTGAAACCACCCTGTCAAGCCTGGGATTTAAACAGATGACCTTCCGATCACAAGCCTAACGTACAAGGCTGCCACCACCCTAAATTTAGTGTTAAGGAACCAATAATGTTAGCTCAGGTATTTGAGGAGGTCTCTGAGAAAGCAATCTGAACACGTGTGGATGTTCTTGACTTATAGGTGGAGATTACCCTGCAGGGTTCGGAGGGTGAGAGCAGGCACTGTCACCTGACGGACTCAAACAAACCCCTGTTTGAGAGAGGAGGGGTGGACATCTTCCTGTTCAGCACTCCCTTCTCCCTGGGGGAACTGCAGGCCATCGTTGTGTCACAGGACAATTCCGGGGCACACCCTTCCTGGTGAGCAGCTCAGAATGTTGCTCAGTGATTCACACCATGCATTATTAATAAACTTCTGCGGATGTGCAAAAGCCAATGAGTAGTAATGTGTTGATAATTAGCTCAGTTCACTGACATCATTAGGTTTAAACATTCTCTTCTAGCTCTAGGTTAGTATAAGGATCAGATAAAAACATTCTTAGAATGGCAGGTATATAAATGCTTGTTTCATACCAAACTGGCAAAACCCAGGACTGATCACCAAAAGGTTTCTCTAAACTCCCTGTTCATTATGGAGGACAACGACCGCAGTCCTTGTGAAGAGAAGGGTGTGTTGGTCTTTGTAAATTCTGAGCTTTTAATCAATTAATTTTCACTGAGCTGGAAATTTCAGTGAAGAACAATGCAATCATTTAAACCCAATCACACTTACTGTGGGTTCGCTGTAATTGTTCCGTCCTGTCCTTCAATCTGAATTTGGTGAGCTGTAGCTAGTATCATCGATGTCTATGCATTCGCCATTTCAATTAATCAGTGACTTGTTAGTAATTCTTGGCAATTGAGTAATTAAGTTGCGGTAAAACTAGCTCCAGTGGTACACAGCTTTGATCGTTCTTGTAGTTGTGGAGTCAATTATTTTGAGAAATTGTTTTCTTATAAGGATTTAATTGTGATTACAGTGGTAGTTCCCTAAGGACGTTGCCTGAGGTGCAGGTTTATTATTATTTATTATTATTATTATTATTATTATTATTTATTATTATTTAAGACGCTTACGCACCCCAGCAACACCCCCATTCAAGCATATATTACATAAAAGGACTGATTAATGCTAAGAGATTCATTTTGGTGATAAACACGCCTGTTATGGTTTTTCTACCATAATAGGTATTCTTTATGTAAAAAAAGTGTGACATTGTAATAGGATTGTAGGAAGCCCTCAACTAAATCTTTAAAATGTACAGTTGGTGTGAATGAGTTTTTTGTCTTATGAATTCAATCAGCAACCTGTCAAAGCTGTTTAATGAAGAGCTCTACTGGAACAAAAAGCTACCCTGGCTGTAAGCTCAACAGGATCACAGCTGGCTCAACCTTCGCTTTGATCCAAAAGTATCACTTAAAATTTGAATGCATTCATGCTGCACTTTTACTGAATTAGTCTGAGTAACTTGCTCCCAGCAGTAGAGGTCCTCCACAAGCACAAACCTCAAACATTTGTTTACATGCTTTTTGCTTTCAAACATGGCTGCCGTAAGGGTTGATTTCTGGCCGCTGTGTCTGCCTCCAGGTACCTGTGTAAAGTGACTGTTCAGGACCTGCAGACCAGTAGATACTGGCATTTCCTGTGCTCCTCATGGCTGAGCTCGGTGAAGGGCGACGGACTGACCAAAAGAACCTTCCACGTGGCACCTAGCAGTGAGATCACCAGCTTCGGGTAATCACCCTCTCCGCATGTGCATACATTTCCAGTTCTAGCTCTTGGAAACAACAAAGACCTAAGGGAACATACAAGTCTTAGTCAAAAGTTGTTTTTATAAGAGTATAGTGCCACGAGGGTGTGGAAACAGGTGCTCTGAGAGACTTAGACCTGCCTTTGTCCCTACACAGCAAAATCTTCCAGAGCAGGACTTCGACGGGCTTCAGAGATCAGCATATCTGGATGTCTGTGGTGAACCCACCCAACCGGAGTCCTTTCACCAGGGCCCAGAGGATCTCCTGCTGCATGTCTCTCCTGCTCTGCACCATGGCTATCAACATCATGTTCTTCAACGTGCCTCAGAACGCAAAGTCACCTGTCCTCATTCACGTCGGTGAGTTCTCCCCTGATTGGCCGGGGCTGTTCATCATGTGATGTCATGCCGCGGGAACGCTGCTCTCGTTCTTCATATTTTGTTGTATCTTCTTGATTCAAGGAGATCTGAGACCTAAAAGGTGGCAGCAGTTAAGTTGCTGGTATAGATGACAGTTGATCAGTGTGAGCAAATGCAGCAGTTGCCACTTAATAGGATGAACCATATAGCCTCAGTCTAGCCATTAAGCAGTACGTTATCACCTTTAATAATCCTAATCGTTTGAGATTCCTGTACCCCCATCAAGGCTCCCTGGAAATCACGCTCGATGATGTCATGATTGGCATTGAAAGTGGACTGTTGATGTTCCCCATCAACATCCTCATTGTCGCCATATTCCGCTACACAAAGCCTCGTCTCAGGATGCGCAAGCACAAGGACAGCAACACATGTGACCGGAAAGATGCTGCTGTCACCATGTCAACAGTTGTCAAGGTCAGCCTCCTTTGTTTGAATTTTTTTAACCATCACAGCTGTGCCTGCAGCTGTTTGGCTCTGATCTCATTACCCTGAAGGTAGTCCAATTATATATTAATTTGTGTTGGTCATTAGAATGTTAATTATCTTCTCGTCTAACAACAAAGCCCTTTGCTGCTGTTTGATAGTGCTCATGGGGGAAGCCAAATAGGGTCCCCTTTCTTTCATACCTACCTCCCCCCCCTTCATGGACATATTTAAACAACCTTCTCCTCTAAATTGTATCTTTCCTAGGATACAGAGCAGCTGGTCAGCATCCTTAGTAAGAGCAGGAGGAACAATGTGCCAGCTCTGGAGAGACCCCTGGAGTCATATGCTGACTTGTGTGCAGCACTGTACACCGTCCATGACATTCTCCAGCTAATGCAAGGTGCCGCTTTATTAGTAGAAATGTACAGGAACAGCAAATGGTTTAACGCCTCAGATCCTCAGGCATAGTCCCCCTCCCCACCACACTATTCCTAAACAAGACTGTTTGTCGATACAAACAGAATTAATTTTCCAGCATGCTTTATCAGGCATGAACAAATTCCAAGGAAAAAAGGATAAAATAAATGCTACAAAAAAAGAAGGACATCCAGGCAATTTTACTTTTTTGATTATTTACTTTTAATATTTAAGAAGCAGAACAGTTTTACCTTGTTCCAGCATAAAGGGCTGAGATCCACCACGATGTTCAGAAGCACCCAATTGTTATTGGAAGGTTACCTTTAAGGATGCTCCTGAATTCTGAAAGCACATTATATAAATCAGTGCAATGCATGGTCTTGGTTCCAACATGCTGGTGTGACTGATCACCAGGGGAGAGTGACAGCGATTCCCACTGGGCCTACTGCAGCCAGTTCGTCCTCTGCTCCCTCCACCGTCTGGCTGAGACCATGGAGAGACTGGATGTCAGGGCCTTCCCTAGCGAAGAGGACTATCGCGGTGTGCAGAACACCATCACTCTACTTCGGAAGAAGGCGGAGATGGTGTTTTCCAGTCACATGCAGAATGGGTACAGCCTGCAGACAAACAGATTAAAGCTTATCATAGCCTTTGGTGTTGCTGTTAACACCTAAGACGCCTTTCCCCGTAAGTAGGTGTAATATCTTTTATTGTTCCTCTCTTCTTCTATCTTCTTGCCCCAGATCCAGCCTGTCTGCCCCAAAACAGGAGAAAAACAAAAGCTGCTGGCTTCCCTGGTGGTTTGTCTTTATTGGTTGGTTTCTACTGGTCTCCAGCAGTGGAATTTCCACCTTCTTTACTCTGCTCTATGGTTTTGCGTATGGCAAGGAGACAGCCATCAAATGGGTGATGGCGCTGGGACTCTCCCTCTTCCAGAGCATCTTCATCCTACAGCCGCTCAAGGCAAGTCTACGTCTAGGAAAACCCACAAAATGGTCGATTTAAGGCCTAAAACCGTTTTGGAATGCTTTTGTCTTATTTTATTAAGGGTAAGATTGTTTTAGTTCTAAAGCTGCTTACCAAGTTACTCTAGTAGTGAGATTGCAAATCGATGGAAAGTTACACATTAAATTTTTGAGATCTGAAGCCCAGGATTAATGAGAAAGCTCCTCTTCTTCTAACCCTGAAGATATTGGGGCTGGCCATATTTTTTGCTCTCACCCTGAAGCCCGTGGTGGTGGACGACAGCGAGGAGGTGGGCATGTTGCTGGCAGGTGAGATACTCTGACTTCCCGCTTCTGTGAGCATTTTACGTACTGGTGTCCACGATAAGTGGGCTTCCTCTGAGTTTATGTTTTAGTCAGCTTTGAAAATCCCAAAATAAACATTAAAATGGTAAATGGGAACAGGCTGAATTCCATTTTCTTTCATGCAAGATCTAATTTCCAGCTTCGATCTGAATTTAAGATTTGATGTCTTCCTTGCTACTGGCTGGTGACACTTCTGTAGAAAAAAATCAACTTATTTATGTTATTTTTTTTCTGCAGAACAACGAAAAAAATGCACCCATATTTCTGAAGGGGCGACACTCTGAGAGGAAGTGCGTTTTCGTTCCAAATTTGCCATCTTGCTGTAAAGAATGAATGAATATGAATCGTCACACAAGGCTTTGATGTAGCGCCCAGAATTCCAGACGGTTTCTCTGCCGCCCTGCTCCTCAACACCTACTGCATTTGCTGTTCAGTCTCAGCTCTTATTGAATCACGTGTCATTGACTGATTAACGTAACAAACTACTTCAGTCATTTTCGCAACTTATTCAACGACTTACAGCAATTTTTATGTAATCCCTACTTAAATATTTGTGAAATAGATTATTTGGAAAAACCTGTAACAAAACTGCACAACTTATATTCTGTGATGAAGTACACATACACGCATACACACACATATATGTGACTCCTTGGTTAATTGTTTAAGGGCTAACGGCTAACAAAAGATTATTGATTCATTAATTTGTGAATAGTTCATTATTTTAATGGGCGAAGTCAAATATACAAATACCTTTCCGTCATTACAGTTCAATTTAACACCACTTCATGTCACTGTTCTCCATTATTCATCGTTCAAGCAAGCATAATTAGTTAAATGCTCTTCTACACCAAAAACTGGACTTGATATACAGAGGTGACTATTACTTGTGATTTATTGTTAATGTTTCATAACAATTGTTTGATATATGAGTTATGTTACCATATAAAGGGCAGTGCAAGTAATACTTTTTATTCAATTTATTGATATTTTGCATTTACCCACTTGGGAAACATATGCAATGTCTGAAAGGTAAAAGTACTGTATAAGGCAAGCATACACTGTTATTTCTAAATAAGTACATTACAGACCTGTGGCTGACTGTATTTGTAAATACAGCAGATGCCCTGTTTTTGAAACGCTACATTTGAATAAATATTTTGGTTTTATTTTCACCCCGCTGGCATCTTCTCAGATTCTCAGGTCTTGCTTTGTGACGGTGAGACTCCTTTACACACCGTGGGTCACATGTCAGACCAGCTTGTGTGCAGAGTAGCTCCCCGTTCACAGCCGTTCTGCCAGAACGCTTCGATCAGTGCAGATGTCCTCGCCAGGTCACACTTAACAGAGGACAGAGCTGGGACCTAGACGGTACACCTGGCTACAAGTCTTAGAGGGTAGACGTTGGTTACATTCTATCTTAGCAAAGGTTTCAGTCATAATACAATTGACAGCATGACACAGGGTCCAATAACTAGAAACAATAGCTTCTGTACATTGCAGATTCTCCTTTGTGCATGTAGATCGCAATAAATACTGTTTAAATACCTCCTTGATGCTTCAGTTGATGCTGAATTATGTCACAGATCATCTGCATCACAGTGCTCATGCATAAGCCATTAAAATGCAGATTTTTCAGTTTCAGGCCCCAAATTAAATTGCTATAAACATCAGTGTTTAAACTGCGCTGGCTGCTCACCCTTTTCTGAGCTAATAGTAAATTACTCTGTGGTACTCTGTGGTGAGCACTTGAGCCATTTAGTCTGTCTTAGTTGGCAGTGACAGCATTCTCACTGTGTCCCTTTAGAAGCTCTCAGATGTTACCAGACTTCTCCTACTGCTATGAGTTTGCTAGTTTTCATCCCATCTGCCATAGACTCTGCTGGCTCCCTCCCATCCGTTCAGCCTCCTGTCTATGACTTACTGTTTAGTGATATTAATTAACAGAAGCATCAATGAGTACTTTGTGCCAGTGAAGTACAAAGTGGCACTCCATTCACAGCCATTCTGCCAGAATGCTTTTATCAATGCAAGTGCCCTCGCCAGGTCACACTTAACAGAGGACATAGCTGGGACCTAGACGGTACACCGGGCTATAAGTCTTAGACTTAGAGGCAGTTTCAGGCTCTTGTGCTGACCTTACACATAAGTGCAGAATAGGTGATGTAGGCCTTGTGGGCTGTCATTTGGTCATGTGACATGGCCTCGGCTTAGCAGGCAGACCTCCTGCTCAGAGAACCTTCTTCGGGAGCGCCGTGCGGCTTCTTGTTCCGAGGCGTTTCCTGATCTAGGTCTCAGGGCTAAAATTAAAACCACCTTTCTCATTTGCATATATTATTGATGTGACAGATGCTGTTCTCCAGTACGACATCCCCAGGCCTGCAAGGCAAATGGCAATATAGTAAAAATATAAAACAGCCCAACACTGGCCAAATTTAATACAAATATAATAGTAGCTATAATTCAGACATGCTTAAAAATATCCCCATGCGGGTTTATGATTGAGAAGACTGGAGTCATTTAAGTACACAGTAATTTAAATTAAACAGATAGAAAAGACATATATATATATCATACACCATACATAACCAGCAGTGGGTCTAACCCCCCCCACTAAAGCTTTGTCAACAAAGACACAATGAGGTGGTAACTGCACACCTTTCTGCAGAGCCGTATACCTTTCCGTATACCTTTGAGTTGAAATGGACATTTTAATTGTATTTATTTACAGTTAAATTTGTGTTGGGTCACTTGTTTCAATTCAGTGAACTTAATATAGTTTGTTAAAGGAGATTTTTCAACAGCCAAGATTGTGATATTAGAATAGGTTTTGAGCTTGTATTTTAGACATCCCATAATGAGGTCAGACTAATGTGGCCTTTGGAGCCTCAGATGAACAGCAGCAGTCTGCCTTGACACTGATTAGATTACTCTGTCACTATGGCTCCGCCTTCCTTCCTCACTGTCACTACTGCCACGTCACTTTCCAAAGGATCACAAGACAGGAGGATGTAGTTGAACCAGTTTGCCTGTTTTTCATTTGACCCAGGAGTCCGCAGGCTGCCCCCCCTCCACATCGCCCTCTTGTGGCTCAGTCTGAAAATGGTGGCCATGCAGTAAATGCTTCTTCAAATCACTGTATCTGTGTGACTCATTGAACCTGCCTAGTGGGGCTTTCAGCAGTAATAGTGTTTGCCACCCCTCCAACTACGCATCTGTGTGAGGCAACCAGTGTTTGCCCCCTGCTGACCACAAACAGTCACTACACTGGGGTGGCTTTTAAGAATAACAAACCTAAATAATAACAGATACATTATTGATGGAGCTGGAGGTTAAGGGCCTTGCTTAATGCTGAAGCTGGGTTTGAACCAGTAACCTTGTGATTACAGGCACACAGGCTTAGCCCACTGAGCCACACACCATCAACTCAAACCAGCCACTGTCTTCCAAAACAGGAGTGGACAAAAACCGGTGTCATGTTGTGGTGACGTTTGAGGGCACATCATCAACATATTTCTTATAGAATTTCTGGTAAAAATCCATATGGGATGGGAACAGCGGCCCACCCCAGCCACATGGAGTATTCAAATTCATGACCCTTGGGTCTACAGAAGACTGTCCAAGTCATTGCTCCTCATCAACAGCTTTCATTGCACCTGTGACGTAACAGGAACCAAGAAGAGCTCATGTAAATATATGTTGGATACAGAAAAATAGACAGACACAAGATACACAGCTTGTAAGCTGCTTCATGACCAGGACTGGCTTTGACTCAGTGGGTGGTACCAAGTACCTGTATCTTCCAAACATTCATCGTTGCGCTTTAGATGAATCAGCACATGTCTGGGTCAGCCCCACCTGAGTTCAAAGAAAACCTTCTTTTCCTCATCAATCATCTCAGTAAGTAATGGAATTAGATCTGACAAGTGAATTAACATGGTGTATCTACAGTACATAGAACCTGTATGGTCTCAAAGATTAATTGTGTATGGTTGCTCAGAGTAAAAAAAAAACAAGTTCTACTAACGGCAGACACAGGAAATGTCTGAGTGGTAGTTTTATTTTTAAAACATTTAAAAACATTTTAAAAAGCAACCAAAGTGCTGTAAAATATTTACAAATAATAAGCAAAGCAATGCAAACATAAGACCTAAACGGACAACAATAGTGCCAGTCCAACTCCATCTCTGTACACAAGAGAAGGGAAAGAGGAAAACGACACACAATAAAAATATTAATCCGAACTGAATACCAGTCTGAATGAAGTTTTCGGTCTAGATTTAAAAATGGTAATTTTTGGGGGAGAACCTGATGTTAATAGGGAGGTTGTGCCAAAGATTAGGTGTGTACACTGAAAAAGCACGATCACCAGTCAGCCTTACTGAGGCTCGTGGGACAAATAGTAAGAGTTCGTCAGATGACCTCAGCTGAACACTTAGTTTGTAGACATGTCCTTCATATTGAGTCAGGCATCACCTGACTCCACGTGTCAGACTGAGCACATGAGCGTGGGGTGAGACTGCAGGATAGTGAGGGCTCTCTTTGTCTTTGAGTTCGTGCTGGATGCTAATCTGTAAGATGGGATGAGAACTACAGTTCTGGGCACCACCGGCCCCTCAAATATGGGCATTGGTTTAGATAATTAACTTTGCTTGTAATATGGCTATTTCGTTTTTTTCATTTTTTTTTTCCCACTATAGAAGGCACTGTAAGGGTGGCACGGCAGTCCAGTAGTTCAAACTATTGCCTCACACCTCTGGGACAAGGGTTCAAGTCTCTGCATGTTCTCCCCATGTCATTGTGGGGTTTCCTCCGAGTTCTCCGCTCTTCCTCTCACAGTCCAAACACATGCAGAGGTTAACTGGAGTTACCAAATTGCCCGTAGGTGTGAATGGTGTGTGAGTGTGCCCTGTGACGGGTTGGCACCCCGTCCTGGATTGTTCCCTGCCTTGTGCCTGTACCATTCAGGACAGACTTTGAACCCCCCCCCCCCCCCCATGACCCTGAATAGGACAAGCAGTTACATAAAATGGATGAAAGGCACTGCAAATTTTGCACAAATGATTGTTGGATGATTGACGTTTTTGGAACAAGTGGATAACAGATTGCATGCATAAAACTGACTATATAAATACGTACATGATGTCTTGTCAGGCACATTCCGGTCTAATGCATCGGTGTTTTAGGAGCGCCATCTAGTGGTGCTGTCAGTGGGAACCAAACCTCACGATCCAGCTTACTGACGCTCCGAACGCTTGTGGGTTTGGCCACTGCGCACAGTAAACAATACAGAGGAGCTGGTTAAAACCTGAAATATAACCTTGGTGCAATAGTATTCTCCAAAGGCATTTAAAACAGAAGCCTATAAATTATCATTAATTACCAGGTACTTTTCCACGAACGGACAAGAACGCCTAGGACTGAACAGGTCCTCATGCAATATACGCAATGCGCTATTGTTCAGCATAGGTTAAAAAAAAATCTAGATACGCAGCGTCTTGTGACAAGTAATGTTTTATTAGGTAACGTCCGTTTTTTTTGTAACGATCGATATTTAATACATAACACAGCTCAAAATAAACTTTAAAACATTCAGACACACTGTAAGGACAACCAGAGAGGTATGCTGTTGAAGGTCGGAGACGCTGTTTTTGGGATGACTGGTGCTTCTCCTTTCGTCAAGAAATGAATGGCCCCAGGCAATCCCATTTACATACACAACTAATTTAAAAATGCAACCCATTATGTTAACAGATTAGCATACCACCGGACAGGTTAGCCATACCGATTGCAAAAAGACACCGCATAAGCGCTAACGAAACTGGGTTATGACTGACATGAGGATACGATTATGGGACTACATTGAAAAAATTTAAGAGAATATAAAACCAGCCCCGTAATTTTGAACACCACCTTATTTCACTTCGAGCCACAAAAATAAATACAAGGCTGCGCTTGATAAATAAAGAGCATAAGGGCGTAACTGATACGAAAATGAACATTTTTAACAGAGATAAAATGAACCCAGAATAATAACGTAACTTCAAAATCGACTTCTGCTGTCTTGCTGTAAATCCATGCTCTTCCTAACGGACTAAGTCATTCACTGCCTTAGTAAGGTAAGGAGTGTTTGTTTGTAGTGCTTTAATTCTATTATATTATTACAACCACTTAGGTGTTGAAACTTTCAATGAACCAAATGTGACCAAAATATGACCTAGAACCCTGCAGCACTGAAGTAATGTCAGCATTAGGAACATCAGAAAAAGTAATATGTCAGCTTTTGATTTCAATCTAGTTTACAAATGCATATATCAGATCACTGTAGCCATGATCCTACACACACACACACATATA
>JAODLC010000007.1:16852667-16873262 GCA_026781145.1 Hippopotamyrus pictus | reverse complement strand
ATATAAAACCGAATTCATGTTGTATGCTGGAAATTTGAAAAAAAATCTCAGATTTTATACGATGAAGTCTCTCAAATATCTTTAGCCAGACTAAATCAGTCAATGTCGAAGTGCAGATCTTCCCAACAGCAAGTTACAAAGGGAAGCATCAGACAGAATGATCTGTAGAAGCTTTAACCTTGCATGTGCATTTAAATTACTGTTACGAAGTTAACTAAGTATTTGCTGAATGGTTGCAATATCACACTTACACCCGTTTCAGTGCGACAAAATATTAAATCTCCAGTGTCATTAGAAAACATGACCTCAAAAACTGATCAAACTAAACACCAAGAAGCTTACATGTCAAAACAAGAAATGTTTAGGATACATCGCAATTCTTCTGGTTGCGCAAGGCCTTATTTCATTCACAACTGAAGATCTTTAACCACGGCTAGAAACACCATCATGATGTTTAATGAGATGCTCTTAGCTCTCTGGCAAACTCTCAAAGGCCGTCATTCAAACGGCAGGTACTATAGTTTGGGTACGAGGCAGCGTGGTTGTCTATAAGCTTTGGGATTAGGCCCACGACGGCTTTTCCACACTTCGACTCCTGGGTGTTTTAACAAGTCGTTCACTAAGAATGGCGTGACCTAAGGCCCACACCCTGGCCGCCTCACTGTGTTTAAGTAAGATAGCTTGATATTGGAATTTAGGGAGAAGACAGAGGAGGGAAATTTACTGCAAGAGAGAATCCATATTCTTAAATCTGACCAGGGCTCATGCCCCTTAGCCAGTCACCATGACGATAGACTGGAACGGACAGCATGTCCTGGAGCGTTCTAGGTCTTCTTCTTCAGCTCCTCAAAGCGCCGCGAGAGGTCGTCAAAGTCAATGTCGTCGGAAGTCGAGGCGTTCCGGCCGAAGGAAGACGCAGGTAGTGTGTCAGGGACCGAGGGAAGCTCAGGGAGGGGGCTGTTGTCAAATGACCCGATGGAGGGGCCTGGACCTGGAGCGCAGTGAGCAGAGTGCTTCAGTAGGCCCACAGGACACCCTGTGCCCCATGTTTACAAAGGTTGGGGTTTTAGTGAAAGACAGCTGTATCTAGCTAGGAGTGAAACCGAAAAACAGCTTACCAGGTACCTGGGCAGGCCCGGACGGTTTGATGACCAAGTCATCGATCTGAAAAGGAAACCCTATCAATCTCTTTTCTTTCATTGACAAAAAAAAAAACTTAGGAACTGCTTCAATAATATGATGACAGAGGGTTAGGAGTCTATCAAGCCCCAAGTCCTACAAGATGCATGATATAGTAACAATGAAGCACAAGTCACACGCATGGGCTGAAAAACTTCTATCAAAAATGACTATTTTGCCGGAAAGGCATCCCTCTTGCGAGTGACGGCCGCTCTCACTTACAGACTCGTAGGTGGGGGGAACGCTCGGAAGCTGGGGGGGCTGCCCTCTCACCGGGGGCTGGAAGTTGGGGATGTTATCGTAGGTTCCCACAGCGGCATGGAAGGGCTCCTGCAACAACGAGTCACAAAGTTACTTTTCAGGCTTGTTGAGAAAAGATGTGGATGATTTGCACCCTTACAAAAAATTGTTGAGCCTTGCAGCGTTATGCCAAACGTGATCATCCCAGAGTCAGTATGATTTTAGAAAGGGGGGTGGATAAGCCAACGGGTCAGGCCTGTGATCGGAAGGTGCCTGTCGGAAGGTCACTGGTTCAAATCATTACCCCAACAGAACTGTCGCATGGCTATTGAGCCCTTGATCAAGGCCCTTATCCATCCCAAAAATGCTCCAGGGGCCCCGAATAAATAGCTGACCCTATGCTCAGAACAAAAGTTTTGTTCCCAAATATATATTTTATATAATATATGTACCTATATTTGTGCTTTTCCTACGAATGGTAAACAAAGTGTCAGATATCAGGTGTGGTTCTCATTACAGGCAGGCGGCTTGCTTACCGATCCACTGGGGGTGGGGTATTTGAACCCGGGGGGCATGGGCACGGACCCAGCCGCAGCTGGCGCAGTGAAGCCGCCACCCCCACCACCTGGCTTTCTGCTGTCACTGTCCACATCAATGAGGTCCGCCTCCTCGCCAAAGGCCACCTCGGGCTGCGGGAAACGGAGTTACCTCAGCATACACCGGAGGGGGAGAGGAGCGCGACGGCAACACTGCCAAAAATTTGCCGATTTGACTGCAAAGACGGGCCCATGGTCAACAATGGCAGCTGACCTGGGGACAGCAATTAGCTGACTAAACAGGCAAAACCAAATTTGGGAGTTAATAAGTTGCGAAATAATACCCAACGGTACATTCTCAGAAAGAGAAAAAGCAGTACCAATTTGCACCTTTGCTTGTCTCAAGGATAACTGTACCTTATAAAAAGGTACAGAAATGGACCATGAAGAACATTTTGTACCATATGGGGGTACATTAATGTTGCTTGTACTTTGGAGATGTTCCCCAGAGTCCATTTATAAGGGTACAATTGGCAGACCCCTAAGGGTACAGACCTAATGACAAGCAAAGGTACAAATCGGTACCCTTTTTTCTGAGAGTGTAATGGGAAAGTGCAAGGCCGAGTGACGAGGAGGAGAGTCAGCGGCACTCACCCTGACCATGGTGTCGGGTTCGTAAGGTACATTGTAGTTCTTGGCGATCTCAATAAGGTAACGCTCCACCAGGATCTTTGGGGGTGCCTCCACGCTCAGCTTGTGCATCAGCTTCCAGGCAGAATTCAAAAGGGAGACCATCTTCCATGATTCCACGGGCTACACAAGCATGGCACTTAAAATCACAGGAAAGATGGAATCGCGGCGAGAGCGTACCCTGTCGTTGACCGTCCCGATTTGGTTTGTCCTGCACAGCTTGCCGTACTCCTTGCTGTATTTCGCACACAGTTGATCGGACACCTGGATACAGGCCAGAGAGCAGGTTTGTGAACCATCATTTTAGCCCGGCCATTACACAAAGTACTTGTCATGCACTATTCTTGGTTGTGATCATGGCAGAGAAATGTTTCATGAGTACAGTTCTTTGGGAGTCAGAGTTTACAATCATGCTCACAATCTTCAGTTCAGATACTTCTGACTGCAGACGTGGGGCAGCCCATATTAATGTGGACACAGCCTCCTGCAAGCCAGGATCCAGCTCCCTTAGAAAGACAACAAAATTAATTCATTGGAACTGGTACATGGTAGCCTGGGAAATTACTGGAATAACAACATCGGACAGCATGTCTTTACTACTATGAAAGTGCCATAAACAATCTGTGTAATGGTACATTTACAGCAATCACATGCATCATACTTTTGTGATCCCTCACAAAAATGATCTGCAAGCTGATCATAGTTAAAATCTCCATTTGGGTTTTTAAACAGTATGCTAACCTTTAACAGAGTTTATTGATGGAACATGCCAATTAGGCCTAGTGGCTGAAACCTTTATTGCATGTTTATATGCATCTGCAGTCACTGGAAAGGTGATAGTTAACTTGTGGTCAAGCTCCTGACTCACTTCATGGACTGAATGAGGCCAAACCGTGCCAGTAGTAGGTCACAGTACAGCTCGAGGATCTCCATGGCCTCCACCAGGTAGTCCTCCCTGATGATGTGCTCCACGCGGATACGAGCGCGCTCATCTTTCCCGGATGACAAGTAATCGGCTATTTCCTTTCGCGCTTTCTGCGCCAGCTCGGCTGGAAATAAGGCGAAAGTCATGCGGTCAGAATTAGATCAGTAGTGTGTGCGCAGTAGGGAAGAGAGGGCTTACTTTTCTTCTTCTCAAGCAGCTTGAGTCTATTAATGACCAGCCGAAGGTTGACTCGAAGCCTCTCCGCTTTGTACCCACCGCCAAGCATGATGGACGCTACGAGAAAAGGAAGCGGTCATGCAGGAGGTAGCAAGCGCAGTCTCGGAACTACACACCACCAAACTGATTAAAAGGTATTTATAATCGTGGAAGCTACTCTTAAACTGTGGAACAAACTGATCTTTCTTAAATAACAATATAACCAGGTACACATTGTACCGGATTAAAGCAGCATATCACTTCATAAGGATGTATGATCAATATATAGTAAATGAAACGCCAAAATGATTTCCACCATTTAAACGTTTATCGGTCACAATATAACACAAATATGCCAATACTCAAACACTGTAGTTGAAGTAGCAAACTGAGTTACACAAGCCCAAACAGCTAATGTTACTTACCTTTCTTAACAGATGTTGGCTGGTATTTTAGATGTTTATCGCAAGATCAGTATAGATGTTTCACTGTTAGCACGTATTATTTTGATGAAGTAAACGTATTCCTATGCAGAAAAGACGAAAGCGCCCCTTTAATTTTTATTTATTTATTTATTTATTTTGGGGGGGAGGTCTGTATTGTTTTTATTTGCCCCGTCTACGCTGGGACTGATACATCGCTAAACAGAATGACTGGAACAAAACAGCTGATGATGATACCAGCTAGTAGCAACCGACCCACAGTAGCCGGGACGAGTTACAGACCGAAACACAATGGCTGTCTCGTGATTTTTCTTTTATACCAGGAAGCGCTTTCCCATTTAACACAATTAACTGAAATAAATCCAGTGACTACCTTAGAAAGTCAAAATCTCTGAAATCCACCAGAATTAACAATCAACAAATACCTTAATCCTATCAAAATATACCATAAGGGGATAAAAAAGTCACAATACCTCACAGTTTCGATCCAAAAATAGAGCTCCACCTTCGAAGAGTAATATTTACTGTCTTCACTTCCGCAATACTGTGCGTCTGACGCAGCGTGACATGCGAGAGCACGTAACCAAGACCGCTTACGTTGTCAAGACCCACGATTCACCCATTTATCCCCGCGCTGTTCATATTACCCAACGATCCACTGTTCAACAGTTTCTGTCGCATGTAATTGCGGAGATTTCTTATTTTCATTTTCATCATCATCATCATCATCATCGTTGCTTATCTTTATTGTTGACTTCATAAGGATGTATGATCAATATATAGTAAATGGAACACCAAGATGATTTTGATAATATGGGGCACGGTACCGAATCACGTCCCCGCTCTGTGTGTGTAAAACTTGCATGCTCTCCCCTTGTTATTTGGGTTTCCACCCGCAATCCCAAAACATACATTTAAGCGAATTGACATCTCTAAATTGCCCATGTGAGCATATGGATGTATGTGGTCTGTGATGGACTGGCATCCCTTTCGGGATATTCCTATACTGCCGTGGATCAGAGGTCGGACGAATGGTGATTGTTGAAAATAACTTAAATACACAGAAAAGCATGGGGCACGATTCCTGTTTTTGAATGCACTTTACAAGCATATTCATGCCAATACTATTCGGGAGGGTCCATCGTAAAGAACGTAGATTGTGTTACTACAATATATTTAAAGTATTAAAAAGCAGGTACTTCCCTACGGCAGATGGCGACTCTTGGTTAGGTAACGTAGGATCGGCCTGTGCCGCCTGGAGATGCCGGAGGCGGCCGTGGCGAAGGCCGTCCAGGAAGTTAACATGTCCCTGGTGACGCAATCCACATGCGCCGCTGGGGTCTCGCCTGGCTGCTGCGCTCCGAGGTGGGCACAATTTAGCAGCTCGGATCCCCTGCGAGTTTCTAACCAGATTAACCCACAAAGAAAGATCGAGCTCGGGCCGGAGGGTAACGATGACATGGAGAGGTAAGTGGAGCGGCCTCGTCGACAGGTCCAGCGGAGATGGGGCGGCATCGGCGGAAAGCTCCTCCGTAAGAGCCCCGTCGTTCGGCCTCCTCCAGCCCCCGCCGCGGCGCCACTGTCTGACCGGCTGGAGTGAGCATTCGCGGGGATGATAATCGGGCTCCCCCGTTTATGCTCCATCGTAGGTTTTCTTTACGAGGGGCGAGATTCAGAGGCGAACTTTAGTGAAAAGACTGCTAGCTGGATGGCGGATTAGATGCAGCGCAAAGTGTAAGATTTTTTATGGTGTTTAGTGGGCACAGCTGTACGGTGATGTTGGGTGTTGCTGTTTATGGCGACTGTTGTACCGTCTCTTCGTTTCGATAAAGGTATTAAAGCACTTGCGGGATCCTCGTGCTTTGCTGGCTTTCGGCTACTCTGCTGAATTTAACGTCAAGCACCTAAGACTTAAACGTTGGCTTTACATTATACCCAAATCCATTTCTGAATATTGTTTTAAATATATCTTCAGATTTTCGGGACTGTAAGATTTGGTAGCGACGTAAAACTGATAAAATGGTGCACTATTTTAAAATGTTTTGCATTTTTGAGAATAAGTTTAACAACTCGTTTTTAAAGTGCGATACGGGATGTGGCACGTTTGTCGATGATGGGACCAAATATAGTAGGGTGCGTGCAGTGAAGCCCGCATTCTTTGTGAATGACTCTTCCACACCCCAGGCAGCGGTCAGTGTGTCTTTCCCACCCGTGGGTTGCGCCCTCTTCTTTCTCATTTATCTTGCTGGGTCCTGCGGATGGCTTAGTTTCATTCAGTCTCTGGAACAACCCCGGCGATCTAACCTAGATAGCGCCGCAACCTAGATCGCGGCACCCGTCCTCTCCTTGACGCCGATGCACTTGTCTCAGTAGGCATGCGATTTGAAAGCGACCCGATCAGTCTCTCTGCCATCAGTAAGACGCAGCACGCATACCGAGGCCCTTGATTGGGTCTTCGTGTTATGGTCTGATTGTACCGAAGGGGAATGGTATCAGTATCACTAGACAAGCAGTGCAGTTCAGCCAGGAGATGGAGGCTCAGAGGTTTTGAGTCATTTGAAAGCCGTTAGAGATCTTAACCTGTCTGGGCTCCGGCCACTGAGGTCGGCAGTTAGTCTTTCACTGATGATCCTATGACTCACAGTGCTCGAGTCATCCAGACCGGCATGACCTGTTGCCATGGTTAGGGGACTGCGTCACCAGGGCTGGTAGGGAGGCTGGTAGGGAGGCTCGTAATTGGTTTGTGAATTGTTGCTGTGGTTTGGAGGTTTTTAGAGATGCTGTAGAGAGGAATTCAGGCTGGGAATGCGTGGTCAGAAGAGCCTTCTCTGCGGGTTGATATCTGGGTCTGATGCATATGTTGTTGTTCCCAGTCAGAAGGCAATCAGTGTTTTTTCATATTTTCCCCCCCTCGTCCAGGTGAGATCAGTGTGGTCCGCAGGAGGATCTCCAAACTTGTCCCCGTGCACTAGTTGCCCCATAGACCACGCCCAGACCACGCCCCTCACCCCCTCCCAGCCAGTGCCACCATGAAGCCCACCCACGAGCGCCACCAGGAATGGCTACCTCCGAAGAAGCGGGACCTGCCCATGAACAGTAGCAGCGGTGCGGAGGAGGGGCTAGGCGGAGGTGGAGCCGGCGGGGGCGGAGTCAGCGGGGGAGAAGAGGCTGCCTCCACCCCTAGTACAGTTGCCACGGGTAGTGAAGCCCAAACATCCAGCACTGCGGGAGACTGGTTGAGGGTCTCTTCGGGGCTACATTATGGCATGGAGAACTCCGACGGCATCCCCGTGGACCAGTATGGCATGGTCTACAAAGTCGCCGTGCCATCTGTGACATACTCCCCTACCAGCTTGCACCCGGTGCTCAGCCACATCTCCCCTGCCTACACAGTGCCCTCTCCCCTCCTCCAGCATGCAGGCATCCCATACCACCCGCTCAGCTACGCCCAGCTCCCACACCCCTCTCTGCAGTTCGTCGGTTCCCCTTACGCGGTCCCGTACGCGGTTCCCCCCGGCTTTGTCCCGAGTCCGTTGATATCACCACAGTCTGCGATTCCTCAGCCCCACCACGTCTCCCACCTGGTGCCGTATCCGCCCGTCATTCAAGAGGGTGTGGTGTCCCCGCCCCCTCAGCCACAAAGCTCCGCCCACAGCTTTGCTAAGGTGCCCGCCCCCGGGGGCGTCCCCCTCATGCTGCCACCCGAGCAGACGCCGCAGCAGCACATGGGCGCGGTGGGGGGGCTCCCGGCCACTGATGCCGGCCTTCGGGGCGTGCCTGTTTTTTACCACCCTTCGGGTTCCCGCACGGCAGCGGCGGTGGTGCCCCTGGCCGTCGCCCACGGGGACTCGCAGGAGCGCAAGAAGGAGGTCAACGGAGGGGAGGTGGGCCGTGGAGCCAGGGAAGCCGTGCAAGACTCCAACTATTCCTCCAAGAACTCCCGCATTGCCCACGTGACTGCCAGCCCCGGCGTGGTGGACGGCCTGCATTCCCGAAACCACGCCCCCTTCAGGCCAGAGGGCAGAGCGTCCCCCGCCCAGAGCAGCACCCCGGACACGGACCTGGAAGTAAGACACACTGGGGGATATTTTAACTGCGTTGTGGTGCTGAGTTAATGCCCGGCTGAATAATTCAGTTGAATGCACAGGTTGTGTCTTTGGGGCTGACGTGTGGCATAGCGAGTTTGCTGTGCCGCCTTGAATCTCACGGTCGGCAGAATCACTTCATTGTGCCCCTGAGCAAGGCCTGTCTGACCCTGCCTTCGATCAAATAAAATATGCTGCTTTGGATAAAAGTATACGCTAAATAAATGTAAATGTAAAGCTTATTCCAGTGACTTCTGGATACCTTTCTCCTCCTTTTAGATTTTCATTAGGGCTGTCAGTTATCGCATTCATTCATTAGCGTTAATCTTAAACTCATTACGCATGATTTCTTTGATTATTAATTTTGATACTCTAATACCAGAATTTCATGAGCTAAGATTTTTTTAGTAGAATGCAGTTTTCATGCTGAATGTACATATATTATAAAATCTTGAATTTTTTCATGGCAATGCAATGTGATTGTATATGCGCTTAATCCCCAAAGTGTGCGATTAATCACGAAGTGACAGCCCTATTAACAATCTTTGATCATACTATTCTCCCTTTTGAGTATCAAAATGAACTCGATTAAAGAAATTATGACTTAAAATCAATGTTAACATATTAGTAGGTTAGATTTGGCAGCCCTAATTATTAACCTTTACTGGTTTCTTTACAGGGAAAATATGCAGACCTTTAAATCTTTGTATGATCTCTTACAAATGACATCTGAAGTGCTCGAGCGCATTTTATTGCTTCCTAAAAATGACAGATGTGGCTCTCGGTTGTTCTTGCAGACAGATTGATGGACTTCCCCCTCCTCCATCCTGTCTGCACGCTCGCTCGCACGGCCCCGTTTCCACACTCAGCTCCGGCTTCCTTCCTTATCACACTTGCGGCGTGTTTCGGCGGTTTTGCGCAATCCGAGTCAAGACGCTGCCATGCGGTGCACACAGATTGCGGAGGGGGGGGGTGGGTGGGTGACAGCTTGTGGTCGCGGGGGGCTATGGGGGGGCCTTCTGCTCTCGAACATCTCCCTTGCTCACGCCCGTCTCTGTCTTTAAGGTGCAGCAGGTGGTGGGTCGCCTTGCCTCTCCGAACCATGGCACTGCCAGCAGCCACAAGGAGGCGTCCTTCGGCCCGCTGAACCTGTCCCAAGGCTCTCAGCGGACCCGGGAGGCGAACTGGGCTAGCAGTGAGGCATCAGATCTGGGCCGGGCCGGGTACTCGGAGCACGCAACCAGCTTGGCGGACCCCCGGGCTCCGCCCCCCCAGCCCCAGTTTTCCCACAAGGCAATGATCCTGGCCAATGGGCAGCAGGTGCTTGTCCCCTTGGAATACCGCCACCCGCAGCATTACGTCAACCCACCCGAAGAGGGCGCCACCAAAGCCCCGGATCCCCCGGCCCGGACGTGCCTCCCTGAGAGGGCGGGCCCCGAGCCGGTGGCCCAGCAGCAGCATCCCCATCCTGCCCCCACGGCAGTGCAGGTTCCTGTGACTGCTGGCGGCTCCTCCCACTTCATGAAAGGCGCCATCATTCAGTTGGCAACAGGCGAGCTGAAGCGCGTGGAGGACTTGCAGACGCAGGACTTCGTACGCAGCGCCGAGGCCAGCGGCGGCCTCAGGATCGACTCCAGCATAGTGGTGGATGTTCACAGGAGCCCGCGGCGGCCCGGCCTGGTGTCGCTGCACTTCACTGTGGGCGAGCAGCAGAGCAAGGTGGCCATCGAAGTGCCCCCGGAGCACCCCTTCTTCGTCTTTGGACAAGGCTGGTCCTCGTGCAGCCCGGAGCGGACGGCGCAGCTCTACGGGCTGGCCTGCCACCCTCTACAGGTGGGAGACGTGTGCGTGTCCGTCACGCTGCAGCAGCCGCAGAAACCGCCGCAGAAACCGCCGCAGAAACCGCCGCACAACCAGCAGCCGCAGAACCAGCAGCCGCAGGCCTTGGCCAAGAGCGGCAAGGCCAAGGTCGTCTCCCAGGCTATGGGGCCACCCGCCCCCCAGCACACGCGGCCTCCCGCCCAGTTCCGGCTGGACAGGACTCACCGCGAGCAGGAGGGAGAGGCCGAGGAGGAGCCCATGCTCGTGGGAGGCATGGGGCACGCTGCTGCCCCCTCCAGGCCCGAGAGACCTCCGGCGGAGCTCGTCAGGAGCCAGAGCGGCTACTATTTGCACACAGAGGGGCATCTCCATGGCAGCGTGGGGTCCGGCGGCGCCCCGTCCCTAGAGGGCGCTCAGAGGCGCTGGTCACTGCCCGGCCTCCAAAGATACGGGAGCAAGGCTGAGGAGGAGGCCCACGCCTCCTCCGCCTGCTCCGCCGGCCCCTCCCGGCCCTCCTTTATCCCTCAGGAGGTCAAGCTGTCCATCGAGGGGCGCTCTAATGCCGGCAAATAGCGGCGAGAGCTTGTGGCCCCGAGAGAGAGAGCGCCTCCGAATGTCTGATTTTTGCACACTCCAAAGTTACAGCCCCCCACCCCCCCCTGTGCACTGACGGCGTGGTTTCTGACTGCCTCCTGTCCCTAGTAACCATAAAGGAACGCTCAGCTATGCCGATGGCAGGTCAGGCACGAGCATAGCCATGCCAGAATGCCCCCCCCCCCACTCCCACGCTTGGCTGTAGCCTTTGAATCTTCTACCAAAGCTTTCAGATCTGCATTCCCTCCCAAAATGAGAGAAGGGTTATCCAGTCTCGTCTGATGTGTTTTCCACACCGACGACATTCTTCCCCTCCCTCTGACCAAAATCACACACACAAACCTGAGGTTTCCATTTCATTGTCCCTTTGCTGAATCCCCCCCCCCCCCCACACACACACACACACACACACACACCTACCCTGGGAGTGGGAGCCAAAGCACATACAGAAAACTGACTAGTTCCCTGAACAGTTGGAGGAGTTTCTGGAAGGTGAAACGTTGCCGCCCTAGTGGTGTGTATGTTTTTATCTACTTTTTAAGAGCCCCCCCCCCCATCCCCATGCAGCCATCTGCTGCACGTGACTCACAGGGAGGAGGCTCTGCGCCGTCTTTTCCCGGCTTTCCCCAGGGCAGCTTGCTAAGGATAGGGGTGGGTGTTGGCCCTGGAACCTGTTTAGTCAATCAACCTGTCAATCATGTCAATCATGTCAATCAGTCGGAAGCTCCGATCCTCCCCCCAACGTACACAAATGCATGCATGTGCCCTTCTGCCCGTGGCTCTGCCTCGTTCGCCGTGGTCCCCCCGGGCTTGCCGTAGCAAAGGGATCGTCCGCCCCCCCCCCACCCAGCGCCTTCTCGATACCTCAGCCCAGGCAGGAGCCTGGCCTCTGACTGTTCGGTGTCACCACGGAAACGGGTACATCCTCCTCGAGTCACCTCTTTCTGACACAGCCAAGATGGCAGACGGCGTAGCATCAATAGGGCATCTGACCCTGGTGTGCGTGCAGGCTGGTGGGAGGGGCCAGGGAGTGTGGGAGGGGAATATGATGCATCAGTGGGAAGCGAATCCTCCAAAGATACTTGTATCCTATTGAGAGCCTTTAACTGTAATGGGTATCGATATGGTTGCAATTATTATTTAGATTTTTTAGAAATATGATCCCCAAAAAACACATCCTGTCACATCCTGGATGCCCAGTAACCGTTAGCAAAGCAATAACAGATTTCCTTCAGTCGGCTGTCCAGGTTTCTCTTGTCATGGTTTTATTGCCCTTTGTAATTCTGACCTGAAAACTTCCTGTGTCTCACTGACAATGCACAATTTTATGGTCATTTGGTTTGTAAAATTTTTTTGTCTTTTTTTGTTGTTATTGTTTCAGTTACTGTTGTAAGCAGAGAGTCAGGGGAAAGAGGAGGAATGTAGCAGTGAAAAATTCTGTAGTTTAAAAGGCAGAATCAGCCCAGGCCAGAAGCCAGAATGCTTGTCGTAAGGAGAAAATGTGTATTTTGTATGCTGGTGTCCTTTTCTTTAATTTACCGTTCTACTATTTTGAGCTCTATTTCAGTCTTGGCAATATTCTGAGCAGCCCGTAGAATCTCGTTCACGTCCGGGTCACGATTTGTGTCATAGCTGTAACCGATGAGAGACACGGTGACAGTATAAATATCCTTTTGTGTTCTAGCATTATTTTTTAAGTAACAGAAAAGCAGAATTGGGTTGGTTGACACTGTTTACAAACTTAACAGCCACAAATGCTGCATTCACTTGTAACAGATATTAAATTCCTAAATTAAAATCAAGTGCAATTAAAACGGAGGGTGGAAAGAACATAGATCCATACTGACGTCAGGAAGGCCATTCCAAAACAGTCGCGTCACATTCCTGCCAGCCTTGGTTACCTGGATATTTCCGCTTTGTTTCCACGCTTTCCATTCCCCTCTCCTAGGTCTTGGTTCACTGCAGTGTGAGAGCACTGGGGTCTTGCTGTAGTTAAGATGGTCACGTGACACCGCGGTGCGTTCTGATTCGCTGATGCTCCCGTGTTAAGTGTTGACTCCCAGCCCCACTCCCCCCGCCCCCCCGGTAGTATGCACAGCAGACGTATGTATTTTTCATGTAAAGAAACGGTAGCCATTTAAAGTAGTGTTATTTATGTCACAGATGACTAATGTATTTATAAATCCATTAGGTCACAACATTTATGCTATAAGCAATATCCTTAGATTAAATACATAAAGACCATATTATTACTTTCCTATAGATTTGGTATTTGCTATGCAGTAAGAGAAATGAAGTATTTTCCTCATTGTCTATATCTACCAACTATTTGGTAGGGTGTTTCTTTATATAATATATAAATATATATAAACTTGTATTGATTATGTCATTGTACAGTGATGTCACTAGTCAATGCCATTACTCTAATAGTTGGGTAGGGAAAGTTGAAATTGGGAGGGGTTTGTGAAGCCCCTACCCTGATTGGTATTGGATAGCCCTGATTGGGTGTGGTTTGTGAAGCCCCTCCCCCGAATGCTGACAGATTTGTGAAGCCCCTCCCCCGATTGCACGTGCATTCTGCAGTGCTGAATCTGTGCATCACCACGTTCCCACCCCCCCGGTTTCTGTCTCGTCACATGGAGCGTAGCTCATGCCTTTGCTGCATGTTGGGTGGGGGGGTAGGTAGTGTGACCCGAGGCTTACGGATCACGGTGTCCGTGGTGGCGGGTACTGAGAGTCGGGCCCCTGTGGGCTGGCCCCATCTTCCCCTGCGTTTGTAATACTGCCCCATCCTCGCACTGCATACAGGGAGGCCAGCTGTTCCGAAATCACTCGTTATCAAAGCCGAGTCCAGGTACAGATCATGTTCGAGAAAGTGGACCAAACTCATTTCACTTTTAGACCACAGTGGATTGCAGCACATCCAATGATTGTGATACATTTGTATGAAACTTCTCTATTAAATTTATTTCTAAATTGTAGTCAGGTGGCGCTGTGCCGTGTGTGTATCCAGCATCAGCATGTCCTTGTTCAGAGAGTGTGTGTCTGCCATGGTCCAAACAGTGGGCTGTTGGGTCTCCCAACACCACTGGGTCCCAATTCAGGGTGGGTTCAGTGTCCCTTGGAGGCTCAGATACAAGGCAGTGGTGGTTGCTAAGGAGGATATGGTTATTGCACAGCTAGCTTGAGGTTGGCGTAGAACTGAACGCTACACCGCAAAATCGCTACATTGTACGAGCTTCTCTCGGTGAAGGGTGTTCAGCTTGTACGTGATTGGCCGTGAACTTGACTGCTTCTTTCTGTGCTCAGTAGCATGCGACGCCTTCCATCCAATGAGATGTCTGACACGTCGCTAAGATACGCGCATGTGCCCGCATTAACACACAGACACACACACACACACACATTCACACACACCTGTACAGCGCCCTCTACAGGTATATCAGTGGACAAGGGGTGAACTAGAAACTGCACTTTGACAAAACCTCACTTGCATGTTTTTCTGTAATTATTTATGTGTTTTATGAAACGAGATCTTGCACTTAATTTCCCTTAACTTGTGGTGTTATAAGGAAACTGTTGGTTAACTGATTGCATATGTATATTATATATAATATATATTGTATATATTATATATAAAAATGTTGTAAGATTTGTATTTTATCAAGGTTGTCAGTACTGCCTTAAGAACTGTTAAATGTTTCAGTGACAGGCTCAAGTGACCCCCCTCCCTCCCACAGTGCAAGAGATCAGAATATTTCAAGTTAAGACTCCTGTCTAGGTATGTAGACATGTGGCAGAGCGGAGACTAATGCTTGGGGCCCAGGAGAGGTGGCGTAGGGTTGGGTAGAAATCTAACGCATTTCAGCCAAAAAGTGGCTTTGTTTCCACAAGACGCTGATTTTTGACTTGGTGGGCAGGAGTTTTGTGTTCTAGTGGCATGACGGGGCAGCCTGTTTGCACTCATCCAGCCCTCAGATCTGAGGTCTTTGTTTTTTTTGTGACGTTTGTGATCTACCACAAATTGGCGAGTAAATATCCTCACTGTACCTGCCAGGGTAGAACTGGGGTTGCCAGCTCAGGTCCTCGAGTCCTCAGGCCTACAGGTATAAGAATATGTTTTAATTGACACTGGATTGGTTGACAGGCTGGGGTGGGGTGACAAAGTCATCCAGATAGCCTGGTCAGCCGGGGGTGTAAAGAATACCGTGTGACCTGTGAGTGGCTGGATGGAGCCCTGCTGCAGCACCCTTTGTATCCCAGTAAAATATTAAGGTAAAAGACAGGGAGGGTTGCCAAGCGGTTAGATGTAATTTAATAATACCTCAACACGTGGAGCATTATGCTGACAATGCGAAGGTCATGGTTTCAAATCCCAGGGATTATGCATAAATTGTAATGCTTTTGTCTGTTGTAAATTTCTTTAGATAAAAGCGTTAGATATGCAAATGAGAAACAATTTTGAAAGAAAAGCAGGAACTGGGATCCCCGTGACTATCAAGGACAGGAGTTGGATATTTCGCTGTTCCCCCTGCCCAGAATTTGTTATTGGACAGTGGAGAAAGCAACCTTTTTAACTGTAAAAAAAAAACAAAAAAAAACACAAGACCCGGGAGGAAAGGCGTTGATTTTAGAGGTGTTTTCGCGTGTGTGTCTGCTTGTCTTGTGGAAACAAAGCGTGTCGTAGCTCAGGGGGCGGTAATTCCAGACCTCCAGGGCCACAGTCCTGAGGGTTTATACATTTCCCTTTTATTCACGACTAACTCGTGTGCCGAGGTGAAGGAATTAATTAAGCACGATCGGTCACTTCCCTAATCGGCTAAGGGGAATGGCGAGGGGAAGGCTGGGGTTGGTCCTGGGTGAGGTGTGTCCGTCGCGAGGTTGGCGAGAGATTAAATCAAAGCAGGGAATGGCTCTAAGGTGTCAATAGGCTGTGTGTAGTATCACTTTAGGAATTGTAGTTTCGGTCACTATATGACACTGCTTTCATGTGACGTGACATTAAAAGGCATCTTTTTCTTTAATGCATAAAAACGACAAAATATATGCAATGATGTATATGTAATATTGAATCCTCAAGTATAATCCAGGTTGTATAAACTTTGTATAGTGAGTTTTAATATCTTATGACCGTACCAATATGTATTAATTCTTATCAGAAGCCTTAGAGTTGTCTACCTAAAGTGCTCCCTTTTCTTAGAATACCCTACACCTACCTGAACTTTCAAAAGCATTAATAACTATATTTTGTTGCGTTTTATTTGTACCTGTTTTGAATAAAATAGATTTGTACTGTATATTTGTACCTTTTTGTGACTTAGGGCTGATTTTAGTTTTCTTTCGCTGTTCTAATTCGATGTACTTAAGGACACAAAGATATTGTATTTTTATTGTTACAGCTAAACTTCTTATGGAACATTGCATTTATCATGTTTGTTAAGTAAACACATAATATATATAGATATAATATTATTCTGACTGGAGTGGGTGTCTTTCTTCTCTGTAACTGGTCTGTCATTCCATCCATCCATCCATCCATCCATCCATCCATTCATCCATCCAACTGCTTTTCCAGTACAGGGTCCCAGGGAGCCTGCGGCTTATCCCAGGCATCGTAAGGCAGTTCACATCTTGGATGGGATGCCAGTCTATCTCAGGGATGGACCCATATTCAAAAAGCCACACCTCACCCCTTAGACCAAATTCTCTCCAACCCTAATTGGCTCGTGATTACAGTTCACCTAAGCACTTCAGTTGAAGTACTGGGGCCTGTTTCACAAAGCAGGGTTACTTGCTTAGCCAGGTAACTTGCCAGATTTAAGGTAGTCTGGGATAAATGTAATTTGATGAAAATAAGGTCTATTTAGCCCAGACTACCTTAAATCTGGCAAGATACCTGGATAAGCACGTAACCCTGCTTTGTGAAACAGGCCCCTGGAGGTTATCTCTGCAGCTGAAGTTTGTTTGAGAATTGCGAACGCTCTGCTAGGACCCGGCTTAAGGGTGCTCAAATCTGCCTTTCCAGTGGGTCTTAAAGTCTTATTTTTCAGCCCAATGGAAACCCAAGGCGAGCGAAGCGCATTCTCTTTTGCCATGACTTCATCTTGGCAGACGAGCCTTTTGTGGAAGATGAAAGCATGCATCTAGAGAGAGAACACGGCCAAAATGCATCTTAGATACAGAGCAGTCAGTTTTTGCTCCAAGGGTGTGTCCTGGCATTGTGTTTGAGGTTCCCAGTCCTTCGTGGCTCCCCCACAGCTCCCAGCACACCTGTACCAGGTATTCAGTGTGGACTGCTGGGAGTCTCCATGGACTGGGTTGAGAAACACTGCTATAGAGCAAATCTGGGGTATTTTATTTTATAAGATGTTCTCTGCTGAGACATGGTGCAGAAACAGGGACCCAAAGACACATGGAGACACAAGAAAAACTCCCTGGTGTTTTATTTTCACCTGTTAGTCCAGTAACAGAACTGGGTCCCACATAGAATGACACACTCATCCATCTTTTTTTGTTTTGTTTTTCAATCATTTTATTTTGGCCTTTGTCAGGGTTTGTTGTTTTTTTTTGTAAACATGAACATTGATCTTCCTGAAAATCTAGCAGAAGGCCAGAACATTTTGGGAAAAAAAAGGGCAAGCATATCGTCAGTGTCAGACGCTAGAAACATACTTTGACGAGTGTCGCTTCAAATCGTAATTTTGCAAACATGCAGTACTGAGCTATTCCAGTCTGACAGCAGGGTGGGGCGGACACCCCCTGGGATCCCACCTTTAGACTTCAAAGTATCCCGGACGTGCTGATTGGCTGCCGTGGGTCCCCGGCTCGGCACGTGTGTCCGGATTGGTCGGCTTCGCAGACGGTGATGCACGACCCTCTAGCGTGCAGGCAGCATACAGTAAAGGGAAACTGAGGTAATTTATGCATGTAGTGAAACAGATTCAGAAATTAGTTCCCACTAATAAACGGGTGGATGCCAAAAAAAAACAGCTTACAGGAGGATTTTGTTGCTAAACAGTTGGCTCGCGTACAAGCTTGAGTTGCTGTGACTGAGTGTGAGCCTTCAGCTTGCAGTTGGTCTCCCGGGCCTGTAATCCTTGCAGATCTGCACTGGAACCATGCAAACCGGCTCCATACCGGAGGTAAACGGTTACCGAGGACTCTGTCCTGTCGCATCTGGGAGCTCAGGCTCATCAATAGCGCCACAGAGTTGCATTGTCTGAGTTGCAGTTGCACGGTATCTATCCGCATATATATATATATATTTTTTTTTTATGCTTGTGCCCGTTTATGCCACGCAATCTGCATAGTTAAGTGTCATTTTCCCGTCATTTGCATAGCGGTTGGAACCACCCCGGGTGCCGGCTTTACAGAGCGACGAAGCCCGCACCCTTCCCGAAGAAGACCACCGCCTTTCCGAAGAAGACCACGCCCATTCTGAACAGCAAACTGGTTCCCTCCTAGGAAAGGCCCAGACAGAACCGGGCGCCGCAGTGCGTTCGGTGAAGCTTCAGTAAACATCTCATCAGAACGATCACTCCCAGCAGGCTGGCAGCCTGGTAATGACTGGATTTTCTCTGCTTTGACGCGGTTCAATTATAATGCCGAACGATGACAAATTAGATCATTGAAACGATGTATTACCAAATAGATTCTTTCATTAGTCATTGGTCAAGAGAGACTGAGCATTCAAATAAGTTACAATCCATAATTAAAAGGCATTGGGGGAGGGGGTAGGGCATAACATGAAAAGAACTTTTCCGTGACAAAGACCATGTGGGCATGCATTTCATAGGGGCGGCCAGGAAAGCAGCTCCAAGGGGTCTCCCGGCTCCTGACTCAAGCTCTCGTAAAGAGAGTACGGAGCTCCTCCTGGCTTCATAGAGGTAATGGACACACACAGCAGCTAAAGACATCCAGGTTTCTCACTGGGCCTCTTCCGGGAATCTGGGATGTCCTTCCGGGAGCACTCAGAATCCTACATAGAGCAATGTGCAAAATCAGGTTCAGGGAGGTCAATGTGACCAATAAGGAGAGCGAGAAGACACGAGCGATTGGCAGTGTTTGCTGGGTCCCGAACCAGTGAGGTACATGGTCCACAGGCTTGGGGGGGAGAGACCGGGTGGGTCCTCCAGGCCAGCAGTAGGCAGACTGCACAGGCCCCTGGGTCGCTAACGCCGATTTCTTCTTTCGAGAACAGACAGGAGTCGAAGTCACGCCAAGCGTCAATGTCTTCTCAACGCAGCGCCGGGAGTCGGCTCCGGTTTGAGGAGGACATAGGAGTGAGGCGAAGAGTGCTTTCCGGGAGGATGTGGTGTCGACTTCTCGACGGAGCCGTCCGGAACAGGGCCAGGGGCCAAAGAGGGCACCGCGAGACCCTCACGCGAGGTAGATGTGGATTCAGTCGGTGTGAGCCTGCCAGTGACCTGCAGTGGCAGCTATGGGGGGGGAGGCGTTTCCGGGAAACAGCCGGCAGGCAGGCAGATGGAACGGGTGAGGGGTGGAATGTGGATCCCGTCGCGAGCGACGTCCCTCCCCCGCTCAAGGCGCTTGGCGTGGGGAGGGTGGGTGTGACATTTCAGGAGAGCAGCACATCATCTGCAGGGCATGCTTGATGATGTCATAGAGTTCAGGTTGGGGTTGGGGTGCGGGGGAGGGGTTAGAGAGATTCGACCCTGTGTTTATCCTTTTAAGTTTATGCCTGAAGCTAGAGCCAAAGCTGATTGGGCGTGCTTTGCTGCCCCCCCCTCCCCCCCCCCAAGGCGGATGTGACGCACATTGGTCTCCCTCCCCCATGGGAGAGAACGTGGTACAGGCCGGCTCAGCATACCTGTCTCCTTCCCCCATAGGAGAGAACATGGTACAGGCCGGCTCGGCCCTAGGGCAGCTTCATTAGGAGCCCAGCGTCCAGCGGGGGGCAGGGCATGGGGCAGGGGAACTGGAAGAGGCTCATGTCAGCAGTGAGGGCGGCCATGGCGGCAGGGTCATGCTCGATCTGCGTCCGCAGCGACGGGTCGATCTTCTCTAGCCTCCGCTTGAGCCGCTTGGCCTCGCGTTCGCGGACCAGCCGCGCCTGCCTCTTCTCTGGTGTCTCGTTGGCGCGCTTGAGACGCATGGCCTCACGGTCGCGCTGAAGCCGGCGAGCCCGCTGCTCCTCTGTTTCCTGCATGCGCTGCAGCCTCTTGGCCTCGCGGTCACGCAGCCGCCGCATCTCCCGCTCCTCAGCCGTCTCGCGCGCCCGTTTGCTCTTCTTGGCGGTGCGCTCGCGCTCCAGCCGCTGCATGCGTGCCTCCTGCGGCTCGTTCTTGCGCCGCACAGCCCACTTACGCGTGGACGGTGACTGCGACTCCACCAGCTGCTGGTATGCCACGCAGGTGTTGCACACCAGTAGCACCCCGGCCGGGTAGACTGGAGTGGGGCCCAGGATATCGGCCAGCGGGGGCAGCCCAGGGCCGGGGGGGCTGAGGCCATCTGGAAGCGAGGGCAGGGCGGGGCCCGGGGACAGGAGGCTGTCGGACAGCGAGGGCAGCGTCGCGCCTGGGCCGCCGTCAGCCATGGGGGCGCCAGAGAACACCTGCGACAGGCCGCACGCCTCATCGCCGCTGCTGCTCTCTCCGCTGCCCGCATTCAGAAACTCCTTCAGCTTCTCCCTGCGTGGAAAATGCCGGAAGACCCAGGAGAAATCGTCACCGGGGTGGACAGAATATTCCTGCTATAAACTGCCATCATTTAGAAGTATCTAAATCTCAGGATTCTGACGCACTTTCCATTTTAAAGTTCCAGACTTTTCTAGACTGGGGGGGGGGGGGTGGCCAAAGTTGCATTACAAACTCCACAACCCTGCTGGAATATTTTCCATGCGGCTA
>JAODLC010000007.1:16833619-16852567 GCA_026781145.1 Hippopotamyrus pictus | reverse complement strand
GGGGGGGTGGAGGTGGAGACGGTAAAAGTTGTCAGGGTGGGGCTGGAAACTGCTGCCAGGGCAGATGAGGAATGGGGGTAGGTGCTGCCTCAAAAGATGCCCTGTGCAATAGCCCATCTTGTTCTTGCTAGGATCCACCACTGGCTGGAACCAGACGCTCGTCCACGTTGCATTTCGCTTTCCATTCAGATCTGGGATCCTCAGCCATATTGTGTAGGAAACTTTAAGATCTGTTATGTAATGTTTCCCCCCCCCCCAATAACCCAATTTATTTTTATATAGTGCTTTTCAGAACACATTTGCCTCGAGGCACTTGAAAAGAGTTTGCGCGGATGGGGGGGGGCAGACCTGTTGAAGTTGTTGGTGTTGGTGAAGCGCGCCCCACACACGGCGCAGTTGGACAGGCGGTCCTCGGAGTGGATGAGGAGGTGGCGGCCGAGGGATCCGGGCGAGCTGAGGGCACGGCCACACACGGGGCACACGTAGCTCTTACTGCTGCCCACCGTCGCCGTGTGCTGCCGGGGGGGAGGAGGAGGGGTGGATGGGACATTAACCAACCTGACTCCAGACAGTGACGGCGCTGTGATTCGAAGGAGGGGACGGCTGGGAAGATTCATGCTTCCATCACCCGGCGAGATGACAGCATAATTACACAGATTTGGCCGTGCAGGGAGCCGTGCTGTTAAACCGCGCGCAGATGCTTCGCGGCCAAATTATACCGCTACTCCATGTCTGCAGCTGCCAGCTACACCCCTTTACCCCCCCCTCCACGCTGCAGTCCCACTCCCGAGTTCTTTACCTGATAAACGTGAGCAATGAGCTGCTCTGGGCTGCCAAATTCCAGGGTGCACAGTGGACACAGGTAGCTGTTCCCCAGCTCGCTTCCCTCCTCCCTCTCCTGCGGGGCAAGGGGGGGGGGGGGGTGTCACATGACTATCAGAAGTGCTCAGTCAGCTGCACACTCTGGCCTGCGGAGGCACTGTTAGCTCTGGAAGCAAGCACCTGCATGCTAACTGTGTGGAACCGTTTTTGATGAGCTCTGACGTAGGCGGTAAGTCACACGGCATTCAGTGTCGTACCTGTACCTATCAGTATATTCAGTTCACCGGAAGGTTAGCAGTTCAAATCCCAGGGTCGGCAGAGTGGCAAGGTACTTAACCCCCAACTGCCCTATCTACTATCTTATCCTGCTATTTTTATAAATGTACTGTGCTTTGGATAAATGTCTCTAAAAACTAAATGTAATGATAGTTAAATAAAACCGAAAGCTAATTTCCCTACCGTAGGGAGAAGCGGTCACTGACACTCATTTTTTAGGTGGGATGGGGTACAGCGCCGTCCAGGAAGCTGGAGGTCTGTGTCAACATGGGGGGGGGATCTGTGATACACTGCTGTGACAGTGAGGGAGCTTTAGTCAGGGGGAGGCAGACGGCCTCCTAACAGAAGCCCCGGACATGAAGGTCCGGGGGTCGGCTCACCTCCTTCACCTCCCCCCCTTGCAGGGAGCACTGGCCGGTTTTGCCGCCCGTCATGCTGTCGTCGGCCGACGTATTTGAGGAGGAGTCCTCGCCAGGGTTGTCTGGATCGCTGTCGCTGTCGTCTGCGCAGACAGGAGACCATGTCGTCATCGTCGGCAGACTCGGCGAGTGTGAACCCACCAGGGCTACCCATGAGCACCCCCTCTGGGGCTTCCTCCTCACTACCCAGCATCCCGAGCCTCCTATACTCACCAGTCACGCTGTCCTGCTCCCCCGGATCCTGGGAATTGTTGCTGTGACACTCACTGTCTTCGGCAAAGTCCTCCCTGCCCTCAGTGTTCATTGTGTGCTCAGGGCCGGACAGCCCTGCTATGGGGAATGACCCTGGGAAGGGGCAGGAGAGCCTCTCAGTGGCATGAATACATGCCCAACATGGGACGGTAAGTAATAATGATTCTACCAACAGACAATGATGGGCGGGGCTTACTAAAAGGGGTGGAGCCAAGCATCCTGATCACATTTACTGCAACTTACTCTCACTTACTAAGCTTTCTGTTATCATCCACACTACTGTTTTACTGCTGTACATATGCACCACTGTTTAGTTTTTAATACCACATGTATTTCCAGGAATATAATCTACTGGGGAAAATGTTTCAATGAAAATGTTTCAGTATAGCAATACTGTTTGGTAGAATATTAACAAGAAACAACGGAACATAGATATTTTTAAAACTACAGACAGACAGGCATACTGATGTTAACGCTAAGATCTATCACAATCTGTACAGCACAGCTTTACTTTGCTTGGTCATCAGTACAACCTGGAACAGAAATGTCAGGGGTGGCATTTTCCAGAAAGGTTCAAGAAGTTCTCCGTTCACGTGACACAGAATGATCGCATGTAAGAAAAATCTTTGTGTATGATCCAGGGGGGCTGGAGGGTAGTGGGATTTCAAGGAAACGCGGCCATTAATTAACAGGGGCTGGTGAATGGCTTCAATCACCAGAACTGATCTCAGAACATATGGTCTATAGCTTAAATGTGGGGGAACTGCAGTTCCTGCCTGGTGGGACTGCAGTCCTGCAAGCAGAGCGATGCTGCAGTGATCTGCATGTGGTGCTGCAGCCCTGGATGCGTAGGACTGGAGTAAAAATACTCCCCCGTGAGGATGGCGTGGTTACCCAGAGCTTACGGGCGAGAATACCTCCACAAGAACCGCAGGGCTCGCATGCACATGCACACACTGGCGCATGTGCGCAAATGAAAAATGCAGAATATCCTGCGGCATGCGGCTGTACCTCGCTGCCTCATGACCCTGACGCTCATGCACGCCCAGGCTGGCCTCACACACCCCCACCCCGACAGCCTGTCTCACGGCTGCCTCCGTTAATCTCCACAGCCGGAGGAGGCCGGAGACCTACCAGCCTTCCTGAGTGACGCGGCCCTGGGGGGGCCGTTCACGCCTTCGCCTCGGGCCCCTCTGTCTAACCCGCCTTCCCCCGCTTCTCCCAAACACACCAAGAACCTCCACTTATCTCTCAGCTGGCTCCTTCTCTGGAATGCCTCTGTCAGATCTGCCCCCCTTAACCGGACCCCTCCTGGACATTCTACTAGTCCCTATGTCCCTCTAGTACCTTTTTGATATTAGGGGGGATACAATTAAATAATTTAAATGTAAAGGTCTATTTTTTTTTTTTTGGGCGGTGGCGGCGAAGGAAGTCAAATTAAATACACACCCCTCCCTGTCCCCCAAAGTTCCCGGACTCCCTCACACTGTTATAATTCCATCCAGCCTCTACACATCCCATTGTTGGGTCCACAGTGGGCACGCTCCTGTCTCGCTCACCTGGAACCGTTCGCATGAATTATGGCCTACAAAAACACATGGGGGGGTGCAGGGGGCGCCAGCCTGCCGCCATACATGAGGCCCCGCCCACTCTCGGGTTTCCAGGACCCGACGCACGTCACCACTTCAGAGAGCGGTGAGCGCCTTGCCCTTCGCTTGCACCCCCAGATACGGAGCCGCCACATCGATGGCACAGCCCTGCAATTGATGTACGAGCACTGCACCCCCCTCCCCCCCCCCACAAGTGCCGTCTGTACATCTGTCTCTCCCTTCCTCCCCACCCCACCACCATCATTCTGATGTTATCTCTCAGAGTCTGTGTGTCTGTAGGCAGGCGGTGACGCAGTGTCTCGGTAAAACCAGACAAAGAAGCAAACTCGTCAGCCAACAAGCAGGTTGCAGTGCGCTTGCAGTGCGCTCGCAGTGGTAGTTTGGGAATGGCGGGTTTTGGCTAAACACACAATGGGGGAATACTGAGCTGCAGAGGCGCTGGGCAGGAGGGTGCTCTTAAATTCCAACACCGTTTCTCCCTGCCCCCCAGCCCCCCGACACACAGACACATATCCCAGCCTACAGAAACGATAGAGGAACAGCAGCTGAGGGGGTCATGTTCCAGCCATGGACGGGGTTTCTCCATTTTTCTGGCCTGCGTGGAGCTGAAGGAGTGGATGATTCCCGAACCCACAACCATCTGCTTCTCAGCTCCATTTCAGACAGACAACGGGTCACATGATCTGGGCTCCCGCTTCTCCAAAAGTTCCATCTCCCCACGGGGCCTGCTGGGGTCAAATGCCACATCTAAAATTATCGCACCTCCGCCATGGGAAAAGTCCACGAAGCAAGCAGGAAGTCGAGCGGCCGGGTCTGTCTGCGGAGGGTGAAGGAGCTATTCATGAATGTCGCGGTCGACGACGCATGCACTGCGAGACCGCCGCCTGATGGGCGCAAGAAGCGTGATTAGATTTCCCCTGCTGGGCATCTCCTTGCCGACACGCCACCCACCTGGGAGAACCAGGACTATCGGATTCCAGAAACATTGTTCGGTCTCACTAAAGTGCTAAAACTAAAGATACACTGTACCAGCTGGCGTAGCTGCTGTCGTGTTGACAGTTAAATGCGATGCAAATATGAATATTACTTGCCATACTTTCTGCAATATAATCCTTACACTGACACCAAAAAACCTAAATCAGCTTTAAAGTGCCGAAGGGAAAAGCTGTATTTTACAGAGGGTGTTTTACAGCAACGCACCAAAAAACAAATAACGACCTGAGGTAAAATCCAGAGATGTCTACACACACACAATGCCAGGGTTCGCACCCACGTTGAACGGCATTTTTCAGTTCCTCCTTCCAGGCATGGCAGGAGATTCTGTCTAATAACTAAGCACCGAGTTCTGAAAAAGGGCCAAATTTTAGCGAACAGTTATAAACGCTTAAGGGCGGGCTGCAAACTATTGAAGGGCGTAACCTACAATGGCCTTGAAGGGATTCAAATCCCTAATAGCACCTTGTATGGGCTTCCCTGGTATGAACCATCACGGAGATAGTCAGAAGCCTTTTGAGAGAGAATGTACAGGGAAGGGAGTGTAGAAGACAAACCGAGGGTGACATTCAGGTGACGGAGCGGTTAGTCAGTGGCCATGACTAATATGTCACGGCTTTGTAAAACCAGTGTGTCTGTTTCGTCCCGTGTGGCAGGTAACATGGAGACAGGCGTGCATGTCAACGGCTGCCTGACAACAGGGGAACCGGTGATATCCGACTCCCCGGTCTCCCCCCATAAGCAGGGCCGGTACGGAAAGACAATATTTTTCAGAACGTAAACACACCCGGGCAGCGGTCAGCTGTGAAGTGGCGGAAAAAGCAGACTTAAAATGATCTCACTGGCGCAGTCACCTCATCCCAGCAAGCCGGGCCCCGAACCCCCTCACTCGTGTGGGATTGCAGTGAGTTCTCCTGCCTTATTCCAGGAAGGTGCACTGACGCGGTCAACGTGCTGACCGTGACTTTAACGCCAACAAAACCTTTTTCTGCTGGTCGACAGGGTCAACGGTAAAGGAGACCCATGTCTTCGTGGAATACTTCCATATCGGCAGCAGGTAGCTGATAAACTAACCAACCATGAAGGGCACCTTTGTTGACGGAAGACTCTGAATAGGTTACTAGCCTAAGATACTCTGAAAGAACTGCATTATACTCCACGTAAATGCTTTAATGAGCCTCAGCACCAAGCATTTACCAAGTACAGTGTAGTAATCAAAGCAAGTTTCCTTGAGGAGGCACAGTTTGGCTTGTTCTGTGACTGTACTTGAAATATGGCTGCATAAAGTACAGGGGAATCCAGAGCCTTGTCGCTGTGACAGCCAATTCCTAAGCTAACAGTGGACGTTGAAAATGGGTTTGGCAATGTAAGGATTCAAACTGACCGTAACTGTAGGCTTTCAGGAGCCGCTGTACAGAGGCTACGAAAATTTCCAGGGATCCTAAAACTGTCAACGGCCACTCACTACATGCCTGTACATTACTAGTCAGAATAGCACCATGTTAAGACCTGCATATTAGTGTCTGAAATGTAGGTTCCAAGTAAGTTCTCAGTCCATTTTAAATGGTTTTCCTCCTTCATAAAAAAAAAACGTTTTACATACTTTAAATTCATGACCGAAAACAAAAAGGCCATATATATTTCTTTAAACAAGGTCTCAAACCATAGCTACATCGTTCTGCTTTGAATCCCAGTGTAAAGGTCGTATGCAAATCTAGTTTCATACTGAGAATTTATTTTCATATGTTGATTATTACCGCAGGCGTCCCTTCCATGTCCACCAAATATAAATTTCAAACGGCAGGTTACTTAATTTTAATGTACTTGCACTACACTACAGAAAGAAAACGCTACCTTAGACCTGCAGCATTTTGCAAGAGATGCGTGGGAACCTGACGTCGCTGGCTGACTAATTTTTAATGCGCTAAAACTCATTCATAGATGCTATCATTTTTTTTGTCGGTAGCCCATGTGCCTTTCATGTAGCCTAATGAAAGACGTGCTATTTGCGATGCAAATGAAAACAGTAATCAGCATCCCGTCCCGTAGCAGGACGCGTGACAAACCGGCGTGTTTAAATGCAGCACTTAACAAAAGGTGTGTAGAATATTATGGGATTTACGACGACAGCAACACCGAACCAGCCACCGGCATCGCAAAACGGCAGCCCTATTCCGCCTTTGACTGCCGTATCACCACCTAAACCCGTGCAATAGACCAAAATCGGCAGTGAAATTGATGTGGTTGTACGGCCAGCGTTTAAGAGCTGTCCATGGACAGCCGATACGGGGGGGAAAAAGATGGGAAGTACGGCGCACGGAGCTGCCACGGCCGGTTACGGCAGCCGAGGACAACCGTCGCAACAAATGTCGCGCTGGCACATGAAACATTGTATCGATCAAAAAACAATTACAATACCTGCGATACCTACAATTAACTTTGAAGGGGTTGGTCTGTTTTCTTCTGGACATATTATCCCCAGCTCCCGGATGAAAAAACACTCCGATCTCCTCCTGAACTCGACAGATTTTCCTATTTTCTTGATCAATGTGTATTCCGTAACAAAGCCCCCATTCGGGAGTCAGATGTGGGGGGAAAAATCTAAGAAAAATACAAATAATCGGTATTCAAAAGCGCTCGCTTCGGTGGCGACAAAATACAATCCTCTTCATTGAACATACGGGTAGAAATGCGATTTCAGTTGGATGATGTTTAATCGGCTCCTGAAAGTGATTACATAGTCATCGCATTAACCGGCAAGTTTAAAATTAAATCGGCGTTCACGCAATAGACGGATATTAAAAAAGGCATTCGATGTAATAATATCCAGCCCCGTGTTGGGATGGTCCTTCCCGAGCAGCCCCGGGTTACCCCGAATGTGTGTCGCTGTCGCCTTGCCAAGGCTCTGCAGAGATGCACCGCAGACACTCGCCGAGCACGTAGGTCGCTCCTCCGCTCACAAAAGACGCACCGAAACGAATTGTGGGATACACAACAAATTACTGGAGGACGGACCTCGGTGTTGTGAGTCCCTAGGACCATTGGATCATCAGCTTGGCAAACTATTATCAGGACCTCGCTTACCCTCGCCCATCCGACACACGTCTACGTTAATAAAATAAATACTCTTTCGTTATATCATTTGCACGGGAATCAAAGATGCATCTGTTTTCCTTCATCTAGGCCTATCATACTTCAGATATCAGATTGGCACAACGTATAGCACATTTTAACTCAATATCATCCTCATTGTATTTTAAGGACCTCCATTACGCAAACTGAACAAAATAATGTAGAAAACTAAGAATTTATATCAATCAGAAATGTTTTCCAAACAATTATATAATGGAATAAAATCTAAGTATAATTTCAAACAGTTCCGTTTCCAACTAGGTTTCATACCCATGCATTTGATGTTTTGTATAACAACGAATGACATGACTCGGGAACATTCATTTCGAAATAAGGAGATTTAACGCATGTCAGCAGTTTTTACCAAGGGTTTAAGGGAAAGCCCGTCCATTTATCACCCCATAATCTTATGCTGGCCTCTAGTGGAAATTTATGTAGGTAATTCGGTATAATTTCAGCTGATCTGAAGCGTGTCTGGACGACAGAACTGGGAAAAGAATGGAGCAGTCAACATCTAGTTTGAGGTTATAAATAACGACTTTACTATACTAGTAAAGGTATTTAATAACCCAATGAATAAGGCGCACTGGTCTGTTCTAGGATTTAAAGCATAAATGCATAAATCATCCTATTAAGTTTAGAGGCGAACGTAGTCACCTGGAGTAGGATACAAAAATACATCGATCTTCATCAATCTGAGATTATTACAAAACACGTACAATGACTGCCTTTGTAAAAGATCTTAATTCTGTTCAGAAATTCTCAATACTATAGCCCTAACTAAATTACATTTTTCATTAAAAACTGTCATTTTCACTTTGCAGTTTCGTAAAATAATTTTTTTATTAAATAAATGTGTGTTGAATACACTTGGATTACTATCCAGTAGCTACATGCAACAGGAATACATATATTTAAAGATCTGAATTTCCCACGTAACACACTAAATTAGATTCAGTTATGCCCCACATATGGCATATTCATTGAAGGGTGTAAGAAATATCTGACTAATGGTTTACAAGTAGGCAAAAATCCTGCCACGAAATAAAATACGTCAAAATTAAAATAGCATATATTGTTTTGTATCACGCACATTATTTTAGCTACAATATTGTGCACACATATTTTGTACTATTTCAGTATAATTTGAGGAATAACTATTTTTAACACCTGAACACGTATACTCTCCATCCACAAACTTAGTATGGGAGAAATGGTGAAATACATTGTAAAATGTTTTGAGAAACCCGACATTTAGCTTAACATGATTTATACGTGAACAAATATTTCAAAAGGCAGTACCCACGTAATGAAAAACGGTATACGCAAAGCGCTCAAGCATTCCGTCTGATAACCAAGCTAGTAAACGATTAATCTGCGCCAGCGCCCATACTAACACTTCCATTTAAGACACGCCCATCCAACTACCACGACATTTTATCGCAATGGCTTAAATGCACATTTATCCTCAGCTAAAACGCAAATGTCTGCTAAACGCACCTGTACCGAATTCTTTCTACATCGGACATGCTGCATGTTCTGCTTCTCCCATGGAGGGACCAATAAGTGGCTCCCTTGTGCAATGACAGGGATAGGCTCTGTGACGTCATCACAGACTGCCACGAGGTGAAGTCGAGACCGCAGCACAACTCCACTAGTGCCGCCTTAAATTGCAGTACATCCGCACTAAGGTGCAGACGCCACTATAAATAACACCAACTTGAACCAATGGACAGGTCTTGTTTTATTAATCTACAGACAAGCCTAACAATCTCTTAACTTGTCATAATGGGTACCTGAAGACCATCTCTAATTTTCTTTTCCAATACTTAATTGTATGTGGGAAAAGTAGCACTATAAAGGTGTTTTGCACTAGTACCTAAAAAACCACAACGTGATATGATTCGTTAACATAATACTTTCAAAGTTTCATTCTTAATTGAATGCATGCCGTTCTGGGTTAGTGGGAGTTATGTTTACTAAAGTCATTTCAGGGGACGACTGTCTGCGGGGGGCGAGTCACAGAAACTAATTCCCTGTAGCGCCCAGGGTGGTTCGACCTCAAATTCTCGAGGTAGAATAAATGGATGTGACGCGGGGCCCGCGTGGCGCCCCGTGCTCAGACCTTTATTTACTGTAATCCTCCGCCTGCGGTACAAGTGCTGAGGCTTGAGAGAGCCGCCATTTTGAATGTTGGGCTCCTTCCTCTCTAGCCCGCTAAGAGAGACGATTCTGCTTTCTGTCTGGTGTCACTGAGGCTGGTGAGTATAGTCGGGAGCCGGTTGCGTGGCGTTTAAATGTAAGCTTGCGTCTCGAGCAGCCTGGGTGATGAAGTACGCGTTTCTGCGCGAATCCTTCTTATGGGCGATGATGTCCGCCGGGGCTGTCGCTGGCATGGGGGTGTCTACAGCAGGAAGGTGTTTCGCCAGTTTGGTCGGCTGTCGAACTCGTTTTCGCGCTTCCCTTCCTTGCTCGGGTGGGATATCGCCATCGCTTCATGTGTCTGTCTTTTAAAAAACAGTCGGAAAGGTGTGTGTGGCAGATAGTGCACCGCTCCGCCCGGTGTAGCTTAGACTGACGGAGACTCTAGCGCCGCCGATAGGAGCCTTTCTCCCCGGGCTTCTGTATAACGCTGCCGCCGGGAAGGCCCGAGACGGGCTGGCAAACACTGCGAAATGGACGTCGTCGCCAGCTAAGCGACATGTCGCCCCCCGAGCCTGCTGTAGTATACAGATAAGGGGCCGTTTACTCGGCCAGGAAGCGGCGTTGAATCTACGGACGTTTTAATGGGCGGATTCCGCGTGGCTCGAAGCCCTACGCCCGATGCGGGCCGGTCGTGCCACTCCAGAGTGTCGGCATGGTCTTTGGGAGGTGACACGTTAGGATAGCTTCTTGCTCTAGAGTATATGGTTGTTTTAAAAAAAGCATATTTATGAGGCACTTAGTCGGCGCTGCTAACCATGCGGCCCTCCATAAAGTTCTGGGTGACGTTCCGACGCAAGAGTCTACTTTTTGGTAAATGAATGAACCACGTTAGTTCGTCACCTCCTTATCCTTCGTTTGGGTTTGTGGATTTTTACATGTGCTGTGACTGTAATACTGACGTACGGGGCTGGTAGGTAGAAAGCAAAACCATCCCTTAAAGCGTGACGGCAAGGAGGCAGTTTAGTTGATTTAGTATAAAACTGTTAGTTTCTCGTATGGGTGTCATTTCATGCCAGAGGCGTCGCAGATCACCATGTTAAAGCATTCGCCAGTCAAACCCTACATCCAAAGTAAGGTTACTTGGGTTGTTAAATTATTTGGGAGGATGCGGTTGCTAGGACGATTAAAACCTTCTCTGGCTGTTTGGCGTGAGCGGCGGATCGAGGGGCAGTTATGAGGAGATCTGGGACGTAGCCGTTTTGAAATCGATCTTGTGGAAATGTAGATTGCATGGGCCCAGAGACTGAAGACCTCGCTGATGTGCCTGTATCTCACGATGCCCCGATTTTTACGACAGTTAGGCGGTTTCTGGGAACGTTTCGTATTCCCGCAACTTTCCCTTAACCCCTAGAATTGCAAGGAGTCATTCATTCTGTGCAAGCAGCTCGATGATGATTTTCTGCGGGTTGGCAAAAAGCACACGATGTTAACTGTTGGCAGCTAAACGAGAGATTAAAATGTCAAAACCTGCCGCATTTAAAAACTGCCATGTATGTCCTTAAATACCACGAACCTTAACTCTCACGTGTTAATGTTTTAATTTGATGAAGACTGTCCTTTTCCCCTGGTGTATTCTTGAGAATAATTAAAGACAATGAACGCAAGGTTGAATGAAATATGGGGGAAGTTTGCAATAAAGTAGGATGTGTGCCAGAGTTGGGTTTTCGTTCATATCTGTTTGCGCAGACTCTTTCACAAAAGGTGATTCAGTGGTACTCTTGTCATCACTTGACGCAGGAATTCAGTGGTTGCACTGCCTGTGTGCTGGGCCACAGATCATGCCTGCTCTCATACAGACATGCGAGCAGTTTGCTCCTTGCCAGGCTCATGGTGTTACATCAGAGAGAGTCTCACAGGAGCAGTTTTTATAGATACAGCTGGTGTCGGCTGCAGTGCCGACTTGATGGAACAATATCATTTAAATATTTAATATTAATAAAAGTCATTGTGTGGAACCTGTGTTGCATTTTTATTCCTTGTGTTTAAATTGCCAATATTAAAGTGTGAAATGAAGAAATCCTCAGCACTAATAACTAGGCTCAACTGTGCTGTTTTTCTTCTCACTCTGTAACTCCACAAGCAGACTTAAGTGAACATACCTCAGCTTGTTGCCCCCCAACCACTTGCCCCCCCCAAACCCCATTTCTAATCCCTCTATTGTCCTCAGTCCCGTTTTCTTCTGCTGAGTCTTGCATTCAGAGCAATGTTCATTTTGATGATGATAAACTACAAACCATTTGCTTAATAATAAAACTTGGGCTAACTCCACCATAAACATCTTGCATATTTCGAGGAAGAGTTTTGCATTTTACTGAGTATGGAAGTTTCTGTGACCGAGTAACCTAGTTAATGAGGGACAAGTATTCATTTTGTACTCATACCACATATTATGTCACATGAAGGGATGGAACAAAACACCACCTGATGCTGTCGTCAGTGTGAGGCCAGAAAATGGTCTCCAAAGTTATGGATGCCTTAATGTGGTCCTCATCCTGCTGTACCTTTAGACTGATTGTGTGGGTTGTATGCTGGCTGTAATTAAAGGAAATCTAATTTATCATTTACCTCCCTTTCTAAGCAACCTACCCGCTGTTTTGTAGATGCCTAATTTTTGCAGTGCAGTCTAGGCTGTATCCACAAAAATTGAAACAAGGTAATTATTGTTAATTAACATCCATTAGGTGTAATTGTATCATTAAACAACATTATGAAATAATGGCAAAGGCAAAATTAGTCATAAGTAATAAATTAACTCTGCTGTTTAAGGTCTAAATGCTTGTCCATGGTGTTTTTCGTGTACTTTCTAACCTGTCGTTAACATTTCTCCTGGAAAACCTGATGTCAGACTTTTTTTTTTTTTTGGTTGACTGTAAGGGCCTGGTGATATGGAATCAGACGCTGGATAAAGTAAAATGCAAAAATCCATTTTTTTTTAAAATTTTTGCTCATGTGAGGTGTAGATAGACCTGTTACTTCAGTCTGTGAGTGTGGATATGTCCAGTTGAGCCTGGACTGCCAGAATAGGGAAATTCACATTCACAAAGGTCAGTTAACACTGGCTGACAGAAGTGTGATACTGGTATTGACCCTCCACAATCCAGAGCCCCTACTTTCTGTCTGTAGAATTTGTAGCTTATATTGTGAACAATTAGTGTTGTGTGTCAAATGTATAGATTCTCAAAAATGTACCTTCTGTGACTTCTGTCTTAAATGTATCGGTATGTTTCGAGCACATAAATGTATCTGCTACTTACCTTGGTAGTTAACGGCTGTCTGCTCTACAGGATCAGTGACTACCAGGAAGAAGTCAGCAGACTGGTAGTATTAATAGTTAACTACTATTCCTTTGCTGTGCAGCCTACGGTAATACAGTGAAGAGTCAGAGAACTTGAAGCACAATTCAGTGCATCCCATTTCCAGTGCTGTGCTCACTGCCTGAAATTTAGCATTCCTTTGAGGCTGGAGAGCTGTGCTTTAATGCTAACAACCATGACAGCAATACTGGTTAAGGGAAGTCTGGAAATGTTTGGCTGGTAAATTTATAATGTCTGAATGAAACAGCTGGGTTATTGCTTTTTTGTTTACGGTCTGTGTTGGTCTTCAAGTCAAATAGACGTCAGATTTTTCAGTTCTCATCCATGTGTTTTGCATTGTATTCCCCTCCCTGTGGCAAGTCAAATGAGTTAAGCCCCACCCCAAGCAGTGGATACTCTCTTCCTGGTCGTATGTTGGCGCTTTTGTAAAGCTGAATCACACAACTTTAAAACAGGCGAGACGATAATTTGAAAATGAGTTTTCTGGATGCGAGAATTGAGTTTGCATTTTCTTTTGACCAGTTGTATGAACATTTACAGGTAACTTTTTTTTTTGCTTTTTAAACTAGATGTGAACTGGATTTTGTCTTAAGAGGAAGTAGTTATGTTTGTTAACAATTAGTTTTCTTTATATAAAGTGATGTTAGTTCCCTAAATGGTTAAAAATATGACCTGTCTTAACTGAAGGCTGGCACCAAATTTAAATCTTACTGTGGTCGAAAGAGAGTGTTGTTCTCAAGTCCTGTTGGTGCCCCCACTAAGTTTAGTTAGATTTGGGAATGTGACATTACAAGTTCTGCTTCAGTAAATGCCTTGAAGCCATTACACTCGACATTTTACGCTGTGAATGGTTTTAGTAGCAGGTGAAAAATGAAAGGAAGATTGGGGAATTTAATACTTTAAGAGTTGCAGGGAAGAGCCTTGATTTTTTTTTTTAAAGGGTTATCTGTCATTTCAACCTTCATGGTGTGGTTTAGTCAGCAGTACTGTTTGGCAGGTAAACTTTAAATGTGATGTGAGTTTTTATGCAGTGAAGCATTTATATCTGGTTGTATGTTCTTTCTATGTATAGCTTTCAGTTTTTACAATAGAAAGTTGATTATTGTGTGACACAGAGCGTTGCTTAATTTTAAGGATTTTTCCAGGTTGTCCTTAGGGCAACTTCCTGGGTAAATCCAGGTTGCCTGCTCATAAATGTGGCTACCCTACAGGAAAGGCTGTATTGATCCCATAAATTTACATTACCTATTTACAAGACGAGTCTTCTGTCTGTCAGTACCTACATCAATATTGCCTTAGGCCTATATGATACAAAACATTATATGTAAATGTTTAATACGTATCTCTAACATTAGATATCAAACGTGCAAAGATAATGTGAAAAGGAAATTCTTAACGAGTTGCCGACTCATGAGATGATTAGCATCGTCGAACAAACTGTATAGAACCACAGTTATTTTGTAGACTTAAAAGAATATGTGATTAAATTTTTATGTAATTTGTGTAATGCATTCTGTATGTTGAGAAAAATATACCAGTTCATATTTTATGCATTTATGATGTTTACGGCACAAGACAAAAAGAAAATCCAATGTATTTATAGAAAATTAGTGTTAAAGTGGACTCGCGCCGCCAAAATCCTCGTTATTCAAGTCAGTAGTGTTTATCATAATACATATGGACATCACAGGAGCACTGAAATTATAACATACATTTATGCATAAGGACCAGATGCACCGTCTTTAGTATTTGTAGCAAAACGGTAATTTACAATGTTCAGCGTTGCTAATTCTGGCCAAATTATAAAGAGAATTGCGACTTGTCCCGCATAATATGGGATGCAGCATTCCACTAAGAGAGGGTGCCATATTATAAGGGACAGGTGCCAGCCTTGATTATAAAGTCTAAATGCACTAAATGAAGCAATGAAGGCACCTGGGGATATTTCTTTGTGGTTGTCCGTCGGGCTACCAACAGTGCCTATTGTTACCCCAGAGAAAATTTGATCGTCCTGGATGACCGTTAAAATCGGGCATTGCAAAGGTGTGTGTCTTGGAGTTTGAAAGCTTTGTCAAATGGAAGCAATCAATTTTGACGATGGCTTGCTGGAATTACCATTTAGTGATGGTATTGTGAGATTTTGTAGTATTGTAGACTGTTTCTTTCCAATACAAGCAGATTAATGATTTCCTTTTGACTCTGTGTGTGTTTACATGATTGATTTATCATTTATGGTAGTAGAATCAAACATCTTTTCACATAATCCCTGTATTGGATTATTTTCCTGGGAGGTCTGTTAGCTGGATGTAAGTAGAATGTGTTGTGTAAATATAGGCATGGCAGTTAATTGACTTTTTGGACTAAATGTAAAGCCTGGAGAACTCAATCCCACCACTGAGCATGAGCTTGCTTTAATTTTTAATCAGCTAGAGTACTGATGCTTTGAAACCTTAATGCTTTTCTTTGTAGACATGGGGAGAGGATCAGAATGGAATGTCAGCTGTCCTTTTCTTTTTCATCACAAATTTTATTCCCTAAAAGTCAATAAAAGTTTATGTGCTTATCTGAAGTTTTATTTTCACCCTTTAAAAAAAGGCTTTCGGGAAGAACTTTAGAAAAATCATCTCCAGTAGTTTTTAAGAGTTGTATCTGTTGTGATGGAGCTTCGAACTTAATACAGAGAGAGTGAGCTTCTGGATCGCTTTGAGTAAGTGTTCCGTGAGCAGTCTGATATTTGAAACTCAGGTAGAGATGTACTGTTGTGTGGTTCCCTGTGCATATCTGTCAGCTAGGCTTACTTTCATCTTAATGAACCATTCAGTTAAAAAAAAAAAAAAAAGTGGAACCTGCTTTAAGTTTCTGCTGCAACATTAACCAGCTTTTATCTCCCTCTTCAAGAGCATGCCAGCTCCGATCAGGCTTCGGGAGCTCATCCGGACTATCCGGACTGCGCGGACCCAGGCAGAGGAACGGGAAATGATCCAGAAAGAATGCGCTGCTATTAGGTCGTCCTTCAGAGAGGAGGATCATACATACCGCTGTAGGAATGTTGCTAAGCTACTCTACATGCACATGCTGGGCTACCCGGCACACTTTGGGCAGGTACAGATGCTCGGCTTCTTTCAGGTTTTCCCCTCTAAGTAACGCTGTAGCTAGTATACATACACAATCTTGTTTGTGTACATCGTATTGTCATTTCGTTAATTAAAAATTAATGACTCTGTGTTCACAGTTGGAGTGCCTGAAATTGATTGCGTCTCAGAAGTTCACCGACAAGCGAATAGGGTACCTGGGAGCTATGTTACTGCTGGATGAGAGACAAGATGTCCATCTACTGATGACGAATTGCATAAAGAAGTGAGGAGAGTCTCCTGTTCCGCCGCCGATCGCAAGGATGTTTAAGTAAAGCTGGGGGAAATATTAGCGGCGCGAGCTGCTACTTTTCTGTAAGACAGTCTGCCAAAGCTGGCATGCACGGCATTCTTTAAGTGGATGCTCAGAAACGTGCTTTCTCTGCTCCATCCCTCCATCCAGTGACCTGAACCACAGCACGCAGTACGTGCAGGGCCTAGCCTTATGTACGCTGGGCTGCATGGGCTCGGCCGAGATGTGCCGCGACCTCGCAGGGGAAGTAGAGAAGCTCCTCAAGACGTCAAACTCCTACCTGAGGAAAAAGGTACATCCCCTTAGCCAATCAGAGCAGCCCATGCCTCCAGGCCTGAGCTGTCCACTCATGGGTTTGGCTCAGTAAGGTTGGGCTTGCACACCTATTGCAAACCTCTTGCTATGCGGCACTTCTCAGAAGTGAACAATGCATTTTTTTTCGTGTCGCATTTTGTGTGATGTACTTCACTTGACTTCCTTAAAACACTGTGGATGAGATGGTGTTGAGTGTTGTGAGATCTTCCCTGAACATAAGGCTTGGTCTTTCCACAAAAATTTCCCATTTTGCCCTGAGGCTCGATTAAAAAAAAATTGCTCGACCCCTGAGTTTGCTTCATGGGGCCCTTGGTCTTTGTTTTCGTGTTCTTGAAATGTACGATGTTATAAGACAAGGAGTGTCAGTGTGGGAAGGATTGTCGAATTTGTATTGTTATTGCACATTTACTTATCTTATGGCTTTAGATATTTGTGCTTAGAACATTTGGAGTATGTTGTTCAGTAGTCAATAAATAATTGCTGCCTAATGACGTCAAGCTTCTAAACAATGAAATGTGAGATTCGAAGGTCTGAATCCCTTTTTTTTCAGCTCATCTCATGCTGCCAGTTCCCACATATCCTGTCGTTTCCTTCAGGCGTTATCTGTAAATAAAGATGGCAGTTTTTTTCCTTTTTGTTGTAGTTTGTCTTTTTTCCCTGAACTCCAAAGTTTTATATTGCTTGTTCAGGATGGCGTGTCTTGTATGGTAACGAGTCTTGCTTTTGAAATCTGTCGCCTCGGTGTGCAGGCAGCGCTGTGTGCCGTTCACGTCATCAGGAAAGTACCAGAGCTGATGGAGATGTTCCTGCCCGCCACTAAGAATCTGCTGAGTGAGAAGAACCACGGTGAGACCCTCTGCATGGAGAGGCGGCGTGGGGGGGAGGGTTGGGGGTGGACCTTCATATATTGCTCTTTAACCTGGTTTCTGTAGATGCGGCAGGTGTCACTCTCTGCTGAACTTACAAGCAGTAGCTCAGAATGCCACTCCCTGCTTTGCTGTTGAGCCCGAAAGAGAAGTTAATAAGTAAAATCAATGCTGTGTCAGTGGAATTTGAAATTGAACAGCTTTTGGTCAGCTGTATTAAAAGGTGTGTTGCTGACAATTCTGGGAAACCCTGCTTATCGTGTGAAGTTGAAGAATTGATTCTTCGTTTAATGTGTTTGTGTTGGGGAAAATTAAAAGCCGTAATCTGTGCTGCCTTCACCTTAAAGTTAAAGGCTTCATTTTTTTCTGTGACCAAACCTATGTTGTTTTAGCGATTGTTGGGCACACAGTGATATTTTGCCCTTAGGATAAAACTAGATTTTTTTTATTGTTCAGATTTCTTGTTTTTGTTTGTTTTTGATGAGGTGCCAGTTGTGAGTCTTGACTTAAAGGTTCAGTGTGAATGTGGTTGAGGGATATGCGTCTTGTCATTAGGCTGGAGAAACAAATGCATGTCTTGCTTTTAATATGGGATGTCTCCTACTGCAGGCCCATTGTTTAAAATCTTTCAAAACCAATAATGAGGGTTGCTAGGTGATTTTAATTGACACTTCAATCCATTTCATCTTTCAGTATGGTACAAGCTTACTAACCATTGGAACCTCTGAATATAATGAGCACATTAGTGGTTCTTTCTCTAATTAAAAAAGATAATTTGCAGATGGAGCCCAGTGGCAGGATTTCCAGCTTTTTTGTTTCATTAGCTTTGGTTAAGGAACTGAACTGGAAATACCAGCCAATCGGTCTTTGTAGCCCGTGGTTGTGCGTGAAGCCTCATGGAAGCATATGGCAGGTGCTGTGTTCACATGCGCTCGTGCTCTTCTGCCCAGGCGTTCTCCACACGTCGGTCGTCCTGCTCACGGAGATGTGCGAGCGCAGCCCCGACATGCTCGCCCACTTCCGCAAGGTACGAGAGTCCTGCCCCCTTCCCTGCACCTCCGATACCTGCATGCTTCTGCTGCAGCGCTGTCAGTATTTAAATTATAGTCGTCCATTTAATAGGCCAGTCTGAATTTAGGGCTGAGGGCCTTTTTTTTAATTCTGACTTTCAGATGGGTTGTATTTTTAGTTGTGAATTTATATTATAACTGTTGAAACCATTCGTTTGTTTTGGCTGTGTCTGTAATGGCAGTAGGACCCCAATCCTGAGTTTTCGTTTGGTAGAACGGGCTCAGTCTGGGATGTTTTCTCTGTATACCAGCTTGTGAATTCTGTCTTCTCTCCAACCCCCCCCCCCCCA
>JAODLC010000007.1:16809578-16826298 GCA_026781145.1 Hippopotamyrus pictus | reverse complement strand
TAGGGTCTTTGCTCCCCCAGGCGCGCTCTCGCTCTTACAAACAAATGTCCAGGATATTGTATATAATCTGCGGGTGTCAGGGAGCCGGTATCAACATGCGGGAGACTGCCAGAACTTCCGGACGGGAAGGGTGTCAGCACTGTAGGTCTAGGTAGCTGGTTGCCGTGATGCTTTCATTTGTGTGAAATGACCCCAAAAGTGTTCATCTTTCAGTAACAGCAGAGCTGATAATTTTGGTTTTGTTATAGCATGTTTCGGGCATTTTACAAAATAAATGCTATTGATACATGTCTCCTAAGTGAAAATGATACATTCCATGTACTTAATATATTATAAAAATATTTTGATTTACATAAAGGGACAGGACACGTTATTCCTTGTAAAACCTGAAAAAAGTAATACATTGATATAATACCATCATCGTCCAAAAAGTGAAAAACGCTGTGGTGATCATTTTAGGTCATTTAGCCCACTCTTAGCAAATAAAGCATAGCTGCATTACACATTTTTGCATACAGGTGTAAAATATTTGAAATTGACAGTGTCTTTCATGGATGATGTCTTGGCTCCCTTTGATAAGACGGGAATTATTAAAAGTGTGTGGTTTATGGCACCTGAAGGTCTGCCCTGCTTGAGCGAATGCCGATAATGGAGAAGACCGCCGCCAACGGACCAACGGAGATGGTGCAGACCAACGGGGAGGCGGAGCCATCAGGACTGGAGTCCAAGCACCCGCCCAGCATCACGCCGCCCGCCAGCCAGGTAAGATCTGTGACTCGCCGGGCCGACGTTTGGTCCGCATGGCTATTTGAGTAATGGGTGACCTGATTTTAAACGCCCCTCCCTCTGTCATCAAAGAGGGACGTCTGCTGGCAACGAGTGACATTGTAGCTTTTTGTTGGTTTGTCTTGGCATGTCAGTCAGAAGTCCGGGTGGAGTCTAACATTACCGTGTTGCAGTTTGCACCAGAGAACTGGCAAAAACCACCTGCTTAACTCAGGCTGGCTGCTGGAAGCCTCCAGTCTGCAGACTGTCTGAGCTGCTCTTTCTGGGGGTCCACATCTGTCCAGACTTGGCCACCATTAGTAACTCTGCTTTTGAATACTGTCAGACACTGAGAGGAGTTTAGACAAGTCTGTTGACTGGGGGGGGGGGGTGTCTCCTACTCACGTGTCACACTCCCTACCTACCACCTGCAGGAGATGCACAGGAACAGACTGACATGAGATTCGACTCGATAATCTTCAAATCAAATAGCCTTTTATTGTCAGTTTACTATATGTTCATATCATACAAGGGAATTGAAATGCTGTTTCTCTCTCCCCTTCATAGTGCAATATAAAAATATTAAAGTATAAACATATAAGATATACAATAAATACCATCTGTACAATATGTAAAAGTCAGTAGTGCAAAAACAGCAAAAGACCAGTAACAGTGACGTAAAGTAAGGAGGTGCATTTTTAGAGCAGCTTTTGAGACGTGCAAAGAGGCAGTTAGCAGCAGATGTAGTATTGAGTCTTTATATGGTAGCAGCTACAGTAGGGTACTTGGTAGGTAGTGGTGGTAGTGGACAGGGGGCAAGGGGGGGTGGTAGTGGACAGGGGGCAAGGGGGGGTGGTAGTGGACAGAGTTCAGCATCCTGTCTAGAAAACCTAGAGTCAGGTGTGTTGCGGCAGTGAGCAGCAGCATTTTGATAACTAGCTTCCATCTCTCAAGTGAATTTTGTTTGTTCGTTTGTTTGTTTGTTTTTTTTTTTAAAAGTACCTTAAGTAACCTAAGTGAGCAGGTGTGGAATGACACTGAGTCACTCTGGTTATGTTGGGCAGATGGTTTGCCTGTTAAAAATGTTGCTGCCGATTTAAACTGCGCAATTGTTGTTTCGCCCTATCAGCCAGCATTCTGTTTAGGTGCTGGTTGCTATGGCGGTGCCGTCTTTGTGCAGAAGTGAGACTTTTTACAGTAATTGTGCACTTCTGCTTAGTTAAGCACCTCAGTTGTACCCCTCGCCGGACTGCATTAAAAGCTTATCTTCCTGCTGAAATGACTGAAATGCCTGACTTGTGTCTTTAAATGTGATAACATTCCAGTAGCTGTTATGCGTAGCAGGAGGGGAAATGACGACAGTGGAAATATTTGTTCTTGATAGTCAGCATAGCCTCTAATGGCTTGGGGGAAGATATGGGAACTGAATAGTATAGATTCATTGTCTCAGCTGATCCTGAATCGCAACCAAGTGATCTGGCTCTGATAAGTATTTTATCCAGTTGAGCATAACCCAGGACTTTTGGAAGTTATAAACTTGTGGGTCTTTTTATATTTTCTCAAAAAATGCTATTGAATACCTATGTTGGTGGTTCATTATATGTATCCTTGTCTGATTGCCATTTTCATTTTAGGATTTCCTCAATTTGTAAATTAGATGAACAATGGCAAGGTCAAGAAAATGCCCTACAGAATTTTTTTCTCCCCCAAGATGTTTGACCAATACCAATATTTCACACAAGCACACAACACTGAACTTTAACCTGTCTCCTACTAAGGTTAAAACTAGTTCTTTAAATCCAGTTCAACAATTAAATTTTAGCGCAACCTGCCTTTTAAAAAGTGTTATAAAAATGGGTGTACAAAGTGTACCTGAGAGATTCCATGTTCAGTCCTCAGTGATGTTTATCATAAACTAGAAATGACCTAAATGCACCCTTCCAGTTCTGTAGTCAGACGTGTTTATTTCTCATTTGGACGCCTTGAAGCTAAGCAGCCGATGTTGCCTCTAAGTCAGTTTAACTTTAGAGGCCTTTTTAATTACTAGGTTTAAATCCGAGAGCCTATTTATATGCACACACACGCCTCTCTGTGTAAAAGGCTGCATCTCCTTGTCCTCATCAAGTCTCTTCTAGTGCCTCACAGAATAAGCTGCTGTTATACCCCAAAATGCAAATGAAAAGAACTGCATTGAAATGGATGAGATGCTTTTGTTGTGTCAAGATCCCTAAATCAGATTGTGTGCACTGAGTGTTATAATGAAGGCATTTTTGGCTAATTAACATGTCGAGTTTATTACAAGTTTATTACATTGTTCTTGGCATACAGTGTTCAGCAGAGCACAGATCAGCGCGTAATGCCCGTCGTCTGCTTCCCTGACTTATATGATGCCCGGCCACGTTGAGAACGTTGGCAGACGCAGTGTCGGTCACATGACCCGAGGCCTTTGGCTTGCTCTCAAGCCTTACTTCACCTCGCTGTGTTTCTGCATGTGCTTCGGCCTCCAGACCTTGGATAAGATCTGCTTGTGCCCCTGGGGTCTGAGCTGATGTCATCCACCGCATAGCCCTTTCTTCTAACTGTTTGCACAGGTCGCAAAGAAATATTTTATTAAGATCTTGCCATCTTCTGAAAATTCGAATGATTTATAACATTCCTAGCACAGAAACCTATTATCATATTGGCTTGTCCCTAAAAAAACAAGTGGCTTCTTGGCTTTAATTATTTGTCGATAATTGTTTCTACCTTGGCAGCCCACTTGAAATCGCGTGTCTTCAGGGAAGGTGTCTTGAGGCTCTACTCATGTTTCAGGCTAATGATTTGCTGGACCTCCTTGGAGGGAATGACGTGGTGCCTGTGATCCAGACGACCCCGGCAACGAAGCCGGCGTCCGCAGGGGGGGAGCTGCTCGACCTGCTGGGGGATCTCTCTCTCTCAGGTCTGTCCATATTCCTGTCCCGGCTCTGTCCCCCAGTAGGTTTCCTGTTATTGGCTGCGTGTCATCATCTCTGATGACACTTCTGTTTAAAATGAATGACCTGTTTGGGATATTGGGGTTTCCCTGTGTTGTATGCAGGCGAAGCACAGATGGCACTTTCGGTCCTTTTCTCATGAAACGTTCTGTTTGCCGCAGACGCTTGTTCACGTCTTTCACCCTTTTCTTGCAGAGAACGCTGCAACAGTTATTCCTCCCAAATAAAATATACCAGGAATCTTGACCAGATACTGCATCTGTTCCTTGTAGTCGTCATAAGGTTTTTTTATTTTTCATTTCAAATGGTTGTGGATATTATGGAACGTCACATGTCTCTCTCTCGCTCCGGATAATAGGTGACCCCGCCCCTCAAGTTCCTGTGTCTCAGCCTGCCTTCCTGCTCGACGGCGTCTCGTCACAGCCACTTTTTAATGATGTTGCTGCAGGTGACCACGGCCAACCTGTCTGTGACTCTTTTTGTGACTTGGGGTTATAGCCGCCACCTCTTACGCAGAGCCTGTTAGAGGAGCTTTTCATAATGTATTCAATCATTGTTTTGCTCCATTGCTGATTTTCACTTTCATTGATTTGCATTTGTATTCATTTATTTTTTCTATTTGTACTACACCTGAGGGGAATGTTCACTGTCGTTGACACAACGTGCCTTAATGTGTGTTCGTAGGTATCCCGCCAATGACGGCGTACAACAAGAATGGCTTGAAAATAGAGTTCACGTTTGAGAGGTCCAACACAAATCCAAATATAGCCGTCATTACCATTCACGCTTCCAACCATACTGAGACAGAGATGACGAACTTTGTGTTCCAGGCTGCGGTACCAAAGGTGAGTTTGATGCATCTGAAGATCATGGTCTCAGTCATGATAGGTGGTGGGGCCTTCTAGGGCATGGTTTTCCAGTTCCTTCACCCGTAGATCTTTTTTTTTTTTTTTTCTTCTCTGGCCAGACGTTCCAGCTTCAGCTCCTCTCACCCAGCAGTAACGTCATCCCCGCCCTTAACCAGGGTGCAGTCACACAGGTCATCAAGGTGCTCAACCCCCAGAAGGTAAGAAGCTTCCTCTGTTCACACTGTCCCGTGTCAGAAATCGATTCTGATTGATTAAAATGAAAAAGAATGCTTAAAAAAAGGATACTACAGTAAACAGCTGGAAAGTTTTGCTCATAATAACCTTATTATTATTTTTTTTTTTTTTAATGTTCAGCATCAGCTGCGAATGAGGATCAAGCTGACATACACCCACAAAGGATGTCCGGTTCAGGACCTGGCTGAGGTCAACAATTTCCCCCCTCAGTCCTGGCAGTGATGGCAGTCTCGCCTCACTCTCGAAGATCCATCTATGGAACCGAGGGGGTGGGGAGGGCCTGGATGTGCCACCCGCCGGTGACACGGAAGGCTGCTGCCCTAGGGTCGCAGGGGGGAATCAACCCACTGACGTGAATCAACGACGACGACGTTGGTGACGGCAAAGGTGGCGAGGAGACAACAGCAAGCAGATACCATCGTGTCCATTTCCAGACTTTGCAACTTGTGGTTCCAACCTTGGTCTTTCGAAGTCATGGCTTGCAATAGGCACTGATCACTTACCTTTTGCTGTTCAGGCAATCTCCAAACCCCATCATTTCGGATACATCAGCTTCCCCCCCAGTCACTTACAGGTGTGGGGGCGGGGTCTCACCTTCCTGGGCCATTGCCGTATGGAGCTGCTGTCATTGTTTGTGTGTGGGTGTGTCTGTGTGCATATTTCTTGGTTTTTAACTTAATCTAAATGTTAGTGGTTGGGAAGATCAGAATGATTTTGTGAACTGTTGATGGTTTTTTTCTTTGGGGTCTTTGGGGTCGGAGACTATGACGTATGCACTTTATCACACCGTCTATTCACCATGCAGAGCTGGGCACTGTTCCAGATCTTGTTGGGTAATCACTATTTTCAATGGCTTTAGTATTTTTTTATTTTTTTTTTTACTGTATTTCAGTTGGTTATGTTTGAAACTGCAGGAACAATATTCTGTTGAGCCTGCTAGCTTGTTGCTCCAAGTACAAACTTCAAGGTTCTGGCAAGCATATGCTTTATATAAAGCGAGTTAGTTCCACTGGATTGAAGAATGAATTGCAGTTTCGCAAAAAAGGCCATTTAATTTGAGGAGTTTGTAAGAATCTGGACTTAATTTTTTGCACTGTAGCACTGACGTCTTTCAGCTTTATTTGCTGAGTTATTAACCGGAAGGACATGAAGCTCATTTGAATCATGTCAGATTATGCAGGGTGTATAAGGATGGAAAGCTTTTGAATGCTCACGTTCAACATTAAAGGGAAATCAGAGTGTTTGACCCCTGTGACTGTGGGCTGGGGGACACAGTCAGGAGAATAAAAATATTTTTTGAGCTTTGAGTGTTGCTGGTATTTGATGGATATGCTAGCTATTCATTTTTGGGTCAGGATAAGGGAGCAACTTCACTGGTGGCATACAAGATTTTAAAATATTTTTTCTTTCACTGTTCAGACTTCATAAGATCATTTTAAACATTTTGCAGAGCAGTTTTTTCCGACACATAGCAATACTCTCCCATTTTAATTTTATAATGAAATGGACAAGATTCAGTGGTTTGGGTTATTTTTTAACTTGAACCATTTTAGGAATATCCTGTGACGTTTGGCACCCATTGCTTTTATTCTTTGTTTTTCCTTTCTCTCCCGAATATTCTGTTCCACGTTTCGAGTAAATGGGCTTGATGACTTGAACAAAAACAATCAGGCTTCTTCGTCGTTGGCTGTGTAGTTAATGTTTTGCTCATCTGTATTCTAGTTGTGAGCACGCTGGCGGTCAGACCAAAACTGAGTGACACTGGGCAATTGGAAGTGCATTTCCTGGTTGGCTATTGGTGAGCACTGTTGAAGGTTTGCAGAATATGTTCTCTTCAGCATGGACCCTGTTTTTATATAGACTTCATGATGTCCATTTTGTGTTCCTTGTCCTCCCCCCTCCCAAATGCCGTCAGAACAACCACTGAATTGCTGAAAATTTTACAGTTTAAGAAATGTAATAAACTTGAAATGGAACAAGACAAACACATACAGGTATATCACACTGCATATCTCTTTGTGTGTCCTTTGGTACAAATCTGTCTAGATTAGCATACTCTTTGAATGTAGTGCTATGCACCATTGAAAATGATTTCTCTTGGTCTTTTAAAGCCATCATCTCGACAATATAAAATGGGTCCCCCCCCCTCCCCATCCCCACTCACTTTCTCCTGCTCAACAGACGTGAATTGACATCTAACAACGTTGTTGCACAGTGGTGATAATTGACGTCTTGCGAAACTGCCTGTTATGACAAAAATGTGCCTTTCCTTTAGGTAGAAAACCCAGGATTTGCCCTGTTTAGGTGCTGGTCACTGGGCTCTGATTCCGGTTAAATCATGACCATTCAGTGATGTTGCAAAAAGAGGCAGGGAAGAATTAACAAAAAAAAACAAAAAGGTTAGACATTGTGGTCTTAGTGCAACTCTGAATAGGTGTCATGTGGCATCAGGTGCCATGCCTTTGGCTCGTCTGCTGAGAATGGGGGGCGCTTGTCACAAGAATAAATACCTCATTGTGTTTCCTCTGTTCTGTACATCCTCTAACACGATCTGGACTATGAGCATTGGAACATGTCACCTGCATGGCCACGTCCATCAGCCCACATTAGGATGTCGAGTGCACCGTGGTTTCGGTCAATATACGAACATACTGCTGAGAGGTTTTGTGATGATGTAAATGCAGAACCACCCATTAACTTGTTCTGTAGGATGAAAAGATACTATGCTTTTTACATGCATTCTTCTAGACTGTCTTTTCTTTTGTGACCAAATCAGATGTTTTTGCAAATTGAATCTTTGCGAGCAGTGTGATATGTATATGGAGGTAAATATGACTGATTTTTTTTTTGACTGAATGACTAAATGCAATCTTGGCTTATCTGTATATATTGTGGGCTTTTTAGATCAATTCTTCACATCCATTTTTAAACCAACTGATTTCTGATTTTGTTGAGTAACAAGTGTATTGTCTGAAATGGATCTTAGCATCATATTAGCCTAAGTTAATGGCTCTTTGTTTCCTTGTATATTAAGAAGAAATCGTGTCTGCTGCCTGTGTATTGTATATAATTGTAAAAGAAATTAAATAAAAAAAATGTGAAATATTAAATTGATGTCCCTGCCGCAAAGTAGTCCAACTCTAAAGACATTTCTTTGGTGGATCTGATGAGCAAACCTGGTGGTAATTTTAATAATACGGTATAAAATGTACTGCATATGTCGGTATGTTAGCGTGTCATTGGAGCGGTTTCAGTATTTCTTGTATTTGAGATCTCTTTCAGGTTATGCTTCATCAAGACCTAATTGTAATTTGATGTAATGGCAAGGGTATAAGTAAAATTGCTTTGTCATAACTGGGGTCGGAGTTGATCAGTTGTAGGCCTAATTCACTATCTCCCCCCAGATCTTTTTGGGGCAGGAGTGCTGCTAAGAAATATTTTAACTGGTAGACGTAGGCAAGGTTTCTGCCTAGGTTCCCTGACCAGGAGATGTTGAGTGGTGACCTCCATGAAGGTGTCCTCCCACCACGTCCTGTATCTGCTACCTGTGTTTCAGCTGGACTAGATATTCAGGCATTTGAGTGCAGCTTGCTGAGGGTAATTTGTCTGGACTTGTCCTTGCCGTGTACATTTGGAGATATATTTTTTTTTTTCCCCCCAGAAACATCTTTATTGTAAAGAAACCCTTAAAACAACCCCAAATATTATTTTATTGCTCGAATCTGAATTGGAATCAGTGAATTTTAGTGGATTTATATCTTTTAATAGAGGATAAACCAGGTGTTGAGTGATTCCCAGTTTGAGTGATCTCTTCTTGTTCGTGTGGTTGAATTCCACTGTCCAAAAAAAAAAAAAGTGCGATCAGGTGTATTGGTGACTTAATAGACCATGGTGTGAGCGAGTGAGCCTGGTGATGGACTGGCGCCCCGTCCAGAGTGTCCCCTGCATCTCACCCTTTGCAACCTGGGTAAAAACTGCTCAGCCCTGTACTGAGTAAGCAGTTATGGAAAATGGACATTCGGAAACATGGTAATTGTTAGCTGCTGCAGCGTTTGTGTGGCTGTGTCAATTCAATTTATCAAATTTTAACAAGATGAAAGTGGAAGGTGAACAAGGAAATGTAAAACTTTCTTTATTCCCATTCTTTGCACATCCCATTTAAATTTTTTTTCTTCTGCAGATCCACTTCATGTTGTAAAAGGCAGCACAGATATCGTGGCGAGGCTGGTGCGACAAGAAGATCCTCAGCTCCACACTTCTGCCGATGTGTGGACTAATGTGTAATATCCAACCAAAAGTTTGGCACCAGTCTGCCATCTTTGGGCATTTTGTTACTCCGCATATTAAAGATGGTTTCTACACACGCAGCCCTGTTATTTCACTGGTTTTACTCATTCTGTCTGTGAAAATGCTGCATCGGCCTTGATTTATTACAAGAACCACCGATGGTGCCATCGCATTGCGACATACTGTGAGGTTTTTGCACAACCTCATTTCTACTACATCTCCTAGTTATTGCTTATGTGTTCATTCATTCTTGTATTGTCCTGTATTGCACTGCTGTCTGTCCTATTGTCCCCCTATGCACCAGTCTCCCCCTGCAACTGTGCCATAAGAATTACACTATGTTCCTCTGAACAAACATACCAATAAGACTTGGAAAACATCTACCCCATCTTCGTCATTGCTGCTCACTGATTTTTATATGGCTCTTCAGACTGCTAGGAAGATGCATGTCAGTTCATGGTTATGTACAGTACCATGTCTCGTGACTGATGATTTTCCCTGGAAGTTTTGCAAGATGGTCGAAAGATGCCGTCAAAATGGCTTTTGTTCCAATACAGATGAAAAATAAAAAGGTATTTGGTGTATTTTCCTAAAATGGAAGCGATGAGCTGAATGTAATTGGTGCTTTAACTTTTAACGAGTACATGTTTAACACTAATGAAACAGCTCTTGCTTAAGCTCAAAGCCGCAGGGATTTTAGGAACTGTAGCAGCTTGGATCAAAAACTAGTTAACAGACAGGAAGCATCAGATAGTTATTAGAGGCACAATGTCACAGTGGGCCTCCGTTCATAGTGGGGTACTGCAGGGTTCAGTTTTAGGACGACTATTGTTACTAATGTACATTAAGGATATTGACACCAATACATACAGTAAACTGGTTACATTTGCAAACGACACCAAGGTGGGTGGTGTAGCAGATACTGAACTAGCGGCACAGAGGCTACAACGAGACTGGGCTGATACCTGACAGATGAAATTTAATGTAGATAAATGTGCGATAATCCATGCAGGAAGCAGAAATATAAAGTACATATGGGTTACATCTCTAGGTGTGTGGAATTTAAGTCAAGGGAGGTGATGCTATGAATATACAATTCATTTCTTGGTAAGACCACACCTAGAATATTGTGTGCAGATTTGGTCACCATACTTTAAAAAGGACATTGCTGCCTTGGAAAAGGTGCAACGTAGGGCTACGAGAATGATTCCTGGTCTTAGAGGAATGTCTTATGAGGTGAGGTTAGCTGAGCTGAATCTGTTTAGCCTTGAGCAAAGGAGAATAAGGGGGGACATGATCCACGTATATAGGATTCTAACAGGTCTGGATGCTGTTCAGTCAAATGGTTACTTCAATATTAGTTTAAATACTAGAACTCGTGGCCATAGGTGGAAATTAGAGGGAGAACATTTTAAAATGCATTTGAGGAAGCACTTCTTTACACGGCATGTAGTTACAGTATGGAATAGTCTTGCTGTTAGTGTAGCACAAGCTAAAACCCTGGTTTCTTTTAAATCAGAGCTAGATAGGATTTTATCAACTCTGAGCTGTTAGTTAAGTTCTTCCCAAACGAGCTTGATGGGCTGAATGGCTTCCTCATGCTTGTAAATTTCTTATGTTCTTATGGAACCATTAAGAAACCAATTCATCCAACGATAAATATTTGTCTGAAATTACACAGCTTGTCTTACAATTAGCAGAAGATGATGTTTACCCATGTGATATGATTCCTTGGGCAGGGAGTGTGAAGACTGGACAAATAATTTAGCTTGTTGTAAATAGTATTCTCTTTGTGTTTTTGTTCCACTGTACAGATAAATCTCTTCTATCTCTTATATGCACCTTCTATCACAAATTCAAGGGGATTTTTTTCTTTGAATTGTATACATATCACACAGAAGTTAAATTATGTAGGAAATCATCTCAAAATGCAAACAGGTTAAATTCAGTTTCTTTCCCTTATTCATTGTTTGTCTTGTGTTTTTTGAGCTGGGCTGGAAAATTTATTAGATTTTTCTCTGGTATATGGAGAAAAAAACCCTTGAAGTCTCCCCCCTTTCATAAACCCTTACAAGATCTGATGGTTCAGGATGCAGTAATGTAATATTTCTCACCAGGATCGACATGCCGATTTGAATTACAAAGCCAGTTACGTCTAAATTTTCAAAATGAAAATAATGGCAATTCTGTTCTCTGCCTGGTGTTCCCATTTTAGCATTACCGGTAATAATAATAATTTGCCTATATATATGCATTGCTTTTTATAAAAGCATGTTGGGACTGACAGAAATGGACATTTAAAGTTTTATGTGGATCTTTGGTGGTGGAGGGGGTGGTCATAGTGGTGACTATATTGACACTATATGGCCTCACATGGAGTGGTCTACAGCATTGCCATTTATTTCAAAAGGCAAGTAAGTCTGTGATTTGCAGTCTGGAAAGTTATAACCAGAAAGAGAACTGAGCTTTCTATAGCTGATGCAAACCGAGATACCATTTCCTGTCAATTAGCACCTGGTTTAACCCAATGGGAACCAACAAAGTAAGTAGCTGGATGTTGGTTAAATCAGTGATACAGAGGTGGCAATTTCAGGTCCAGAAAGTAAAACTCCTGACCGTGATTTACTTTCAACCAGCCAGTTGAGTACTCTGTGACTGTGACTCTTTATGCTCAACTGGTTGGTTGAAAGTAAATCACGGTCTGGATTTTTACTTTCTGGACCTAAAATTGCCACCTCTGGTAATCCATAGTTTACCATGATCTCACATGCTATGGCTCTTACCCATCGCTTGTAGAATCTCTAAAGCACATAACTTTAATCATCATAAAAGTGTTGGTATATTATTGACAGAAAAGGCCATAATCTTAGCAGAGCTGTTTGTGAGTTTCTTGAAATCTAATACCTCCCAGGATAATTAAGATATGAAGCTGGATTTAGAAATCTATTCAGGATGACAGTCCTAATATAGCTACTGAAGAATAATGTATATCAGCATGCCTCGTGGTTGGTTAAAAATGCCTTTTCATGGGCCTAATGCAATAATACAAAGGCGTGCACCTTGTGAACCTAAAAGACGAGAGCTAATAAATAATTCAGCGAGTCCCCGCCTCCGAGCCGGCCTGTTCATATGAATAATAACTAGCCCAGCCTCTATAATGTTTATTGATCAGCTCCATCTGACAGCCGCGATGTTCAGTCTCGTTATGGCGTCTTACCGGACCTGAATGGGATTTTTTTGCCGTCCCATGCATTGGAATTTACCAGGTGTGAACAGCGACCACCGTTTTTAGAAATCTTTTCCCCCCACTATTTCTAGAAAATTTCAATGTAAATGGAGGAAGAAGACAGCCTGTCGGTGGCGGTGCCGGACCCCGCTCCGGACCAAAAAAAACAAGGTGGTGCCGAAAACAGCGGGGCTTCACCGTGCGCCGAGCCCAGCGCGACGGGATCGAGCAGAGCGGCGGGTCGAGCCGACCTCTCCGCACCGAGCGGCCGCGGCGCCGCGGGGATCCGGGTGCTAAAGGTACGCGGGGGACCGTGCGGTGACACGCAGCACCCTGCCGGCGACACTCACGGCTGTCATCTGATTTTCGCTGCGAAATCGGACGTCGTGGGACATCTCCGGCTTTGCACACAGCTGAAATTATGGCATAAACGGCGAGCCCTGCGGATGGTTAAGCCGCTGGTTACCGGTTACCGGTGCCCGGTTTCATAACTAATATTACAGTGACTAGGCTGCGCCCGGATGCGCCCATCCGGATTACTGCCCGCTAGCTGCATTTGTAGCGCAGATGTAGCTACTTTGTTGCATGTTGCTGTCATTATAAGCAACGCCCTCGCTCAAGAGAGATAAATAAACGAAAAAATAAAATGAATGGATAAAAAATGAGGCTTTTAGGATTTTGAGATGGCTTTCCTCCGACGTCTCGGTGTAACGGAATATGTCATCGATCGTGTTGCTTTGTAAAAAAAAAAAGAAAAAGAGTGCGACGGCATGCTGCGGCCGGGGGTGGCTGTTTGAGGTGGATGTCCGTGCTGAGTTGCCCCGGCCGTCGTGTCGGTAACTAACCGTTAGGGTTTATGATGGACGCCGCGGAGGCGCGCCCCCCGCGCCCGCCTTGCCTTCCGACAGCCCCAGCCTTCAGTTAAAATCAGTTTAAAAGAATCACTGTAACCCGATCCACTAGTAAACATGATATGTTTTTAGGCGATCGCACCAAAAAATGATGAAATATGTATTCACTGAGTCACCCAAGCTGTGACACATACATGAAATTTGCATCACAGGTATATGATAGAAGAAGACAGGCTTTTTGACTGAGGTGAGTCAGCTGGATGGTTCTACGGGGTAGCAGGCTGGAGCAGACTACACCAGACACCCCCTGAATATTTCTGGTAGGTTTGCAGACACTTTCGGGATGTTGGCGTGGTTGTTTTATCAGAAGGAGCAGGACAGCAAAGCACCTGTTCTGGAAACATCTCCTTTAAGTTGGCTGTACGCCCAGCACACTGTCCGGATCCCCTGTGCTATCTAGAAACGTTTCCTGTTGCTACCTTGATACCATAGGATAGATGCTGGGTGATGCCTCACAGATATGCTCTCATCTCTGCCCAAGCCCTTTGGTTGTAGGTAGTATATGTAGTCGGTTTGTTTATTTGTCCTGTTGGTTGTGCTGGTTTCAGCAGACTAAAACATTTATCCTGTGGTTAGTGCACCGTCTGTGAGGACAGACCATGTACAGGCCTGGTGGAGAATACCAAAGCCCTGCATGGAGGGAAGATTCTTTCATCAGGCTGACTAATTGCTCTGTGTTACCTGACCCAGAAGTGAGGCCTGGTCCTTTATTTACATTTACCATGGAGGTCTGCGTGAAGGTCTATAGGAGAAGACCTGAGTTTGTTGAGTTGTATGTGTGAAGACCTGCGTCTCTGAAGGTCTTCGTGCTAAGACCTGCATATGAGGAGGTCTTCGTGTTACGACCTGCGTCTGTGGAGGTGCTTGTGTTAAGATCTGCGTCTGAGGAGGTCTTTGTGTTCAGATCTGCATCTGTGGAGGTCTTCTGTTAAGACCTGCGTTTATGAGGGTGTTTGTGTTAACACCTGTGTCTCTGGAGGTCTGCTTGTAAAGACCTGCATGTGTGGAGGTCTGTGTGAAGACCTGCGCTAAGGCTTGTGTAAATGACTGTATCTTTACTTCAGCTGCCTTGGTATACACAGATAATTCATAGAACTGCAGCTGATTTGATGTGTATGATTTATTGCTTACCTTATATACCTTAATACTGGACATTTTCCTGTAGCTAACCAGTGTTTCTCTCATTCCTGATGTGCTACAGGTATGTCCATATATAAAGCTTGTTATTCTTTGGAGAGCTCGAAACCCATGAGACGTATCTCGAGAGCAACAGGCAGTCGTCCTCTTTCAATGCCATTCACCTGCTCTTTACCCTTCCCCTCTTCTTGACCAGCGTAACATGAAACGGAACGGCAGCCAGGGCTGCGTGACCCGCAAGAACCGCTTCGGGTCCAGGGAGCGGGACTGGTTGAAAGGCGGAGCTCAGCGCGGCTGCGTCTGCCTGTATGGACCCGGCGAGGCCCAGCCTGCCTCAACCACGCAACCAGACCTGAGGCTGGTGCTCTGTTCCACCAGTACCACGGCAGAAGAGCTGTGCAGTCAGGGGAATGCCCAGAATCTATACCTGCAGCTCCATGGAGACCTGCTCAGGTGAGGATCTCCCTAACCCCAACCCTAACCCCAACCTTCACGCTCCTGGGGCTCACACCACTGCTGTCACCAAACAACCCACATACAGGCTATACAGCTATATGGATTGAGGTGTATTAATCCTACAATGCATGTCAATAGTCATGTTCTTCGGGTGACAGAGAGAAGCAAGTATTCTTAAAGGGGCGGCAAACATTTTAGATTGGTTACCTGTTAGATGTTAGATGAGAACAGAATACCTGTACCTTACAAGTCAAGTCAAGTGGGTTTTATTGTGCTTTTACATTGTGCTTTGTTGCCCTGTCGTGTAGGATATATTGTAAAAACATAGCTAGGAGACTCTTTTGGTAAGTGTAAGTCATTTGGATGTAAATGAATATTAGCGGGTATTTTTAGCCCTGGATTTACCTGTAATAAATATTGTGTGGAACAGTGGCCATAGTTCAAGGCTGTGTCCTGCTGATAAGGGCCCCACGTCCTTGGACTTTATGCAAGATGGCTGTAATACTGCCGTGTAATCCTGCCAAGCGGGCCGTGGAAAAAAAGCAACGTTGACTTAGTGCTCTTGGTGCATTTTTTTTTTTTTGACCAGTCATAAAAGGTGATTGGCTGACAGACAGAGGGTAGCTCACTGGATGACCCCTACACTGTAACGCTACAGAGTAAGGTGCTATGGATGGCCAGGGCACAGGCAAGTTTCCGGAAACGGGTTGGGGGAATTGCCAGGTCATGTTGTGATCCGAATGTGTCCCGTATCTTAGTTACTCCAAGAGGTCCTCACCGTGGGCTAAATTAATATGCTGAACCGGGATTTCCAATGTGATTTTGGAATTATTGAAATATGTATTACAGCAGAAAGTGTTTTTTTTAAATGATTTTTTTTTTAGGGTGGTGACAAAAACATTGGACTTTTCTGTACCTCTGGGTGACGAGGGCTGTGCTCTGGGGCCTAGTGTCTCCTTAGCAAGTGGAGCAGATCAGACTCAGAAGCCATGCCCTGTTTCTGTATCCCCTGTGACAGATGGTTGCGGTGAGACATACCTCACATGGACGTTTTCGGGAAACGTAGAGGATGTTCCCATGTGGTACCAGAACAGCCTTCTGTGGATTCCCTCTCCTTCTACATTTTTTATGTTAGAATTCACCTTTGGGATTGTTTTTCTATTTTGTTGGTATTGCGTATTAAATATTCAGTTTTGTCCATTATCTATTGATGGAATATTGATATTATGACCATTTAAATGCCTAAACAGTCTAGTGAAGCACAAGATAATATTAGATAGTAGGACTGAATGTTGTAATAGCAGCAGTAAGGTGGATCAGTGTCTTGTAAACATATGGGGGCATATTTTTAACTTAATTCGTCATTTCTAAAATTAATTTCTGATAGAAATAAGTATCTGTCCATTTTGTTTGGACAGAATTTACTGCAGAGTCACTGTGATTCTGGAGCTTATTCTAGGAAAGAAAATGTATTATTGTTATTGTTGTTTGGGGGGGATAGTGACTCAGCTGGTTAGGACTCACGATCGGAAGGTCGGGGTTTTAAATGCTTGGGGCTGATGCCGCCGTTGGCCCCCTGAGCCCCCCAGACTCCAGCTCCAGGGGGGCTGCATGCTGGCTGACCCTACACTGTGACCCTCAGGCTTGCACTTACCTCTCTTTCTGTCTGTGTGTCTCATGGAGAGCAAGATAGGTAGGCAAAGGGAGAAATTCCCCTTAGGGATCGATGAAGAGCCGCTGTGCTGTTCTGTGTTTTGTTCTATTATGTGTTCTGTGTTTTGTTCTGTTATGTGTTCTGTGTTTTGTTCTGTTATGTGTTCTGTGTTTTGTTCTATTATGTGTTCTGTGTTTTGTTCTATTATG
>JAODLC010000007.1:16798835-16809478 GCA_026781145.1 Hippopotamyrus pictus | reverse complement strand
GTTCTGTTATGTGTTCTGTGTTTTGTTCTATTATGTGTTCTGTGTTTTGTTCTATTATGTGTTCTGTGTTTTGTTCTATTATATGCGGCCACGAGTTGTTCTTGCAATTATTGCGTAAACGACCCAGGTAATATTTAGTGGAATCTAGTTAATACGTTAAACGACAGGGGTGCGCTGGGTTGGGTCGGGTCGGGTCGGGTCCCCGCCTCCACGCGTTCAGGTACAGCTCAGCACGGCCCTCCTCATGTCCGACCTGGCGCCGGTCCGCGTGCCGCCAGTGCCAGCGAGAGCCTGGCGGTGTGGCGCTACTACAGCGTGTCGCCACGGCGACCTGCCGCCCGGAATAACTCTGACCTCTGCGTGAGACGGCGTTTCACACGCAGCCAGGCTATAATCAGGCCCCCATGGCCCCCTCCTCGGCGTGTTTCACAGGGTTATTTTCTCTCAGAGGGCGATGGCTTTGTCCAGTCCTTGGGCTTCCTTCACAGTTCCTTCGCGATCTTTTTGCACATACACGCACCTTTTAAGCTGGCCGTCCCCTCATTTCAGACAGTGCCCCCCCCGTTCATTAATGGAAATTCTCACTGTCAGCCGGGAGATTAAGGGAAGCTGGCGGCAGACAGCGGGATGCACCTTTGCTTCTGTATTTTTTTTTTCTCTCCTGGAGGGATTAGGCTGGTGTGTCGATTCAGAAGCTTCCTTTTTCTCAGGCGCAAGCGGGGAGCGGATTTGCAAATGATTTAGATCCGTCTTAGAGCAGCGGCCTGCATTTCCCGGGCTTGCAGGCCTGGTGGTGGCTCATTCCCAACGCTACTAATCTGTCCAACTCCAGCAGGAGGCGCTGTGCTTGTCAGACTGCTCGATCTTGGGCACAAAGCTGAGGCCGGAGGAGGGAGGGTGCAGTCACAATTTTTTGCATCGAGTCGTGATCCACCAGTTTGCCGGTTAGTACATTGCGGTTGGGGGAGGGTGGGGATTACAGGGAAGTGAGGCATCATCATACCCTGACCCGACCTGATGAGCTAAGACGCTTGGAGGGATCCTGGAATAGCGGCGTACAGCCGTGACCCGGATTCAGAGCCTGTCTTTCTAGAAGCACATGGAAGCCTGCTGTCACGACAGTGAGGGACAATCTGTGCACCTCCTGGATGGGAAGGCACCGAGCCCGACTGAGCGGAAATGCAGAGGTGTGGATGATCCAGCCATGCGCGGCTCCTCCCCGTCATGCGTGTCTGCGTCTCCAATAAAACACTGCCCCCTGCTGATCACAAGCGGGCACAGACTAATGCAATGTTGATTTATTTTTTTCCTCTCTCTCTCTCATGAGATGTGAAAATATGTCCATGGTGCGCACTGGAAAGTCTGGTGTATGAGTTTGCTGGAGAATCGGGGTACCTGTGTAAAATTCATTTTTGAAGAGCAGCTGTTTTGTGTGTATCTGTGTGTGTCTGTGTGCATGCATGTGTGTGTGTGCCTGTGTGTGTGTGTGCATGCACGTGTGCATGTGTGTGTGTGATCTCTGCTACACCCCTGCAACATGACAGTGAGTTTGCCCCCAGTCAGGCAGGAAGGAAGGCCCCTAGAAGGTCGTTTACCCCCCTGTTCCCATTTGCCCAGCATATCTCAAAGGGGGGGGGGGTTTGAAATTAAGTATTCATGGAGCCACACCAGAACATGATGGTTCGGTAAATGTTTAAAAACAAACAGGCGTCTGTGGCAGATTTACTTATCAAAGGAACTTCCAGGTCGTGCTGCGATTCGGCGGCGCTCTGTGCCCATGTTCAGCCGATTCACTTGTTTTGTCATCCTTACAACTCAAATCATTGGATATAAAAAGATGAAATTTCGCATGTTTGTTCATGGCCACATGTCCCAACAAATCATATGACAAAAGTTCATCTGCTCATCAAACATGGCTAATAGCAGCCAATCAAATTTCAGCAGGCTGTAATCACCCATGTATATCACTGAGAATCATGATGTGGGCACGGTGAATCCACCTGTTGGGCATTTCTGCCTGACACGCCTCCAATGGTGCCGTCGGCCGGGAGCCTCCCTTCACTGATGTTTGGCTCCTGTAATCCCGCAGCATCGCGAGGTGGTGGAGCTGCGGTAGGGGCGTCTCCCGGAAATTTGGTACAATGCTGCAATATTCCAGGCCAGGAGAAGGACACGTGGAGGTGCTATAGTGCCCATAGACCATAGGCCCTTATACAGTAATGTAGATGTTATACAGCCATACAAACACAAAGTGCTTCCACATTTAATACACATTCATTTACAGACATTCCAATGGAACATTTGATGTTAAATGTGGCCAAAGCATCTTTTCAGGCCATGGTGCTTGGACCATGTTAATCACTGCCTGTGGCTATATTTTTAGTTAGTATTGGTATTGGTGGTTTGGGGGGGGGGGGTATATCAGGATAGTTTATTGCTTAGTAGGTTAGGGCTCTGTGCCTGTGTTTCCGGAAGTTTGCCGGTTCGAATCCTGTGGCTGGGATGGTAGTTCTATCATTGTCGGGCACTTGAGCAAGACCCTTATCCCGTGATGCTCTCGGACCGCAGAAACTTTCTTCACTTGTGCGTTGTTTTAGACATAAGCATCTGCCAACTGTGCTATGATTATGCTGCTGTTCCTGGGACTAAATCCCATAACTTCTCATTCACGGCTGACAGAAGCTCCGTCGGTCGTGATCCGGGTCACTGAAGCTATTCTGCTCTTTCTGGGTGGGAAAGCTTCCCGAGAGCGGCCATCCCAGGCCGGCTGCCGTTTCTGTGCCACGGGCGGGCTGGCGAGCTGGCGGGTGGGTGTTTATGGGTGATACCAGGCTGACGGGCATCTTTCTGCTCCCCACAGGAGGCTGGACCCCACTGAGAGGCCCCTCCAGATGGTATACGACTACCTGGGGGGCATTGGATACATGGACCCTCTGCGCATCCAGAGGGAAGCCGCCAACTCGGACCTCAGCTGCATGATCCGCTTCTACAGCGGTGAGTGGTGGAGGGGGCATCCCGCGAGCGTCAGAGTGAGATACCGTTGTGAGGATGTCAGCATGGCTGGCGGGATAGGCGGGGTTTTGAAGCACACGGCGGATTATCATACGCCACAGGGCATCCATCGATTTAACCCATTTCCCGTTGCTTATATCATCACTGGGGAGCAGTGAGGGAAGCAGCAGGAATCTGCCTCTGACATCATTAGCATTCCTGCCGCTGTCCTTCGCGTTTCCCGGCTGTTCGGCTTGGGACAGGAATCCATGTAACTGCTGGTCCTTCTGTGGTTAATTTTTTTTGCCGTCGTCGTTTGTCGTGTGTTATGACCGGGGTGTGAATTGTCTTGGGGGTACCCTTGGTGGAGTGGTTAGGGTAAAAGCTGTCAACGAAGGGGGGGGGGGGGGACAGGAACGCCACTCCCCCTCGTCCCAGATGTGCAGCTGGGCCCGACCTGCCGGTGTGTGCGCCCTGGTTGGGTCGGTAGCTCACCAGGTCGTGCAATAGGTCCAGAAGCGGAGGCTCCCAGCAGCAGTGTCCATGCTAGGGGAGGAGGGATGAGGGAGGCGATTTTCCGCTGAGGATGAGTCATGAGCCTGTCCCTCCGCCGGCGCAGTGGGCGCGTGGGTGGCCGATGCCTGTAGGTGTGCCGGCATGGAGAGCGGGGGGGGGCTGGCCGAATCCTCCTGTTCTCCAAACTTAATGAGCTCCTTAACAGACCTGACAGACTGCGCTGTGAGAAAAGGAGGCCTGACCTCCTGCCTCCTCCTCCTGCTTGTCCGTGGGAGCACACTGAAGCTTCCCAGCCGACCTGCTGCTGCTCCTGGGTCTCTCAGCCTGTCTCTGTCATTTCCCAGTCTGTGTCTGTCGGTCTGTGTATTTGAGCCTGTTTCCCCACGGCTGTGTGTCTGTACGCCTGTGCACCTTTAAGACTGTATGTTGGTGATTCTCTATGTCTGTCGGTCTGTGTATTTGAGCCTGTTTCCCCGCGGCTGTATATCTATGACTTTCATTTCTGCAGAGCCCCTCTCACCATGGTAAACACAGCGGCCTGCGTGGGCCGTGGAATGGCCTGACTTCCTGTGATCCTCGCTGCTCCCCCCCCCCCCCCCCCCGTCGTGAGCAGTGAGGGTGTGGTGGGGCGTCCGGTTCCGGGGACACTCTCTGCTTTGGAGGCTCATGGGAAGCTGAGTCCAGCCAAAGCTAGCGTTGATAGGGGAGCGGTGGTGATTGGTCGAGCACATGCCCAGAATGTCTGTGTGTGTGTGTGTCTGTGTGTCTGTGTGTGTTTGGGGCAGAGTGTCAGTACAGATCTTCTTAGATATGCATGACTGTGGTCTGAAACAGAACCATGACCTTCATCTCTAAAGGAGGAAGTGGGCAAGCCACCCTTTCCGGGGGCCTGTGGTTGTGCTGTTAGCAGTAGAGGTTAAAGTGCTAGCTGGAGTGTTGAGGGGCCCCTTCTCCCCTCCCCTCCCCTTCACCCATGACGCCCAGGCTGCCTCTGACCTGCCATGGGGTCTGGAAATCCGCCTTGTCTCCATTATTGCATTTTAACCCCCAGTAGCTGTTTAAAAAGTTTTTTTTGTCACGCCTGCACATTTTTCTGTCTCCGGAGAGACTGTTAAGGTATGTCTGTGGTGCACCGGGAGATATTTGCAGCATTATTAATTTTCTGTGGGGATTTGTCAGGCCCCGCCCCTCCCCAAACACACACCCCCTGGAAAGTCTGGGGGGAGCATGAATTAAATTAAAACAAACACCCTAAGAAAGCACAGAAATGCTGAGCGCCTTAAGTACACGTTTTTAAGGAAAGAATACTGCCGCCCATCGCCATGGTAACGGATCAGCCGGCGTGGCCGGGGAATGGGGCAGGGGTTGGTTTTAGCTCACCGGGTCTGGGCCCGGTCTGTTGGGCCAGGAGACGTCGCTTCCAGACAGCACCTCCCCAGGAGACGTCGCTTCCAGACAGCACCTCCCCAGGAGACGAGCAGGTCCTGCAGAATAAACGGTCTCTAGATGCTGGGTGAAGCCACCTAATGAGTTATTGATCCTCTGGGAGGGAACATGTCAGCAAGGAAGATGAGAACTAAATAAACATAGGGGGGTGGAGGGGATCTAACAGAACCAGAAGACCCCCCACCCTGTCTAGCAGTTCATCCCCCCCAAATGTGATGAGTTTTGCCCCTGGTTCTGCTGGCTTGGCGGGTCGTGGCTGGGTGGGGCTCTGGCCAGGGAAACTGCTAATGACCCCCCCTTGGAGGGGGGGAAAGAAGATGGTCTCCAGACCCAGCAAACAGCCTGCAGCAGTGCTAGTTTCAGAGACAGTCCCATGTGATCCACATGCACGGGACAGACTGTTTAAAAGCCTCTTTATTTCTGAATGCAGCTGTTAAGTCCAGTATGAGAACAAAAGGGCTATTTAAGAGGCATAGAAACAAATGGCTGAGAGCCAGAGTCGCCTGCATGTATTTGCTTGGCTTCCAAAATGTGTCACATTTTCCGTGGCCGCTGGTCCAGCGAGGCCCTCACGCTGTCATACGTGTATCTTAATTCTGGCGGTGACCCTGCTTTTTTTAACGATGATGACTCATCGACCTGTTTTGATCACCGATGTGGCTTAATTTAATAATTTGGGTGACGACTGCACTCCGTGTTGAAGTGTACTGCTGTTTTTGGCTCCAGGAGGGTTAGCGTTAGCATTTGCCACCCGTCGCCATGCCGACGGGTTCCAGGCACTCCCCAGCCCCCTGAAGACCCGAGGCAAGATGCCAGGGAGGCTGACCGTGGAGATGCCCGCTGAGTCGTTGGGCTCCAAGCCTGGATCCCATCATCTTTTTACCGTGAACTGTGTCCCGATTCAGGATCTGCAGAGGTGCTGCCCGCATTTGCCTGGCCTGTGAGCAGCATACACTGACTCTCTGCCGGTTTTAAGGTGGGGGGGCGGTCGTTCTGGACGGGTCGCGCTCACATCCACAACAGGGTCTCATATAGTGAGCGATTAGATCGGACGCCTCACATAATCGTGGTGAGCGAGTGGGACAGTTAGGCACGTGTCACGAGGGCAATGTCAGGGAGTGGTGGGTGGCTTACTGGGCTGGAACACTGTGCTCATGATCGGAAGGTCGGCGGTTCACATCCCAGTGTGACTTCATTGTCTGGTACCTGAGCAAGGCCCTTTTGTGTCAGAAAAATGTTTATCGTTTTGGATAAAAGTAAAAAACCTGCTTTAAGGCCCATAACTTTGGGTACAGCAGCAATGACCTCTGTGGGATTTGCTGACCTCAAAGTGTGCAGAGAGCAGTATATTCACTCAAGTTGCCCTTCCTGCCCCTGGAGTCCTAGCTGTACTTTTTCATTTCCTTACTATGTCCTCGCTTATAATTTCATAAGTAAAGACTCGTCTTTTGAAAACGGTATGAATTGGATGTAATATACCGAATGTTTTTTTTCTCAGTCGGTTTAATATTGCTGTTGTTTTCAACGTGCTGTTTCCCGAAATTAGCTTTTGCTTCGGTTGTCTCTGCCCCGAGCCGAGAAACTATGTCCAGTAATGAGTTTAATCTGACCCGCCTCTTAGCCCTGAACAGATCAAAGAGACGCTATGAGATTTCATTTTGACTGAGCCGCAGATTTTCTGGATGGTTTCTGGTTGGCTGTAAGCACCGGGCCTCGCGGGGGGGCCTTTGGGGGCAGGGGGAGATTCCGCGTCGCTGCATGAGAGCGTGATTCATATCTTACCTCCGCGAGCAGGGCTCACTGACTCACTCCTGCCCGGCAGAGCCCGCCAGACCATAATGTGATGAGACATGCGTGTGTGTCTGTATTTGCATCTCCATGGGACCGTGGAGGTTGTGTGAGGAGTATGATTTGAGTGCTTTGTTGGTCTGTTTGCTTCTTTTTAGGGTATTGGGGTGTCATGATCGGGATGGATTAAGACATAGGCCCCACCCCGTGTTGAGAAAAATGACACACGTATTTAAATCGGCAACACCCAAGTGCCCATACTGATGTCAGCCTGGGGCCCCCAGATATGTTAATCAGCTCCTGATCATACTATAGATATAGATAAAAATAGTGAGAAATGAATATTTAATCATTTTAATATGGACAAAAACATCATGTTTGAATTTAACCAGTCTTTGCCAGTATTTTACCAGTTTTCCCGGAAGTCACTCTCTCATTCACGCAGATCCGCCCCTGAGGCATCTGCAGGGTTGATAGCCTGGCGGAGGGCGGCCCAGTTGGATTTGTGTGCTCCGTCTCCCCGTAAATCCCCAAAGAGTTTTTTTTAGAGTTTTTGCGGAGCTCCGTGATCCGGGCGTGCCGGTGACTCCGGCGTGAGATCCAGCAGGATCGGTGAATGGGAGCAGCACCAAACCAGTCACCACCGGGACCCTAACACCGTGGCATGCTGGAAGTGTACGTGTCATGGCCACGTGACAGGAGGCACCGTGGGCCTGCAGAAAACATATTTATTACCCGACAGGTCTGTGTGACGTGAGCGGTTAGGTGCTGCGTGACTGATGCTGCCCCCGGGATATTTATAGCCCCATCTATAGACGCCGTAAACCGGGTGCCATTTCATGACGCTGCCAAGGGACTCAGAAGATAAGCATGGAGCTGTTTGCTGCTTCCTGTATGGCTTTTTTTCTACTAATCTTTACAAGCCCCCAAGACGGACACCATCTGAACTTTCTCAAGGGAGGGGCTTTGATTTCTGTCGCCCAGTCCGTTGCCGTCCTTTTCAAGTAATATGGGTTTAGCTTTTCCATTTTTTTTTACCTTTCTCTTGATAACTTAAGTGAATTAAGTAGCTGAGTAATTAATAACTACAAGGAAAAAAATCTCACATCTCCCAGTAACATGGAGGTTGATGTAGTACCAGGACTCTTAAGTTTCATCAAAAATTCTGTTAGGGGCGGAGTGTGTGTCCCACGGGCAATGCATGAAACTTCAGAGCCTTGCTAACGAATCATACTCTCATATACAGACCTTCCACTTCCACCTTGTTCGCATTCTGTATGTATTCGCATCCATGTACTGTAATAACATACGTGCAGCAATCATATGTAAGTTATTTTGGAATTTACCCAAAAACAACAAATGCTATTTTCTGATAGGCTGGTAGGTGGGTATTAACTCTGTATAACTCGGGACAGCGATGAACTCGGTGGAAAACTCCACTCCTTATGCCTGCGCCTTGTCCATTAATTCTACATAACGGGAGACCTTGGTGGGCGGTATCCCTTACGTCTCAGCGTGAGAAACACAAGGTGTGGCGTGTGGGCGTGTGAACTGGGCGAAATGCGTGAGTCTCAGGGTCATTGTGTGACATTTGAGAGCCCTGTGTAGTACTGTGATGTTTATATTTTTTTGTTAATCTAGCACTTTGGAAAGTAGCCCCACAATCAGCTAAGCGTGTACCTGGAGCATGTAGCCAAAGTGTGTAGCTGAAGCGTGTAGCCAGAGCGTGTAACTGGAGCATGTAGCCGGAGTGTGTAGCTGAAGCGTGTAGCCAGAGCGTGTAACTGGAGCATGTAGCCGGAGTGTGTAGCTGAAGTGTGTAGCCAGAGCGTGTAACTGGAGCATGTAGCCGGAGTGTGTAGCTGAAGCGTGTAGCCAGAGTGTGTAACTGGAGCATGTAGCCGGAGTGTGTAACTGAAGCTTGTAGCCTGAGTGTGTAACTGGAGCATGTAGCTGGAGTGTGTAGCTAAAGCGTGTAGCCAGAGCGTGTAGTTTGAGTGTGTAGCCAGAGTGTGTAGCTGGAGTGTGTAGTCGGAGTGTGTAGCTGAAGCGTGTAGCCAGAGCGTGTAACTGGAGCATGTAGCTGGAGTGTGTAGCTGAAGCGTGTAGCCAGAGCGTGTAGCTGGAGTGTGTAGCCAGAGTGTGTAGCTGGAGTGTGTAGCCAGAGTGTGTAGCTGAAGCGTGTAGCCAGAGCGTATAACTGGAGTGTTTAGCCAGAGTGTGTGGCTGAAGCATGGTGCCAGAGCATGTAGCCAAAGTGTGTAGCTGAAGCGTGTAGCCAGAGCGTGTAACTGGAGCATGTAGCCGGAGTGTGTAACTGAAGCTTGTAGCCAGAGCATGTAACGAGCATGTAGCTGGAGTGTGTAGCTGAAGCGTGTAGCCAGAGCGTGTAGCTTGAGTGTGTAGCCAGAGTGTGTAGCTGGAGTGTGTAGCCAGAGTGTGTAGCTGAAGCGTTACACTCTGGTTACACTGGAGCATGTAGCCGGAGTGTGTAGCTGAAGCGTATAGCGAGAGTGTGTAACTGGAGCATGTAGCCGGAGTGTGTAACTGAAGCTTGTAGCCAGAGCGTGTAACTGGAGCATGTAGCTGGAGTGTGTAGCTGAAGCGTGTAGCCAGAGCGTGTAGCTTGAGTGTGTAGCTGGAATGTGTAGCCAGAGTGTGTAGCTGAAGCGTGTAGCCAGAGCGTATAGCCAAAGTGTGTAGTTGAAGCATGCAGCTGGAATACACAGTCCCAGCTCAGAGGTCGATGCCCCCCCACACCTGGCAGAGAACTCCACACCCTATCATGCAGCTCAACCCCCCCCCCCCAATAGATTCACTAAAGTCCTTGTATCCCTGGAAGCTCTTGAAAAAGCTTGTGTTGAAGTGTGAAAGATTTCGCAAGAGCACAGTACGTGTATTTACTGATCGGTGCCCCCCCTGCAGACCACTCCTTAGCCCCCGCCTCTGCCAGTTGGCGCTCAGCCTTGAACTTCAGCCATTAGCCAGAGTAAAACCCGAGAGCCATAAAAAAGCATGATTCAGTATGCCTTTGCGTTAGTTACCGGCGCGGCTTATTTAGCATTAGCAGCAGCAGCCCGATTGTACCTGTACTTCCTTAACTGCTCTCTTGTCTAAAAGGGGGGGGGGGGGGGGGCTTTTAGGCTCAGGACACCCCTTATGTCAGAGAATCTCAGTCCCGCTCTAGGGCTCCTACTGAATTGAATTCTTATCCTTTAGAGTCCTTAATAAGCAAAAAGAAACAATTGTTGGTGACTAGGGGACACGAGAATGGAAATGGGGAATATTTCAAGCTGGGGGCTGGTTGGCCTGCTGAGGGTATCTAAGGCTTCTTAGAGGCACTGGGCCGGGGTCAAAGATGTCCTTTAGACCTGATGTGCAAGGTGTCCTTCAGGCCTCTGGAATTAAGGTAAAGATGCTCCGATCGTTCAGCAGCTGATTTAAATTGCCTGATTTTCGTTCTTAATTACTTGATCGGCGGTGTTTCATTTGACCAATCTCAAATACTGGTTTTGCAGAAGGTGGGCAGATGACTTACAATATGCACATGAACTTTCAAAAGGGGCGGCAGCACTTTGTTGTCTGAACAAACGGAGAAAGAATGGGTTGTTCTGTACACCTGTGCAAATCTTGGATGAGATGAGAAATAGGCTCTCTCCTAAATGCAGAGATGCTTATATTTCTTTTAAAAATCTACTTTCATTTGTTGGAAAGTTTGTCATTTGCCCTGTGATGGATGATTAGTATCGGGACGATTCTGATTCCAGTGATTGACCCCAAAATCCCTGATCGGAGCATCCCTAGTTCATGGCATCGTTTAGGCCTGAGGTTTAACCCTTTCAGGCTCAAATTAAGTTTTTGTTGCTAAAGGACAACCAAGTCCTGCAGTGGTACTTCTGAGT
>JAODLC010000007.1:16786028-16798735 GCA_026781145.1 Hippopotamyrus pictus | reverse complement strand
TATGTATCTGGGGTAATAAGGTAGTTAGTTTTTAACTGTTGCAAATCAGCAACGCCTGCCTTGAGAGGGTTAAGGTGCCCTTTAGGCCTGAGGTTTAAGGTGCCCTTAAGGCCTGAGGTTTAAGGCGTCCTCTAGGCCTGAGGTTTAAGGTGCCCTTTAGGCCTGAGGTTTAAGGTGCCCTTTAGGCCTGAGGTTTAAGGTATCTTTTAGGCCTGAGGTTTAAGGTGCCCTTTAGACCTGAGGTTTAAGGTGTCCTCTAGGCCTGAGGTTTAAGGTGCCCTTTAGGCCTGAGGTTTAAGGTGTCCTTTAGACCTGAGGTTTAAGGTGCCCTCTAGGCCTGCGGTTTAAGGTGCCCTTTAGGCCTGAGGTTTAAGGTGCCCTTTGGGCCTGAGGTTTAAGGTGCCCTTTAGGCCTGAGGTTTAAGGTGCCCTTTAGGCCTGAGGTTTAAGGTGTCCTTTAGACCTGAGGTTTAAGGTGTCCTCTAGGCCTGAGGTTTAAGGTGCCCTGTAGGCCTGAGGTTTAAAGTGTCCTTTAGACCTGAGGTTTAATGTGTCCTCTAGGCCTGAGGTTTAAAGTGTCCTTTAGACCTGAGGTTTAAGGTATCTTTTAGGCCTGAGGTTTAAGGTGCCCTTTAAGCCTGAGGTTTAAGGTGCCCTTTAGACCTGAGGTTTAAGGTATCTTTTAGGCCTGAGGTTTGAGGTGCCCTTTAGGGCAGAGACACAGTCCAGAGCAGGGCCCTGAGTCAGTGCATCCCCTGGGAACAGAACAGCGGTGTGTGACCCAGATGATGGCACCTCGACGACGCTCACCCATTTTCTCTGACAGAACAATCAGGACAGCTATTTATAGGTCCCCCCCAACCCCCCACCTTGACATGGTGGACAGGAATAATTCTCCATGACACGGTGATGAGATCACATCTGGAAGAGGTGCTGCTGTGCCTTCAGCCATCACCATTGGGGATGAGTGGCAGCATGGCCACACAACCTCTGACCATCTGTATCACTGTCCACGTGTGTGTGTGTGTGTGTGGGGGGGGTGATCCGTGACCGGCGTCGTTAAAATATTAATGCGGAGGGCAGGCAGACTTCTGACGGCAGATGCCGCTTGGAGTTTGGCCATTGCAGCTGGCTTCGTCTTTACAGGAAGCCTTTGCTGGATCTGGGTAAACCGGCTGTGGGGCTGTATCTGTGTGTCTGTGTGTCTGTATGTCTGTATGTCTGTGTGTGTGTGTCTGTATGCATGTATCTGTGTGTCTGTATGTCTATGTGTGTGTGTGCATGTGTCTGTATGTGTGTGTGTGTCTGTGTGTGTCTATGTCTGTGTGTGTGTGTGTGTGTTTGTATGTCTATGTGTGTGTGTTTGAGACAGAGACAGAGAGAGATTTTCTGTTTTCCGATTGTCTATTGTCTGATTGTCTATTGTCTAACCCTAACCCTATTGTCCTCTTTCTCCTACAAAGAAGTTTTTGGATGCCAACCATCTGCAGAGCGCAGTCTTGGGGGCTGGAGCGTGTGCGCGTGCTGATCTGTGGGTGCGTGCCTGACCATGGCCCTCTTTACCATCTACCCCCTCACACAGAGAAGCCGCAGAGTGCCGACCAGATGGAGCGCACGCTGTTGAAGGGCGTGTTCAGCGTGCGCAAGGGCAAGACGCAGCTGCACAAGTGGGCGGAGCGACAGGTGATCCTGTGCGGCACCTGCCTCATCGTGGCCTCCGTCAAGGACAGCCTCACGGGCAAGATGCACATTCTGCCCCTGGTGGGGGGGAAGGTGAGGAGGGCAGGAGTCAAAGTGTCCAGTCAGCAGGAGGTGGGGGTGGCGGGGAAGGAATGGGAGGCTTGTTTTCGAAAGATCAGCTTTCATCCCCCCCCACCAACTAAGGGACTCACAGCGGCTTTGCTCAGGCTCCTCATGTGACCCCGTTACTTCACCATGAGTTTTGGTCTGCGGGTTCTGGTGGTGGGCGGAGTATGCAGGGCTGATTGGAGATACTCCCATGTTTGTGCAGGTGGAGGATGTGCGGCGGAGGCAGCACTGCTTGATGTTCAGCTCGGCTGGACCCCAGGCCCAGACCTACTACGTCAGCTTCGACACCATAGCTGAATATCTCCGGTGGCAACGACAGGCTTCAAAGGTAAGGCCCCGCCCATGTGTGTCAGCCCCTCCCACCAGAGATGGCCCCACCCATGCGTGTCAGCCCCTCCCACCTGAGATGGCCCGACCCATGCATGTCAGCCCCTCCCACCTGAGATGACCCTGCCCATGCGTGTCAGTCCCTCCCATCCATCTAGCCCTGCTCATATGTGATGGGTCCGCCCATCCATGCTGGCCCCGCCCACCTGAACTGGTCACTCCCTATGCTTTTGCGTGCGTTTCTCTTGTAAAAAGTCGGTTGGAGTATAATGAGATGAAAGGACTGGTTTTGGTCTGTTTGAACGGGCATGACCCCCCCTTTTGCTGCAAGCCTGTGGAAAGGGGGGGTGCCCTTCATCCGTGTGTGTTTGTGAGGGACCTTCACAGACCGTTCGTCCTCTTGTGCTTTTAAATCCCGATTTAACAACATTTGCTCAGCTCTCTCCCTCTCTCTCCCTCTCTTACTCTTCCTCCCTCCCTCCTTCCCTATCTCTCTCTCTTTCTCTCTCTCTCTATCTCTCTCTCTCTCCACCCTGAAGAGCCATCTGAATACCCCAGTGGATGCAACACAAAGCGAGCAAACAAAACAAAATCTGTATAAAGTTCTGGCCCAGTCCGTTGGTGGTGGTTATGGGGGGGGTGGCATGTAAGAGAGCAGGCGCAAAGCGGGCTGCTGGGGTGGTGGGTGCATGTGGTCATGTGACGTGGGCGTCAACATTAGTGAGAAGAAAGAAGCTGGGGGGGCGTCAAAGCCCTTTTTAATATTAGGACACAGACGGGCCCTTGTGTGAGCCCAAATAGCTTTTAGCCGTGACCTGGCAGTAGTGGGGGGGGTCTGAGATTTCAGCAGGATGCTCCATACAAAAGGGGGGGTAGCAATGGACTTATGTGGCAGCACTTTGCGAATGTTTTGCCTCAGACTGCCTGGGATCGCTCCACTTATGCAATTTTTGGGGGCTCGAAAACCAGGCAGTTAAGGGGGGGGGGGGTTAAATAAGTTAATAAGCCTTACATGTATAGTTTTTTGCTTGTTTTGATAAAAGAATTATGTTAACATACAGAGTTAAGTAAATTTGATAAATAGTACAGCACAGTATAACTAAACGATAATTAATAATAAAGCTGTTTAGCTTTTCACGGGCTGCTTGTGGACCCCGAGGTAGCGGCTGCACCCCGTATCCAGCTTGGACCCCAGGGAGGGGGGCAGAGGTCTGTGCTGATAAAGGCAGTTTCGGTCTTCTGGAGGAAGGATCCCACCTTCAGGGGAGGGTTATGTTTAAGGAGCCATTAATCAGGGACCGGCACCCGGGGTGGGGGGGGGAGGGCGCTAATCTGCTGCCGTGATGAACCAGAATCCTGTGGGGGCTCCCCGTGTGGGAAGCTGTGGCCAATCACGTAGCCCCGGCTGCCAGGTAGTCGTAGGTGAGTAGGTGAAACATTAACCAGGTTGTCGACTTTGACCCGCAGAAATCTGGGGTGCCTGAAAGCCGGACCCCCCCCCCCCCCCCCCAGCAATGACGTCGGCTTTTATACCCTGTCAATCCCACTAGGAGCATTTACCGTGTGTCTAAATGTGCACATTCCCATCATGCCGTCTGTTTACAGTCGCTGGCATTACCAGGATGTTGGGTATGGATTTGGGTATATCGAGTGGGTACTGGTGTTTGAATAGTGTCAGAAGTCTTGAGGGGGGTTCCCTGGTGGGTAAAAGTGGTGCACCGGGAAGGGGGTCTCTAAAAAAACCTGATGATTGGGTAGATTTGGTTAGTCTCTGTTTGGCTGGACGTTCCCCTCCCATAGCCACACCTTAGGAGGAGCGTATGCAGGCATATGTGTGTGTGGATTATGTATATGTTACATTGTGGGGACCACACATACCCTGTTTTTTTTTATTTTCATGAAGTGTCCCCACAAAGATATAATTTCAAACCTGTGTGTGTGTGTGTGCGCGTCCTGCCTTTCCTAAACACACGTGCTTCCTGTCCTGCTTGTGTGCTGCAGGTGGTCTCGCAGACCATGAGCCTGGTCGACCTCTCCTGTTACAGCTTGGAGGAGGTACCTGAGTACCTCTTCTACAGCCAGGATGTCACGCACCTCAACCTGCGCCACAACTTCATGAGGCTCGAGGGCCCTGGGGGGCTGCATCAGCTCAAGAGGTACTGGCTGGCCCTCCCCGGTCCCCTGGCCCTTGCCGCTCTGCAGGGGGCCCTGCTTTGTTCTGTCGGTATTTTCCGGAAACTGGCCCCCTCTCACTGCCAGGGGTTGATTTATCTGTTATCCTGAGACTTTGGGCTGAAACCATGCAAAGTTCGGGTTCTCTAAATGACCTCTGCAAATAATGCTGTAACTATACAACATATGTATTTCTGATAAGACTTTATAGCATTAGAGAAACGCAATCATAACACAACAAACAAAGGTATGTTATTGCAGCTTTGCTGGAGAATCGGAAGGCCTTTCTGCAGCCGTCGGTAATCGCCACCGGCTACGAGAACCATTCCTGCTGGGTCTTTCCACAAAAACAATGGACTGAGCATTGAATGGTGTCTGTTGGTGTGTCTGTGTGTGTTTTGGGGCAGAGCATGAGGGCAGCGAGCGATGGAGGAAACACACAAATAGATGAATCATGAACTTTAAATTACGCTTCCCGACAGTGCTATTCCTCAGTGCCACCCTGCCATCTCCAGCCCCACGCTGCCGTCCCCTCCCAGTCTGTGATGACACCGTTCTTCTTGGGCGGCTCCGTATTGAGGACCCACAAGGCTCTTACGGCTGCCTTTGCTGCTGCCCGCTTGTTTCCCCGGACAGGGTGTGATCCTCGTTTCGTGATGCTTGGTCTTGACCTTTTGTAGTTAGTCACCCCTGTCCCCCCCGCCGCATCTCTCCGAAAAGGGTTTGTCCATGCTGACGCACGTCCTGACAAGACACGTCCCAAAGCGGTTTGTTGTGCCGGTCTCCTTAATGCCCCCCTTTTAGCGAGGAGCGTCCTGTCTTTCTCTCCATCCTGAGGCGGGCTCCTGTCTGGATCTTTCTGCTCAGTGAGCTTCAGGACCAGTTAGCTCGGGGGGGCAGAGGGCAGGGGTGGTTTATTGCATTGTGGTGTTTAATGGACGCGTTCTTTCAGCTCACTGTAATGTATTTCCGCTTATGGGCTGATGGCCCGATTCATCATCTTTTCTGCTCTCTTCTTCGTTGTCGTTTTTTATTCGCCGCTGCGTCTCTTCCGCTCTCTCGCTCCCTTCGTTTTTTTAGCCTCCAGTCACCATAACGTGTCCTTTCCCTCGCCCGCCCTGCACTCTCCTCCTGCTTTTCTGTTTCCTATGTCTCTCCTTTTTTCATCCCTCTCTCTCTTGCTCGCCCGCTCACCACGCAGCCCACCTATATATTTAGAAACACGCCGCTCGGCGCCCACGGACCCGAAAGGTGGAGCGTGTGGGTTGGTGACGCGGGCGGCCTTCACGCATGCCCACCCCACCCCAAACATATGTTCCGATTCTCAATGGTGGGCCGCGGACACACCGGGGCATCCGGGGGGGGGAAGAGTATATGCGTTCAGCAGAATCTTCCGGCACAGAAATCATAGGCCCATTATGCACCAACACTTCCACTTCACTGACTCCCTTATGGTACCGTTACCATTTTAATGTGCATGCTTGAAACACTTTCTGCCGTTCTATAAAAAAAAAACATCTCTCCTTTTTTTCTGTCTGCCCTCCCCAAGAGGGAGTAGAGATAGTCGCCCGCCCATGAGCAGACCCCCTCAAAAATGTCAGAACCTGACAGAAAAGACAGAACAAACACGTTCCGGGCAGCATGCCTGCGTAGGGCTTTGAGGAAAGTTCTGTATGCCCACATAACTCGTTCTGAGGGAGCCTTTTTTAAACCAGTATCCTATTTTACAGTTAACCAGCACTGAACTGCGCTGGTTTCATCATGGTTGGGCAGTAGGATGTAACACTGTAACGCCGCCGCTGGTGTCCGCTGAAGGGGTAGGATCTGGCCCGTTATCGAGATCAACGACCCTCCATTATAATATCAAAGGAGATGATTGAAATGAAGAAGTGAGAGAGTGGGATGCCAGGAACAGCTGATGTAGGACCGCAAAGAATCGTGGGGCTGTTTTCTTAAGAAAGAAACCCTTTCTGCTGCTGTGGGTCAGATGCACAGGGATCTAAAAATTCCCCGTTTGAAGATGACATCATCACTGCTTAGCTAAATCATGTTAAACTATCACATTCAAATTATTTAAAATAGGAAAAGTTGACTTTTTAAGTATGCAAAGTTCCAAATACTCTTTCCTTTTCTCTCTCCTCACCTCTTTCTTTTGCTTTCTCCCTCTTTCTTTCTCTCTCTCTCTCTCCCTTCTTTCACTCTCTGTCTCTCCCTCCCCCCTCGCTCTCTCTCCTCCTCCCTCTCTTTCTTTCTCTCTCTTTCCATCCCTCTCTCTCTCTCCCTCTCTTTCACTCTCTCTCTCTCACTCTCTCTCCCTCCCCCCTCTCTCTCGCAGGTTCTCACAGCTGAAGAGCCTAAACCTCTCCCACAATCGCCTGGGCACCTTCCCTGACTCCGTATGTGACATCCCGTCCCTGACCGAGCTGAACCTGTGCTGTAACGGGCTCCAGACTGTTCCGGCCCGTATAGGCGACCTGCAGAGGTGAGCAGCGAGGGGGCGGCGGTCCGGCAGGCCCTGAGGCTGGCCAGAGGAGGGCGCTGACACTCTGTCTGCGGGTGTGATGGGGAGAGGAGTGACTCAGTCTGATATAAACAGCCCCACCCGGCTGGGTCAGATACACGTCCCCAGTATTTGTGGTGACTTCCATTCTTCATGGAACTTCACCATCATCTTTTTCCATTTGAAGCCTTACGAAGGTGAAATTCAGATGCAGTCCTCAGTATCGATGCCCATTGCATATCTATTGAACATTTACTGTTAATCCAAGTCTTGAGTTAAGAGATATTTTGTGATATTAACAACTTAGGTCCTGTCTGGTTCCCATGAATCCTTGCTGCTCTGAGAAGGTGAAGGATAGCTGGTGTCATGACAAATCAGGCACTAGAAGTCATATGTAACTACAAAATAGCATCCGTGAAACCCCACAAGCAGCACATTTATATGCCACGCCTGTTGAGTTAGGTGTGGTCTCTGATCACACGCATGGATGGCGCCATGGGATCGATTTCCTGTTGGCATGGCACACCCATTACCTGATGATGTGAGCCTCTGCGTGTGTCTCTTGGCCTGCGGGTTGTGCTGGCAGCTACGTCGCCCACCGCTCGCCACAGGCCACGTGAGGCGCGTGTCCCGTCCGCCAAGGCCTCCGGCGGGTTTCCGGGACTCCCCTCTGCTGGACGGCATCTTCCCGCATTAAGCTGTCGGAAAGCATTAAGTCACACTCGGCCGTTCTCCGTTTGCTCTGGCTCAGTCAGTGCGGACTCGATTCCCTCGACCCACGCAGAGTCAGGAGATAACAGTGGTAATATCACCCCCCTCCCCCGCAGCCTGCAGACGCTCTCCCTGGATGGGAATCACCTGGACTCCCTCCCCGAGGAGCTGGGCGGCCTGACGCAGCTCTGCAGCCTGGGCCTCTCCTTCAACAACTTCTCGGCCGTCCCTGGCGTACTGGAGAGGCTGACAGGCGTCGACAGGCTGGCTATGGCTGGGAACCGCGTGGAGACACTGGAGCTGACCAGTCTGGGCCGCATGGACCACCTGCGCAGCATCGACCTTCGGTGAGGGGGGGTCACCTGCCGCGATGCCACATACCGGGGGGTGGATGGATACGGAAAGAGCTTCAGCCAGACTGAGCTCCCCCGAGCCTCTTGGAGCACCGGTGTCGCCTTCCCTGGGTGGCCCACCACCCTCTGCACGTGTCTTTCGTTTGCCTCATCACCCCCCCACCTCCCTCTGCATGAGCTGCCTGCCTCACTGGCCACTGTACCTATGCTATTTCCACCATGTCATATTTAAATCCGCCAACTGCTCAGTGTTCATTCAGACCATCAGTGGGCTCAGACCATCCATCTGTAACAGAAACCCACTTGTACCCCCCCCCCCCCCCCAGGTTGAATGGGCTACGTGGGGTCCAGAGCGGAGGCCCCGATGCCCTAAAGCTCGTAACGCACATGGATCTGCGGGATAACCACCTGTCCTCACTGGACCTGAGCTCCGCCTGCAATCTGGAGACGCTTCACTGTCAGCTTAACCAGCTGGGGGCGCTCACGTTGAGTGGCTTCGCCTTGCGTGCTCTCTATGCCAGCGGGAACCGTGAGTGGGGTTGTGGCACGGGAGACGGCAGATGTATATTTCATCAACATTTCATTTTAAACAAGGTGTCCTCCTCCTGGCACTTGCAGGCCTCTCCACGCTGAACATCTACCCCGTCCCCAACCAGCTGACGCACATGGACCTATCGCGGTGAGGGGCCGCGTCGCTTAGTTACGGCCTGCCTCATGGAACGTGACTCGCGTCGCATTTCGTGATTCTGCGTTCGGTACCTTGGCTTAAACACCCGCTGCCGATCACCTGCAGGAACCTCCTGGAGTACCTGCCGGACTGGCTGTGCGACACACGCAAGCTGGAGGTGCTGGACGTCGCTCACAACCTGCTGGCGGAGCTGCCCGGCAGGTGGGCGGAGATCCACCCCCCCAGTCCCGGGATGAGAACCACAGGGGAGGGCCACGCTTCAATAAGGGGGACCGGCGTCGCCTCGATAAGATAATAAGATTAAAAAAGGATGAAAATTTATTGATCCCAGGGGGAAACTGAAGAGCAAATTTCCAAAACTCATTCAGTGTCTGAGAGATGTTTTTTAGAAAATCTAATTTGGAAATTAAACAAAAGTCTTTAGTGAATTACATGAGGACTGAGTGAGTTTTGCAAATATACTCTTCATCAACATCCTGACAAGGGATATTAAGGAAATTAGATGGATAAATAAATATATATATATATATATATATAAGCTCTGAGATGGGCTGGTGCCCCATCCTGGGTTATTCCCTGACTAGTCAACTAGTGGTTTCTGGGATCTTGTAACTCGATAATTGTTGCTTCAGAAATAGGTATTTGTTTTATAGTTTAATGCTTTTATAACCTACTGAAACTCTCAAACCTTATCTCGGTGGAAATACCCTGAAAACAACACGAGACAGATCTCAGACACCCAGCTGCTGAAATGACAAAGGCCGATTCTGTAAAAGTCTAAAGAAATTTAGACTTTAATGATTTAATGGAGTCAGACCTGAAGTAGGCAGTTCTGTTTTAAACAGTGGACATCGGGTGGATTCTGTGTCGTTTAGCTCTCACCCTTTTTGTCCCTTCTCTCTACCCATACTACCGGCCAGGCTCCTCGGCAGCCTCAGTCTAAGGAGGCTCTTGGCTGGCTGCAACCGGCTACAGCGGCTGCCTGACCTACTTGACCACATCCCCCTGGAGGCGCTAGACTTGCAGCACAACAAGCTGACCGAGCTCCCCGAGAACTTCTTCTACAAGGCCTTAAAGTAGGTCATGCCCCCCGCCCTCTGCCACCCCGCTTGGGGCCACCCCCTGCCTGCTGACAGGTGTGCTGTGTGCAGCAGGCCCCTTCTCTTCTGCTGGGCCCAGGATTGAATGCTCCATTAGCATTAGCCTCGACGCCCCATTAGCATTAGCATTAGGCTTGACGCCCCATTAGCATTAGCCTTGACGCCCAATAAGCATTAGCACTAGCCTCGACACCTGTTAGCATTAGCGTTAGCCTTGATGCCTCATTAGTGTTAGCCTCGACACCCCATTAGCATGTCTCCCCATTCAGGGTCTCATGGCTGAGGAGCTGTAGATGGGCAATAAAGGTCTTGCTTGGAAGGAACCCTGCCATCATCTGTCTGGGTTTTGCGGGGATCAGTAGCTGGCGAGAGAGCAAGGGCCCCTGAAGTGGCTCAGAGGGAATGTTATGTCAAAGTAACATGCCTCATGGAGAAACCGGCATGTTGCTGGCTGTTTTAGCAGGACGTGCTGAGCCTTGCAGGCGCATGGAGCTCCCCTTGCTTATGAGGTGCCAGTTTGTGTTTACCCCAGAGTGACAGCCTGCTTATGCTGTTGAATATTTATGCTAGAAATTCACATTCAGTACTTTGCTCAAGGGCGAAACAGAAAGGCCCTTCACCGAGGCTGTCTTTGCCCGACTCCCCCCGAACATGTCGGGTTAGGCTCCTCCCCGCCTGATGCTGTAAGCCGCTCTCGGCTGTTGTGTCCTGTGATACTGTCCTTGCTGAGCATCGTGGGTCTTTCCCGACGCCGGACCCCCGGTAGATTGGGAGGCAGGTTCTCCGGTCGCTCTCAACCATGTCATGTCATCTGATCCTCTCCTCTCTCTCCGGCTCTCCTGTTTCCTGTCTGGGTGATCGGATCACGGCCTTGACAAAGTCCAGGCTATGGTCAGGGGTGGATGAACTCATCTGGGGGCCCAAGGCTGATATTCAGTTCAATATATTATATAGCACCTTTCACAGTACAGTTGCCCCAAGCCACTTGACAAGTTTGTGGCAACCAATCACTGCGTCTTTTATACAGAATGATGCATGAAACGGGGAAAACGGAAAGAAAAAAAAAACCTCTGGGGGTTCAAGGTCGACTGGCTGCCCAGCCCCCTGGGCCTGCTACCATTATAGAAAACAGAGAAAATGAACCTGCGTGTAAACTGTGCTCACAGTCAGAGTGCATCTGTGACCTCAGCATGGACTCATGGTGATGTCACTGTTGCAGGAGCGGAGCAGGGCCCTGATGTCCGCCAGGCCCTGGGATAGGCTATGCATTAATCAGTGCCTCGTCTGAAGCCGCACGGCCCGTCTGGAGTGTGCGATTACACCGTCTAAAACGTGTCTCTACAGACACTGCTTTTTTCACGAAATGCCTCCAAATACTTTATCCCGGGACGATTTGTGCTTAGTGACTCGTTTCCGCTCTTTTTGTAAGTCTTGTGTGTTGACCATATTATTTTCTTATGGTAATGCTCTTTAAAGGTTAACTTCATGTCAGCCTGTCTCTTCACTGTGCCAGGGGGATGATGATATCAGATCCCCATCATTGGAGAGGAGTCATAAAAACCATTGTAAATATGTGCCCTTATTGAGCTGCTGACCCCCCTCCCCTACCTCACTCAAACAGCCTGAGATACCTGAACCTGTCTGCCAACTGCCTGGAGACCATCCCCCCAAGCAGCCAATCAGAGGAGAGCCTCAGCACACTCCAGGAGCTCTACCTCACAGGCAATAACCTGAATGAGCAGTGCGCCGCCCTGCTGGTGGGACACCAGAACCTGCGTGTGCTGCACATGGCTTACAACCAGCTGCTCTCCTTCCCAGCCAGGTAACACCATAATTTAATGGGGTCACATGCTTGTCCATATACATTTTAAGTAACCGAAGCAGGTCTTTCTTAGACTGACACTGAATGTTCTAGAAGCTTTTGTGTGCCTGTATCCACAGGGGAAATCCACGAGCCAGTGTCTTTCCCATTACTTAACACAAGCTGTTGAACCTACAGCGATATGACGTGCAAAACCTGACATTGCTTAAAACTGATTTTGGTTAAGTTAAATCCTATTCAGATCCTTGGTCCACATTGATATCCTAGTTGGCGCCCCCTTGTGGCCTGTTCTTTTAGCAAGCTGAGCAAGCTGGAGCTGCTGGAGGAGCTGAACCTGAGCGGGAACAAGCTGAAGACCATACCGTCCACTGTGTCCAGCTGCAAAAGACTGCACACCCTCATTGCACACTCCAACCACATCAGCGTGTTCCCTGAGATCCTCTGTCTCCCAGAGGTCAAGGTGAGCTCCCCTGACCCCTCTGCATCTATGCCACCGTGCGGGGGGGGGGTCACGCACCAGCCCCCTTCACCGTCTGCTCCCTGTCCACAGCTGGCTGACCTGAGCTGTAATGAGCTCACTGAGATCCTGCTGCCCGACTCCCTGCCCCCCACCCTGCAGGAACTGGACCTCACGGGCAACAGCAACCTCATGCTTGAGCACAGGACCCTCAACCTCTTCAGGTGAGGGGGGTTGGGCCACCCAGACGGAAGGGCGTGAGTTCAAATCCCAGTGGCTAGCAGAGTAATCATATTACTGTTGGGTCTTCAGTCGAGGCCTTTAACCCCAAGTGTTCCAGGGTGCTGGATGGCGACACCACTCTGTGACCCTCATCTTTCTTTTCTGGTGCATCACTTTGGATAAGAGCATCTGCTAAATAAATGCACTGAATATTAAGTTAAATTCCCATAGAGATAAATAAGATGGGGTTGAGTGCAGTAGGGTACGGTTATCTGATGAATAAATGGAATTTAGATGGAGCTTTGGCTAGCGCTGAGCGCGGTGCCGGTCATCGGTCCTCTGTCTGCTCTCCTCTTGGTCCGCTGAGTCTCTGCCCTGCCCCATTCAGCCACATCACCACCCTGAAGTTAGACCAGAAGCCGGCCGTGATCTCCGGCGACGCCCCCGTGACGTCCAGCCTCTGGAGCCACGGTTATGCCGAGATGAGCGGCCAGAGGAACAAGTGAGGAGCGAGATTTGGGTGGGGCGGCAGGCGGGCGGGAGAGGG